>JAYGXS010000001.1:41136750-41164423 GCA_036362985.1 Ligula intestinalis | reverse complement strand
CCATTTCAGTCTCCCTTATTGTTGTCGGTAATGTTATTCCGCCTAAAAATGCTAATTCCCCATCGGTGACTTTCCCAGTCTTGACAGCGGTAGCATTCAAACCCCGCTCTTCCGGATTGGTGCTTAAAAGCAGCGCGTTAGACAACTCGGCCAAACTACCCCGATTTTCTCAGTCAGTAAAGCACGGGGTACACAATATACTTGGTACTTCAGGGACCGTGAATTCATGACTAACGTTTCCAAAGGAAGCAAGCTTCCATCAATCGAGGGTGTCGTAACACTACGCTGCACGGCAGTTAGCGGTGTGCAGGCCCAGACAGTTAGATTACAAATCAGGGAGTAGCAATCCGCGCACATGAAAAGTTAGATATATAATCACAGCGACAGACCCTCCCCGAACTGCCGTGAAAATTCCTTTGTGAGCAGCGTAGGGTGGCGGGCGATTGCCTAGCACCCATGGTGCGGGTGGAGCACAAGCTTTCAGTGCCAATAATGATCATCCTTTGCCTCGTTAGTCTTGTCATCCGCGCTTACCTCAAACTGAGAGACTCCAGCGGGTAAGGGTTCCTTATATGGCACCCATAAATAGGGCAGGAGAAGTGGAACCAACCGAAGTCAGCAGTTACAAACTGTCACGTTAAGAATATAGTTTTTAACCTTGGACCGGACAAACAAACCCCAGCGAAAAATAGCTGCGTAGGGATGCGTGTCTAATTGTAAATGGTGGGTAGGAGTGTGAGCAACTGAAAAGACGTAAGCAGATTTCTTCTGTCTACCTGTAAAACACTCCAGTAGTCCATACATGCGCACTGTTCTTCACACATTTCCTTTAAGTCCGACGACGAACTGGTGTGCCAGCGTCAAAAAATTACAATAAAGTTCGTTCCTGCTTCCCAAAAAATATTTTCTATCAAATTAGAAATAACTATTTTAGCCGTCGTTTCTAAGAAACCAGTCAATACGTGTGTTGTCCATTCCTTCACTGTGAGCGCGTTTAAGAGACACCTGGATAATCATCTCTTTAAGGTCAACGCAAACGTTCAAACTCCCATCTGGTAGATAATAGAGATGACCAAAAACATACCACGCCCTTTATTTCGATAGGACATTTATTTACAGGAGCGTTGGCTCAGGTGAGAATAAAAATGCAGTGAACGTGTTGTACGCTGCTAATGCGCAAACACTATTTATATTTCATTATTATTTTTATGCGTTTTTGCATCTTGATGTGACCTGTAACGATTTTTGGATTTGGATGGCTTTTTTATGCATTCATGTACCATTTCAATGGATTTTTTAAAATGCCGCCATCATTCAGTCCAAACAAACTGACTGATAAACAACGACACTGGAATTAGAGTAGCTGCTTTCATCCGTATATTTGGATATGAATTAAAATTGGATAATCTATAAATTGGGCTATCATCATCCAAGAACTAATGGTTACATTTGGTTCGAGGCGGTCACAGGTAATTTACCTACCACAATGGTCCTAACAGCATAAACGACTACTTCGATATTTAAGTGTTTAAAATCAGCGCACATATGCATTTAGATAACGTCATGTAATTGTGCCAGGCCTAACGACGACTTTAAAAACGTATCTATAGAGCAGAACAAAGAAGACAAACACCGAAAACATAAATCAGCATCTAGACGTTTCGGGGAATATGAGGCACATAACGGAGCAATAGAAGGGCAGAGAACGGAGGCCAAATTCACTTGCCTTCGGGACTTCATTGAGGAGGATACGTGGAACGCGCACATGTTGCGCAAGACAAGGCCACCGAGCAACAACAGCGCGTGCCAAATCCCGAGTAAGTTCCAGGTGGCCAACTTGATCCACACCAACAGGCACCGCGTCTGCGTCGTAGAGGAGGATGTCTGCAGCCTGCAGGACAGGATAGGTGAAGAGGCCGACGGACGCTGTAGGATTACCGGTGTTTGAAAATCCGGCAACCATTTCAGCAGAATCGGTGTGACTGGACGCCGCTGCGGCGGCAGCGGATTTATCACGCCACTGAGGCAGGTGAGCCAGACGCTAGCCAAGAAACATAATACAGATAGGGTAGAAATTACTGCAGACATGCGAAAAACTAGTTTACTTATTTACAAACGCAGGGCTCATCTCTCCCCCCACCAGCGTAACTGGAAGAGGCTAGTCTAAAAACTTTGTGCCATGAATTATTATATACATAAGCAAGTAGAGTGAGAAGGCGGCTGATCGGTTCCGATACATTCGCCAAACTTTTGGGTCGGTTAGATTTGGTTTGTTGTCTTGTTTTCGCATGCTCTGGTTTGAGTTGATCCAATTGTGAAAAACTCGAGGCGTTCGGCGGGATTTGAACCCGCGTAGTAGAGAAGGCTTTTACCTGAAGCTAACGCTCTAACCACTGAGCTACAAACGCCACACCAGGCACCCTGAATTTAATCACACTTGGGTCGATATTACCCGCCCAACTTTACCGCTCGTATGGAATCCACCAATACGGAACAGCAAGCTGACTGTCCGATCAGGATTTCCTAAGCAATCATCTACAATCCACCAGAATGACTATTAGGGCTGCTGTTCCGTATTGGTGGATTCAATACGAGCGGTAAAGTTGGGCGGGTAATATCGACCCAAGTGTGATTAAATTCATGGCACCAGGTGGGGCATTTGTAGCTCAGTGGTTAGAACGTTGGCTTCCGTCAAAGGCCTTCGCTACTACGCGGGTTCAAATCCCACCGAACGCTTCGAGTTTTTACAATTGGGTCAACTAAAATCAAGCGAATCTGCCAAACCTCCTAATATGTTCTGGTGAAGTTACGCGGGCCACCATTCACTCTCAGTACCCGTCGAAGATATTTTAATTCAGCAACTTTATCTTCCATGTCGTTGCAATGCTTCTCAACACGTCGGTATAGCGTCTTCTCTCGTTTGCGTATGCACTGGTTGGTACAGGCCGGAAGTATCCATCAGGCGCTGTGTCACGAGGTCGAAAGACCCAGTGCCACGGTAAAAAACGGCTGGAGTCATTGACCGGAGCTGGTACAGCTGTGGACAAAGCAAAAACCTAATCGAAACGGGGATTTTACACTAGACGCGAATGGCCGAGCACGCAGCGGCGGTGAGTAAGAAAGACGCCAACTCCCAGGTCGCAGTTCACTTGACGGGACCCGGCCATAATTTTAAATTAAACGAGGCCAAAATCATCGCAAAAGGTAACAAACACGTCAACCGCGAGCTGCTGGAGTCACGGTTCTCAGGTAGGAAGTCCATGGACAAACGTAATGACTTGCCGCTTCCATATTCCGTACTGAGCCTTGTCTGAACAGGAGAATCAGTCATGTGGGGAGTGCACGGCCCAGCAACAATTTCGATGATTGCAAACCTAACTATAAAACCAACATCCAACACGGATGATGAAATCGCGGCAATATATGACTCCGAAGCGGACTGCTAAACTATCGTCGCATCAACCACGACCCCAAGCGCTGACTACTAGAGCTGTTAATTTTAGTGCGCATGCGTTCGCGTGGCCACTACAAATTATAAATACTACGCAAACTGTGTATTCTTCACTCTATTATGCGGTTATATCCGATGATGGGTTCAAGGCAGAATCTGAAACATGAGGCAGATACAATTATTGTTCCAGTGATCGCATTTTCTACATCAAGACTAGTAGTTTTGCTTATAGTACCTCCAGCAAAAGTATAAGTAGCCAAATCCTGATGTAGCCGCGCATATGTGGAGAACTGTTTTCTACCTAACCGGAAGAGTCAAATACTGTCGGCTGCTTGGAATACCATTTCACGAACGTATAGTGGCAGAAAACATCTACGCCAACGGGTTGAAATACGATCGGGACAATGTTACCAACCCATACTAAATACAAACTGACTAAGAGCACATCGTCCTTAAGCTGCTATGGTTTTGGCCTTAAGAACTTAGGTCCTCACTAAACAATCAGTACTCTCGATCAGAGCCACTGAAGTTACGCGCGTATTTTGCAGAACGCTTTCTATTGGCCCGTAAGTGGAGGTGCGGGTGGCGTCAAAAACATAGTTTTCAAAAGGATGGTCAACACGTACATTTACTGAGCACGTAGAGGATAAAAGCCACGACAGCACACAGTGTTCAGGAACAGAGGACTGCAAGAAGAGGACGGTTTTCTTGATTTGGGAAGAGGCGATGCTCTCCATTGGATCTAGGCCACAGGATAAGAGCGCGGCAGCCAGGTTTGTAATGGAGGCATTCAGTTGAGGAGCTGGCTGATGACAGGTGAGGGCGTGCAGGTCAGCAATGAGGATAATTATTCGTGAAATTGAATCGGACGACTGTAATTTTACGACGGGTTTTATCATGCCTAAATAGTTTCCCAGGTGGGGTATGCCGGTGGGCTGGATACCGGTAACCACTACTTCATTGTGTTGCTGGGCTGTGGTTAGGATGCCCTTGTAGGATGGGAATCGGGAAGGGTGACTGCGGCATTTTAAGGTAAGACCATGGAAGGTGCGGAACTAAAAATAAAAGTAGAATACCTAAACTTCGATACTATATACTTTAAGGTCTTGCCGAGATAGCATGTTGAGTCTGAAGACAAATGAAAAGTAACACAGTAAAATTTCAAATATTGGAAAAATAAAACAAACAATTCAATTTCCAGGCATGTCTATTTCGGTCAAATTTCATTTCTGAAAAACAGACCTAACGTAATGCGAAGCTGATTTGAGCACACTTCACGGGATTGACGATGGAAGATGTAACTGAACCACCTCAGTTGGTTTGCCGCATCAAGTGTAGATTGGCTGGCTTGAGATGAAGTCATCAGGAACACGGTTGTGGCGGGACTCTGTTTAGTCCATCGATATGTATCACAAACGGCCTGTGCCCCCCTCACCTTTGTGCATCAGACACTAATAGACGGGCGTTATTAAGCACAATAAATCGGGGCATAAACTGCCTGAAAACATGTTATGCACGCGTAGCAACTGCCTCAACAGGTCTTATTTTTATTACTTTAAAATTAAAAACGACCAAAAGGTTAAAATCTGAAAAATTCCCCACCAATTGAGGCAACAACAGAGGACTAATTGCACACTAAGTACTCCGGTTCTATCAATTACTTGTAACCGAATTGCAGTATATCATCCACAACGCTTGGATTCGTCCCGACCAAGAATAAAATAGTGCCATTTTCCGCAGGCAGCAATAACGGTGACAGAGTTGTCGGAAGGAGATATAATTAGTCTGCTCGATCATCTGAAAACTCATTTACAAACGTGCATCTAGTTGAGCCAGAGATCTCTTTTTTAACTTCGCTCCTCAAACGTCGTTGTAGCGAGGACAAACCAAGAGAAGGCACCCCTGGAGATTAATGGCCATCAACTTGAAGAAGTAGACAGCTTTAAACACCTCGGGGCAAGACTGCTACCTAATGGGCAGAGCAAGGATGACATTGTCTCCCGTATCGATGCTGCCCACTGGGTTTTCCAAATCCCTCGAAAGCGCATATTGATCCGATGTGACATCTCCATCGCCACGAAGGTTCGTGTATACCGTGCATCCCTCTAGTTAGTCCTCTTCTATGGATGCAAATGCTGGGGTGTGCACGCTGAAGCTGAGCGAAGACTGGAGGTCTGTGACCACTGGTACCTGAGGCCGATCCTGCGAGTTAAGTATAGCGACTTCATCTCAAACGAGGCAGTCTGCACCCGCTGAGATCGTATCACGAGGATATCTCAGGACATTCAAGAAAGGCGACTGAGGTGGTTTGGACAGGCTTTCCGCCGTCTACCCCACGAGCTTAGCTATGCTGCCCTGGACCCGTCACCACAGCCCACCTGGAAACGCCGAAGAGGAGGGCAAATAAAGACTTGGCTCGACACCGTTCGTCAAGACATGGAAGCAGTTCTTGCACCTATCTTCGGTCTCCGTCGCTAGAAAAGGGACTGGATGGAGCTTTCCAGATTTTCTGCCACCAATCGTCACGCATGGAGAGGTACCGTCCGTTATATCATTGAGGCTGGCTAGATCAGGCATGATCACAGCCGTAACAATATAAGTACAAATGAGGACAAACCACGCATATAAGCTAAAATACGGAATTAAAATTACGAGAACAGTAAACTTAAAACACACAGAGACAGAAAGGCAGACTGGGCGTTAAATCGCTGCATGCAAAAATAGTAAAGCAAAGTGTGGATGTTAGGGTAGTGGATGGGCTGTAGTGGTAGGCCTTGGCACAGGCTTCACATCGTACAAGCCCAACATTATATCACTGAACGGCTCGGAAAGTATGTTGGTGCATAGAAAGGAGAGACTAAAGTGAGATGAACTCTAGAAATCTACCACCACGGCAATAGAGCACACCCCGAACTGTAAAACAACCGATTAAGATTTGAACTTAAAGAATGAGCCACAATTCGTGGTTTGGACGGTTGAAACCTAACAGAGTAACTCGGTCTTCTTAGGATGGTGGTCAGGCTCAATAGACCCTTCCTAATATAGCCTCTATTGCACGTCCGCTCAGGTTGGATCTAAGCAGCCATTTTCGTTCTACGGAAACCTGGTATGGCTGTGGGGTTGGGTCGTATGTGGCACGAGTGAGCGGGCTGTTGACCTTTGCCAGCCAATCGAATTGAGTTCAGTTCTGGCAATCTTGATTATGTTTTCGAATCGGGCCCAGGATGCTAAAAGAATACAGTAAAGCGTACATAATTGTTATAACCTCATTTTCGAGTAAGACACCGTCCACTGCCCGCAACGTTGTGGGGCTCACAGGGATCATAGTTTGCAACTAACTATTCAGGTGTCAGACGACACAGGAAGATGACATAAACCGTGTACGACTAGTATATACTGGTGCTCATCAAAACTCAAAAGTGATCTACAATGCACAATTATGTGATCCTTAAAAAGGAAAGGCACATTTGGTCCTTATGTATGAGGTCCGGCACTATACCCGATATATTTACGAATGACTTACAACATAAAGTGAGAAGATTCCTGTACCGTAATTACTAACCAAAATAATAGAGAAGTTAAGATTGAAAAAATAGTACGCATTGTCTGAGGACCTGCCCTATGAACCAGTTTTGAAAACAAACTGAAGGATTAAGTTTCTACTTTCGATGCTTTTACTAGAGATGAACTGTTGTCAATAAAGAAATAAAACGAAGTAAAGAATCAACGAAGCAAGCGAAGCGGACATAGTTATTGGACTGGTTCTTCCCAATATCCGTCAATAAACTCAGAGTATTAATCTAAGATAGGAAGGATTTGCAAGTTTTTCTGAATTGCATACTTTAAATGTCAAAAGTTGTGGCGAAAATAGTAACAAATGTACAAGAGAATCAGCCTCGGAGCATTTAAAGAGAAATGGCTGCGACAAAAAATTGCCTCCGGTTCAATTTAAAATGATAAACAACAATTTATTCAGCTTCAATTCAAGTGTCTTCGCTTCATAAAGCGTATACGCGCGTACCCTCGAAAACAATCATGTTTAAACAGTAGACTATCATCTATTGTCAATAATAGACTGTTAAATAGCTTTCACTTTTAATCTAAAAGAATGTTCCAAAAGTTAAATAAATATGCATATGAGCTACTTTAAAAGGTTAGAAATTGTCCTAAATCATTTAAGACAGGATAATTTATAACATCATACGTTTTCGTTAATTAAGCACACAAAGGACACTGTATTCAAAACACCTCGAAGTTGAAAATGTCGTAAAATTAAGTGAAATGTGAAGTCCTGGGATTATAACTTCAGTTACTCGCCAATTATGCAAAAATATTCATTAGCACACGGAAAATACTCACCATGCCAATCCAAAAGACTGCTTGCAAAAGTGCCTTATTAAAACTATCCAGGGGCATGCTGTGTGTGAAGGTCGTCCCCGACTTAGTCGCTTTTCATTTCCAGAAAGATCCGCAAAGTTAAATTTTAAGTGCATGTACATTAAATTGGGTAAGTATTAAAGAAATTCCTCAGCGGGGATTACCAAACGAAATAATGGGGAACCGCCTTCAATGTTCCAGAATATAGGAAGACGGAGAATGAATAATTGCATCAAGAAGTTTATAATCTCCAGGTACCAGATGCTTGTTAAGATTCATATTTGGATAGAGTGTCAGGAAATTATAGTGGATTGTACAGGTGCTACTGCATTTAAAGTGTGGATTGCCAACCATTTTCATGCCTGACATCGTAGACGCAGTCAGTCAATGTATTGGAAGAAAAAAATAGGTTTGTATCTTTGAACTGCCTATTTGGCACATCAAAATCCGGAGTATTAGAAACGAATGAAAAGCATTACATTGCAGTTAGGTAAATATAGACAGAGTCGCACTGTGCTTTGGTGTTTCTAGTCACATAGTTCGCGTTGTGCTGCAACATATGGATATCAACTTGGTGTTCCAGTGTTTCCATGGATTGGGACATAACAGTCGCTTCAGGTATGTTATTACACGATTCTCTGACCCGATCAGAAAAAAAACATATTTCGTCGCATCCAGTCGTCCATGGGTCACGTACAGTTTTAAAGAATGACCCTGGAGATTAATTGTAGAAGCGTGTTGGAAGAAGGATTTCTTTGAATTAGCCTTCACCACTTCTCTGCGTGGCCACCCTTACAAGGTCACAAAAGAACACACTCGATTATACATCCGAAAATATTTCTTTAGTCAACGTGTGGTCCGACCTTGGAACTTGCTACCAAGCGAGATGGTTTCCACTGACACAATAGCGGAGTTTAAAAGAAGTCTCGATGCTATTCTATTTGACAAAAAGCGACCTTAGCAACACGATTTCCTATCGCCAGCATTGTAAACAATTTTTCTGGCTCTAGACGGTTTTTATTCTGTACCATCAAAATTCATTCGAAATTCTGACATGGTATCATATGTGCTCCCCCCGACTGCACATTTACTGTAAGAACAACCTAGTTTGTGTTACCTTAATAGGGTCACCAAGGGCATTTCTTGCATGTAACCCTTAAATATACATCCATACATATAGGGCCACAGTCCAAGCCACGCAAGGTATGGAGGGTGTGGATCACATGATCTTGCACATGAAACATTAATTTTCTGAATGGCCAGTTGATGCAGCTTGCATATGCTCTACTCCTGCGCACCTAACGAAATAAACAACTTTTCCATTAATCAAAGGTAGTATTTGCAAGTGGTGCAAAGAATTGCCAGCAGTCGAGTTGCTAACTGCGGAAATTACGTAGATCGTGTGAATTCCTGTGCAGTTGTCGCAGCACTTAATGATACACACCACCTGCGTTGAACGCGGCAACCAATAATTTTGACAGACACATAGGAGCATAGTACACTGCAACACCTCGTCGATCAGACAGTTATTGCGTCACGTGAACCCATCCATAGTAGATTTGGGAGCTACCTAGTGGTTTAGGTACGTGGCAGCTTATAAACCCCCTCCACTCAGTAATGTGCAATTTCCTACCTTGAACTGACACTGCCTATCTGTATTGATTTGAATTATAGTGCGCAATGTAAAGATAAGAAAGCTCTTGTTCCAACGATCGCGTTTTCTCCTTCGTGACCTCCTACGGGTAATGGACGTTTCACTTTTATTTGCATGAAGAAGGCATATTATTGAAGTTTACATTATCCTGAGGATATAACTGGAACCTTGAAGCACCAGCCCCTCCAGGCCCTGCCATGCACCATGGGACTTGGTGGGGATTTGACGGGGTTATAGGAGGCCCGGTCGCGGCTCAAGCGCGGCAATTCACCCATTCGGTCCGCGCTAGCCCCCCGTGCGAAAAATGCTCAGGGGCGCTTATTTTCGCGATATTGCTAGCCCGGCCGTACGAATCTCTCGCTTTACCCACTGTCGCGTGAGGTAGGATATATTACGATGGTTAAGGATGGTGGATAATTTATTAATAGGTAATTTATTGGGAAAATTTGTACAGCAAATAATATCTTTCGTTTTCCGATTTCACAGTTCATGGGAAGGATCGCTTTTGTCGTCTACAGCTGGTTCCTAAAATATTATAAATCTGTTGGTTAGTAAAATAAACAGGTACTAAAGAAGTATGAACAAATCGGTATTAAAAAGCGTCACTTTAGTAATATATAGACACAGATAAGCGATGTTCAAATTTTTATGTTCGAGTCCATATAAAACAATATATATATAGATGGGTCCTTGCAATACGTCCATAGTAACATTTCCGCTGTGGTGCGGTTTTCGAATCTTCGAACGTAAGTACATGAAGAATTGCGTTTGCCATGTGCAGCTTGTTTCTGGAAAAGAAGGAATCGGTTGATTAGATGTAAACTGGTACACTTTGTATAATTTGATAGAAAGGCTAATGAACAATTCTATGAGTTTTTTAAAGCAAATATTACTTCAAAATCGACTAAGAAAAGCAACTTGGGGGTTTATCCAAAATCTTATGGGGGAAATAAGGATAAATTACGAATACAAGTGGCTCAGAAGAGCAATGGTACAACCTATATGCCGAGAATGCAAACAAGGCTCTTTGAATGTCGAATGCAATTACCTGTTGTATCCACAACACAGAACATGCGCGAAACTGGTTAATTCCATCAATGTGCGGCTTGACAGAAATTCAGTTGGCATCAGTTGCATCCAGATGACCTGCGATGCCTGAGATATCCTCATTATACTGCCAACAGAAAGCAGTGAACTTAGACTTCTGTCATTAGTTCGATTTCTTCGGCAATGTCTACAATTGTAGCGTCATGCATGCAGATTTAATACCCTGCAACAGTTATATACTGTGTAGCATACTTAGTTTCTTCAAAAACTACAAATAAGACATAAAACATACAAGTTCACAGACATGCGTCAAAAAATAAAAACGGCTTGGTTTACGCATCAAATTAGCAAAGTTGTCCGACCTTTGAGGATAATTTGACGTATAAATGCAAGATAATCGCACTTAGCTTGTCTTCTTGTAGTTCTCATAGGTGTAGGCTTCCACATGCTAGAAGAAAACAGCAAGAGATTAGCAAATTTGTCGGAAATAGAGTCACAACAATGAGAGCCGGCGTTTTGGTGTGAACAAGGGCATGCTTCACGAAAAACTGGCGCCTACAGCCAAATCGCACTACGCAATATTGACGTCAAATGAACTGCCCAATCACATTCAGTCACGTGCAATCCCGTGTTGATACCAACCAATTAAATGCAGGCCATTTCTAAAGGGGCCAATCACCACCTAGCCCACTTAGAGCCCCTTCACTTAATATACTTACTGAAATTAGCTAAAAGATCACTTTTAGCCACCGAATATTATAAATTTTGGTTTAATTATCTTCTCTGATCCCTCAAATATACAATTGTACGCTAGAAAATAATTTATACAATAGTTATTTTCCTTAATTAAATTTCGACGGGGATATCCCCTCCTAACCTCTTCTGAGCCGCGCCCTCACGGCGGGGCCATGTGTTTCAAGGTGACTAACGTTCGGTGTTAGGGGCCAACGTACATGTATGGTCGTATTCATCCTGCCAATTTCGTTCTTCCTCATAGTACGCCTTATTAAATTGTGTCGAAGTCACGCCAGGTTCTTTCCAAAGATACATTCGTTTTCAGTGTGTGCTCAGGTGTATGACATTTCGAAGCTTTCGGGTTCCCCACCTCATTGGTGCTCTACATGTCTAAAGTAGGACTTCACAATTGCACAGCGTTATAAGTGTGATATTAAATTGCCCAGATTGGCTGAACTAGATTTTTCGCCTTTCGAGTGCAGGCAGTGACGTGGTGACCTCATTTAAACCTACCGAATTGTCAGAGGCCATGTGTGCGCTCTAGAATTTAATGCCTGCTTCGAATTTTTATTTGACAGACCACCCGAGGGGTGAGCCCTTTGAACTGCAGACTATGCCTGCCCATATTGACGTTCGACGAAACGCCTTCTCGCAGAGGCTAATAGGTATGTGGAACGAATTCCCTGACGATGTTGTCTTTTCTCATTTGCCGAGAGTCTGTTGTGCGTATAATGAACATAGTGTCAATAACGGCAGTTTGGGACTGGCTCACGCTAATCGCTGGTATTAATTCTGCATTTGTCATATGTTGCTTGAACTTGTCTGCGACTTTTAAATATGAATAGGGAACTGAAGGGCAGAAAGTTTCTTTTCTCAATAAAGCGCCTTATTAAATACGCTGTGTACGTGGATTTTATTAATGAACTATATTTATAACGCTAGAATATGCCCCTCCGGCTTTGATTTCATGAAACAAACTATAATATATTGGACTAGTTTTATATGTTCGATCTTGGTTTCTAAAATAGTCAAGTGTGGCACTGAAAAATTGTAAGCGCTCCCTTTTGAGCAGGTTATTAATCAGGTGAGCCATGTTGTCACGAGAAAGGGGTGCAAAAGACATGGATTGAGAACCTACTCACATTTGATTGACCTTTTGCCGACATGATGCCTGCCAAGTGGCAGTTCATAGAAGCTCACATGCACTTATGAACTTCATATAATTTATCGCGTAAAATATCCAACCACGATGAATGCTAATAATCCGACGCAATAGCTTAAGAGTAACATAGTCGCACGTACATGAATGCACGAAGAAACTTCTGGTTCAATAAAATAAACATGCAGTTGAGTTTACATAGTCTAGATAAATGCTAACTTGTTTATCAGACGTAAAACCAAAAAGTTCCGAAATAAAGGCATATAAGATGGCCACAGAGTCTCATCTTCGAGAAGAAGGGATCACCCATTGGCATGGAGTGATTAATATTTACATGCATGGCAAGGCGCGTGTTCGGAGAGCCAACTATGCCTTCTAAAAGTAAAGAAGGCAGTTGAAAAACAAAAAGAAGTCAACCCTTGTCTACATAATCATGTCTCTTTACACTCTACTAGGGTGGTGCTGCTCTGTTTGGCCTCCCAAACTATTCATTCTGTTACAGGCCATTCTGCAACCAATCGACCAACAATAGAATAGCACAAGTCACGCAGTCAAGAAGCGTGAACATCATGGTGCGTGATGCAGATGGTTGAGTGAGCGCCACTTAGTTGTCCCCAAGATTGGTGCCAAATCAAACTACGTACGTGCTCGCAAAACAAGAAAACAACAGGAAGGATGTACCCTGTGTTGTTTGATGCAACTGAAGGCAAGCTGGATTCTAAATAGGTAGTTAATTTCAAACTACAACATATGCAAGTCCTGGGAGAATATGCTATCGTACAGATACAACTGAAGTAATTTTGGGTATCATAATATGTCAGTGGCCTGGAAATCCTCGTCAGTGTATACAAACAGCACCGGAACTGGCCCACTAACAGTGACGATAATTGCTCACCTTTCTCCGGTGTCAGTGGAGATTGTAGAAGGCGCAACATCATTAGATCATTAATAATTCGAGGATAGTCTGTGATGGTGCGTTATGGACAAATTCCATAAGACACCAAAAAGCAAAGTGCTGTACATTTGCAAAAACACAAATAAGAATTTCAAATATACGAGAACAACCGCCGAATTTCCTTCTCCGTAGTAAAAGCAAAATGCTCACTGCACTTTATTCGACTGTCCGAACATACATCTAGAACAGGAACGCAATCTTTGCGGACTACGTGAAGATGTCCTTGAATTTTCGCATGCATCGAGAAGCACAGAAGTTCTCCGCCTAAAGCCTACCAATGCACCCGGCTCAGATAGGATTTGTTCATATGCCCTCAGAGAATTGTCCGACGTTCTGTGTAAACCGGTGTCGATGATATTCCAAAAGTTGATGGAAGAACGTGAACTGCCACAGAAGGGGAAAACTGCCCTTATCTGTCCGATCCATAAAGGAGGGTCCAGGCTGGAATCGAAAAATTACCGTCCAGTTAGTTTTAGCTGCATTTTGCGCAAGGTAATGGAAGGACATATTAAGCGACAACTAATGACGTCTTCGGCGCAGAGGAACATATTATGTGCTTCTCGGCATGGTTTTCGACGTGGACACGCACGTCTTATGAGTTGTTCTTACTCGCAGGATAAAGCCACAGATCAGGGTCATCTAGTTGATGTAAAGTGTACCCCAGCAAGGTAAAAATATACAGGATGTCCCAAAAATGAATCCGCGTTTTATATAATTGTAAAATTGGTGTTTATTATAATTTAATTATTTCAAAAATGTAAAAATACTTACAAGTGTCGTTTTATTGTTTTTTTTCACCGCATTTTGAATATTGCAACAGTGGCTGAATTGATAGAAGCCATTGGACATGAATGCACCCGAATACCAAAGGAATTTTTTAATTGTGTGTGCGATTCCACTGCTTCGCGTTGTCAGCAGTGTCATGATCAAAATGGACGTCATTTTGAAAAAATTCAGCTGGTTGTTTAAGCAAGAAAAACGAACTCCCCGCTCATCAATTATTGAACACCTGCTAGATACGGGCCATTCCATGGACCCTAAAACCTCCTCCCGAGTACTTGTTCAGGTACGAATAACTCGCACCTTACGCTACCCGGAGACAGCTTACATACGGCGGTTTAAACCCGACCTATGTAAATAATTGGAGCATGTAATGAACCTAACTCTATCTTGGTAACACTGGCTTCCTGTTTACACATTCCCCTCCCCGTTTTTTATTTTTTGCCTTGGAAGTTTTTTACCAGTTTTTGCTGCCTACAGCGTTTAAAGTTCCTACTTTATCGATTGCTTCTTGGCCCATTTACAATGACCTGGCCGTTTTGTATCGATTTTGTCTGTATAAATTCAATTGTGTATTTTCTCTGAAGTTAATTCACGTTATGCAATGAAAGGTAGCAACTGAAGAGCACTCTCGAAACTGATGGATC
This sequence comes from Ligula intestinalis, assembly GCA_036362985.1. Taxonomy (NCBI): domain Eukaryota; kingdom Metazoa; phylum Platyhelminthes; class Cestoda; order Diphyllobothriidea; family Diphyllobothriidae; genus Ligula; species Ligula intestinalis. The sequence continues at coordinate 41,149,618 of JAYGXS010000001.1, read as the reverse complement.
CATAAAATTTTGCTGTATATAAAATCTTTTTTAATAATAAAAGAATGATAAACACCAATTTTACAGTTATGTAACATGTGTAGCCATTTTTTGGAACGCTCTGTATATAGCGGATGGGCGGCTAACTGAACGCGAAGTAACTGCACCCAAAATATTCTAGCAATAGACAGGATATTCAAACCATCCCATTGTAATAAGGGGACAATTGTCTGAAAAAAGAAATAGTATCCAACTGTGTGGATATACCCTTCATATATGTTATAAAGGGAATTTTTATATTCCCTGCCATCATCAGCCCCTTCGAAATACCCAAGGTCACACCGGGCAATCCGGGGCCAAGGGTGAACTAAATTTATTGTACGAGTTTTTCCCCTAGGCCGGGGCCGTGCTGGCAGGGGTTGTAGAAACCAAATGCGGATGCCGAAATCACTGCTGACCATTTACTGTGGTATAGTGGGATGAACGAGATTATTTACGGTGGATATTTTACCAGGTAGGGCTTTCTTGTGAGGCCACCTGAAAATAAATTGTTGAACAGAGAGGTTGAATTTCCACCCGTTCAACCAATTGGAGTTGCCTATTATTCTAATTGCTCAAAAGCCACTCCACCGAATCAATAGGAGTTAACATTGGCCGATTTTATTATCTCCAGACGCCTTAGCTGGCATACTTAGCTCACTAAAACAATTAAAAATGACTTTAATTTATTTTCCACTGTACACTTTCCATGCAATTTAATACACATTGAACCTTTTACCACGAATTGCATAAGACACTTGCGCGGGGGAACCTATTTTCAGACGGCCTCACAAGAAAGCTTTACCCATTTCTGGCCATTAGCTCAAAGTCTAGCTGTACTAATAAATGTCCTATATATACTGACAGAAAAATACCTGGACATGCCAAAACTCTTTGAGTGCTTACACAAATCCTACGCTCTTATAGTGAAGCTTGTATGTCTAGGGAATAAATCAGCTCATCCGGGATAAGTCATCCTAAGGATTCCTAGCCACTTATTTATGCCTTCAGACCTTCGCAAAAGGGAGAGGGCGTAATAAGATTGATTCATTCATTCACTCAGGGGCAAAAACGTAGGATTTACGAGGATAGTTTAGATTACTGAGCCCTCTGCTTTGCCAAAAGTAGAAATTGCACACAGAAGCCTATCAGACTACTACATATATTTACCCCGTCCACGAGCGACACATTTTTATCCTCAAAAATGATAAAATCCCATTCATTTTGTTCTTTTCAACCAACCTTGATGAAGTTGGTTTTCACGTTTTGCTAACAGATTTTCGTATCAAACTACCTAGTTTATTAACACACACTGAACGCTATATACTGTGTGTGCGCTTCCTAATTCGAAGAGTCACACAAAATGTATTGTTAAATAATGGAAGTACCAAAATGGGTATCGAATAAAACAATTTATTTATTTAATATCAGACGAGAAAACGGGAACACTGAACGCTGATAAGATATATAAAACGTCCAACAAGGGACAATATGACTGAAGAAATAAATCTGGAAAATACAGTATTTGGCCTGTGCCATGAAATGGTAACCAAAACTCGGAGTTGGCTTTATAGTTAGAAAGGACTGCTAAAGCGGGGTTTGAATACTGAATTTTATGCAGCATAATCCCAAGACGCTCAAAGCACTCCAGGATGCCAGGTAGTGCAAACTTTAGGTGTTTGTATCAGCGTTCTTGGGTAGCTCTGGATGGTAGGGCCGCAGCATTTGAAACAATTCTTTTTTTGCGGCCGGTGAAAATTTCGCCCTTAGGCAGAAGTCCTGCACCTCAACCAGGAAGCACCTGCCTCCCACCGAGTCCGCTATCTGACTAATTTCTGCGGGTTCTGCATCTACTAGTAAATAACAGTTATAAAATTCCTACTGATAGAAATCTCCGGGCTTATTTTAGGCATTTCCAATTCTGGTGATCGATTGACCGCCGACGACATTGGCAGAACGGAAGGTTCCCCCATCTCAGCGTCATATGGCTTCCTCCGGCGCACAATCCGCTTGTAGATAGTGCTCGGATGAAAGCCAAAATTCTTACGTTTCTCCATTCCTCCAAGCCGAAAATAAAATAAAATATAGATGAACTGCAATTCCAACAGGTGATACTAAGTTATTAGATCTGTAATAAACGTAAAACAAATTATTAATAGCATAACATACACCATAAAGGTGTAATCAACACGAAATAAACGCAGAATGACGTACCAAAGGGTCATAATCGTTAGCTGGGTGAGAAGACTGCAACGATTAACACGAACGAAATAACATAAGTATGGCTTCTAATCGCCCAGTTAATTATAACTTCCCAATCAATTAATATAAATCCATCAGTATTACAAGTCTATGAAGCTTCCTGACATTTCCTAGAGGAATTGGTATTGATTTGGAAAGAAGGCGGTATGCATTTACGTAAAAGTGGTCATTTCAACTATTCAAACATTTTCCGAATGTTTTCTAGAATAAGGCATGGCTATGGCCTCGTCTTGTCCTGCCTGACTCCACTCCCTAGGTGGGACCACATGTTAGCAGGGGAATGGGCTTCTTCCAAACTGTCTGAAGAAAATCCACAATTGACGGAAAATGACTACTTAAGCAATATGCATAGTTTATATTGATTTCCACGCCCCTGTAAACTAAACCATAGTTAGCAAAAATTAGAAAAATATTTGTACCTGCATTCCGTTTGTAAAAACATTTATATTCTACAAATTTTGCAATGAAAGAAAAAGTCAATTCGCGTTTAAAATCTTTCCAATTATCCAATGAATACTAAACCTACCTGCAGTTTCACCGATGCCCCGGGTTTTTGAATAATGTGTCAGATACTTTCCTTGTCAGGAACATCATAAATGTCCTAACAATATTAAGAAGTCACATATGGGGTTCAGCAAATTTTCCAATTGAAGACGACCATGTTTCGGATGTCATAAACAACATTAATAAACGTACGGATACATCGTGGTATGAAGGACTATTGAACGTTCCTAAAAATCTCCCAATTATAACACTTTATAAGCCAAAACTTACCCTTAAATAAAATTGAAATTTAACGTAAGACTAGTGTCTTACTAAGTGAGTACAAGGAAGACTATTTTCTCACTTTTTCCATCAAAACCAGATGCACTTATAGGGACATGGACATAAATAATACATACTACTCAAATATTCATTCTTCTACGTGTAGGTTTGCAGACGACTGAAAAGCAACCCATTCAATGGCCGGCATCTAGATGCGACTGAAATATCTTGCGACTGCACTACACGAAAGCAATATAACCACCCCACTAAGGTGATGCCTTCTAATGGAGGACCGATTTCGGAAGTTACGTAACCATTTTATTAAAAAGAACAGCTACTATAATTATGCACAAGGGAGAGGGAGAGGGGCTGGGAGAAGGCGCACCTGCGAGGACGGCCGGCAGCATTAAAAGCGGCGAATAATCAAGCCTCTTCTCCAATAGCAGAACAGTCCATTTCCACCCATACCCGTCCCCACGCTCCGGGCGACATTCCCCTTTAAAAGCCCTCACACATGTACATCTCCCCATCGAAACCAAAAAGGCAACGAACTAGTGGCTCAATGGGTTAGAGCGCAGGAATTCTCACCAAAAGGTCCCAGGTTCGAGCCTCGGGTGGTGCATCATCTGGGGCTGGGTATGGAAAACTGGTGACAGCTAATAAGCCAGAAATGTTCACTCCAGTCTTTCTCAGTAATGTGCTTCGCCCTACATTATGCTCAGTTGAAGTGTGACATTTCGACAGTCGCGCGGCAGGACGCTGTGGGAAATAGGCTGGAAAATTGCTTATAGTGAAGCAGAATTTCGCACTTCAACCTCACATGTTATTTTCGGGTGGACGAGTTTGAAATCGCCAACGTCCGTTTCCATCGACTTGCTGCCAGACTTACATACGATTGTTCCCCATCTCCCAAAAACTGTTCCCTTTCTATATCCGCGTGCCTGTCGAAGTCCTCTGCCCAAGAATGCTGGCCGCTCAAAAACAACCCTAAGCAAAGTGGTACTAGAATACACCACATCTCCCTTTTTCGGCCAACCCAGGGACGTTGCCTGTTGACCTGAGAACCCGGCCCCCGGCCGGCGCAGCAGTTAGCCCCGATCCACTCTAACCCACCCTCTCCTGCTGACACATAATATTGCTTCTGTACACGAAAACCCCACTTTCGTGCTGGTGTTTTGGACCAATTGGATGCCACATGAACTAACTCCTGAAGTTACATAAGGCAGCGGTCGCCTCTTCTCCCACCGAGACACACACTTTCCCAAGACTAGCTTCACTCACCACCCGTGTTTCGTGGTTAAACGCACGTTGTTCCCTGGTCTAGAGTCAGTCGATTTGTCGCACTCTCCTGTTCTTGATTGCGTGCATACATTGTTGGGGTTTGTACTTCGTTTGTCCTTTACTATTTGCTTAATAGAACAGTACCACACTGATAGCAGTTATCTTTGGCGTTTGACGTACGCGTTACTGCTGGACACTGAGTTGGAGGAGCCAAGGAACACAAATCAACACATCTACTGTCTTCTGATGGCTTGGCATAGACACAGTAGTCGCCAAAGCTAAACAGCCTGCCAACGCGCACGATCCTCAACCAGCTTCCCGCCACATTTACCAGGATTCATTACACAGTTTTGGATCGGAGGTAAATGAGATTTTGGTAAGAATCACGGCAAGAGGGAGTCATTGCAAGCTGCCTACGAGTTCCTTGTAAGACCGAGATAACCTCTCAACTAGCAACCAGCCAAGCCACGATTTCAAGCGTCACCTTTTCTGTAGTGAAATATGAGCTAACTTGTCATGGCAGAGGTACCCTAATATCACATACACCTTTATCTTGTCTAAATTCTCGACAGATTGTTAATAAGACTGGACGCAGATACTGGTGTTGAGACCGGTTCAATTTATAGATAACGAAAAGCACGCAGGAAAATAAGTTAAGTTTCACGTAGATTCAGCATCTCGTTTAGCAAAAAGTCGTCCCAGGGCGTCTGAGTGAGCAAGGGACAGAGGATAGACAGGGAGGCAGCCAAAGTACATCATGAGACCCTCTGATGCCAATGCAGGTTTAAAAATACTCGAAAGACCTGTGGAGGTCTGTGTTTAAACCTGAGAAATGGATCATCTGTGAAAATTTAGCACAGACTAATTTGACGACAATACTGCCTATACTACCAGCTATTACGGCTGTCAGGGCCTCTGACGGGGCCCAAGGCAGATCGTAATAAATGAGTACTGTTAGCGGTCAGATGAAGGTTCATCAATGAATTCCTAGATAGGTTATTCAAGCTAGTAATTACAGTAATAGAAGGGAACGCTCGGATCAAACTGTAGGCATCGTGATGATTATCATATGCAACATGGATGAGAATCTTTTGACGGCAGCAGACAATGCAATAAACGAAATTATAAACATAACCGAACTCTCAGAATAGCAAAAATTGCAGTTAAGTTTGTACGTAAAGTAGCAGATTTTTTATTTAAAGCGTACAACAAATCGGCTTAACTCTCAATGATAAAACGGATTGCTATAACCAACGAAAACCAATGAGACAATTAGCAAGGCTAAAACAGGGCGCGAAGGTAGGAGAAGGGACGTGCGATCATCGCCGATAGCTTCCATGTTGAGATTCCGACACAACTGCCCCGTCCTAAGACTTGCATTACTTTAAGTAAAACGAGAAGATAGCATTTGGATAAAGAATATAATTGAGGACAGCAATAAGCCCAAAACAACGCACATCGGGGGAGCATTCATTGAAGAAAGACATAGGTGAAGTAAATATCGAGAAAAAAAGAGGGGGGACATCAACGATACCAGTCTAGAAAATGCAAAGAAAAGGTGAGAACGAGCATGAAGAAGAGGATCCAAAAGCGGACGCCCTTGGTTCGGTCAATGGCCTCACGGAGCTTTTCGTTAGCCTCACGAATCAGTTCTGTTGAGCCGACGATTTGTTCCCCTATCCTCTCCGCTTTCTAAAAAATATAAAGAAGAAGGTAAATACGGCAAGAGAGGAGCCGAATTCACAGAGCAAGTCAAAAGCCCTAGACGCACCTCAGCCTGCTCGACCAGACTCTCCGTAATGATGGACTGCAGTCTGCCGATTTCAGACAGCGAAGTTCCCAACTGCTGCACCTCCGACTGTTCGGATACCAAACGCAGATACATCTCAGCATTTTCGGTTTCGAGGGCTTGGAGCTCGTTGGGGTTGAGGTCGTTGCTGTCGACAGCCTCAACTGGGCTGACACTGGGCTCCATGGAGAGCCATCTCTGTCCTCGATGTCGGACGGCGGCCCCCAGTCCTGGATGCCTCGTGACAGCACCCGCCAGTCGCCCGGTCAGTTCCACCCGCCTACAGTACGTGGTCACCTGGTCATCGCGTTCCCGCTTGAGGGCGTTTAGCGATTCTTCAAGCAGCTTGCAAACGGTCCGCTGATGTTCCTGAAGTTGGGGTCGCCTAGAAGATCCCTCATCATCAGCACCACCGTCACCGGCAGTAGTGAGGAGAGAGTACTGACGGAGTTGAGCGAGCAGCTGCGAGCACTGGTCCAGCGCATCAACAATCTGCTTGGCCAGTTCGTGGTAGAGCCGCTGGCGGACAGCATCCTGACTGGCCACTGCAACGCCGAGAGCACGGGCTTTGCAGAGGTGATCACGCACTATCTGCAGCTCGGCTGCTAGACCATGCGCACGAGTGCTAAAGACATCGGGCGAAGTTGCGCGCACCGACTGGACACACTTTGAGCTAGTACTGAAGGAGGATACGGAACTTTTGCGAGAATCGGTTCCTGAGTCGGAAGTCTTAAGGGCGCGGACAGTGTTGAAGAAGACCTTGGAGATGTTACAGGACATGCTGTTGTGGGGGGCGGGAGGCAAATGGGAACCCATCGTGAAAGCACAGGCTTATAAATGGATACCAGAAGTTTATTGGATAAACAGTTTATAAGGACATCGAAAAGCAATGAGAAAGTTCGTACTACTTAAGTAGTCCTTTTTTAAGAAGTTATTTGCTGAAACTCGTTCGAAAGCCGGCATTTTGACGTGAGTAAAATATATGGGGATTATGATGCACGATAATTAAAATTCAACTGAAACGTTAGTTATCTTTCCTAATCGAAAAAGCTTATAAGAATGTAAATTAGCAGTTCATGAGATACCAAAATCAGTGTCAGCTTAGGAATTCAGAAAATAAAATTCACACTTGGAAAGGAAGTTAGCAAAATCTATCTATAGATGTTCTTGTACGGCAAAAATCGGAAAGAAAATTACGCATACCGGTTTACCACACAAAATTTAGACGGAATTCATCCTTCATTGCAAAAGCAACCACCCTATCTCGTTTTCACAAACGAACTACTGCCAGCAGTTTGCTTAGCCCAGCAAAAACGCACTGCCCAGAAAAAGAAGCCTATGGAGGCAAACTAAGCTAATTTTTGTGAATTGCCTTCTCAGTATGGATACCCTGAAGATTTTGTAAGCCGAGAAAAGGAGACAGGTAGTTCCAAGAGGGCACCGAAAGCACGTACTTGGCGAATCCCTGCTTACATCTCCGGCTACACTCATTAAATGATATCTGACGAAGTTCTAAATTCAAGTAGTGCGCAAACCGAGGATTACAGTATGCACCCAGGCCGTACACTCAAAAGATAGGCTTGGCTAATAAACTAAAAGGCAAGTCGGCTAGAAGACCTCACATGATTTGCCAACACAAGCGAACATCCGTGTCCCAGGAAGCAATTGAGAAGAAGAAGAAGAAGACTCGATCGCTGGGACAATATGTCTATTCACCTGACGTTTCGATATCCGTCGCGGATTCGTCATCAGAGACATGAGTAGCAGAAAGGTTAAGTATGCACAGACGTTTGCAGTATTTATAGGACACAGTCATTACTGCAAGCATACAGCGACAATTAACGTTAATTGCCTTCTTGTGCGTGGACTGCTTGTTGGACGTTACGTGCGCTCTGACCTGTTGAACTTTCATCACGGGCGGTGAGCTCGGGCATGATGATTGCTCGGCCGTCTGGCTCCCCGGTGTTGGCGTACGATGAGGCGGTGGCCTGCCCGTTCCTCAAGTGACGGCTTGCTTTGGCCAAATTGAATCTCAGGATTGAATATAGATTGGGCAAATCGTTGCGCTTGTTGATGAATTGGGGGCCCGTGAACCATGACTCAAGTAGTTCTCGGCTAACCCGATTGTCACCTCTTGCTAGAATTTCGGCCTCATCAAATTTGAAGGTGTGGCCCGGTCTCGTCGAATGAGCCGCAACTTGAGAATTGGCATCATTTCGCCGCACTGCAATTCACTCCAATTTACGATGGAGGAAGAAGAGAACAACCAGCTGGCTTTTTTGATGTTCTCGTCTGTTGAAAAGATTGTGGTGGTCTAAAGACTAAAGTATTCAGGAAAGCGACAATTGCGATGCAAGTACTGAATTACAACAGCAACCACCCAATCAGCCACAAACGCAGTTGCGTAAAAACACTCTATCGGCGTGTTGAAACGCACTGCAGCGAAGAAGAAGACAAACTTGCCGAGGTAGAATATCTCCGACGGGTGTTCAGAGAAAATGGCTACCCGCGCACCTTCGTCAACCGGTGCTTGCGCAAACGAGCTGGCCAACAAAAGCTCACCGACCCCAAGATTTGGCGTTCGATCCCGTATGTCAAAAACGTATCGGAAGCAGTCGGCCGCCTTCTCGCACCACTTGGAGTTGGAGTCGCACACAGGCCGGAGGTAACCATTGGGTGTCAGATAATGAAGCCAAAACACCCACTGCCACGGCAAGAAACATCTGGGGTCGTCTACAGTATCTGGTGCAGTTGCGGTCAAAGCAACTATGTCGGAGAAACTGGCAGACTTCTCAGGACGCGAATTGCCGAACACGCGGCAGCAGTGCGGCGAAATGATGCCAATTCTCAAGTTGCGGCTCATTCGACGAGACCCGGCCACACCTTCAAATTTGATGAGGCCGAAATTCTCGCAAGAGGTGACAATCGGGTTAGCCGAGAACTACTTGAGTCATGGTTCACGGGCCCCCAATCTATCAACAAGTGCAACGATTTGCCCAATCTATATTCAATCCTGAGATTCAATTTGGCCAAAGCAAGCCGTCACTTGAGGAACGGGCAGGCCACCGCCTCATCGTACGCCAACACCGGGGAGCCAGACGGCCGAGCAATCATCATGTCCGAGCTCACCGCCCGTGACGAAAGTTCAACAGGTCAGAGCCCACGTGCCGTACAACAAGCAGTCCACGCACAAGAAGGCAATTAACGTTAATTGTCGCTGTATGCTTGCAGTAATGACTGTGTCCTATAAATACTGCAAACGTTTGCGCGTACTTAACCTTTCTGCTACTTATGTCCCTGATGACGAATCCGCGACGGATATCGAAACGTCAGGTGAATAGACATATTGTCCCAGCGATCGAGTCTTCTTCTGCTTCTTCTCAACTCACATGATGCCTGCAACGCAGATTACTGTGGTCAAACAGAAAAATCCACCTCTACATGTATTCACAAATATTAATCGGCAGTAAACAGGCGAGAGCCCTATCCCAAGCGGCCACGTATATCCGAGACTCCGGTTACACCGTCGCTTCAGAAATAACAGACCCTGTCGGTGTATGTCTTTTCATGAAAGACCGAGAGTTCGTTGAGGGCATGCACTGACCGGCACATCAAGTTGGATGAGACATATATAATTCTCAGGCGGGGAGGGGGAGTTGTAGATGAGAGCCAATCAGAACAGCGGCTGCTTAGTACCACTTATTCAAAAAAATTCTGTTTTTGAGTACACTAAAAGTTTAACGGTTTTAAGCACTGCTCTTCTTCTGACGATAGTCTGGAAAACCGACCCAAAAAACCAGAAGCAAGGAGCTCCTGTTCCCAAAGAATACATTTGGCTGCAAATTGTATTTCCTCCTAATATATATGATAGTCTAATGTCCTTTCCGAACAGTTCCACAGTACAGCGGACGCAAAGGCGATTAATTGCATGTGAACTACTTGATAGTGGACTTGCGTAGTGTCTGCCAAATTAACACTTCCCTACTTTTATGCGCCCGGAGTCATGACCAAGTCAAAAAGTAAACAGAGGACGGGTCGGACACAGTGGCTGACAGAACAAAACAGCCCGAATACGCGTGCCACACACGCCCGGTTCGCGCACACTTGGCCAGGCTTTCACCCAACCAACAAAGGGGCAGTATGGATCCCATTCAACCGCAGCAAGTTGACCAATTTTTTGGCCTTTAAACCGTTCAAAAACCCCTCCTCAACATACAGACGAATGCTTGAAATTTGCTTTCATGCTACAAAACGAGGGCTGATGATAATCGATTGCAACGTACCCATTGAAGCAGTCTCATGTGATCTTAAACAGTCGTTGTAGTCAGAATACCGCTAGCCAAAATCGAAGGATCATTACCTGTTATTTGTTTTTGATCTAGCCACTGAATAAGATTTGTTCTGCGTTCCACCAGGCAATTGCCTATTAAAGGCTTTGATTAATCTGCCTTCTAAGTCCTATTCGTTTGCAACAACGTTGTCTCTTCTAGACAGCTTTCAAGCTAATTCTGAAGATGTTTCCAGTGGCCATATTTACAGAAACAAAAAATAACACGACTAGAAGGTGAATGCGCAAAAGTCCTCCCTAACCATGCGCTTGATTAATTTAAATTCTTTGATATCCCGATACATTAATAGATTGAGGAAATAATTATTGCGTCACCTGCTTTTCAAAGTTTTACAGTAACGATTGCTTAAGCCACCCAACCTATTCTACTTTTCCGGAAAAATCTCACTACCCTTCTCCGGTAAGAATTGCACTGCGGGATCTAAAGTGCGGAAGGAGAACCTACACAGAGCTATTTTTATTTTTGATGTAGTGTTCAATAATCATCATTTGATGAAACAAATATGTTTTGTAGGACTGCAAAGAAACTTTTGATGGGATTTTAAACAGTATGCATGCAAGCAAAATGAGACAAACGGATGAGCTGGAAGGATATAAGAAGCTGTGATATATCACATGGTAGGGGCGAAGAGACTTGGATTGTTATTCGACTGAAGTTAGGTTAGATTTATGGAACTACACTATAACTGCATAAATATTAAAAAGGGTTCAGGCTCAGTCGACAATACAGTAACAGCTGATTAACAACGACGCTAGACCACATGCGTATCAAACAAAAAGGACAATCATTCCAATCTTCAAGGTCAGCCACTAAAAACAACCACTTCATATCTACTAATATATTTTTAGCCACTTTGAGTAGTATGTGCGATAGAGCATAAACTGGTGCCGAAGAACACGGTTTATGCGCGAGGTGCAACCTAAAACCTTGGTTTCAATCAGGTGGGAATAAAACGCCGAAAACCCACAAAAAGCGCTTAAAGCTTAATAAAGTTGCGCATAGGTCTACATAGTGCAAGCGGCGAAATACCAAACCAGCAGCAACAAGATAAAATGTACCAGACCACAAAATCAGAAGTAGAAACGAACATCGTTTTAGGTAAAACAACAGAAAATGCAAAAAAGTTATATTTCAAAGTTTTTAAAAAAACATAATCTGAAGGACGAGGGCACATAACACGGGAGAGTCGGGGGTAAAATGCAAGGTTGAAGAGGAACATTCAATTCACCCGAGATGTCTAATCATCACTCATAGGAGTGGAACTGGTCTCTAAAACGGAGCCATCGTCGACAGTGGAAGAAACGTCAGCATCAGCCTCAAACTTCTCCATTATGTACACACGGCAAATTGTATCAAACATCTATAACAGAGGTAGAAACATAAAAATAAATGATACCACAACCACAAACGACCATACATAGGTCTTCTTGCAAATCAAATATAAAGATAGCCTCGTAAAAGAAATTCACGAATGGTCGCAAGCGGTGAAGGAAACATGAACGCGGTCTAGTAATCGGTTGATTTAAGTACCCTTAAGCTGGAAGAAGTAGTTAATTAAGTCACAAACTGTTGAGTTTTGCAGTCATGCGAGAGTATTTCACATACAGTCACTGACTGACCTCACGAAATGTTAAACAAAGTCCCAAAATGTGTTGTCTGGTCCAACTTAGTCATGTGAAGAAATGACAGCTGAATCCGAGCCAGTCGACTTGGGGCAAACCAAAGTAAAAGGCCACCACCACTAATCTATAGATACATCCTCTGCGGGGATTCGAATCAGTTACGCTACACGGCAGTGGTGAGGCCCACTAACCTGACCTGAGTGTCGACGTAGCACATTAACCGAAAACAGGTTGGGCGCCCAAACTTGAATTTACACAGGTGCCCTCCTAGCAGGTATAATGGGATTGTAGCCGACGCCCAATATTACTGTTTTCAGCGTCCCTTTTCAAGGCTAGTCGCCTCAAGGTCATGCACTGTCACACTGACCTGCAGACACTTGACCGAATTCCACTTGGAAACACACACACGTGCGTCCAGGTAGCCACGGCTGCTCAAGCGCCACGTGAACACACCACTTTCCGTCACCCTCGGCCGATACAGCAAACGCCACACCTAGGGTAAGGCCAGACGCCACAATCTGAGAACTCTTAAACCACCGCAGTAAGTGGGAGCTGTGTGCACAGTAAATCCCTCACACGCATGCCTTCTGCATTTACCTACGGCTAAATGATATGAAATCTCAAATGGCAACGTCTATCCTGGGGGGATGGGGAGGGTGGGCACAGCACTGGTGAGTCGAGAGTAAATTAGTTTACAGCAAGGATGACATCGCGCAGCACATCTCTCGCTCTCTCTCAAGGAAAGGCGTCCTTTGGGAAAATGATGAAATTTATTCAGTAAA
>JAYGXS010000001.1:41109001-41136350 GCA_036362985.1 Ligula intestinalis | reverse complement strand
GGTTTACGACAGTGCGATTTTCTATGGCTTACTGAAAAGGTGACTGGGATACGCAAGCCTTGCAGAAAGAACTGGACAATTGAATTTATTGTTGTAAATATGTCTGGACGGTATCTCTGATAGCAACAAAGAAGGAAGTTCTGAGAAGTAGTTCACAAGAAGGAGCGACCGCTGGAGCATGAAGTTTACTGGCCTGACGTTTCGGATTCTCGGTCGAACCCATCATCAAACAGTCGCAGATAAGGGGAACGAGGGCAGCGCGAGGGGCGCGGTATTTATAGGTCGTTTGCTTATCCAACTCGTATATTTCTGGTGATCGTACACGATGCAATAATTGCTCGATGGCCGGCGTCCGAGGCCTTGCTTGTCGAAATTTCATCACCATTTTCGATTCTTGCGCGAGGATTATTCAACACCCCTGGCGCACTCAGAACACCTTTCTGCGACTGGCTTTGATGATGGGTTCAAGAATGAAAGCCAAAACTTGTACTTGTTACGGCTGTGATCATGCCTGATCCAGCCGGCCTCAATGATGTCACGAACGGTGCCTCTCCATGCGTGGCGATTGGCGGCAGCGGATCTCGAAAGCTCCGCCGAGTCCCTTCTCCACCGACGGAGGCCGAAGATAGAAGGTCCAAAAACTGCTTCCATGTCTTGACGGATGGTGTCTAGCCAAGTCTTCAGTTGCCCTCCTCTTCGACGTTTTCAGGTGGGTTGCGGTGTCGGGTCGAGGGCAGCATAGGTAAGCTCGTGGGGCGGACGACGGAGAACGTGTCCAAATCACCTCAGTCGCCTTTCTTGAATGGCCTGAGATATCCTCGTGATACGATCGCAGCGGATGCGGACTGTCTCATTTGAGATGAGGTCGCTATACTTAACTCGCAGGATCGTCCTCAGGCACTGGTGGTCAAAGACCTCCAGTCTTCGCTCATCTTCAGCGCGCACAGCCAAGCATTCACATCCATAGAGGAGGACTGACCGGATGGATGCACGGTATACACGAAAGCCAAAACGTCATGTTCCAGCGACTGCAGCTTCCTTTTGTTGCACCTACGATAATTGATAGCACTCTTTGTGGTTGGTCAACACTTTGACCACCGATTCCGCCGACATCCATCATGTGTTCCAGGATCGGGCGTAAGCGACCGGAGTCATTACGCCTGACTCTGTTTCCACGGAATGGGAGTGTCCCAAAGGCCAAGGATGGCCGGCGCCTGAGCCTGAACTTACGTGTGCCACCAACGTTTCCTCACGGTTCTGCATTGGTCACGGGAACGCAACCCGAATATCACCTGCCACGCTCTGGTTTGCTCTCGTGTTGGTCCAGTTCATCTACTACGCTTTCAGACGGCTTCATACCTTAAAGTATGGGCCTGGTTGACGATTACTAGTCCCCCTCAAAAGATTCCTGCCAGCATGACTAAACCAAAGAAAGGGTCCCTTGGACGAGGCAACAAAAATAACTTGTTAGGCGTTAAAGTACAGACAGGTAGAGGTAAGCTGCAACAGAAATCCCCATAACTCCAATAGCGGTCCCACAAGTGGGTACTGCGTTACTACTTACCACAAAGAGAGTTTTTCGGTCGCCATTCACGGCAAACCAACTGGGTTTTCTTGGCAGGGGATGAACTTGACGTCTGCTGATGACAATCTGCGAGACATTCACACACGACCTGGAGGGGGGGGGGTAGGAGACGTACGGTCATCAAGAAGAAAGATTGCACACAAAACAGAGCAAATTCAAAGAGGCATTTATAAATTCACAAGGGGGCGGTAAGGCAGTTTACAACTTAATGGATGATCCCGTTCTATTTTGCAAAGTAACAGACAGGAGTGTTTACTGTAGCTAAAATTTCCCGCAGTTCAGGCGTCAGCTCTCCTCAGTGCAACATGCCCGCCTGACGTGATGGCAAAGCGCCTGGTCCTATGTGCACGGTAGAGGTTAAAACGAGTAAAGATAAGGTAGGAGGCAAGCAAAACAAGCGATAAAGGAACATTTTCCAGTAGTTCGAGGCTGCTGCAAAACAAATGGATTTTCGGGCAACACTGACTCTGTAGCACATTTCAGCGCCTCGTCCAGCGGCAGAAAAATGAACCACTGTAGTCCCCTGGAAATTGCCTGGCTGGACGGTGGGGGTGAGGCGATGGGATCGTCGGCGGGCGGGAGGGAGTCACGATACAGCAAAACGACCAGGATATCAGGACCGAAGAACTGCAAGTCCTGAATGCGGTAGGCGCTGGAGGGCAGAAACAACATGCCAAAGTGACGGGTGCACAATAAGGCGAAAAAATGCAGTTTTGGCAGGCAGACCATGAGCTTACATGTTCTGGGGATTGTCGTCATTCGCAAAGCGGTCAAAATTCAGTCGCAAAACAGACTGTGGGCTAGAGTAAAACACAGAAAAGGGAATACCATTAGGGGGCGGGAACGACTATTAAAACAAAAATTAAAAGACCTTGATTGCGTAAAAATTAATTTCAGAGAGGAAAGGCGATTGTCTGCTGCCAATCCACAGGGCTCCGGATGTCTCCTGTCAGTTCTATCAACTCGAATACAGGACAACCTCCTACCTAGTTAATATGTGGCAGTTTAATTTATTCTGTATACACCGCAAGTTTAACCACAGTTCCAGAAAAGATCCATACAGAATTGGCTACTTGTATCCAGTTTGTAGGGTATTTCATCTTGGCAACATTTCGTGCATAAAAGAACGCGATATTTAGTGCTCTAAAGGTATACTATTCCACAAAATTTCGAAAACCAACCAAGGGTTTCCACGTTCTTAAGATTTCACATTTTCGGTGAAAATAATTCAATAATTATCCCATATCTCAAGAAAAACACTCGAAGTGACGAAAAGTTTAAGGACCTGATATAAATTGCAAGCAACATTAATAGAACTGACTTTACAAATACTCACGTAAAGCTTTACTCTAAATTTTCCAATCAGCATTTTAAAAACGAAAAATATCGCCCTCGTTCAAATATCAATTTGTATTAAAGTGCCCTAAATTAAATTGCTAATCGCAATTTCTTCCAGGTATAATGAAGACAAACAACTGATGTTTACTTCAACATAATACGTACCGATTTTCTTCTGGTAATGTTCATGCGTTGGCAGGAAGATTCGGAATTAATAATTAAAATTACACGATCATCGAATTACATTCCATGCTAATTGGCATTAAAAAAACACATGATCATTCTTTTCTAACTGGAAGTCTAATTAACTACCCTGGATACATTTCAATGAATGTAAGCGGTGGAAAGGCATGTGGGGTACATGCAAAAGTGCTTTCAGCCCTTATCCCCTTACAAGTCATGTATAACTGACAGATTCGAGGGCAAGGATATAGCATATAGGCGGGGGCAGTAGAAGATAACGCTAACTTTAAGCTCAACCTTAACTTTAAGTGTAAATGTGTGTGTCTGACCATCGGTTTCGATGATATGAACCAAGTGCACCAACAGGTGGTCCGATTGCCACCTCGGAACGACATCTGCCACGGGTGACTCGTTGTACCCTTGCGCAGCTTCGCAGCGGCCACTGCACGCTCCTTCGCCAGTACCAACACCGGCTGGACCCTTCTATACCCGGCTGCTGTCCCGACTGCGGAGTCTCGCCGCATGACTGCCGTCACCTCTTCGTCTGCAGTTTCCGGCCAGACACCCAACTCACCCCCGAGGACCTTTGGCTCAAGCCGGCCGAGGTCGCGGCTTTTCTCCGCCTCCCAACTGCACCCAGTTTGGACTCCGGCGAGAACCCCTGATCCAACATGGGCTACCATCCAACCAACCAACAGGTTGGTACAGGTGACGGCCTCAGGGCTTAGTTTAAAGTGATAGAGGACGTAGTTAGCGGCTCCGCACTCTTCACCTTCTCCCATGAGTCTCGAAGACTAGACGGGGTCCGGCGCGGCTGCTGTATAAAATGCAAGCCAAGCGTAAATGTACTCTCGACTTAAACTGCATCCATAACTGTAACTCTAACCCGAGGAAGAAAATAACCGAACAACGACTACTTAAATAGTAGCGAGTCTTGTGGATTAAACTCACCCCAGCTATATATCCTGTTCTTATCGGTTAGACTTAAACGGATGTGGGACAGTGGCTAACATGACATAATCCCTATCAAGCGCGTACCACAGGCTGGTGAGACCCCGATTAGGTATGATGCAACAGCGCTGCCATTTTTTGGGGATCTCAGCTGAAATGGCACATGGCATGAGAAAAACAAGGAAAGGAGACAGACCAGGCGGCAAAGTCCTCTGTTCTATCAAATGTGTAGAGGAGGATGCAGTCTGACTGAGCTCTCGGTGGTTTCGAGAGCTGAACGACGGCGACTTTGTTGGAGCACGCTGCAGTACCACTAGGGTCATTCGGCGACGATGCTAAAGTGGAATCAAGTTGGTCAGCGGCTGGCTGACATTCCGAGGAACAGACCCGCAGCAACAACGGTGCCGAGGGAGGATTGGAGGAGTTAGGAGGCCTGCGGAAAGAAAATTATTGTACAGGGTGTCCACGAAGTCTGGGTGCATAGGGGATAAAAACATACCTTAAGAACAAAACAATTTTATTTAATTATAATGTTAAGAAATTATATTTTCAATATGATTTCCATTATTTGCAATGCATAATTCGATGCGCCTTGCTAAATTCTGGTGAACTCCACTGAATAGGTGTACATTGCCGTCGATTTCAGCACACTGACTGATAATGCATTCTCTCAAGTGGTATAGATTTGCAATCTTCATTGAGAAAACTTTCTCTTTTAACATACCCCAAAAAAAATAAAGGGGAGAAATGTCTGGTGAACGACCTTGCGTTGTTGACTAATTATGGGACTCTGCCGTCCCAACAAAAATAACATAAATAAATAAAATATTAAAATTCCTATGTACCCAGACTTTGTGGACACCCTGTATAGACCTGAAGAATGGGTCACTACTACGCCGACAATGGCCATAAGCTGTACATTACTTTTGTGCAACCAAGCAGTGATTGGTTGGAAGTGCAAGTTAAGCATCGCAACCAGGCCCCAAAACTGTCAATCCACAGGTTGCCAACACGGAGGCGGTTTGCGGAGGGCAATTGGTTTTTCCGCTGTCGATTGAAACGTACGACAGTCCAGCCAGCTAACCTGACAAAGGAAGCAATGATTTAAGGAGGTAGCGGTTATCCATACAACATATCCCTTCTTTCTTACACAGACATCGTGTTCCGCTAGTAAGACAGGATCACGATAAGTAGAGATGGGTCTGGGCACGTGACAGGACCAGACATTCGTTCACGTCTCTTCTATGCTAGATACTTAACGACCCCTTCACCAACACGAAGTAGACATTGCTCGGGTGGAGCCGCCATACCAGTATATTAAGCAAGCATTGCAACCTGACTTTCAACTCCGAGGCCCAAGGGGATTTAGCCACTCGACAGCCCTTCAAGTAAAAGAGTTTTAAAGCTTTGCGATAACTAAAAAGGAATCAAATGCACTATATTTACACGAGATTGCCCTCGTTATATCTCTCCTCACCAGGCGTGCGCAAAGTGGTAGGCGGGAGCAGGCGCTGTGGCGGAAGTGGGACTCTGCACCCCCCCGCCCCCCGGCGGCGGCACGCTTACTGAACAGGGATATCACCAAATCGATCTAAGTTTATCGCGCAGATGAGGCAACTTCACAGCCCGACCAGAGATCCCCCCACAGACCATAATAAGCCCTTCTAATCTACAATCTGGTGGATTTTGCCAAACAGGGAGCTCGCAGCATTTTGCTGGAACCACACACGGATTATCTAGCACACGATTGTGGTCTCCTCTGGGGACAAGATTAGTGGAAAAAGCAAAGAATGTTACATTGCAGGAAGACTTACAAGTCAGACGCAATGCACACGGTTTCGGGGTCTGCAGAAAGGAGACTGCACGGTGGGCCCTCGTGCTAAATGGACAACGACAGAAGCAAGTTATGAGGGACGACCAATTTTGCGTTCGTATTCTTTAAAAAGTAGCTAATTATGGGCAGTGTAAGGGAACAGTAACAATGAAAAACCCAAAATTCCACCGTAAATCAGCTAAAAAGATGCCACAAAGCGCACAAAATGCGGTTTTAGGAGTAGAAAGGCGAAGCGAATGTCACCAATTGAGAGCAAGTGGCTTTATTGACGTGGGCAACTCACCCACGAGGCCGAGGCTATGAGGTCAATCTGTGGTGCAAGCGTCTCTTCGATGAGGTCTGCAAGACTGGAGTTGGTAGGTTTAAAGACACCATCTAGGAAAAAATCAATAGGTAGAGAAGGCAACTTGAGACGGGGCGAACATTTAACTATTGTGGAAAATTCAACGAAAAAACATGACTACCTAAGAGGGACGAACTACTCAATAGGAAACCAGATCCGTGGTGATTTACAAAACTATCCTTGGGCACTTTAAACAAACAAGTAAGGGATGCAGTAATAACTACAGCCTACAGCAGCCGAAGTGGGAAAAGGTACGTTAAGTAGCACCACACTCGGTGTATGTAATTTTTACTGGCGAAGTTGACACTAACGAGTGAAAGTGAGTGGGCGGGAGATTTACTTTTGAGCTTCACCGATTAAGTGAAATATGAGAGAAAAACGTGCGATAGAAAAAATCCACGTGGTCAGCGTGAAACGTATCCCAAAGCTCAGCTAGATTATTAAAGTTTAACACGGAAGTTACTTGCTACATCCTGAAACAAGATGATTAAAAAGATAGCCATGCTAGTTAGCGAACATATGCATTCGGCACAAGGAGTAAATCAATAAAAAGAGAAATTCTCATCAAAGAATTGCGAAGAGCAGTTGACGAGCATACGTAAGCTTTTGGTAAATTCTCATTGGGCCAACTCTGCATCCTCTACTCCCAGGACTAATTTGCATGAAATGCTCAACACACATAATTGACCGCATGGTAACCTTTGCATTCCTTCCTCTTTAAATGTAATGGCCCGATAAGAGTCCATCGAAAGTTTACGTATGCTCGTCAGCGGCTTTTCTGAAAAAGCGAAGTAATAAAATAGGCTAGAACCATTAAAGCAGTCATATTTATATTAAATTTGGGAGCATTTTCAGGAAAGGCAACTTTACATGTTAGAAGCGCACGAACTCTATGGGGTAGATGAAAAACAGAAAAAAAGTAAAAAGAACTTCATCTACCGCTCTCAGACTTGCGACGATAGAAATAAAAGACTACAAGCTTGCCCGTTGCTCTGCGTGATAATTCTTGAAAGTGTAATAAACGGTGCAAACAGAACTCAACGAATAAAAAATATTGGCGCTCACAAATGAAAGCACCCCATGGGAACTAATTAAAAAAATTATTCAAGACTCAAGCGGGAGCCATCATGCGAGAAACCACTCACCTGGAATTATCTCTGATTGCAGATCCTCAGGCAGCGGTATCAAGTCCTTTAGCTTGGAGCGTTTGAAATGCTCGCTCTGGGCATGTATGCCAAAGATTTCATCTACTGGTTTCGTGACACGGCCGTTACGGATATACTTTGAGAAAGAAGGAAAGGCGGTTTACGAACGCCAGACTGGAGGATTTAGGGGGGGGGGGGGCGCGAGCAGAACAGTCCTGAGATACGCACCTGTTCTACCAGTTCAATCTGGTAGCTCTTTAGTTCATTGTCCACAATCAACGGGCGGAGCTTTTCTGTCACAAAGTTGATGATGAGGTCTCGTTCTTGGGACGTTATCTGCAGGAACGAAACCAAGCAGCAAAATTGAAGTGGATAAGAAGGGGGGGGGGGGGGGTTAACATTTATTCGGAGGTTAGTTGGGTAAAGTGTCGACGGTAAGTGTGTTGAGAAGAAAGGTGCTACGCAAATGACTTACCTTTTGTGCATTTTTGTCTGAATCTATTTTGGTGCTAGTGACTGCAACTGAAAAGGAACGAGGGAGAAAAAGATGGAGTTTTTTTTAATGATCAGAATGACACAGTATTCAATAAAAAGAAGGGACAAAAAGCTGGAGCAATGCAAAAAGCACAGTAGAGTTTGCTGCAGACGAACTCCATTTGCAAAATTATTTCAGACAAGACCCACAGAGGCATAAGGCAAATGACGTGTCATCGAGTGACGTGAGAGGAACGACAGAGCAGTCCGTTACCCGCTGGGCATACGACAGTTACAGCTAATATGATTATACCAGGCAAGAAGCAGTGCGGCGCACAGTGATTGGTTAATGATGAGTTGTGTCTCGGGTTCTCTCTCTCGCTCTCTGGGGCCCCGCCAGCAGCCACAGAGCGGTTAAGGATAGAGACGGAACGAACTTACCAAAATGGGTGACTATAATGACCATTTCTGGTTCGTTGGCTTATTAGTCGTCGTCAGCTAGTCATGCCCAAACCCAAGTGGTGTCCCAAAAATTGATGCCCCACCCGGGCTTCAAACTCACGACCTTAGTTAGTAGACCAACGCTCTAACCACTGCGTCAAGGGCTCGAGAGAGAGAGAGAGCCTCAAGGGCACCGGGGACGGACGAGTGTGTCCTGCAACTGATCGGTGTATGCCTATCTGTCACTATATATGCATGCATGCATGCCTGTGCTGACTACATCGATAATAGTACTGCAGTAGACTTCGGTTACTTAGTCCACACACCAGAACAAAACATTTTGACCGAGTAATCGGCCGAAGCAAGTACCCAGAAGTACAATGCTATATGGAAAAGAAGACGCAATCGCTGGGAAGAAAACGTAATTTGCGTTAAGTTTTGGATTCTCTCTCGAAGTAACCATCAGAGGGAGTAGCAGAAACGGGTATTTTGTATACAGGGAGTTGCAGTATTTATGGGATGCAGTCGCTATGCTACTGTGCACTTATGACAATGAACAGCTATATATCTTGATGGCATCTGGGTTGTGTGCGAGCGAATGCCGTGGTTACGTGACTGGTTCGACTAATACTCGCATAGGCGTTGAAGCAGCCAGGCTCGTTCCCAGCCCCATTTCCATACGAAAGCGCCCCTAGCCGCCATAACGGGTGATATGTCAATACTCTTAGCAGCACCCCACTGGTGTACTGCCTTGGTTTAGTGTGTTGTTACACCGGCTAAAGCTTCTACATTTCCTTGGCTGAAGACAGACAGCTTGCCTGCCCAGAATCCGATTTATTCAAGCAACTTCTAAATGGCGAGCATGGCTAGCCACATTAAACTCAGTAAAGTCGGAATAATATGCACCAGCTGCATCTACCCTTCAACAGTTGGCTTGACTAACCCGATTTTTTTGTTTTAATCTATTACTGATGGTAGAGGTTGGCTTTTAGTGAATTAAGCGTTTGAGTTAAAACCCAAGCTGAAACCGAGGTTGAATCAGCACTGTCCGATGACGATTCCCAATACAGAAATTAACATTTCTGTGTCCCTAATCTTTGTTGGTCACATTCTTCGTGGAGAACCGCGGTTGGTAACCGGTACAGCTACTTATCAAGAAATCGTGTTCGCTGTAATAACCTTCTAATTCGGTACACACAAGATAACTAACCCAAAACTCTAAAAGAACGTACCTCCATACAGCCACTTGAAGAATGGCCGAAGATACTGGCTGCAGTGTTCGACAACGCTGAAAAGAGTAAGAGAGGAGGGGGGGGGTAGGATAAATTTGCCGAAACAAACATGACAAATAAAACGACGAAAAATAAGTTGAATAAAAAATTACTAAGATTTAACCCGAGGATGGGGAGAGTAATTAATATGACAGCGGTTTCGACTGAAAAGCACACCGAAAAGCAGGAGAGTTGAAGCTGAAAACCGCGTTCCACCTCAGAGCAGAACACCAAAAGGTTTCGAAGAAAAAAAATTCCCAAGGAAAACAGCCGCCAGTCTACACGAAATAACATCGTGTATATATTGAATAGTGTTTTAGGAGCGACAGTTCACTAATCTCAAACAAGGTCTACTTCGGACAAAATCAACTCATAAGTCTCCCTACAACAGCCAATTAGATTGTAATTTGGGGAATAGTCTGATCTAAACTAGGACAATGCTCATTTAGCGTGATGAGCTAGGCCCTCGTTCTGCCTGTCCGGAGAAACAGGTCATTGCTATGCCAGTCTACTTGAATGCACTTAATACAATGGCATCCTACACAGCCATTCTCCTTAGTATGCATTCTATCCAGGTGATCAGTACATTAGAGGAACTTTTGAAAAGGGGAAGAGAAAATATAAGACTGTGGCGATTCAGCTCTATTTCATTTTTGCCAGGTGTCCACAGTAGACGAATTCGGACTGGTTAAAAATCCTCAATCCCCTGCAGCAACTACAAAGTATAGGATTAAATATGGTCGACTGCAAACTATAAAGAGCAGCGCTGTAACGGTAGCAGAGTAGCCTGTCATCACAGTGTTTCCTACCCAGGAGGCACTGACGAGAAAAGCTGTGGGTATGAACTTTGAAAACTACTTGGTAATCCTGGTCAGAAGGGAGGAGCACGCACCTTCCCCTTCTGAGGAGAGGATGCACGCCTTCATATAAATTGCCAGGAAAGATGAGCTATAAGTTCTTTAAATCGGACGCGCAACCTCAAAAGGAAGGACAGAAAACGCTGCCTTCTTTAGAGACGGCAGCAAAAATCTACAGGAGATTCACTAGTGCATGATGAGCATTTGGTGAAAACATGGAAAAAAACCGGTCCTACAGATGAAGCTCTTGAGCTTTTTGAAGGGTGGCGCCGGCATCGCGAATGAGACGAAGAACAGTCGTCTCGGAGATGTTGAAGCGATGATAGTGATATCGGTTTCGAGCAAAACCAAGGAATTCACTGGCTTCAAAGATCAGACGCATTAAGCCACTGGGAAAAGCAAAAGAAAAAAGGACAATGTTTAAGCAGCTGAGATGAGTAGTGCCCCACTTGAGGGGTTTGACTGTGTTTATGAAAAAGGCACTGCAATGCACTGCGGGAAAGTTTTAGCTCGAATTAACTAAAATGAGCTAAGGAAGCAGGCTGCTTTAAAAGTAAACTTACAACTGCAACTGTTGGAAAGTGATAGCTTTCATCGACTCGTAGGCTTTCAGCATTGTTACACCAGCGCGACGTATGGAGTTCGATGTCCACTCCGTGGAAAGAAACTTTTTAAAGGCTGAACTAGAGAACCGCTTAGATTGGAGACCAAACGATGTGGGGCTCACGATATATGTCCGAAAAGGATGATTTCCAACAGTTCATTTCGTAGAGACCAAGACTGAGGAGAAAAATAAATCGCAATTTCAGAGAGTTGATAGAAACTTATAGAACAGCTTGAGGGAAATTAAAGTACCCCTATGAGTTCTAAATAAAACAGTTTATATATTTACTTATTTCAAATAAGAACATACAGATTTCTTAGTGGCAGACAAGAAGATCTAGTGTCATTACAGTGCGACTGAATTCGGCGTGAAGGCCTACTAAAGCTATCTAAATTTGTCGTATTTATAGTACCCAAGAGTTGTCTTACATCTCTATATTCCACTTTTACGAGTCTACCAATTTATTTGTCGCAACAGATTTCATAGGCTTCAAAATACTTTTATTACTATAGGTTCAAAATCCTACTCATACTATTTATTGGAATGGGAACATTCTTACAGCAGAAGCCTGAAGACGCTCTCGCGCATAGGCCGTCAACTTTGTATCCAGCTCAAGGAGGGTATTTTCCCAGGCATTTTTCAATTGTTTGAGACTCCACAATAAAATCTACAACAAAAATAACAAAAATCGAATAAGACGATCTCACAATCAGTGCACAAACGCACAGAACCCGCAAATATTAGGCAACGATAAGCAGTAGAAACATACCTGTTTGCAGTGCAATAACGCTGAGATGTGAAAGGAAAGGTGTTTCAGTGGTCTTCGCAGGATGGACAGTGGTTTTGTATCCAGCTATTTAAAGTTATTTTAGTCATTTAAGTGGCACCTTGTGGAGTTTGAGCTCTAAACAGGACTGCTTGTCGGTTGCCGTTGTCAGATAGTAGAGGCTGCTCAGATCAGCAGCCAAGAAGGACTGCAAAAACTATATAAAGTAAACAAAAATAGAACCATTTTACCATTTGGTTACAAGAAGTAGTGTCTACGCGAACTATTTCATAGACTCCACAGCCAAATAGACGGATACTACCGTCAAGGTAGACTAGGAGAATGGACAACCTAAAAACAGGTAGGCATAAAAAGCCTGCAGCATACTTTGAATCCGGGTCGAGAAATGTTTTAGACAGCTGAAAGACCTTTTGCTGATTGGATACTTCACTAAAAATTGCATAAATCGAATAAAAAGCATGTTACTCTGCAAAGATGGCCAGGGCATCGAAGGGTGGAAAGTAGTCAGACGAATGCGAGAGATTAATTGTTCTGTCGGATGGAGGGTCACATTCAATCCACCGTAAATCACAAATGGGTTTGTCGAAAGTCATATGATGTATGAGTGAACCATCTGAGAGATTGAACATCTGAATTTTTTGACTTTCGTAAGCAGCCGCGATAACTTTTCCATTTGGTTGCCAGGCAAGTTGTGTTATTGCGCCAAGTTCGGGTGAATGAACCTCCCACGTCAAGCTCATCTTATACCTTTTAAAGGAAAACACTTAAATTCAAAGACCGCGGAGCATTAGAGAGCGAATAAAGGGAGAAATCTCTATTAAGCGCTTAAACACATAGTCAGTACTTTTCAAAGTGTCAGAGACGAAGGTTTACTCGAGGCAAACAAGTAGCAAACATTTACTGCTATAAAATTGGCATGGGCCAAAAAATTATCGAAAACTGTCGAAAGTTTAACTTAAATAATTCAGACTGTTTAGTCTCTTTTATCCTACCGTCACTTTGAGCGACATCATATAAGCTGTAATAAAGCCCTAAAACTACGAAATTGGCAGATAATACTGCCGAATTCACAAACAAGTCCTATTTACAGCCCATTAAAATCGTATTTTAATAAATTTTTAACATAAAAACCATGGACCGAACCTCTTTTACGGTGCCAAAGACCACTTCGATGCTGTCAACGGTCTATCAGAGATTAACGTCAGATCTATAAGGCCAGCATCGGGCCAACATAACTTTATGGATCTTCAAATCTAGCCGGAAATCAGGGCCTGCAAAACAGTCTTGAGGCGGGACATCTGTAGCGTCTAAGTGCGGTGCATAGTAGTATTTTAATAGCTTTTTTGTATTAACAAGGCGAGCGGAACTGCGCGGATATGTGTGCAATCTGGAATTTACCTGCCACCTTTTATTGCGGCTATCCTATCATGTGCCAGGCGCTGAGAAATTCTTTCCCTTCTATTGAAGCGGTTGCTGAAAACTCCGCTGAACAGGGTATGTCAAATGATCAGGTGAAAGGCTAATGACACATCGAAAACGATGGTCACCGACGATCACACTGCTGTGTCGTTGTATAGCTGTTCATGCTACAGTAGTTTTCGTACACACCCCAATGTCGGACGGTGACATACCAGAAAAGGTCTTTTAGGACGATTAAAAGATGACAGTCAGGAAAGTCCCAAAGTGCGACCTTATCGAGGTGGGCAGTAAACTGCCAGGGTGGACAGCTTATAACCACTCTGTAACTGAAAACCATTGCGAGAATCCTTAACCACAAAACTTTTTCCGATACTTCAACGACAACCACACTTTAAAATGATCAAATATGTGATCGAGCATGGTACGTGTGACAAGAAAGACCCAAAGAATCGATTAGCTTTTTGAGATGGTTCAACTATTTTGTAAAGGTCGAAAAAAGTAACTGTGATTTATTGCGATTTGACGGCACACGGACGGGCCACAGTGCATTAGTAACAACACTAAAAAACAAATTGAACATAAATTACCTATGAAGAGACAAAGTTCCATTTGGAGAACCAAGCGCAACTATATCTATTTTCGGCGACCATGAAGCAACACGGACCTTGCTGTTGGATAGGGCCTTTTCTTCGAACAGTGTGACGCAAAATTCCGCCATCTGCAATTGGATCTTACGTTCACATTAGAAAAAAGAGGACAGCAAAACTAGATCTTTTATAAAAGTAACTAAATCTTTGACATCATAGATTTTTCAAGCAATGTTACAAGTTGTCGCAGGGCAGGATATTTGGACATAACGCTAATCAGCGGTGAAAATAAAGCATGATAATTCTCAAACATCAAAAGGTAACTACATAAAAGACAGTCAATTTTTCCGGGCTTCGTTCGGTCAAAGATGAAATGGTCGTTCGTTAAAACCTTGGTAACATTGCTGCATACACGATCGAATTCTTCAATGATTTCTCCGGGTTCCCGAGAAAGCCATTTGATAGCTTCCATGTACTTTTCGTACGCCAGTTTTTGACGATTAAACATGACGTTGCAGATAGGCCAGGGAAAAACCTTTTTGAGTGTATTTTTTGTGTGCTGAATTCCTGAGGGATTTACCCAGGTGAAGTAAAGTGCAATGTTTCGAAGGGCATCCGATAACCAAAAGAAAAACACGTGGTGGGAGTTTTTTGCCTGTAAAACTTCCGGTTTAAGTTCCAGATTTGGATTCTTTTTCGTTTCTTTGATAGCGAGACACATCGACATGAATCCTGAGACTAATCGCCCATGAATATTCAAGACAGGCAATAAGCCATCTGGAGAGATAGTGTAGGCATTGGACAGTTCTTGACAAACGAAACTAATTCCCTTAAGTTTAAGATACGTTTTGCATGCATTTGTAGTAGCCTCATCGTTTGGCAGACTATCGCCAGACGGAGTTGAGACAAGTTGGACCGGCTCCAACTGAAACATGATCAACTTCAGCCTCCTAATTGATCCTAGCGGGAATCTATCCACATGACTTAAATACCTCAATGAAATTTACCGGCCAAAGTACAATTATGTGCTGTAACTCTTGTCGCAGTTTTAATACTCTTAACTGGTGAGATAACTTTTTAGAGCTTTCCCAATTCGGGTTAAATCAGAGCCAAAAATTGGCGTCAGTCGCAAAGCCTATCAGATCATGTACTAGGCTAGGGACAACAGCTAGAAAAACTGGACTCATTATTCTATTTACAAAATGATGCAAATAATTTAAAATGTCAAAATAAATTTGCCTTTCAGTTCATTTCTAAACATCATTGCATATATAGTCCTTGACTTGCTGCTGCAAATGTGAAAGTGTTTTGAAAACGTGAGCCATGCAAACTCAACACAAAGGGATTGGTAGTAATCAACGTGCAATAGGTCAAACAAAAGAAAAATAACTAAACTTCGAAAATAATACAAGAAAAAGAAAGAGCGCAATAAAATATATCCTGCATAAGTGAGTGATAATAGTGCCGTCTTCCGCCTGACTGTGATCTGTATACGCAGAATGCGCTGTCAAAATATAATAAGTAACATGACACCGATCTCAGCAGCTGCAAGAGTGAGTTTCCAGGATTTTTTTTTACTGAGATACAGTTGACAGATGCATATTGCATGATGTATTTTATTGTGTACCGACCAAATTCAAAGTGCTTGCAACTTTATTTTGGGTTGAAATGCGCGAAGTTATTGTAAAAGTGTGACCAGAGGTTCAGTCTGGAACCCTTAAAATATATATGTTAATCAAAAATGATTTTAGCTGATTTTAATACACTTCGCCACCGGCTGAACAATATACATTACTTGAACAAGAAGATAACCGTGACACGGGTATTCGAAACACAAATAAGGTTAACAAACTGTCGGAAACTGTGCAGCTGTGCGACTTTTGACAGCAATAAAAGAGAGTGATTGGCTTTTGTCCGGAAAATCAAACCCCAAGGGTCACAAATGTTATTTTCAACAGATTCTTTGAGGCATCACAAATCGTTAGCTGAAATAATATGGAGAAATGCAGACGGGGAGAACAACATAACTGTTTTTAGCAGGTGATTAACACTATGAAACACGCAGTTGCTCTGAAGCCAGACATTACTACTGATGGCAGGGACAACGTAGTAGTGGCCAGTTCTAGACTGACTGGAATATACAAGGCTGAATATTCCGAATTAAAATGTTCATATACCAATACTATGTGCCTGCTTTGACGCTTGACTATTTGAGAATAAATGTAGTCGATATCCTATCAAATATTATTGCAAATTTGCAATATCAGGGTAAACATATCTTAGGGAAACATGATGGACGAGAGGAGTTATTATAAATGTTAAAAAGCACGTTACCTTTGTTTTTGCGGTCCAAGCAGGTTACTTACGGTGATAGTTGGACCATCAATCTCGATTATGCCCACAATTTGTTCCAAACGGGTTAGTGTTGGGAAGAAGACTGGCGGCAGCTGTTAGTTCTGAGTTAATGTAGACGTCACACACCGTCTATCGCACTCTCCACCTTCACCCGCTTTTGCCGATGCCTTGAAGGAGTCATGATAACCTGAACGGAATCCAGCGTTTGACACTTACTCCTAGGTAGGCCGGAAGTCCGCTTAATTTATTTTTAAGTGATAGAAAACTTTAGTACCAGACCTACTACACTACCCATCCTCACCAACGTAACCCTTGTCAAGGCAGTAAAGAAGCCCAAGGGAGCTCGGGCGCAAGGGCTTCCTTCCAGTGCACGCTAAAAATTTCTCGTGGTCTACTTTAGTCTTTCTTTCTTTGACTGAACACGTTTATGAGTGTGGCTATAAGGCTATCATACATACTGTACTTCCTATAGTAGAAAGTGGGGCCAGAGAAACTTCTGACCTCGGTCACATTGCTTGGCGCTGGCCAGTTACGAACGCATGCACCTTATCCTTAACGATTTCGGTCCCGTATGCGGCATCAACATGTCCTAAGTACTTGACATTGTCTCGTAGAAGTATGCATTCCGTCGGCTTAATAATGAGACCTGCCTGCTATATGCTTTCGAATGCCACAGGCAGTTTATGCGAATGGTCTTTAAGGCCCCTCCCAAGTGCAAGGATGTCATCGAGGTAGAACAAACAGGTTTTCGGGATTCCTTGGGCTAGAATGTGGTTCCAAATTCTGTGGGATGTATTAGGTCCATTAACCAAACCAAACGGCATAGTTTCAAATTCCTTTAGTACGGAGGGAACTCATAAGGCAGTTTTCCACGGTTGGATATCCTGAATTTTTCCTTCCAATGTCCAGCGGCTTAATCTAGCCAGCGCATAACCGCACGGGGCCATCATTCCTCATGAATAAGATGACCGGGGACAACGAGGGAGAACTTAACAGCACAATAATCTTTAGATACAGCATGCCACCTATCATCACCTTTAGCTGTGTCTGATAGAACATAGGTAGTCATCAGGTTGGAATCTTAGTTTGTGGGCTCCTTGTTTACAGTGCCAAGATATATCGGGGTAAATACAACACTCATGGGTTGACGAAACCTTATTAAATAGCATGTCATTCAGGAAAACTGGATCACAAGTATGCCTCGATGAATTCCGTCGCCAACGAAACACGGTTAAAAGTCGATTTGTCAGGCAAGGATAAACAATGAATCAAGACTACTTTAACACCTTGACCTTGAGCCCGACTGGACACAACCTTAATTTCTGCTCTCAAACGTAGACTATTTGGATTCTGATACCATTTCGCCAGTACTGTTTTGGATATTATCGCTTCAATTGTATGTGCAAAAGTACTTTCTGCAACTCGTGAAATTTGTTATTGTGTCGTACTTCATCAGAAAACGGAATCAAATCGGAATTTGTTCTTCACGTCATTGAACTGGATTTGCAGCCTACAACCAAAGCAAGTGAAAACAGCCTGAAAAAACCACCAGTGACAAGATCAGCAGTTATTCAGGACCTCGAAGATCTACAAACGACTGAGTCGTTCCTGAATATCCTGCATATTGTTTATACACATTTAAAAGTGCTTCTTAGTAATAAAGCGTATTGTTTACTCAGTCTGCTAGAAATATTTGCAATACTTTACACACCATCAGAAGATTTTCGTTATTTTGAATACCAGTTAACACACTACGTCATAGTCGCATTTTGAATTTAGTCGTTTCGTTTGCAAATGGAAGTAGCAAATATTACCTTCGATAATTCTACTAAACTGTCAACGGGGCCAGTAATCCAACCGCGGACGCCTCGGGTGGAAGTAGAACGGCTAGACGATGGGGCTTTAGAAGAGTACAGTAGTGAGGATCAAATTAGATTATCAACTACAAAAGAGCGGTCTCGAAGTTTACTGAAAAGTCCTCCCGGCAAACGGACGAAAAGTCTCAGAAGTTTAAGAGGTGCAACTTATAAAGATGAGGCTTGCACATCCTGTCTTACGCTTCTGCACAAATTTGCAGACCACGATAAGGAGCTCCATGATCGGAAAATGGAGATGGAGGAATTGAAGAAATCTCTTCGCTTCCTCCTTAAAAAGGACAACATTATCGTACCTGAAGTTGAGAATAGCCAGCAGAGAAGAGTATTTGCAGAATCTCGGGGCGGAGCATCCACTGAGAAAGATGAACAGACACCGGCAAACCAAGCGGCGAAATTGGTAGCTTCCACCTCAAATCCTCTCGATACTGCGCGAAACAAAACACCCACCAAACAACACGCTTCAATCGGAGAAGGAGATTGTACAACTCCACTTTCTTGTGAAGTCGGTTCGGGCACAGAAAGCCAGCATAAAAAAGATAGTGGGTATGCTAAGACTGCATTCAGATCCCTGAAAAAAACCACAAATGCGGAAGGAGGGCAGCACGAAGACAGCTCTGAACAAAGCCATCCCGGCTTCCAAAAGAAGCCTATCTCTGGTGATGGTAAGGATAACCCAAAGTCACAAGCCATTCCTATCGATACCTCGGGGTCTTCCGATGGCAGTAGGGCTGGAAATATATCAAGGGTCTCCCTTGACCGCCGAAACTGCATAGTCGTTCAAGGCCTACCTGAATCAGACGGAACTACTCCGAAGGAAAGGACGGATGCGGACGTCAAAAAGTTTCGGGACCTGCTAAAAGACATTCTCAGACAGCGAGAGACAGTAGGAGTTTGTGGAGCTTTCAGGATAGGCAAACAGGTTACTGAACAGTCGGAAACTGTCCGACCTCGACCTCTCAGGATAGTCTTGGATAAAAAAGAACAGGCGAACTTGGTTCTGTCCCGGAAGACAGCTCTCCGCCACTCACATAAGACGGTGTTTTTTCAGCCGGACTACTCTCCAGCAGAACGGCTGAAACGCCGAGAATTGGTGGCGGAACTACGGGGGAGAGAGAGAGCTGGAGAGAGCAATCTGGTCATTTTCAGGGACCAAATAATACAGAAAACTACCATAGTGCTGTGGAAGCAGTCAATCCTGATGACGGCTGCGGTCCAGTAGTACTGGCAAACTCGCGCCCAAACGCATTGGCCACTGCAGAGTCTCGCCGGCTGAAATTTCTATATACTAACGCCCAGAGTTTATTCTCGAAGTTTGATGAACTTCAAATACAGGTAGCCGATGGGTCCCCTGATGTTGTAGCAATTACAGAAACCTGGCTGTCACAAAGCATCAGTGATTCAGAAGTGGTGCTATGCGGATACCAACTATTTAGACGAGACCGAGTGGAACGCCAGGGTGGAGGAGTTGCTATGTATGTAGAGAACGAATTAAGTGTGTGCGAGAAGCCTGAAAGGATTACTCATGGTATAGAGGCTATTTGGCTGACAATTAAGGCACGGGGGTCGCAGCCCCTGGAAGCCGTGACTGTCTACCGACCACCGCGGACAAACAGTGATGCAGATGCGCGTTTACTGGTGTGCATAAAGGAGATAGGAAGTCGACCTGATGTTGTACTCATGGGTGACTTCAATGCGCCCAGCATATGTTGGAACAATTTGCGGGCCAATTGTTCTAAAAACACCTTTGGTCACCATCTGCTAAAAACAACACTTGAGGCCCTTTTCACACAACACGTCCTAGTTTTAACTAGAGCACGTGGAGGGCAACAAGCAAGTTGTTTAGATCTAGTCTTCACGAAGCATCCCGACACTATAGACGAGGTATGCTGCCTACCTCCACTAGGTCGAAGTGATCATGCCGTACTTTTATGGGATTATGGTCTTTACTCTTTACCCCCTACAGTAGACGAACCAAGGTCGAATATATGGCGAGGTGACTTCTCACAAATGAGAGTAGAGGCATCACAAATAGACTGGGGTCTTTTTTTCTCTGGGGATGTCACTGAGGACTGGAATACATTTAAGGAGTGGTTGTTGCAGCTAATGCGCAGTCATTGTCCACTTTCAGTGCCCAAGGTATCTAGCCGACCTCCATGGCTGAACAGAACTATCAAAAGAGAGATCAATAAAAAAATAAAGCTTTGGAAGAAGTTTTGCAACACAAGCTGCAACGAAGATTTTGAACAGTACAAAATCCAGCGGAACAAGGTAAAAAAATGGTTTTCAAAGCACGACGGGACTTTGTGAGCGATCTACTGCGTCGAGCTGTCAATAATCCAAAGTTGCTATACAGTTATTTACGGAAAAGCACACGTAACAGGAACCCGATTCCTGTTATGCAAACTGATGATGGTCACGAAATCTCCGACTGTAAAAACAAAGCAGAACATTTTGCTGAGTTCTTTCAGTCTGTCTTCACCATAGAACCTCCCTTCGTCGCAACTGTTGACGAGGTCGTGGAAGCA
Source organism: Ligula intestinalis (assembly GCA_036362985.1). Taxonomy (NCBI): domain Eukaryota; kingdom Metazoa; phylum Platyhelminthes; class Cestoda; order Diphyllobothriidea; family Diphyllobothriidae; genus Ligula; species Ligula intestinalis. The sequence continues at coordinate 41,115,774 of JAYGXS010000001.1, read as the reverse complement.
CCAAATATTGGGGATATTTTGTTTGAAGAAGAGGCGATTTTTCAAGAACTAAAAAGCTTGAAGGAATGTAAATCTCCGGGTCCTGATGAAATTCCTGCCAAATTGCTCAAGGAACTTGCTAGAGAGCTAGCTAAACCCCTTTCACTAGTGTGCCAGAAATCGTTTGATACTGGAATACTTCCTCCGGACTGGAAATTAGCGCATATTACACCGCTTTACAAAAGCGGTGGTCGTGCATCTGCGAATAACTACAGACCCGTGAGTCTGACCTCCATATGCTGCAAAGTAATGAAGAAGATCATCAAGAAGCAATTGATGATATATTGTGAAACTCACAATATATTGTCGAATGCGAATTTTGGATTCCGTAGGGGAAGGTCGTGTGTAACAAACTTGCTTTATACGATGCAAAGCTGGACAAGGGCAATTGATGCAAAAGAAACTGTACATGCAGCCTACATTGATTTCCGGAAGGCCTTTGACAGTGTTCCACACCAACGTCTCCTGCATAAGTTGAGACTGATGGGTATCGGAGGCAGACTTCTTACGTGGATTGAGAATTTCCTATCTGGTCGTTCCCAAACGGTGTGTGTAGGACGACAACAATCAAGGCCGACAGTCATCGAGAGTGGAGTCCCTCAAGGTTCAGTACTCGGACCCACCCTCTTTCTCTTGTTCGTTAATGATCGTGTGCAGGAATTGGACTGCGAGTGCGCCATGTTTGCAGATGATGTAAAAATATGGAGGGTCATCAGGTGTGCTGCCGATGAAGATAATAATACTAATAATAATAATAATAATAATAATAATTTGTATATTTAAGGCCCAAGGGGCCCTGTCGATAAAAACTTAGTGCTATCGTGAAAATAAAAATAATAATGATAAGCAGTGAACTCTTATAAATAATTGTCATCGGCAGTAAAAAAAACTCCTAGATCGGTGGATGAGTTCAGCGGGCCACTGAGTTCAAAAAAAGTTTAGGAGAAAAAACTGCCTTAATAGGTAAAAGGGTTTGATGTGGTTAGTTTGGGACCTGATGTTGAGGGTTCGGGACGTTTATGGTCATGGGAAAAAATAATATATCGTTGAGTTAGGAAGGGGTCATCCGGAAGGCAGGAGAAGGCAGTAGAAGTCAAGGCAACGTCATCGAGTTGCGACCCACCAGATTCCAAAGCCAATCGCGAAGACCACAACGAAGGTTGCAAAAACGGAGAAGAATTCGCGGCCCTTGGAAGTGATGCTTGACTCTGCAGAGGGAAATGCTAACATATTTAGAAACAATTTTAGTATCCTGGGAAGAGCTTCAACTGCCAGGAGGATCCTTTTTAAAATCTACAACTTGCGTGTTTGGAAAGGAAACAGACAGTAACGACTTTATTTCCTCTAAATTTAAATGCTTATATAATTTGCCTTTAAAAATCGACAGTGTGGAAGACAGTCTAATATCGAGAGGAAGGTTGTTCCAAATAAAAGCATATTTGGAGGTAAAAAAGCGAGAACGGTTAGATGTGGAGCTACGGGGTGGTAAAATTATCATGGAAGAGTTACGAGTGGCGTAAGGTCGGTCAACTGGAAGGAGAGCGTTAATTTGTGGGAGATTAGGACTATTGTTAACGCGAAACAGAAAGCATAGACCAGCTTCGAGTCTTCTTATCCAAAGAAATTTCATGTTTGCTAATTGACATCTATCTGTATAACACATACCAGACCCAGAAACAGAAAATATTTTACGAGTGAAAACTCGCTGAACCTTTTCAATCTTACTACGGTCATGCTGGGTCATGAGGCCAAAAAGCGGGCAGCAGTATTCTAGTATAGGAAGAACAAACATGTGGTATAGTTTTAACTTCATTTCTGGAAGGAAAAAGTTATGCGATATAAACCCACATATCTGTGCGGCCTTGGCAGAAATTCGATCTGCATGAGGTGATAATGCAAGCTTATTCGTGTAAGTAAGACCCAAATCCTTTATCGTAGATCTTTCTAACAGTGAACTATTTTGGAAGATAATGGGTCCAGGAAGCCTTGCGGGACCAAAACTCAAGAAACTACATTTTGATGGAGAAAACTCCATCTGCCATGTTGCGCTCCAACTTGAGAGAGTACGCAAGTCTGCGTTAACTTTATCAACACAACTACTGGCCGTGTCCTTAGAAAATGAGTAAATACACTTAAGGTCATCAGCATAAATGAAATTTTCCGAATTATTTAGCACTGTTGAAATTTCATTTATGTAAAGAATGAAAAGGAGGGGACCTAAAACCGTGCCTTGTAATACACCACTCGTTATCGGCTGAGGCATCGAGTAGCTATTGCCTACTAAGACCTTCTGGCTGCGGTTAGACAGGTAGGAGGCAATGAAATCGAGGAGGGGAGGCCTGATGCCTAGGGCTTCCAGTTTCACTAAAAGGCGCCTATGAGGCACCTTGTCAAAAGCTTTACTAAGGTTTGTCGATTAAACGAGTGGTCGCATAGATGGCTGCTGTCCTTCAATTCTAACAAATGCACTCTGCTGCGCCTGGGAAATCGAAATGCGGTGCCTTATGCGTGACCCTACCATCTGAACGGAATCCCTCTGCAAGAAACAGAAATACAGAAGGATCTCGGCATCTTGATGACAGACAATCTCAAACCTTCTACACAATGTTGTAAGGCGGCTAAAACTGCAACTTCAATGTTATACGCCATCAAGCGGGCATTCACGGTTTTTGATGAAGACTGTTTCTCGAAAATCTTCGGTACCTTCATAAGGCCACATCTTGAATACGCAATTCAAGCCTGGAGACCGTGGATGCGGCAGGATTATACCGTACTTGAGAGGGTGCAGCGGCGAGCAACAAAATAAGCAAGAGGCCAAGGTTTACAACCATATGAGATCCGCCTAAATAACCTTAATCTCTATCCTTTGAGTTATAGGCAGTTACGCGGAGATTTGATACAAACCTTCCGTATCGTGCGTGGCTTTGACTGCGCTCTCATATGTGACGACTTCTTCCAACTCGCCACTACAACTAATCTCCGGGGGCATCCCTTCAAACTCTATGTGCCCCAAGGACGATTGGATGTATGGAAGAATTTTTTCTCTAATCGTGTCGTGGACCCGTGGAATAACCTTCCCGAGGCCATTGTTATGTCCCAATCTGTGGAGATATTCAAACACCGACTTGATATACACATGCTACAACACAACGTGAACTATGTGACAAATTAACCTTGAAACACCACTGCGCCATGTGACTGTCTATATTTTCCTGACTGAAAGCTTGTTAACATCGTTTATAATTCTTGAGATTTTGATGTGACAAATAGGGGGTTCAAAGGCGCAAGCCTATTTTCCCTCAAATATACTGACTGACTGACTGACAGGCTGACGATAATGAAGGATGATAATGGCATAGTCGTCGTTGACAATAGTGGGAAAGCCGAGCACTGTGGCCGGTTCTTTTCCTCGGTATTCACCAGGGAATCAAAGCTTAAGTTTGACCATGTTAACAGTGCTGTTGAAACACTGGTTCAGCATTTCAGTCTCTATTATTCCAAACAAATTTAGTTGGAAGGAATCTGCAAAGCCTCACAGAAGCAAAGTCATCCGGTCTAGGCAATATACCGGCTAAGTTCTTGAAAGAATTGGCAAGTGAGCTCTCAAAACGCCCTAGCACGTACATTTTGTTCGTTATCTGAATAAGGGAGACTGCCATCCAAATGGAAGACGGCAAATATATTCCCGATATACAAGGTAAGGGTCCGATCAAAGGTAAACAATTATCGGCTCGTCAGCTTAATTTGCACCTACTGTAAGGTGATGAAAACGATAATTTAGAAGATGACAATGAAGCTCCTAGAGGAGAAAAACCTTCTGTCAGGGCTCGAACATGCCTTCAGACAGAACCAATATTATTATTTCCAGCCTATTTTTCTTGACTGAGCAGTGAACTCGCGCATTGGATGAAGATGCTAAAGTTAACATCATCGATACCAATTTCAAGGAGGCCTTTGGCAGAGTCCCATATAAACATATTATGTATAAATTATCAGAAATTGGAACAAGAGGAAACCTGCTGGCATGGATCACAGATTTCCTCACCGGGCGATCGCAAAAAGTGTGCATCGGTGACTCAAAGTTAACCACTACACCTGTTCTATGGAGAATCCTCCAAGGCTCCGTCTTAGGGCCATTGCGCTTCCTGATGTACATCAACGACTGTGTCGACGACCTGGGTTATGGCACCATCATGTTTGCTGATGGCAAATTCTGGAGAGTCATCAGGCCCGACGCCGATAGGCAAGCGCTTCGAGGGAGTATCAACCGAAGTAACAGCTGGTCTGCTCATTGGCTCTTAAATTTCAGCGCTAGTACTAGTCTGGTTTTAAAGTTCCATGCTAGAAGGACCAATGAGGAGGATGATTCCTTCCAATACCTCCGTGGGCAACCCCTTTTAAGTGTTGATGGACAGAAATGCCTCGGTGTTTTTCTAAGCTCCTCGCTTAAACTATTGTAGCGAATCCCTTTCTTAGTCATGTTCTACTCGGACGCCGTGCGGACTAGGTCATGTCTGGCGTGACCACTACGCGTCCGCAAGACACCATAGTCAAGGCCTCAATTCAAGGTCAATGCTGTCTGGCTTTCTCAAGGCGATCAAGTCTCACTTGCCAACCAATTCTTAAGGTCAGGCCAGTGCGCTCAACCACTTCCAGGGCCGACGACTCAATGTTCGGTTGTAGCTGTCCGGACTCCGGTGATCTACTTGCCGGACTGTGTCTCTGGACTCCAGCTCACTCATGGCTGGACTACACGTGTCTGGGACTCACTTGTATATAACTAATTATCTATTCCTTCTAACCTAAGTAAATCATTCATAAAAATCTGGCCTTCCACGCCTTATTCTATTCAACTAGCTTATACATATTGGGATACGTTCTCTCGTCTATTATCTGGCTGGACGACATCGTATCCCACACTAGCTTGACAGTGCCTAAAGGCAGCTAAACGCGTAACACAGCTGCTGTTTGCGATCAAACGGGGACTCATTTACATCGACAAAGAAGTCTTCAGAAAAAACGACGGAGCATTTGCCTGCTCCCACATGGTGCGTGCCGTCAAGGCCGGGCGCCCCCGATTTAAGAAGGATTTACTGTAACTGGAAGGAGTGCGGGCGAGGGCTACGAAGGTAGTCAGGGATCTTGGTCAGCTGCCTTATGAAGACAGATTAACCGAACTTGATTTATTTCCTCTCAATTTCAGGTAACTGCGCAGGGTCTTCATTCAAACTAACCGGATTGTCAGAGGCCGTGGGTAAACCTTAGAATTTGATGAATTCTTCGAATTAACCCCGGCAGATCACCTGCAGGTTCACCCCTTTAAAATGTATTGGAAGCCGGCCACATGGACACTAGCCGGATCGCCTTCTCGCAGAGGGTCGTTGGAGCGTGAAGCAGAGCCCCTGACGAGATGTCCCTCTCAGATAGTGTTGAGACACTTAAACGCAAACTGGATTCTCATTTACTAAGAAACTGTGGTACATGTAGTACGCATTATGTCAGTAGCTGCCGTTTGCAACTGGCTCACACATATGACTGATGTTAACGATACATTTGTCTTATGTACTGTTGTTAAAGTTGAATTCTTTTGCGATTTTTAGATTTGAACAGGGAGCTCAAGGGCGAAAGCCTTCTTCCCTTCATAGAGTGGCTTAAAGTGACTTATGTCCGTATGTCGCAAGATAGTGCCATTAGCCATTTGCAGGCCATCTGAATTTAATGTATTTATTAATTGCCGGTTTACAGTCAAGTTCACAAGAGATAAAAATAAAAGGATCGAGCTGACAGGAAAAATAACCCGAATCACTCTCTCTAGTGTTTATTGGGGGAACAAAACTGCAGCTCGTTGAGGTTCGGGACGGGGAAGTTTGAAACGTGAACAAAGTGTACTCAGTCTCCCTTGCTTGTTATGGGCCCAGTATTCTGCACCAGGGGTCTGTGTGTCGGCAGATGGCTGTTCGCTGTCGGCTGGTGAAATAGTCGATTGCGGACTGCAGATTCAGTACCATTGCCCTTAACAATAAGTCGGACACAAGGTGTAAGCCCGCAAACGCTGTGAGAGTGGAAGAGAGTTTCCACCAATGCAGCACACAAAATCTTGAAAGTTTCCATGAATGTAGCAAACTACTGGTAGCTCTCTAAAACAGGGCTAGTTTTGTTGAGTTTTAATACTTCTGGGTAGCGTATTCCAGATTGTTATGGCGTTTATTGAAAAAAAAACTGGCGACACCTAACGGCGCGTGTCATAAGAAGAAATGAAAGCACGCCTCGATGAATGGTGCGCCGAGAGTGTTCAAGCTGCCTCAGAGTACTAAGGAGATAAAAGGTACAGCCATTCTGAAGTTTAACCAGTAAAAAATAGTCCCTTCTGTAATCTGCAAAACCACGAGGGATCGAGATAAGTTAGTTCACAACGCTGTTGGTAGAACAGTTTACGGTGTTCTGAAGAAATGTTGGACAAATTCTATTTTGTTCTTTTCGCTAGCGCGCAGAAAACTAAATGGAAATGAGTAGTATTTCAGAATGGGTCCTACGGACATATTATAAAGACTAGCTCAAACCTTGATGGTTTTAAAATTTCTGAAAATAAATCCAGTAAATTGGCATGCTTTCAAGACAAGCAGGGCAGAGAGCTCTGACAAATTCAAACTATTAGAATAGGGTAGACCAGATCCTGGTGTGGCAGAATCAAAAATTACTTATAAAGTTTTTTAAGCGTTTCCGAACGAACTTTT
>JAYGXS010000001.1:41025251-41104001 GCA_036362985.1 Ligula intestinalis | reverse complement strand
TTTATAAGTAATTTTTGACTCCGCCACACCAGGTTATCATCAGACGCGTGGAGAGTCCATAGAAAAGTGAGAAATTTAAACATACCTGAGCAAAATCTATAATGGCTTGTCATGTTTGGTCAATAGCAGTGTTTGTTGGTTGCCATCTTTTCCAGGCTTCCCTGAGATTTGCTTTCCTAACATCAAATTCAAAGTGTCTATAAATATGCTAGTCCTCAGATTTAATGACCTCGAAAAATTCAAGGTCTTTCCTAGATGGGTAAGAGCCTACGATGCAAGTTTTGTCTCATGCGAATTTGTCCCCAATTTATAGTGTGTGTATGGCGATTTAGGACAAATGATTTCACCTCTTTACCACTAATTGATGTTTGTGTAAGCATTTAGAGGCTGAATTTTCTGTCTGACTACAATAAGCTGCATTGCAGTCGCCAAAAGGAACCTTATATATGCCTTATTTTCTGTTCAATTAGGTAACCCTATCCTTGGGGTGTAAAAGTCTTTGGTTTGTGCGCCACTTAGATTGGGTTCTTCCTCAGGTGTCTTTTAACGAGTTCAGACACGTTTTTGAATACATGGAAGTGTTCACCAACTTTTTTATTGGGCACATGATCGGAACAATTTATTTCCTTTTCTTTTTTCTTACTCCTATCGTCTCATGCATCGATGTGCAAGCTTCCTGGTGTAACTACTTTTTGAAAATAGTTTGAACAGGTAATTGAGTTCGTTTTGCAAAATCTCGGTGCGATCTTGGTCGATTTAGTAGGGTGTTAACAGTAGTCCGCTTGTGGGCAACAAGGTTCTTGCTCTCGTAATGTAGAATTACATCCGCATAGGCGTTTTTGCGATAAACCAATGTTTTAAATGGTCCGTCAGCATTCCATTGTACGAAGACGTCACGAAAGGGGAGATTACCGTCAACTTCTTCGTCGAGCGTAAACGTGATTCCCGGCATCATTGAATGAATACGGTTGTGCAGTGTTTCCAGCTGGTTCCTTTTAACAATGACAAACTTGTGATCGACATAGCGTACCCAAAATTTGGGTAATTAGTGGCAGGGCCATTGCCTCTAATATTTGCATCGTGACTTCAGCAGAGAAGCCCGAAATGGCTTACCTCATCGGGACTCCTTTTATTTGTTTATAGTATTGTTGTGCGAACAAAAGAGAAGCAGCAAATTTCAGGAAATATTGCCAAGTCCCAAGACAAACCGAACCAAACATAGCTAAGATCCACGGACTACCTTAGGTACAGAAGCCCGACGTACCACTGCGACAAATAGTATCGTTAGTCGGTGCACCTAATTACAGAATCTCGAAGTAGCTATTCCGAAAGCTCCACCCACGGCTAAATGATTGCGAAATATCAATCAACAGTTCTGTGGAGTTTCTGATCAAATAATAGCAGATGAAAGAATGGTATCATTTGATATTGTCTCCCTGCTCATGTCGATACCATTGAATTTAGCAACGCAATATCCGGAAGGATTACTTACTTCCTACCAAATAAACTTTCCCGTATTTGCTCTGCTTGGACTCGTGGACCTATGTCTGGAAACTAATTTTTCGTTCGCACAACACTACTATAAACAGATAAAAGGGGCACATCCCTGAACATAAATTGGCGGGAAAAAGAAGAGACCACTTGTTTGAAGTCGCCACGCACGCCCTGGATACCGGGCACGCCATCGCCTGGGACAAAACTTTACCCTTTCAAGAAATGCCGAGAATTCCTAGAGGCAATGTGCTCGGACGAATCATGCATCAACAGGCACATCGAGCTCGATGGTGCGTAAAACAGTCTTCAAAAAAATGGATGCGACGCGAGCAAATGCGAACGGGATGAGACGCATGGCAACAGCCAACTGGCGGAAGTGCTATCCCAAGCATTAATCGAGTTTCCCATACACTCGATGTTAGCTGTTTTTTAGTATCTTCAGTCTAATCTGCGTCTGAAGACAAGCTGGGGTTCCATATTCGAAAATTCACACAGTAAACCTTACTTTTCAAAGAACTTCTTTGCCCTCAAACGCTGTAATCCCTCTCTGTTATTATGACTTGGCCGGCATCGGCCCGGCAGGTCATCACACGTTTCGGGACCCCTAGCCACCAAATGAACTTTGTTTAATTCGGAAGCCAATTGGATCGGTGGGCGGGCATTCCTGAGCGAATATATATATGAGGTTAGATATAATTGTCTGATGATAGCTAATAAGCCAGAAATGGCCATTCCAGTCTCCCTGTCCTTTTCGGTAGTGCATTTCTGTTCAAAATATATATGCATGAAAAGAAAGAGGTTCTTCGGAATAAGCAAGGTGTACTTTTGACACATCACATCAGCAACACATCACCAGACGAAATATAAAGAAGTGGAAGAGTAGGAATATCACAGTAGGCAGTTTAAAGCTACAGGAAGACTACCGGCGTATGAGGTGTTGAATCATGGGTCATTTATGAGGGGGCGGAACAAGTACGGCATTCTCTGTCGGGTGGACAATGGACCGATTGCGTTCCGGGAGGCTGGGTCAGCAGTTGGTGATGCGAGATTAAGACAGAAGACGGTAAATCATGAAAATAAGCCCCCGTAATAGGCGTCCAAGTCAACACGGCGATTGATACTGCCTGCGCTAGAGCACCAACCTTCGAGAAATGGTTGCGTTTGTTTAATCCCAAGTAAAACTTTTTAATTGTTTTCAATTGCAAAGACGAAGGACAGAGGGTCTCGGTGACGAAAAGCTAATTTGTGTTCTTCAATACGGTTGCCCCCGGGCCAATCTCTATGACCAATATATACGCAAGAACGATTTGCGATCGATGTGCGATAAATTACGCTTGACTGTTGCTCCTTTGGAATAATATCGTTTATACAAGATAGCACTATAAATAATGAGGAAGCTAGTTTGTTTGCCCCATGGTTATCGAGGTGACGTAACTGCCTAATTTTACTTCAGAAGTTCCCTGCATATAAGACAAGATGTCAAATTTGTCTGCTATAATTTCTCCGTTGGGGTTTGTAACTTCAATTATGTTTGACGCCTGAGACATTTCTGTAAAAAACTGCTTGGCTATCCGTAAGATCGAAACAACCCATACAAGTAAGCGAGTTATTTCTAAAGTATATTGCTGCTGTTGCAGTAACCCGATAGAGGAGACTTCGGACACAACTTCGTCTTTGAGCAGCGAGGTTGTGGCTGCCTTAAGTAAGGATAATCTCAGCATTGTATACACCCCCTAGAGACACTTGTGGCGAGATTATTATTGCTCGAATTTCGTATTCGCATGCTTAGAAACGTCTCCCTCCCTCATACCATCGACAAAATGATCATCGCCCGTCGTGCGATTGAGCTCGTTATCATCTGCGAACAAGCAATGTCTAACTGCAGTCGTTGAGATTTTTGTGGATACCTGCAATGTTAAGCAATACTGCGTTTATTTTAGAAAACCTTTAGTTCTGGTCACTTACTGCGGTAGAAATTGATCAGCATGGTGGAGGACATGAGACAGCGTGGGTGGGCGCGATTACACGAACATTCTCACCCATTTGTTAGTAAGACGTTTACCGAGACTGACCACTTGCTTGTCAAGCGCCCCACTGTTCCATAGTAAAGTTGGCTCCCATTAAAGTAAATCAGTGCTGACATCCAGACTTCAACTCGATTCACCGGATTTTAGCGCAATTCACAGTGTCAGAGGTCTTTGTCAGATTCAAGGTGTGGTGCATGCACTAGTCTTCATTTCTTGGCGCGCTGTAAAGGACATATGCTTATTTCTGCTGTGATTTCGAATGCACACACAGAGTTTCTGGAAGAAGTGTGTGATCCCAGTGAGAGCTTAGGCATGTGGGTGCAATGCTGGCAGCGGGTTGTAGGTGTCATTTGGTTTCCTCGCCACATAAGGTTTTTATATGCAGACGGCGGTGGCGTTCCCGAGGGACTGGTGGATATGTCCTTGTTTTCACACACCGTAAAACGGCGGGGGAGGGAATTCGTGCGTTAGGAGGGAAGAGGAAAGGACTCTATTTACCGAGACCACGGGAAAAATTAACAAAATACACAAAAATCTTGAGTTTTATATAAAATCCACGACTACTGTGGAAACAGGTCCAATCTTAGTTTCTGGATTTCATTTTCTTTACACGTGAGGTGGCGTGCTAGAACTGACAGTATGGAATGCTGATATGCCGATGTATCGCAGATAAGATGTCGGAAACATCGGTGCACAGTACGGGAAGATTTAGCGGCCATTAATTCAGGGTGGAGGGGATGAATGACCCCGTTCCTCCGATGAAAATTGCCGGTAAGGGCGATTGAACTAACTCAAAGTTGAAAAAAGTCAGAATTCTGGGATAAGAATAAGGTTTCATCTTCTGCTCACCGGAATGCATTTGCTGATTTGCTGTTCTGTGTCGATACGAATACTGAATTTATCGATCAGTAAGTTTAAAGTTACGGCGTGTTGGTCTTAGCCTGATCGATTTGTCTCCGAACGCTGTTTGGCCATGCGTGTGGATTTTGGTTTGGCGTGATGGCAGTCGATGTTCTGTTTCGTCGTCACGGTAGAGGATGCTCGTAAGCCTGCTCCCTCTTGCGGTGGTTTCTTCACAGTGCCGTCCTCGTCTGCAAGTCCTGACTTTAGTTTGATATCATCCTGTCCTTTACTTACGAAATGGCGTAGGACTATTTAGGCCACAGGGAGGTCCTGTTGACAAAGTTGGGTCTGAGTACCATGCCTAAAGCGTCAATCTTTCAGCTTTTGAGGTTCCTTGGCCTACGATGGTCGTTCCTTGAATATCGAAGTCGTGGCCAGTCTCTCCGATATTTGTTGCAAGCTGTGAGTTAGGGTCTAGTCTCCGGGTCGCCGCTTTGTGTTCCTGCAGGCGGGTCTGCAATTTGCCCCCTGTTTCTCCAACGATATTACAATCTCCATCATTGCAACGTATTTTGTAGACAACTGCGGAGGTTTCAGTAAGGGGTAGTCTCTCTTTAGGTTGCATCACTCGGCGTCGTATTATCGCCTGAGGTCGATGGGCTATGCCTACTCCAGTGGGTTTTAGTAGTCGAGAGACTGCTTTGGAGTCTCCTTCTATGTAAGTAATGGCCCTCCAGACATCGAGTTGCTGTTTTTCTGTCCGCCGTCTGTTCACTCGGCACTTGCTTTGGTTGATAAACGAATAAGGGTATCCATTAGCCCAAAAGAGGTCATGAAGGTATAGTTGTTCCGCTCTTTTGTCAGCTTGTGTGCTGCAATGTGTTTCAACTCTTTGGAAAAGAGTACGAAAGCAGCTTCATTTGTGAGACAAAGAGTGATTACTGTTGAAGTGGAGCATTTGTTTCGTGCTGTTTGCTGTTCTGAATACTGTGGTTTGCAGTAGTCCAGTTGCCGGAAAATAGACCACCGTGTTCGTCTGATATCATGGATCCGATAAAACAGAGACTTTATTAATTGATGAGTCGTTGGTTGAGCTACTGGTGACTCATTAAGTTATAATTTCTGCGTCATTTTGGCTTGTGACGCAGTCCGTAGCATAAACGTCCTTTTTATTAGCACGTCACACTGAGCACATCTATTTACTAGGAATTATTACAGAACGTTCCCATCGCTTTAACCCGCACCGAGGGACCGAATAGAGTGTTTGTCAAGGGAGGCGGCCACTTTTGTTGTAGCTGTTGATATCATGGTAACGAAGCTCTTCTTCTCGGCCAGTTTGGTCTTTAGTTAGACTTAAATTGAAATGGCCATGACCACCTAGTTTTTTTGTCATCGACACGGGCGCTAGGAATGTTCGGATGTCTACGTATAATTTTTGATTTAACTTGTTGGGCGTTGACGACGGCGGCAAATCTGTTTCCGCCAAGAGGCTAGTTCGGAAGCCTAAGAGGGTTGGTGCTATCCTGCTGCAGTCAAGGCAGTCGCTTCATGACGTCCTGCCTAATGGCAAAGGCGATTCCGGTGTCCCGTTGTGTCGCCTTTAAACGCCCAGTCCAAAAGGCATAGTCATCAAAAATTTCTGACCCTGTTTCATGCTTGAAAAAGCGCATGTCGTTGAAATTCACGATGCCTAGCTCGTAGAAAGTCAGTTTCTTGGCAATTTGAGTTTTCGTATGTTCTGATTAGTTTGTCAGGAAATCGGAAAACATTCCAAGATCTTAGACTGGGCAGGGTCACTATGACAGCATGTGGTGGCGCTAGGATGGGGAAGGGATTTCACCTGCATAGAGAGAAGTTCGATCGCGTATTCTGCGACAAAAAACAGCAGCCAACTTGCGGACCACGTGACTGGCTGTAACACCAATGACTTGCGCGAGGGATATTTTACATTGAGGAGGACTTGGACAGCATCTGCTTCAATCGCTCCTCCTTTAATCACCTTGTCCCATTAGCAAGACAATGTCCAGACCACTGGAGTTGGGGCACCGGCGCAGTGGTTGGAAAAGCCAGTTGGCTTTTCTGTTCAGCCGACTTAATTGATCTGGCAGTATCTGCTGCGAGGTTTTCACCCGCTGAGTTTATCGCCACCCTTGAATCAGCCCTTCAGTCAACAAAGGCCTCGGAGGATGCAAAAGAGTTAATCCGCCACAAAACATCATCGCTGCTTATGCAGCACAAAAGGCGTGAAACTCTTAGCCGAGAGGAACAGAAAGCATTAAGAAGTCTAAAAGCCAATAAAGACATCATCATTTTGCCGGCTGACAAAGGTCGCTCCACAGTGGTGCTGGACAAATCTGATTACCAAATGAAAGCCCAGACCCTACTTGAGGACAAAAACTCATACAAGATGTGTCCAGCCAGTGAAATGAAACAGTTGCTCACCCATATCAGCAAAAGTCTGGCAAAAGTCAAAGCAAACGGGGCAATCACGCCCAGCGATTGGTTTTCTATGAAACCAACCGACACAGCCCCAGCCAGCTTTTATGGTCTGCCTAAAGTACACAAGGAAAAAACACCGCTTAGGCCCATTTTCTCCCTTCGTGGCACCCCTACGTACGGATTGGCAAAGTGGATGTTCATCCACCTCAAGTTCCTGGCGGTAGGCTCAACAACAACCGTGGCTTCTGCCAAACAGTTCCTTGAGCGAATAAAGCATCTGAAGGTAGAACCTGATGAATCCATGGTATCCTTCGATGTTGTCTCACTGTTCACTTCCATCCCACAACAACTAGCAATTAATGTTGTCGGACAACTTCTACCCGAACGGTACGATGACAGCGAGAAACCACTTAAGTCTGAACATCTGCTTGAACTTTTACGACATTGCCTCAAAACGTACTTCACATTTGGCGGACAAATGTATGAGCAGATTAAAGGAACTCCCATGGGCTCCCCCCTGTCAGGCCTGATTGCTGAAGTGGTACTCCAACGGATAGAACACTTGGTCTTCACCAAGTATCAACCGAAGTTTTGGGCTCGTTATGTCGATAACACCTTCGTCATTGTTAAAATATCTGACATCGAGCACCTCAAAGAGCTATTGAACTCGGTTGATCCAAATATCCAGTTCACAATGGAGGTGGAAACAAATGAAGAACTGCCCTTCCTCGATGTCCTGGTACGCCGGTGTTCGACTGGACTACTGCAAACTACAGTATTCAGAAAGGCCACCAGCACGAATTAGGTACTCAATTTCAACAATATCTACCCCATGTGCCACAAACGCAGCTGCGTCCGTACTCTTTTCCAAAGAGTTCAAACACACTGCAGCACACCAGCCGCCCAAAGAGCTGAACAACAACATCTTCAGGAACTCTTCCGAGTTAATGGCAACCCAAAGTCAATTTTCAAACAAACAAAGCAGACGCCGAGTTAACAAACGACGACTAGAACATAAGCAGCCCGAAGTCTGGAGGGCCATTCCCTACATGAAAGGTGTCTCCGAAACAGTCTTACGACTGCTACAACTTGCTGGCGTGGGCATAGCCCATCGACCTCAAGTGACAATACACCGCCAGGTGATGCAACCTAAAGACCGACTGCCTCTTAAAGAAACCTCTGCAGTCGTCTACAAGATACTTTGCAATGAGGGAGACTGCAATTATGTTGGGGAAACAGGCCGTAAACTGCAAACCTGCCTACAAGAGCACAAACGAGCGGCCCAGAAGCTGGACCCAAACTCACAACTGGCGGCACACATCGCAAAACTGCCCATTACCTTGATCTCCAAGGAGTGACCATCGTAGGCCGAGGAACTTCAAAAGCCGAAAGGCTGACATTCGAGGCATGGTACTCAGATGCCAACTCGGTCAACAGGCACCTGGACATGCCAGTGGCCTACAACATAATGCGCCACTACGTTGGAAAGAGCCGGGACGCAGCCAAATCAAACGCAACAATGGCAAGCGAACAGGAACCCACAAGGAACCGGCTGAAAGAGAAGGCAGTGCTACCGGGGCCCTTTACTGGGTAACAAGGCGGCATACGAATTGCTTTTCATGACCCCCAGCCCCGTCGACAGCTAATTTGCCTTCACCAACATAATTGCCCCTCCAACCATTCCAATCCCAGTGACAGCTAATTGACCTCATCCCCCACCCCTCTTTTTTCATTTGCTGTTTCTAATCCCTTGATAACCTGAAGATTTCTGACATTTGATTGGCCTTTGACCACTATAACTATCCTCGTTTTTGGTTGCTTTCTTATCTCTGAAGATGGACACCTGTAAGTGTTCGAAAGCTCAGAACAATAAATCAATTGATCTGGTGCTCGACCTGCCTTCTTCCTCATCCATGAAACCTCTACACTTTATCAGACGACGACATTCGCGGTTGTTACCTCTTGGGAGTTCTTCAGTCCTACAACTACGTGAGCTGCGATGTACTCGAGTCATGGTTCTCTGGCCCCCAGTCCATCAGCAAGCGCAATGATTTGGCACAATGTACTGAGAAATTTGCTGAGCAAGAGAATCAGTCACGTGGGAAGGACCGGGCGCAACAACAATTCTGACGACAGCGGGCATCATTGTCATGCAAATATCCAAACCCGCATCCAACGCGCACAAGAACGCTATGGCAAGTAATGAGCCATCACAGCACCAATGAAGACGTCAAGCGGTGGTTTAAGGAACTGACAATTATAGTGCGCATGCAAGTGACCACTACGAACTATAAATGACGCGCACTCTGCGCATGTCTCAGACCGTCCTACTATTACCTAAGATTAAGGATTCTCGAGGGAATCCGAGACGCCAGGACAATAAACCTCTTGTTCCAGTGATCGCTTGTTCTTCTGTTGGTATTATTCGTGGTAAGAGCTTTATATATTGACATATGTGTCCATTTATTTTTGTTGCAGATTTAGCGTGCCTCATTCTATCGGAAAACCTTCGGGAAGCCGCAGCGTTAAAATCCTGATGTAGACCTAGCCAGTTGAAAGTATTCAGCATCCTTGTTCAGTACTATAACATGAGTAATGGAGAATACTGAAAAACCCAGAAAACTGATATTTGTACACATTATAAATTCCTTTACCGACAAGGAAGGCAGTAGCGCATGTTAAAATATCGCTGACTAGACTTAAATATGTTGTTGTTGCCGGAAAATAGACCATTTTGTTCATCTGATTTCACGGATCTGATAGAACAGATTTTATTAATTGATACGTTGTTGAACTGACTTGCAAGAAAGAAAATATTTTCAAGGGAGTAGCCTACCCCCGAAAACGAAGTGAGTTTAATATCGCTAACCAAAACGGACGTTCCACTGCGATAGGTTTTGTTAAAAATCGGTGCTTGCAGCAAAAATTTTCCCAATTGCTGTTCTTCCAGTTTTAATTCCACTTTCAACGAATTAACAAGCTTTAAAGATATCCGGCAGACTGTGTCACGCCATACCCAAATGTTGTCTCTATAATCATATCAATACCCTTAGATTTGGAAAAATGATGCACACTGGGTTTTCTTCATTTCTACAAAACTACAAGTTCTCAACTTCGACTCTTAGATCCGTGTTTAGAAGAATAGAGTGAATTCAGTAACTGAGGGGAGTCCCTATGGGGCTACCCACCTCTGTAGAAATTGAAAGCTGTGACTTTCCAATTCTTTAACCTAAATGTTTGCCAAATAAAAAGGATCACCTGAAACCATTTCACAATATTATCAACTCAAAGCTACCAGGAGATAACGTACCGTTCAAAAATAATGTTGACATAAATCTCAAATTTCCAGATGTGCTCGAACAGTAAAAGACTAATGTAACATTACGCACGTTAATTTGCCACAAAAATATGTGCAAGGAATCCATCCTGCATTATGAGAGCGGCGACTGTATCCTTTTCAAACGGAATGCTATTAATATCCTACTTTATCAACCAAAAACATATTTTGACAATAGGAACAAACAACTAGAAATAAATTACTTTTTAAGATTGCTTGTATGCGAGAACTACCAGAAGGATTTCATTTCTTAGTAAATTTGACGACATGAGTTAAGTGAGAAGGTACTCAACTGTTTTAATTAGGCACAAGGACTAAATAATTGGCTTAATCTCTTTTAAGTATGTAAAACGCGCTTGAACTCTTTCGAAGACGCCTAAGAAAACACTGAATACAGATGGCGTACTAACCGAAGAATGGCTTATACACACTAATTCCACGTCAAAATGATAATTTGGGATGTCTGGATGGAAAGAGCATCGCTTGGAAAATTTCATGCGATGTAGTATCCAGTGAGCAAATTGGGAATTATGTCCCTACATGAAAGTCAATTAGCAGTAAAGGAAAGGTTGATAGGCCCGAAGTGGTCACGTCGGTCTCTCACATCCTTGTCACTACTCTCTGCTTTGAATCAATTACCTGATGCTCTGCAATGGCTCTAGACTGAGCTTCAGTGTGCACATAGAAGAGCACCTCGTCAAACGCGATCTGTAACCACTCTTTCGCTGTAGTATAAATACTTACCACATGAAGAGCGTTCACCAAACAGGTTACGAGGTATGCTTACCCCGCTCTGCTCAATCCCGAGCTCTGTAAGAAGTCTGAGATCAACTAAGAGTATGTGCGGCCTGAGGATCCCGAAATAAGTGAAGGAGACTGGAATGAACTTATCTGTTTCGTAAGCCGCCAGCAGTCGGGCATGCCTAACCCGAGGTTTGAAGCAGCTGGTAGTTTAATCAGGGTCTTTGGTAATTGACTCAAGCACTGAGCAAGGGGTTTGCTGACCCATCAGTTGCAATTAAAGTTGTTAAGTATTGTAGGAAACTGCCCGTCCCAATGGATTTTGGGATTTACTCTAGACCATCAGAGCATTGGGGCACGAATGCACTCGATGCGCTGAACGACTAAATTTAGGGCTACATGCAAAATACAGGACGGCAACTCCTGCATGCAAAATGTCCAAGTTTGTAACAGTTTGATCAGTATTCGCATACTGGCGTAAACGTATTTACGAAAACGTAGAAATAATAATGAAAAACATTAGGCACATAAAGTACTTAAAAGAAGTAGAAAAGGTGCTTGTTAAGTGCTTGTTAAGAAAAATAAAATTTTCTCGATAATCCCCAAGATCTGGAGGCGTAAAAAATATCTACAAAATTAGAGCAATACATTTCAATATGTTCTCAAGTTGAAAACTTTACGTAACCATTTTCTTTATATAAAAAGGAACTTTCTGTGGTTAATTTTTATACATATGAACATCAATGGATAAGTTCAGCGATGATACCCATGTAAGCATTAAGGAAGTCAAGTTAAGCGAACGAACGTTTTCGATTAATTCATCATCAGGCAATACAGTAATATAAGGGAGGGTAGAGTTAACGAAAGTTTTAGGCAACCCAATCAGTAGTTACAAGGGGGAGAGAGGGGGGAGAGGTGTAAAAGGATCAAGGGGGATCAAGGGGATCAGATTCTAGTCTTGATTGGGGACAGAGAAATGGGGTGGGGGGAGAGGGGAAGGGGAAGGTGTCAGACAATTAGTTCATGTCATCAAGTGGTCCTCGTCTCGGGTTTTTTTGGGTTGTGTGAGGACGCAAGGTGTCAACGTCTTGAGACTGTGTCAGTGGCCTTTGGATGCTTGATGCCGCTGTCTCATCATTGTTTCGCGGCGTAGTAAGAGGCGTGAGGGCAGATTTTGAAAAGGCTTTTGGCCACGGGAGCCTTAGGGCCGCTACAAATGCTTTCTGCACACATAAAATTTGGTTTGTGAGGCGAATGGCGACTGCTTCTGCCGTCGCAAGTATCCGCTGACGCAGGAACATAGAGTGTTTAGCCGGAACTTTGTAGACGACTCTAAATGCTTGGTTGACGTCTACCCGATGACCGCTGTCTACCAAGTGAGCCAGAATTGCGCTTGATATCGACTTAGTTTCGCCTATGTTTAGCAACGCAGGGTGATGCTCTCTCATGCGCTTGGATAGACGTCTAATCGTTCGACCAATGTAACTTGCTTCACAGGAGCATGTAAAGTTGTAGATACACATTGATGTGGTCTGGAACGGCAGTCTATCCTTGCCTTCAAGGCGAAGAAGTGGAGTGCTTGAGAACAATAATCTTAACTTTGCTGCTGGATATGTACGCGCGATTGCAGCGTTCAGACGAAGCTGTAGAAGTTCGCTTGCTGGATCACCTTGAAAAGGCAGTGTAAGAAATACGATTTTCTTCTCAGCCGTCGGTACCTCCGGTTTTGGTGGACGTTCCTCCATAAACTTATCGATGAACTTATCGGGGAACCCATTTTCTTGTTAGGTATTTTTAAGCATTAATGGATAACTATTTATTTAATATCCTTTTTTAAATTCTGACATAATTTCCAGCGGTTCCAGGGTCTTCATCAATTGAGCTTCTGTTCGACGTTTACATCAAAACCTTTAAAATTAGATAAACATCAAGAGCATTTACAGAAAAAATGGGTTTTTGAATACAAGTCCATATGGAGATGGCCATGTGGATCAGATTCAGAAATGTTTCGAAACAACAAACAACATTGTCGAGCATAAAGTACATCCACAAGATAAATGTAATATTGGTATTCCTACGATTCATTAACAAACTTTCTCTAATAGGTAATCTGCTTAAGAAGTGCTTTCATTAAACGCTCAGCTGACGAATTTCTGCGTAAATTATATTTTTTCAAGGTAATGTCAAAATGAATTTGAGACTTGTAACAAATTTTTTAATTTACATGAGGATAAACGATCTAATATGACTGAAAATGAAAGAACTTACTTTCCTCATTAATTCCAGGATCTGTTACAATCTAACAAATACAAAAAGAGTTGCCACATATATGACCATGTTTTTGAAATTATAATAATTGTGTCTGTTCCGTTTCTAAAAAAATACATAAGCAGAATGTATTGTTTACAAAAAAAGTATATTTCTACATGACTTACATTTAAAAAGGCCTTTTTTACATAAACTTCACGGTAACCTATATAAACACTTAAATTATTTTCCATGTAAGCAATGCGGTAAAAAAATGCAACCAACACCTTTTTGTTACTGTATTTTGTGCAAAAAAATTTCACAGGTTAGTTTAACACATTTTTTAGAAAATGAATCGTACCTTCTTTCTGAACTTGGCCTCATTTGCATCCTAACAATGTTGGAAAAAAATTCTGATTCTGGAAGCGATATGTTTTACACTTTTTTTAACTTATTATGGAGTTCTTCTATAGCACAATACATATGAATCAAAAGTTTGATTCTTTCATACTTAATAGCATAGAGTATTCATTCGACATTAGACAACTCCCAATGTTGCCAAAATGAATGCACATCATCCTGAATAAACTTATCTAAAAAGGCAATTTGCCTAACTAAAAGGCATTCAGAGGATTAATTCTGCCCAGATGATAAAAAATAACGTGAGAAAATGTATGCAAATCCGCTAAGTTCAATTTCGTCTTGAAAGATGCATGCAGGACTGTTCATACGGTATATATATGGGTATCCAGAATCTTTTTAACTAATTAATATCTTCGTTGTTTTATTTGTTTGTTTAGAATTTGGCTATTATACGTGACTTTTACTTCCACGCAGGTCTTAGTCCCGGTTTGCACTTCGATTCAAATGACCAAGCTCGGTCGTCATCTTTGAACATCTACGGAACTAGTACAGCAGTATTCAGAAGAAGATGAGGTAAAATTCGGATGAACCATGAGATTGTTTTGCTCGTTCGGGTTCCGGAATTGCCTAAAAATAAGGAAATGTCACGAATGGAAATGAATGTTTACTTTGCGGGATCTTGTTGAAAGGAAGACGAAAGCACGATCCTTCATCGGACCTTCGCCTACTTCTCAGTAAACAAGCGTTCTGGCTTGAATAATAGCAGTTTGTAAACATTGACTGGGTGATGTAAGGTTAACAGAGATTGTGATCAGTGCCGGACTTGCTTCACGCAGTGGATTCGGCAAAGAATACTATCGAAAGCATGATTCCACGTTTAGCTAGAAGCTAGTTCGGTAATAAAAATGGTGTCACATTGGGTCAATTTTTTTTGACATCTAGATGAGAACTTGCTGGATAAAACTGAGGTCAGAAATCTGGCTTACGAATTTGTTGTCTTTTATTAGGTTATTTGGAGAATACTGGCCAGTTTTTCAAACAACTTTTAAGAATTGAGTGTACTCTCTATTTTTGCAAGATTTTTGTAAAAAAGGTTTACATGCTTTATAATTTCTCCATAATTTCCTTCACATTCCAACTTTAAAGCATAAAAAACCCTTACTTACTAAATGATAACAGAAGAAATGGGTTTACCTTTCTCATATGAGTTCCAACTTGGTCAGAAGGCATCCTAAACAGTCACAAACATCAGCCGAGCGTGGGGAGAAGGGTCCACAATTTATGGAACAGTACGAAAGTAGTGTACACACATTTCGTGATGGTGACGAGAACCTTGAAGAGGAAGAAGGCAGAGTACAGTCATGCGCTCATGACAGTGAATTTTTGAAAGAAATTGTTACAAAAAAGTCTATTTGGCACACATATTTCTGCGGTACTTCATAACCAGGCCGGTGAAATTACATTAATAGGGTAAATGGACATTGCATCAAACGTTTTATAATTAAAATTCATAGTTCTCACGGCCCGCATGGAGAGGTCAGCAGGCAAATGTCATTTGACCGCGAAGGATGGAAAAAAGGTAGGTGGGAAGCAGTGGTCATGGGTCAAGTATGTGGCATAAAAATCACTGTCATACGACATGCGATCGCCAACTGGCGTCGGTCGCGGTAGATAGAGCGCCTGTTTTCGCATTTCCTGACAGCAGAGCAATGAAGTCGCTAGGCCTGTAGCCACAGCCTCGGCTGTTGCTAGCACCCGTTGCCGAAAAAACTTTTCAAATTAATGTTAACTTCAGAAAAGTGAGACCAGTACTAGGGAACCGACGTGGTGCAATTCTCCTCCACGATAACATACGGTCACATGTTGCGAGGATGAAAGTACAGAAAGTAAAGGACTTAGGATATTAGACCATACTACATTCTCCATATTCTCCGGATGTTCTCGCCACTGGCTGCCATTTTTCAAGCATCTTAACAGGTTTTTAAGCAACGAGGCTTTCGTAAGTATAACCAAGGTTGATAGTATGTCCAAAGATTCAGTATCATCGAAACCCGTGATTTTTTCTCGATAAAGTGGAATGGATATTGTCTAGTGGTGATAGAGATGCATGGATTTTCAGGCAGCACATGTTGGCCAGTTTTTACATACGCAATATGACCATTCTCAAGTGAATTTTTTTTTCTGCAATCGGCCAGAGCCATTCAAAAAACCTAATACTGGGCAATTAATTTGTTCAAAAGTCCCTGGGGAACATTATCGACAGGAAAAAAGGATAAACTGGCTCAAATTTATATCACACAGGAAGAGGATTGCGATCGAATAGTTAAGTACCTATGGCGTCTCAAACAGGTAAATAAACGTCTCCTGTTTAACAAAATTTGTCCGTCAAATGACATTCACAGCTAAGCCATATCCTGAAAAGCTTTCGTGCAGAAAATCGGTGGTTGAACGCGTGTATCTTGTTCTTCCATTACGTAGACAAACATGAACAGAGTTCATAGATCATTACTTTTTAAGGAGATAAGTGAAGCTTTTGTGGGATTTTTGTCCCGACTGGGAATTTCTTAAAGACATTTAAATTTTCTTGGATGGGACAGCAAATAAAGATTCTCTCCGGTAAGCTGGCGTGTTTTAGTTAGCGTCAACTCTGACTTATAGATTCGACAGATACAGTTACAGCACTCCGCTAAATTTCCAGTTAAAAGCGGCATAGGAAGACAATACCCTGCTATTATGCTCAGATCATCGCAAGCTAGGCGTTGTAGTAGGCCTGCAGACAGCCTTTACACAGCAAAAGACACTGCCTGAAACATAAAGGTATGGTAGAATTTGTGCTACTCGTTAATAACGCTTTACTTTAACCCATAAACTATTAAATTTCTTTACCCTATACTGATTGGGAGTGCACACTGGGTTCCAGCTTTCTATAGGCACACACAGGACATAGCATAATAAAGTATTCACTAGTCTTTGAAACTATGGCTGCTTGAACATGCACTTTATCCTAGGCAAATCCTTATAGCAGCAGTATTCTAGTCATTGTAGTCCGGTTTCTTGTTGAAATGGACACAGTCTGGGCGGAGAGAGTTGAGAGAGTGGAATACAAGGCAAGCCCTGATGGGCTCAGGGCCTTAAACATAAAGTTACTCAAAATAGCATAAACGTAGATTTCCCACTCCTTGCTTGGAGCAAAGGAGGTAGGAGCCCCAGTGCCAACTCCAAACCAGGGTCACTCCTGACAAATGTTGGCGTCAGAAATAGTACCAGTAATATTAAGACTTGATAGTAAGTAGAAGTAGAAACAGTAGTAACCGTATCAATCTCGGCCGCCTCAGGCCTGTTTTCACACTAAGTAAGGGTGAGTGAGGATAGGTACTACAGTAACACCCGCGCAAAGTCTAATGTCACTTTAAAAAAGTTAAGCATTGTTTCGGCTTACATTGGAAAAAGCAGCCTACGCCGGACCCTGTCTAGTCTTCGAGACTCCGGACGAAGGTGAAGAGTTCGGTTGGCGCTAACTACGTCCGATATCACTTTAAAGCTCACCCCTGAGGCCGTCAAATTCTGTAACAACCTGTTGGTGCCCTTGGTGGACTTCATCAAAATCGACAGTCGAACACAAACAATCTTCTTGTAATGGCGAACCTATGTAAATAAATATTTCTTTGGCTGTGTTATGGCAAATAGTCTTGAACAACAATTCTCCTGATACTGCCAAAAACCATTTTAAATAATATGATTCACCAACCCCATTCAGAAACAGGGAATGCTTCTACTGCTTAAATATTTACTAGATAATATTTTGAGATAAAGAACCAAATATAAATCACTCAGACAGAAGTGGACTTGAAACCTATTGTACCAAACTTATGTTCTGCTCGAGATCACTCAAGTAATTTTGCCTTAAATAGCAGTGTTAAAATTTAAGGGCAATGATTGTGTACTGAAACGCCTTTAAATGACTATCTGGCTAACAAATTTGCAAAATTAAAGCGCATAACCTGCCAAGGCTGTCGATCAAGGATTTTGTAGAAACCTTTGGGCGTAGGCCAAATCCGAAAATAATAAGTTAATTCGGGACGATTACTTTCCTTTAAGAAAAAACAAAGGAAGACATTTCGATATAATCATCCAGCAATATCTTTGTTGCATTCAGTAGTATCCCTATTTATGCCGCAATGGAGCAATAGGGGCAGCCACCTTGCTCCACGGCGAACGTGCGTATGCCTGAAACAAGCTGGGGCGCGATGGGGGCCGATGGGCCGAACGCACACGAGGGCCGAACCAACACATGCGACATTGCGCCAGACAGGGAAAACGAGGAAGCCGAAGGCGAGACGCGAGATACACGTACAATTAGTCAGCCGTAATTGGCAGAACATGCACACGGAAGAAACAGCGACATTAAAGCGAAGAATATGAGGCAGAATGTTCATCCTCTGAGGATGGTTAGACGAAACAACTTTTCGAAACGTCAGACTTACAACAAACCTTGCCCGTTAAACGCCCCTCTTTCTTCTGATTTACCACCTGGGAATCGAATTTTCAACACCATTGGCCCTCAGCAGGTTCGTGTTTTTTGGATTTTCCACATCATTTGTGACCAACCTACCTGATGGTATATTTTCAACCTGAAATTTTAAAATAATATTATTTTTACGTCTACAGCCGTAGTCGTCAACTTGAGATCGAACGAACGAAAATATTGAGAGTAGGCCTTAGCCTGCAGTTCCTGTTTGAAAATCTGTTGATGCATCACATATGCATTTCTAGAACCATCATTTTTGCGAAAATTTCCATTTAAAAATTCAAAAGATGAATTGATGAACATACATTTGTTTTCTATAAATTCTCATCAAGCCTTTACATTTATATCGCAATTAAGTAAACAAACTGTGCAGGTTGGCAGAAAAAATAGTACGGTTGTCAGGGTATTGGAAGAAGGGGAATCGCGGTCAAAATCTGCTCAGCGTTAGGTTGAACTGGAAGTCTACCGAGGTGATAAGTTGCTGGCTGTTGGATATGCGGCTTTTGATAATGGTACCTGCAGCGCCGTTACGAAGTTCTTTTTGGCGCACAGAACCGGTCGGCGTAGCCTGATGGTGGCCGCTTCTGCCGTAGCTAATAGACACTGTCCAATAAAGTTTGACTAGCTTGAGGGTACCTCGAGGCCACTCGGAAGACCCTTTGGCGTCCACGCGATGGTCTGAGTTTGCCAGGTGCGCTAGAATGGAACTGTTTTTACCCTATATTTGTTTTTTACCTAACCATGCTGGAATGTGTTCTGGTACTCTTTTGGATAATCGCCGGTCGTGTGACTAATATATCTTGCCCCACAGGAGCAGTTAACTGAATTTATGCACATCAAAGTGGCCTGGGCTGGCAGTTGGTCCTTGATTTCTCCTGTGCGCCCAAAAAACTTCGTCACGGTGCCGCAAAACCATCATTCCAACGTAATTTCACAAAGTAAAAATAGGGTTTCGTAAACGGAAGGTGAGTCATGGACTGCATGCAATCGAAATCCAGAATATTTTTTCAATTTTTCAGTAAAGAAGTACCTCATGTAATTCCTGGCATTGGGGTCCAACCGCACTTACGTCGCATACTTACTATATTTCAGCCAACTAATAGCACAGATCAAAAATTCAAATTGTTAAAAAACCTCATGATTCCCTATGAAGAAACTTGGAATTTGGTAGCTGCAAGGTATGAAACGACAAAAATAAAAAGAGCAATGCAAACAAATGGAAATCGAAAACCCGGGCTAGAGTGCTAATATTGACCTCTACATTCCGAGTCGAGTGTAAAACTGTTCTTGTACGAACAATTTACGCTCATTCCTACGGATATTCTAGCTCATGCATAAAATCTGTTTTTGGGAGCAGTCGCATTACTGAGAAACAATCTGGCGATTTTGAAAGCTCGCTTTGTCCTACTTGATTTATCTATGAGTCCCAATTACAGGACATGAATAGTTGATCTTGTTCATGGCAAACACATCCATTGAATGTACGTTATCGGGTAGTGAGCAGGTTATTAGGCGTAGATCTAGCTATACTAAGACCAACCTGACTTACAAATTAGGCAATTCTCTTGATCTTTGCTTATGGAATGTTTATGTATTTATCTTACACTAACATTGTTGTTAATACTTTTGTGCTGATATGCACCATCCAGCTACCATATCATTTTCACGGTACCTTAGCCGTGCCAAGATTCTTAAATGGTACATGATAAAATCGAAATTCTTCTAGCCACCTTTTTGCACCAGGGCGCCATTCTGCGCTCTGAATACTGAGCAACCGAGGAAGGATGGCGAAGCCGAATTTAACAGACATTTAGATGTAAACAGTGCGTATTAACGCGTCTTCTTTTGAAGTGAATGCCACTCAGCAGTTACTATCGCCTACCTTATCTACTGGTCACAGGGAGGTTAAAGTCAAGCATCTCAAGTAATATTACCAAAAACTGGTAAATGCAAGTGCTTACCATAATGATTTTAACAAACCTTAAATTAAGCAGATAAGTGCATGAAGGATATGAGGTAGCCACAAAGAAGAACAGTTTTATATTTCAACTCTCTAATTTCCTAAGATATTAAATTCTAGGGGTCTACAGGCACAGACCGAAAGTTGATCTCGAAACTTGAACCGAAGTCCGTCAACCATTGTGGGATAACCGATAAAATTCACAAATGTACAACTTTTACGACGCGTCCTCAACAGGCGAAAAGAATAAAATAATGTAGACAAAAATAGCGGAAGAAGTATTTTTTGCCTTTTAGACTTCTTATATAAGTAATTGCTGTATCTGAAGGAATTGGTCGTTGAATTGACAATTCACGCAGTTTCATTGTATGATTAAATGGAATGGAGAACGGTGGCTGATTTTGCTCATTAAGGATTTAGTATAAATTGAAAGGCAGTTCGTCGTCAGAATTGAGATTATGTACAAAGCAAAATGAAAATTCCGACCGTTTTGACAAAATAAATACCCTTTTGTGAGGTTTAGTTAGCGGCTAGCGTTGACGTCAGTTGTATCGATCGGCTCTCGCCTCTTCCACTGTTATATTTCTTCATTTTGCACGGACTCTAAGCCAGTATGCTGGTTGATGGATGTGTTAGCAGAGTGCACAGTCTCTAGAAACTCTCAGACTATATCGGGAGGACAAACTCCCACGATGCGAGTTTTGTCATTTCTTGTATCGACACTGTGCATGGCCACTTGGGACAAATTTTGACGCATCTTCACTGTCATATGATGGTCGTGGAGGCATGTGGAGGCGGATATTTTCGTTAAGCCTTTAGTATAAGCTTCGCATTGCACCTCGTAGCTGGTTTCTTTCCTGTCAAATTATCAAATCCTATATTTAGGGTGCACAAACTGGGTGAGCAAGGTTGTCGTCAATTTATGCATCATTTTTATTTCCTATTGCCGCAAGAGCTTTTCAGCGAATCCAGAGACATGCCTAAAAGAGAGCAGTACTCGCCATTTGTTTTCAATTAGAAAAAACTAATTGGTTTCCTCTGGACTCTCGTTTTGTTACGCATCGACGTCAAAGTCCCTACGGTAACCAATTTTGGAAAAATAATTCAAACGAGTAATTAAGGTCGATTCGGTAGGTTTATTCGTCAGAGCAATATGTGTTTGCTTGATTAACGAAGCTGTTGACGGAACTCCTCTGCTAAGGGATTGAAGAATTGCTCTCTTAGTGCTGAATTATTTCCGTTTATCTTTCCTTGCGGTAAACGGACGTGTAATGTTCCACCAGTTTAACGTTGTAATAGTACCTCTAGAAAAGGAAGCTTCTTGACAACTTCTTTCTCGAGCGTTAATTTAATCCCCCGAATAGTAAAATTGCTAGTGGTTTTAATTGGTCCTGTTTGACGACAACAACGATGCTATCTTACTCACGTACCCAAAACGTAGGCCCAACTAAAGAAAAAGCCTTCGATTCAGCTTCTGTATTGTCACGTCGACAAAGAAGCCAGATATGGGTGACCCCGTTGAAGTTCCTTTTAAATGTTGCTAATATTAGTGATCGAATGAACAGTTGCTTTCTGAACAAAGGTACATGAGTTCAAACAAGGTATCTGCGGAAAACTTCACTTTATAGGCCCTTTGAACTTTGTCTGTGCATTGCTTTGCTAACTCTAGTGATATTGACGTGAACAAGGAAATGACGTCAAAGGAGACCGTTGTCTCAGTTTCTGTATGAGTTCTATATAGACGTTTGCAAATTCCTTACAACTGGATGGAATTGACGGAATCGCAAGTCACACATTTTATAACCTGGTGAAGAACCAATGATATAATCGATCGCAAGGAAAATTCAGGTTTCTCAACTTTGGGCAATCCATAGATGTTGGTGATGTTTGTTTTGGATTGTCTCAGGAATTTCGCAATATCTCATGAGAGTTTTTTTATTCTGTCAAACGCTTCAGCACTTTGTCAATGGGTGAAATCTGTCTTTTTGTAAGGTCTTTACGAAGAGGCCCATATGTTAAGCCATCTTTTAATGGTGATACCATATACTGCTTGTAGTCCAATTTGTTGAAGGATTGCCTCTTTTGTTTGCCGGGACAATAATGATATGGTCGAACCTATTTATTTATGTTAGTATATATGCACCTTCCGTAGGACATGGAAATAGAGGCATTCCGTACTATAGGTAGATTAACGGTTATCGTGGGATTAAGGTTAGTTTTAGAGTTGAAAGTTAAGGTCAAGACTAAAGGTAGGCTTAACGTTAACTTAAGGGTAGTCGTTAAGGTTATGGTTTAATTTAAGACCAGAGTAAGCTTTTAGGATGTGATGATAGATATCTTCCCTGTAATTGAACGCAAGGACCCTGCTCTGATTTAGGGCTGGCGGTTCATAGGGGAAATACTTACTGTCGAATTTTTTGGGAATAATCCACCCAAATATTGCTTAAGGCATGTTTAGTTTAAAATCTCCATGCAAAGCAAGAGAAGTCTGAGCAAAATAAGAAGCAAAAATGAAACTGGTAAGGTTAAACAAACTGCACCTTTTAAGACACAAATAGGGAATAGAAACGTCAACAAGAACCATTTGCCTAGCATACAACAACTCGATCGTCGTTTTTGTTTATGTTCGCCCTGGGTGTCACAGCGTAATGGATGTAGGCCAGGCGACTCGCGTGTGAATTAGTTTAAGTTGAAGGCAGAAGTGGGCACGTTCTACCGCACTCTCTCCTCCCCCACTCTCCTGGGTCTGGTGCCATGACAGAGCCAAAAAGATCCAAAGTGGAATCGGGCGCAGGTGGCTACCGTGGCATGCGCCGGCACTTAGGTGTGTCGCCACATCCACCCCAGGTGTGTCATTCATTATGGGCACGGATTCCCAATGCACCCTGTCGTGTTGGTTTAATCCATCGACCGCGTTGCCAAATTTAGGGATGCATTTGCACGAACTGGTTCACACTCTGAAGTGTAATGGCGGACAACAAGGAGATTCCCAAATCAGGTAAGAAATAGCACGAAGATGCTATTACAGCAGTTGAAGGCGCACAGCGACCAGTCCTTAAACAAAAGAGGGCGTTGGCATCAGTGTGCTTATAGAAGTCTCAGAAAGCGATGGTTTCTTACAGCAATCAGGCATGGAAAAAATTATCTATCGACGAGAAGCTCGCACTTAAGTCCACATAAAGCGTGGCGCCAGAAGCGACAGAATTGCGTATTAACTTTCGAAGATAGAGCCGTGATAATTTGAGTTATAGCTGCAAATAGAACGCATCCGCACGGTTTCCGTGTGTAACAGTACTTAAGGTAGGCGGGCGCACTGTTAAGGGATGGTAATCAGTTCAGACGGTGTGGGCTTAACCAAGAAGAACGCAAATTCCGCGAACAGTACCCAGAAATAACTACATATCGCTAATAACACTTGAAATAAGCTAAACTTAAACTAAACTCAGACAAAAATATGATAAAAAGTAAACTGAGCTTAAATTGATAGCAAAACATAAATTGGTCAGCAAAGGTTTGCTTTCGATGAATTCTTATTAGGCCTGTATATTAAAATGGTAATGAAATCAATTAACTGTGCTGGTTAGTGGAAAGATGTAGCGAAGAGAAGTTATCGAAAGCAAACGTATACTCACCAATTTATCTTTTTATATATTCAATGTGAATTTTCGCAAATTAAAAAACCTAATAACAAACTAAGAAATAAACCAAAACTAAAGTAAACTAAAAATAAGCTAATGAAGCTAAGCTTAAATAAACTTAACCACAGTAAAAACTGGCGTGAGCAAAAATTGTACCAAAACTAAATGCAAACTAAATTAAAGTAACCCACCTAAGCTAAACTTAACTTATTAGGCTTAAAATCAAACTTAACTAAAACTTATCAGAATATTCATCATAGTCAATATGTGACGGTCTGGCGGGTTCACTTTGTGAGCTCCTGGGCAGAGCAAAACTTCATTAATCCTCTACTAGATCAGCGAAGTACATATATTCATTGTCTTCTTGATCTTAACCAACAAAGTAAGGACCCCTTGGTGCCGTGGTAGCGTATTGCACTCAATGACCAAAGGTCACGGGTTAAAATCTCGGAGATTCCAACGCTTGAGATTAGATGTGACTGGCTGATGATGGCTAACAAGCCAGACATGGCCATTTCGGTCTCCCTCTGCTTTGTTGGATCCATCTCATATATATATATATATATATATATATATCAGTAACGTTAGGATGTCAGCTTCTGCACGATCTTCCTTTCGGTCACCTGAAAGAAGTAAGCTTGGTAAAAATTGCTGCTATGGTATTGTAAATTTACCCTATGCCTTTATTAAGTAAAAATAGAAAGCACCATGGCAATATTCTTTCCTGTAAAGTATAGCTCCTCCAAATTCCAGACATGAAGAAAGGGTGTCTTTTGGTTAAAACACATCCCAAATTGTGAATTTGACCTGTCGTCACACTCGAATTCAAGGTTTCCAAACAACCTGTTGGATACATTTTGTCTAGAGAAAATCACAAGTGTTATATTGTAAAGAGGTTGGAACAGATTTATTATAATAGCTACTGTGGGCATGGGTTGTGGTTTATACGTTATAAGCACCATTGTTAAGAAGATAGATAGTATGCGTCATTAATAATCAATTCACTCTCTCGACTAATCACATAAATAAAAATGATTTTAAAGCCAAAATATACACGTCCGTCAAGTAGTAACTTTGATGAAGGCGTACAAATACTACTAAATAAATACAAGAGCTACATTTAGCGCGTTTTCTATCAAATACTCTCTAATTTCTAAGAAAATAAAAATCCATGTGGATGTGTCAGACTATATAATTAGCCCCCTGTCTGTAATCTTTGCAGACAGTCCGAAAGAAACTCGTCAGAAATCTGACGTGACCGAGATATCGTTCACATAGGCTTCCCTATACATTTGACTACATCTCTGTTAACGCAACATTTTTGAAACTAAAACAAGTTTTATAACTGCTAGCCAATACCAGGAGGGGGACCTGAAGACTGCATGCAGGACGTCAATGGCGTCCACAGGATCACACCGATGCTTCCAGTGGCTTGGCTAGCCGCATCACAACCGCATCTTAGATGTTCAGGCTTTTAATTCGCAGTGCTCATTGAGGGCCATAGACGCATGCCGACTGCCACTGACCTTTTGTGTAAACCTTATTAATCAAAGGTTTTCGCTCTCCATCCTTCTAAGATAAAGAGGTCCCAACCTTCCATATGATGGCACTAGATGCATGATTTCACGGGTAAACATACACAGTAGATGTGCTATCTCATGGAAATTCAATCTACATTTTTAAATAAGCGTTCGATTTTAAAAGAATATCAGTGAGAGGGCTTTGGACAGAGGGAGAGAGATCTACTTTAGTACAGAAGTATTATTCTAACATTTGCAGTAGAAAAACGCTCACTTGACAGGGGATAAAAAGGATAGGCAAAAAAAAATAACATCGGAAGATCAAAAACTAGATAGTGGCCAAAAGAGTAATAATCGATACTACAAAGAATCGTCATCAAATGCTTCGCAACGTTCATGTGATATAATACCTCTTTAAAATGGTGCTAGTGTAATATATAAAAGACCTCATTTTGAAGTCCAAATAAATAAGTAAAGGGCAGTATCTAATGGACAAAATAGGCCAACGAATGAACGAATAAGCAAAGTTTTATGACATTGAAGAGCAGAAGATGCTGACTTTATTTCAAAAGCTCGTTGGCTCGCAAGATAATACCCAAATATTTCTGTCACGTCCTAACTTTAAAATGGCCCTTTCCGGCCATCCGAAAAACTGCATGTCAAAAATGACTATTTAGTCAGTATAATATTTTTCTGTTCTTTTTCCATTTTCATTTTTCCTCTTCAAATATTCTTGCTACCGTGTTTGCCGTAAATCCTGCTACTTTCCTCATGAAACTTAACTTGGTTTTTTGGAATATGTTTGGTCACATTATTTTGATTCGCTTAGTGGATTTAATCGTGGGAAAGCATTTTTTTTAGGAAATTTGTCATTTTGGTTAGGTTTATTAAGGGAAATGCGCATTCAGTTTTATTTTTGGAAAAACATTTTTTAGTGATTTAATAATTTTCTTAAACAATTCGATAGCGTCGGCACATGTGGTCATATGTAAAAAGAACTTTCCTAAAGAACATCAACATTCAAGAACTATTGACACCTCATGATGTGGATGGAAAGCAAGTTCGGTCAGCGACTTATCTATGTAAACATTGTTAATTATGAATTTGGTTATAATGGCATTCACAGGCGTCGAATGGATATCGTCATACTACAAGACAATTTATCTGCTCACCGATCAGACGAGATATGATTATAATTTAACCTAAAGCTTTGACCAATTTTTTAGGGCTACAGCCAGCCCTTCTGCCTATAGTCTGCGAGCAATTTGTAGCCTGCCAAATAGTCCCGACCTCAATCCAATTGGAAATCTCTTCTTCTTAATCAAGCGAAACTGGCATAAGCCTCCAAAGCATCTTTCAGTGTAAACGAAATTGGAGTCCGTTCATAATAATTATATAGACCAAACCACAATTGACAACATAGCTGTCTCTATGCACTCCCTAATTACTGCTGTTAAAAACGCTAAAGAACATTCAACAAATTATAAGCATATTACATCTTTAAACCTTTTCCTCATTTTGTATTTTTTTTATTTTCTCACCCTTTTGTCAGTTATATAACGGTTTTTTGATTCCTTATCTGTCCTACAGCCTTTTGGGATTTGATGGTTTTCGGTGATGTACATACGTTATTGGACAATAAATTTTACTTTTTACATCGACATATGCCTTTTATTAAGGCTTTATTTCTCCGTTCTTGCAGTATAACTTGTAGGTCCGTTGGTTAAACGCTTTGCGAGCTACGATGGTTTTCATGTAGACTTGACCGTGTTGCGCTGTTTTTTGGCGCATACAATAGGAAACATGCATAAAATATTCTTTGCCGCATTCAGTCCGTAACAAAGTACGTCTTATTTAGATGTTTTACTTCAATTTTAAAGATGTTTATTTCACTTTCAAAGAATTTTTTAATTATTATATGTATTAAAACCGCAAAGTTTTCACTAACAGTTAAGCTACGTTTAAAGCTTAATGCATATGAACTACAAAGTGTTATAAGTCCTATATGCTTGTTTTTTAACGTAGATTTTCATAAACTTTATTTGAATTTATACAGGCGGTCAAAATTAATGATAAAAATGCTTGCTATTTAGGCAGCTTTTTTTTACAATATCAACTTTTTCGTGGTGTTCAGAAAAAACTCATAACAGAGTAGGCATCCTAGCTTGACTCAAAAGAATCGAAATTGGACTGCATGATAAACAGTTTTGTAACCCTAGTCAATGTTGGTTTGCAAGTAATAACCCGTCTTCTTCAAATTGCGGAATGTTTCTTGGAGCACTTGCCAAACTGAATGCGCAGCTAGCAGTTTTAAAGCCGGCATGGTGTGGAACAGCAGGTTGAGTTTGAGCATTGAAATGTCTTTCAAAACAAAAAAGGTACAATTTCTTCAAGTTAAGCATTTAAAGAAGTGTTGATTTGCACTCACGTGTGTACAATAAAGAATAACTTCTATGTGCTATCCATAAAATACATTTTAATTTATTGTGAGATCAAAAATCACTCTAAAACCTTATACCAGCTGAGTAGCCATTACATACAGACAGTAAATTCTGATGGTGGTCGCAAAAGCCTTCGTTCAAAAGCCAAAATCCTGACAAAGCTGAATTTTGTTTTATTTTGCTGCAAAAAATTAATATTGCAGACCTAATTGAGCCAGCTGGTCTAGGCTGTGACACTTTTTAGAATATCAGTTAACATTTCATGAAAAAGTTCATCTACCGTGTGCCTTGGTCAAAAACATGAAGCTTTAGGGCATAATACGTGTGCCTGGCAGAGACAGCCATTTCAAGAGTGCGTTTACTAATAAGGAACGTTAGAATGAACTGTAGACTTAAATTATTATATACAGTCAAGTAAGGCCTGAAGTCCAAACTTCTGGATCGAACGGAAATCTGTTTTTCCTTTTTTTCTGCTTACATTTCATCTTAAAATATTACTGTCTAATAAGAAGATCTGAAGTTGGGGTAAGAATACCTTTTTGATATTGCATTTTAAAAGCACAAGACAGTGAGCTACAGATTTTTTTCCAATAGCTATCTTTATTACTGTATGGATTCGACCAAAATATGGTGATTCCTGCACTATTTTTTCTGCTATGATCTAACCTCTGGCTTCTTCCGTCTCACAAAGACGACTATGGACTTCTGTCTGGGTTTTTTCCGTCGGCCTAAAAACCGCTGGTCTTTTGAAACACAGCAGGTAGCATTATAAAGCATCCTAAAGGTTCTTTCAATGCCTTCAGTAAGACAAAGAAAGTCTCTGCTTCTAGGAAGCCATACGAGAAAAACGCAGCAATTCTCTGGCCGCATAAAAAAATTAACTGTCAAAGGAATTCGCCCCTCAAAGAGGTTGCGGTAGGAAACAGAAAATCGGCAGTTTGTTTGCGTAGTACAAAACATGAGTATTTTGAAGCCAAGCTTTTGAATATCCACGCGGCTATCATCCAATGTCCATTATATGTTATTCACCGACCAGAAAACTTAATAAATAATAGTTACACGTGCTTTTGTTTGCGTGCCATTATTATTTATATATTAATTATAAACATAATCGCTTTTCCTTTAAAACGTTTAACATTTTATTCAACCGTATCTGAAAATTGCACCTCCACGTCCTACTATCGTCTTTAACAAGCCTACCACCGCCTTCACTAATGTGCGGAAAAGTTTAAGTATTCCTGTTAACTATCACGATTTTATTTCTTTTGTCCGGTTTCCGTTGTTTATACCAATCCCCCCTTTAATCGCCGGCTGCCAGCTATCATCTACTTTGCCCACTCCCGCTCAAACATCCACCCCTCACTAAAAATTGCTATCAGACTTTCATCAGTTTAAAAATAATTAGATGGAGCGAGCTTGAATTGCGGAGAAATGTAATAACATGGGAATTTCTTTCAAGATAAAATTACAAGGTAGCTTCACGTGGAAAAGAAACTCGAACTAAAGTTAAATGGTATATGAACTAACTATTTTCTGCTCGGCCAGTTAATTACAGTGTTACAGCGTAGTTAAATTTAAAAAATCACAGATGCGTTCGGGTTGAAATAACAGTTTCGCAAAGCTTTAAATGTAAGTCATTTATCAATTAAGCAGGTAAAAGTTTTGAAGGAAAATGTCGTTTAATTGCTCTGAACCCTCCGCCAGATAAAGCCCACGGCCTACTGCCCCAGAGATTCATATCTTCAAAGATGTTTTCTTTTGTCACATTTTAAAGCTCTCTTAATCCAAGCGTGTCACACCGACACGAGGCAGGGCAATAAATCACAACAAATTTTTCCTTAAGTTAGAATCTTTTTAGTATTGCGTGCAAGCCTTTCACGTTCGTTAAGAAAAATCGCGAAGATGCTTGCGTGTAGGCGGAAGCAATAATGTTCGTCAGGGGGTGATCTAATCTCACTTCAAATGCAAGTTGAAATCACTGCGTACTATATTTTGGCCACTGCTTTGAAAAAAGTTCGTTTTGCTAAAATAAATCCCGATGTCTTTTTTGAAGGTTAGATCGGATAAACAGGAATTGAAATGC
The DNA here is from genome assembly GCA_036362985.1 of Ligula intestinalis. NCBI lineage: Eukaryota > Metazoa > Platyhelminthes > Cestoda > Diphyllobothriidea > Diphyllobothriidae > Ligula > Ligula intestinalis. Next base: position 41,074,340 of record JAYGXS010000001.1, on the reverse strand, counting down.
CAAACCCATGAAGTAAAAAGAGTGTGCGTAGAAACTTATTCATCGTTTGGATATCAAACGATCGACATTAGTACTTGCAGGATTCTTTGCTAGTCAAATTGATCAGTTCCAACCAGTTACAAAAAAATATTTTCCAAGATTCCTACGTAAAAACCTCAACCATACATGTTAGTGCAGGCACCATGACTAGGTCCTGAAATGTTGTTTACCAGACTTCTCAGATAAAATTGGATATAATCAACGCTTTATCTTCCCTTGCACAACAGATTTGTTCTGTGTTTACTAACATGACTGACAAACCTCTAGAATGCAGACTGTCTATTACGTGTCAATTTCGTAAATCCCAATTGGAAGCATTGTCTGTTGGGTAATTTTAATGTAATCTTTGCGACCTAGCTGATTAATCAACCAATCCATTCAGTAGAAAAAAGTTTGAATGTAAAGAGTCTACTAACCTTTGACTAGTATGGGATAAATGCTCGATAATGATTTTGGAGCATTTGAAAACAAAATTTCTGTATTTATTTGTTTGCTATAATTTCCCACCGTTTACAGCATGTAGGCCGACGTAAAGAATTGCTCCTAAGTCAATGAGCGTGCAAAGCCTCCTTTGCAAAGAGGAAAAGAAGGTCAAAGTCGAGTTATCCTCATTTTTTACTTTTATGGCAATATTACTTAATACCTAGATGCCGGTCGGTAAATCAAGTCTCCGGATAGCAGAGGACGAATGAGCATCCTTTAAACGTGATGTAATTAGTGTGTTTCTATAAACTAACCTTCCCCGCGTGGAATCAAGCTTCAGCGTTTTTTGATAGTACTTCGAGTTTTGTCTCAGTGTCTACTCATATTTTCTTTCACTCCGACTCTCAGTTCATCTATAGTAGACTGAGTCTGAATTTTAGGGGTTTGGCAGATCCTTCAGTAAAGCTTAACCAAACTACTATGACTACTACCCAATTATCCAGTCTTAACGTCCTTGTGAACTTGGGTTTGTTTCAGGAGGCCTACATCCCAACTACCGCATTGTATTCTCCCATGCATAAAATTTTTCAACCACCGACAAAAAAACAAGACCAGCGAAGGCGGTCATGGGGGTACCACACATGCTCGCCTCTACATTCAGGAACCCATTGGGCATTGTGCGCTAAGTCTGTCAAGGAAAATAGTCGTCAAGCCGGCTAGATTGGGAATGGCATCGCTAAAGCCTAACCTTCAGTGTTCATGACAGTCGGGCTATGCCATCAGTTAGAGCCCATCCAATGTACAACCATTAATTTATCTGACTATTTAAATCACTTCGGACACCTTTTTTAAAATAAGAAAAGACGTTGCCAATTCGAGATAGGTCGATCTTACAAGTGCTTCCGTTGGCCAGTGGATTCCACTCACAAAATTTAGAACAGGCATGAATAGATCGAACAAAGTGGCTAAGGTAGTAAAAGACCGGGATTAAGCGACACGCCACGCTCGCCAAATTGTGCATCATGGCTCGTACGCTTGCGTTATGGTATCACCTTTGCATGAAAACAAGTACAACTTTTCAGGAGTGGAGGTGAAATGGAAATTATATCATCTGCATGCAGAGGATGTTGACTTATCTACTTAATCCTTTTGTGAGAGTCTAGAAGTCATATTTTATTCTATGGAAGTTTGCGCAGGTAAACTTTTATACCACCTGCAACATATCTATAAAGAACAATGTTCTTGTTGCTGTATATATTAGCTAGGTTGTTATTCGCAGAAGTTTTCATTCGAGCTCATCAGCAAACTTCCTCCCTTGACAAGGTGCAGGTGCTGTATGCGGTTATGCTTCCTTATCAGTAAAGCCCACGTCAACAGGTCTCTGTGAGTCACTTAATATCAGCAAATATACTCAACCTGAGCTTGCTGAAGACTTGTCGAACTGATGCACTTTCCATTGCACCAGGATACTACAACAACACTAGGAGGCAAGTTTAGACCTATAGCATGCCGTACATACCGGCATACATGTTTAAAAGGATTGCAAATAGCTAAAATCAAGCAAGATTGTTTAGAAAATATGTTGTCCGGGCAGACACTCCCATGTCTTTCTGTAACTGACAAGCAAGAATAACTGTTTATAAGGTTTTCACTTTTGTTGCTGGGGCCAAACAGGGCTAAATCCAATGTCTTACGCTACTAAAAACTCATTATTTTTGACGGTTGTACTATAAAAGAACATCAATATACAGCAGAAACTTTTCAATTATATAGGTTCAGGAAAAAAGGCAATTTTGTGTTGCCTTCATGAAAGTTAGGTAAATGTAGTTATGAGAAAACACATTACTTTTGGAATAAGAAGAGCGAAATAAGTTAAAAAAATCTGTTTTGCAAACCTGCTGCGGTTTGTGCCATAAAATGTTGTTATAAGCTTACAAAACTTAATTTGATTGATTCCACCGAAAAACGACCGTAGACATGCATATATACAAACACCCAAGATATGCCATCAATTTTCTCTGTCGAACCATGAGCAAAATTTGGCAAAACATTTTCTATCCATTGAGCACAATGAATTTATCAAAAGGGCTGAAACGGAGTAAACAGAAGATTATTAGATTTCTAAAAATCATCGTTTATAGCTTGCCACTCTGCTTTGCTTTTTAATCTCAAAACTGAGCCCAAAAGTAAACAAGTATGCTAGAAACTGCTCCGGTGGCCGCTGGTTGGCAGGCAAACGCACGTGCAGTGAGCACCGATATTACACCCAGCTCATGGCAAGACGGGTTCATTCAAGGCCCACGGAAGAGTAAGCTCGGTACTCTGACAATAGAGGCGAGTGAGCTTTTGAAATGTCAAACAGCTGCACAAGAAGGAATATTTACAAGCTCGTTTTTTAGATGAATGCTTTCAAGCAATAACTTATTTTTAAGGTTTTCGTAAGTATGTAGAATATAACCCGTATTTCTGACCAATCGACTGAAGCCAGTAAAATCGTAAACTATTATTTACCATTTCAAGAAAAATTGGAGCCTCGTGGTTATCGAAATTCCAAAACAATTACTAACAAATACGGCTTAATTATTTTTTTTTAGAGTAAAAAATGGTATGCTTACAATTGCACCTTAAAATGTATTTATCACTGTTCAGCATGTTTGTATGTGAGCTTATGAAATCTCTTACTGCAGTGACCTTTCAATCGGCAAAATGTAGCAAAAATCTATTTAACTTAGTCAAATATATTTCAAAGAATGGGTAAACGGAAGAAAAAAATGAAAGTTCTCGTGAAGCCATGCTGGAATACATACTCGATATTTGGGCTGTTCGGTTATGGCCACATATTTCACTGCACGCAGATTGGAGCATACGTAGCCGAAAATGTTACAAAATGATTATTTTTCCACGTAATTTTACATCGGCTGCTTTAATAATTCAGCATTTTTTGCATAAACAAGCTTCCTCTACATTTAAAACTTTAATGTACCTAGAACGCCCGATTTTCACATTTTCAGAATTTTCTCTTTTTCTAAAAAATGGTATTGCTAAACAACGTTTTATTCCTTACTAAATCCTATAATAAGGAAAGACCGTTTTTTATTGTCATAAGATTTTAGAGACTACAGCGTGGGCTGCGTTTTAGTACTAGGGAGTTAATTGTAAAAAGCATTCGATTTCATGAGTGTATCCACTTAATGTGTATTCAGAGGGAAATAATACTTCGTTTACATAATGCTTCATGTTTAATAGAATGGTAACAATATTTATTTGATAATATCACTTCTGTATTGACAAAAGATTTTTTTACTACTGGATACATATCTACATCAGTCAAATATGAGGATTCTAATTATTCTCGTATACGGATACTGTTGCTCTTTCAGCAACAACTATCCTCTGATCCTTCATTTGGTAAATTTAAAGAGGGCGTTAATGACTTTAAAGGAAATCTACTAAATTAGTTAGATTTACACAAAAGGTACATTAGTAGGTATATTAAAACAATAGAATACTGCTATTTAGAATCAGCGAAAGCAAAAAATATTGAGCACATTTACTTCAATTAGTGGAAAACAACCGAATCAATATTTGCGCTCCTGTTGTGTAAAAATAACATTTTTGTTTATATTCGCGACCAGCAGGCATTTGCCTCTTACTAGGGCAATCCTTTGAGCTTGAAAATCAAAAAATTAAGAAAAGAATGCAAATAACTGGCCTTTTAGTGTCTGCATTCAATGGTCTGTAGTTTTTCAATCGCGAGAAGTGAGCATGGCAGAACCGTTGAAATGTAAATTTTAGCCATGCATTCTACACACGAGGACTTGAAATCAGACTTCAATTCTGGAACACACACGGCAGAATATTTTCTTTCTGCCTTTACGTCTGAATGTATCCCAAAATAAATGCTGTTAACTCCGGATGCTCATTTACTAGTTGGGAGAAAATGTACAACCTCAAAAAGTCCAACCAAATAGATAAATCACGTTTAAATGCTTGTAGACGCTTATGTAAAAATAAAGCATTTTCATTCAAGACTGAAATTTGAAATTTAATTCACATAAAAAGCAAATAGTTGACTTAATTTTGACAAAGTGTCATAAATGCTGTTTAATGAATGTTTAGAAAAAATATCTTTTTGAAGTTGTATCCACATGCCGCACGCACCAAAAATACCCAGTTAGGAAAACTACAAGCTATATATGTCCTTGTTATTAAAGTTATACATTTCTATATGCCTTCAGAGGACGCCCTTTAGAGCTTAAACAGTTTTCCTCTGATTTAGACCATGTTATATACTTTTAAATACCATTGATTAATTTGCAGATGCGATGATCCACGGTCGAACATATCCTACTCTTAAGAATTTCAAAAAGAAAAACGCTCGGATTTGTAAAAAATCCCTTACCAAAGTAAACTTTTTGGAGAAAACGTAGTGTGCAAGAAACAATATTTGATATAGGTTTAGGTCAAATATATTTGCATTTATAAGAGCAATGAAAATCAGTGAACACCATCAACACTTAATACATATTCATTTTTCACGGTGAAAAGTTTTTACAAACGACTAGACAGAACCTCGTTGAAAATCTCGTCTTTTGTCCTGAAAGAATTATCTGAGGATTATGTTTTGTGATAAAAAACGTTCAAAGCCTAATTTATTAATGCATTTTTTTATTCAAATGCACATTTAAGACTATTGATTAACAGTAAATGAGGTATTCCATGCTCCATTAGTTCGAAAGGATTAAACTGGAACAGGATTTCAAGAAATGCAATGCCAAATGTACAACACGTTCCCGTCGTCTGTATCGTTGGAATCTGACCATCTTAAACTAGGCTGTTTCCCGGGAGTGCATTGTTGTGTCTCTTATAATACTAATATGGAGTCAGAAAATGAGACTTGTGGCATTAAAATGTCCAGTATCTACTAATTAGCTTTCACGATGAAAATATAATTTATTTTACTCTTTCGAAGCACCGGAGTCATGTGCTCATTGAACCTGACCACCTGACCATCCTACATTTGTCGCGTAAACGTTTACAGACGATAGGCCTATCTGACCCTTCTGCATTCACGGCAGGGCATTGCATGCTCCACGGTCTCGTCGCTTTTGACAAACACAATATTAACATCATCAGCCAAGCAAAGGTATCAGTTATTATATCTGTCGATTTTGCCCAGATGATGTAGGTTTTCATGATTCTCCCAAACACGCAATGCCCTGGCCGGTTAACGAAATTCGGCGGCGGGTGCCCGGCACATCTGAATGAGCCGCAGCCTTTCGAACAGAATAAGAAGAAGAATGCTATATTGAGGATTTTACAAACCTGAATTTTTAGCAAAAATGGCTCCATTCACGGAGAGCAGATAATAAGGTACATAAAGGATCATTTTTAAAATGACAAAGTTAAAAGGTCATGTAATTCTCACAATTCAAGCATTTCACGACATTCATATCAACTATGGAGACAAATCGGCTTTCAACTTCTTCATTTCCGCTTCTTCACACGCGTATTTCTTCGTGTTGTCATCCTGCGGAGAATTTTCGATGTTGATGTTGATGGTGAATTGCATATGCAAAAAATAACTTGTTTTAGTTCGTTTAAAAAGGTAGCAGTGTACTGTAGATATGACCTCATGATCACAAATGCAGACAAACAAAGCAGAGGATAAGAGAGGGTGGTATAGGATAATAAATTCTCCCGTGAATGGAGAGCAAAAAAATGGGTGGCTCAAATTCGAAAGACGCGCCAAATCATTTGAGGTTGCCAGACTCCTCTACTTGACACGGCCGAGAAGTTGAATTGCGGCAGTTACGGTAATCTCACTGTCGTGGCCATTAAAGTTGCATCCAGAAGTTAAGTCAAAGTCTTACGCTATTTTATGCGAAGACACATATTAAGGAATGATTAATATTCGCTGCATCTTTTAATAGCCATAAACTGCGGGAGGGAAGAAGTCTTACCTTCTTTCATTAATACATACACACTCCTCGCATACTTTGGCACCGGCAATAATCAAACTTTTGAAGAAAGAACTTTGCATTGTGTTTGGCTTCATAAAAGGCCTTTATGCTTTAATGAATAGACCGAAACACAATTTTAATGAGACCTGTTTTGTTAAAGCATATATATAATTCTCATAGGTAACTTGAGTTCAGACTGCATTTAGTTATGAACAGAGTTAAGTGCTCTTGAAGAATCTTGTTTATCTTTAATGTACAGGCTGCAAGATTCATGTTTATATTGGACCTTAATATTTAGAAACGGTTGTTTGCGGTCATCGTCCTGTGTTATTGCTACTTAAGTTTCTTTTCGTGCAATATTTGTAGTAAAAATATACTTAATGATCAGTTTTTAAGCAGAGGCCAAAAGCCCAAAAAAATGTTTCGACCATTTCGTTATGCTGTAGGACGCAGTTGCGAGGGTTCAGCTAACCTGTGAATGTCAACAGGACTATCTATATTAGCGATTGCCACACATTGGTTCACGAGTAAATTAAAAGCCCATCAGCCAAAAGCATAGTTAAATGTCTTGGTTCACGATTTTAATTAGATCACTTATGGAGTGCATGATATTATCTTATATATAGCAACACAAGTGCTACTTAAAAAAACACAAAAACATGTTCAGTCGAAACTCTGCGCTGTATGACAGAACTGCGATAGATTCAGCTCATAAGAAGTTTCGATAGCGTTCACCTTTCGCTTTCTAGAAGATCAGCCTGCTTTGAAATTGCCGTTTTTATTATCTTCGGAAATTATTCGCAGCTACAGAATATCGGTGAAGCATATATCTGGGCTTTTTTTAGTACACAGCATCAATTATTGTACAAAATGTTACCTATTTACATACAACTTGAGTTAATCTTCTGCTCAATGGAATAAATTAGTAGGTTTGCTGACGCTTCCGTCAGCTGGGTCGACTGTCCTTTGTCGAAGCAAATACGGAATTTATCGATCAGCAAGTTAAAAGCTGCGGCTGTATGTTCTGGCGTTGGGCTGATTGATTTTTCTCCGTTCGCTGTTTTTTCGTGCGTGTGGATTTTGGCTTGGCGTGACGGGAGTTGATGTTCTGCTCCCACTGCAGAAGATAATAATCCTGCTCCCTCTACCGGTGGCTTCGTCACAGAGCTGTCTTGTTCTGCAAATCCTGAGTTCGGTTTGACGGTGTCCTGTCCTTTACGTACGTAATTGCGTAGGACTTTGTAGGCTGCAGGGAGTTCAAGATGCCTGTTGACATATGTTTTTGTTGTCTGTTAAGGGGTCGTGCATAGTACGTTATTACCTGATAGCTTTTCTTGAAGCCAAGTATCTATAATTTTTAAGTTAAGGCAAATCGGGCATATCCTAAGCATTTTTGAGGAATTCTAGTTCAAAAGCCGCTTATATAGCTTTCAAAAATCACTGGTAACTTTTGTATTACAGGTTATTTGACGATGGAAAGATATCTGACGAGGGCCGAATTCGTATCTTTTGGTTGTAATTAGTGTTTCCACAAACTTTATAACTTCGGTACACTATGAACGATAACACTCGAAAGTTATTTACGAGATATGATGAGAAGTTTGGACGATTCATTGCCTTATAAGTTGCAAATATTTTAGCAGTATGAATAGGAAATTCCATTATTTTCAATTTTAATCTTGATCTTATCAGCTTTTCAATAGAAAAAACACATGGATATTTAGCGAAATTAGGTCACTAACACTTATCCAGTTGTTTTCTTAGTAAGTTTCTGAGTTACCTACCTTTCAACTTCCCGCCACGCTTGTTGTGAAGAAGGAAAAAGTTACGGATTTTCCACTTGACATTTATGATGTACTTAAATTATTCAACATTTATAGTAGGAATTCCAGTCACCACCAAGGCCATAAAACAGTTATTTTGGTTGCATACTTTTTAAACCTGAATTTATGTCACCTAGCATTATCTGTATGCTGTCTATTAAAGACTTCACTTTTGAAATAAAAGCTTTTTTATTTCCTCAGAAAACTATCGCTCAGAGTAAACCAGAAACCGTCTTAATCTAAATTGTTCTAGAGAATTCACACTTCGAACTTAATCAAATATAGGTTTCCTCAATGTATTTTTGCAAAAGCAAAGTCATTTACCATTTTGTGACCAGGAGAGTCAGTTATTTTAAGAAACTAACTGAAATAAGCAATTTAGAGATGAAAAACTGCAGGTGATCTTCTGCTCACTTGTCATTATCAACATCAACATCTCAGCAGGTGATAAGTGGGAGTTAAATACGAATGGCATATCAAAGTCAATAACCTTACAACCTATGGCCATTTCGCCTCCAGTTAACACTGACTTCGAATATTCAGGCTACACATGAATGATCATAACCGATAAGCAGGCAATAAGCAGACGATTCAATATTGAATGAGAGTCATAACTTTGATTTCTTATAGACACTGATAGGCCGATATACACCCACTAGTGGAGGTTTTAACATCAAAGAAGGAGGAACTACATATGCCGTTTGTACCTTGTATGCTAATATCGCTTAGCCGTAATCAAACCTCAATTTGAGGGGACCTGGCCTTTCCCCCTAGCAACTGGTAAAGAGATTTTAACCTAAAACCTTACTGACCATCTCATCTAGGGTGTAAAGTGCGCGTTTCCCGACATGATGTTCTGACATGGTCTGCTTGACGATTTTAGTTAGCCCAGAATGTACCGTGTTAATCCCGACTTTCTCTACTCATCAAGATGACAATTTCCATCAGTTGATGATCACATCACGTCAACGGATGACAAAACCCTGTAATAGCGCTTTAAGATAAAAGTTACTCATTACTGTGCCTTCTTACGTCAAGTAAATATTCGTAAAAATTAATCTTTTATACCTTAAGCACATATACGTTTCGAGGATATTATCCATTCTCAATCCCCAATAAGCCATTTTTGTAACCCCTTTCCTATGCGCTGCACGCTTCCATTACGTCCTCTGACGTCCTGGTTTGGAAACGTGAAAGGCTCCACCAAACTTTTCAAACCACGGCTCACTTCCGCCTCAATTTTTAGTGCACTTCTCTCGTTTGATGACATGATCAGTGTTAAACCAAAAATAACAGCAGTCACTGCAGGTACTTCTTTTTTCACAATAAATTTTTCATTATACAACAAAAAGAAGCAAAAATGCTTAGTCTACAATAATTCTCTTATTTGCCTAGACGCAAGAGTCGAATTGCTCGCTTGCGGTCCGTCTTCATACCGCTCTCTAAGAAATCCTCCAAAATCTCACGTGTTTTCGAAGGATTCTCTTCGTAAACACGTTCCAGTACTCCCACGAGGTAGTCTAGGTCAGCTTCTTGGCTAAAGTCCATTCTGTGGGATCTGGCCGGTAGTGCTTCGGCCGCCAACCCTAAAATGTAAGAGAAGTTAAGTTTTCAGTGGCATAATTAGTATTAGCCGATCAAAATATTCAGAAAAAGTGCCATGTTTAGGCACAAACTCAATAAGGTCAAACAGCCAAGTCCTATAAGGCATTAGATAAGACATATAAATACAGTGTTCTCGAAGAAGCTTGGTGGTGGGGTTCGTAAAAGTGGTAGACGTCACTAAGACTTATGATAATAAACAGGGCGTTAAAGTCTTAAAGGATAGAAAGAGGTTGTGATAATCATTGTCAATTGTGTAACTCAAAATATATGAAGAATGATTTGTAATTCGAATGTCTGGTGAAATGTTACCTCGCCATGTATTGTAGCAAACGTCTTTTATCAAAACTTTACTCATGCCCAAAATTCCAGTAAATAGATTTGCTTACTCATTTTTAAACCATCGCAAAAATGCAGGGATTTGAAGTCTACTAGTCAATTACACCCACTTCGAACATTAGCACTAGAAAGTGCTGTCTATAGCAGCCGGTGGCCTACAAGCAAACCCTACATTAAAAATTCATGCAAATTAAAAAAAAATGTTTTTAAAAATGTTTCTGTCTAGGTTAAGTATTTATTCTCATTTAACTGCTCAAGATACATCAAAAAGGTCATAATATTAAAGCATTTATTCCAACATATTTTTGAAGTAGGTGCATGCTACACTGTCACAACGAGAAAATATGCTAAATTTTTTTCGCAAACGACGAAAAAAGAACTGCCTAAAGTATGGAAATTCTGTTATTTTTTGTAAATCAAAATGTTTATTTGCTCATGCTGGTTAACTTAACCTTAATCTTTCCTATTTACTTACTTCTGAAAATTGTTTGAGAGGTAGCTTAAAGGCTCTAAGAAGAAGGTGGAATTAATTAAATATCTCTGGTTTCTACAAACATGATCACAATCATGTTTATTTTGACTTAACAAACATTTGCATATGAATCGTCAGTCGCCTTATGTTCAATCCACACTGTGTTTTAGTAGACTAATATCCTATAGAACTGGTATTGAAAAACTTTACAAGGAGCATGTTTGTACTGAATATTTCTAAATTTCACTTTCAAAACGTGAAATTTTGAAGCGTTGGAAGGAAAGATATGGCAGGTTTTCATGTTTTTCTTCAACATAAAATTCACTTAATGTTTATCTTAAAGGTAGGAGACTTCAAGGCTAAAATCTAAGCTGTGAACGAGTTTTCATAAACCCGTATGATCTGCATCTGGGTTTCACAAAAGTGTTTTAGATTGCAACATAAAATGTGTAGTTGCAGCACGAAGTGTTTAGTAAACTGACACTTTGTTTGCTGAAACTGAAAGCCGTTGGCAATTTAAATGGGTTCGTGCAACAACACGAGAGCAAACATGCTAATAGGGCATGTAATGCTGTCAGTGTCCAGCAAAACTTGCACGACATATCAAATAAGAAAAAGACGATTAAATCTTGTGAAAGAGTAACGTTTTTACCTGACAGTAAAGCCCCACTCAATAGGACTGTGAAGATTGTAAAACTGTCCAGAGCAAGTGCCATTAGGAGAAATCTTAAAAACGAGAAAAAATTATGAGTAAAAAAATGATTAAAGGTGCTTGAGTCTAAGCCTTTTACGTTTCTGAACATAAAAGCACATATCAAACCTTAAAATTCTATTAAATGTCAGAACCATATTCAACAGGAAATATGAAAGTTTCGCTCAATACAGGAGTTCTTAGCAAGGCATTTATAAACTCGGTATAGAAGCTTACACAGAGAATTTTTCTAAAAGTACGGAACACAGGCTGTATACTTATCAAACGATTCCTCGAAAACAATTTATACGTTTTGGTGAGCCAATAAAATATTACAAACGCTTAGCCTGCGTCCGAATTCTATTGGCCTATGGACATCGTCTGTCTTCTTGATCATCCACTGAACTATCATAAACAAACTTGTTTTTCAAATGCAAGTTTATTTATAAAAATAAAAACGTAAAGTTCGATTTTAAAGTCATGAGTAAACATTAAGGGCTGTTTATAAAATAAGGTGAAAAATAAGGATTAATTACCAATATTAAAGGGTGTTATCGCACGTTTATACAATTTCTTAAACGCATATCACTTATGAAAATAAATACAGGAGCAAATCCAAGAGCAAGTGAACATGTAAGTTTTCATGCTTTCTTCTTGAAAACCATCTATCCATTTATATGCTCATTGTTCAGACTGAAAATATCTGCTGACGCATTTTACCGTGTACGTGGTTGTGTGCTGTATATGCAATTGGGTCCCAGTTTTAGATTAAGTTACAAACGTCTGCAATTATTTAGCAGAATAACTTGACGCTTAAATCATCCCTTTCAGGCTGAAGTAAGAATCAGCATTTGTTTTTATAATGCCATATTAATGTATTTAAATACAGTACGTGTAATGTATTGGACTTAATTTCATGGCATCAACATTTTATGGAGTTAAGATGAGTTATCATTTAGACTCAGTTGCTGCAAGCAGTCTAAGATTTTTGCATCAGTGGTTAAGAGTTTAAATTCCGATTAGATAAACATTAAAAACATTCATAACATTAATATTTCTACCTTGCGTATGCTCTTAAATTTAATATATGAAGCTGAAGAAAAGAATATGTCGCGCCTGTTTGTGTTAAGGGTTTTTGAAAGTTTTAGGGATTTTTAAAGTCAATGTGCCCATTCAGATCTCTTAATCAGCCATCTGTGCCTAATAAGGTTTCGCAGGTGTCTGCATAAAAAACCTGCAAAACCTTGCATTAGATCGTGACCGGTATATCTTTTGTTTAGTCTGCTAACTAATACGTAGTACAAGCACATCAATGTAGGCCCTTTTAATCAAAAAAAACATCGCAGCAGTTGGGTAACCATTTTGTGAGAATACTTAGCGGCGGCAAAGTTTTAATGCTCTGCAAAAACCGGTCGCGAGGCAGGTAAGAGATTGTGTGGATTACTAGCACCCGTCAGCGATTGTTACCCAACTGCAGGTTTGAAGTACCTCATCTTCGATCACAGCTTAATTTTGAGCGTTAAATAGAGTGGAGTTCAGGGCTCTACCCATCTGATCCACGTGCTCACTCTTCTGTGAGCTGGAATGCTTCTTAAGCTGGAAGTGCATTCATCAGCCGGGCTAAAGGACGGACCTGTTTCATTTTGTTTTGGGGCTTAACCTAGAGTCCCATGGGTAATTGTGCAGCAAAACGAACCGAATAGGTTTCTAAGCGCAATTCGTAAGCACCCTTGAGATTTATATTAAATTTATCAAGTGCAGTATTGCGTTTTTGGCCGTAAACTCTTATATTGGTTATGTGCTATACTATCAAACCTAGGAGGATAAATGTTAACTTTCAATGTTTTATGCTTGATGCAGAATTTCTGGTCTTATATTATTTAGCTGTTGTTGGGAACATAAATAAACGGTTCTTCCAAAATAATACATATTAAACTAATCTTAGATAAATGTTGATAAATCTTAAACACATTTATCCCACTAGAAACTTTCTTTTTCTATTGTAAGGAAACATCAAGTTCGATTATTTTACCAATGCATCGTGCGTCATTGGCTTTTTGAAGGTCTTTTAAGCTCCAGTTCTACCTATATGGTTGAAAGTTTGCCAGAATGCGGTATCATTCAAAGTTATTTGTTTTGTATGTGCTTTGTTTACTGCGTGTTACTTTCAAGTTACTGAAAGAAAGATAGCTGTATACTCATATGATTAATTCATATGAAGACTTGCCGAGTAAAAACTTCAGTCAAATCGCTTTACTTGGGTAAAATTTAAGCGGAGTAGACAACGTAGACAGCATATGGTGATACTATTCCATGTAAGCTGAGGAATACTATTTTCTGTAAAGTCGACTACCCAGGGTACTGAAAACTGGATAGCTATTGAATGCTGAGAACATCTTGAGTTTCAATTTCATTTAAAATGCATTTTTTGCATGCATGGGTAACTTTCTGAAATTTTAACGTGAGATCTTCGTTGTGGGTCATTGATGGACGCATTTTATAGAATTCTATGTTGAAAGCATAGCTTAGGTCTCAGATCAGCACGCAAAAATCCCGTCCTTCTGTAAAACAGAACCGGATTAGGTAAAGAATATGCACTGTGTACAATGCAAAGGAAAGGAAAAATATGTGAAAAATAGTTTTATAAAATTGGAAAAAGCAAAACAAATATTAACATGTCTTAATGTTTATCAAAACAAAGTGCACATTAACTAAAAAGTGCACATATGCAAATAGTGGGAAATAACGTATTTAAAAATAACTAACTTAAACTAAAACTAACTGATTAAAGAACGTAAACTGAAGTACGTGAAACTCACTTGACTTAAAAAATAATCGAAAACTAAAAGATATATATTATACATGACAATTATCCATGAACCAAATAGAATAAACGGACGTAAAGATCTTGTGCATGTTAAAAGAAAGAGTGCGCAGTGCAATGTGCAGCGTACTATATTAATTTAGCTCCAGAGCAATAAGGTTCTGTAATTTGAAATAGACGACTTCCTAAGCACCAATTATTTTCAGGATTATCATAAAACCCAATGAACTATGAAGTTAATTTAATTAAAAATTGCCCACATTTGTCACACCCAATAAATTTTAAGTAATGAATATAGCTTACCGCCTGTGTTTATTTATGGTGCGCTGCTGACTGTTAAGAAATTTCTGAGACCTGTACTAGGAGTCCATAAATTCTGTTAACACCAAACCCTCTTAGTTATTTGTAAAGCCTTCCTTATGTTTCAACTTTATGATTCAGTTCACTGAAAAGTGACTTAATGCATTGGAACAGTATTGAATTCCTAGGAGACTGAATATTTTATATCAGAAATCGCGATATATGGGATGATAAGTAAATTTAAAATCGGCCTATTTACGCCGCGCTTATATTTTCTCAATTCACAGAAGAATGTTTTTTACAAAATACATCATCAAGCTTATTTTATTACTATGATGATATTTAAAAGAAGTGCATTTCTATGAACGAAAGTCTGTATTTTGATGCCCAAATTTGTCATTGATACGGCCTTCTGGCAAAAACCCATTGACTGTGAATTTGCCTTTTTGTGGCTTCTTGTTTTTGGAGCTTACGTGGTTTGGCTGCGTTAAAGCACGCGTATGCAAACAAAAAATACGCTTTAATTCAGGGGCAAAATTGCTACAAATTTTGCTATTTATCTGCCACAGGAAGAAATTATCTGACCAACTAACGTATTCCTCGTCGTTGGTACTTACGTAGTATTTGTTTTGCAACATGAAGAATAGACACTACGGGAAAGCGGAAAGCCGGGAACTCCTAAAATCTGAAGCTTTCCTCCCAGCCTGTTTACATGAAGCAATGATAAAGTGAAACGGCTTTTAGCAAGAATTAACTGCGGAATAAACCAAACTGATGCTGACTGATAATCAGGCACTACAGAATTTAGTGAATGCATCGTAGCACAATAGTCATAAACCCAATTTAACGACAAAAGCACTTTACAATTAAAAAACTTCACAGAAAGTACTGGCATTGAAAAGGAACGCAACGAAACCTATACAGAATCAGGATTGCCTTTGAAGTGTAAGTTTTTCTTCATCACATCCGGCGCCTTCAATGAAAAATCGCAGTTTATAACGAAGTTAGAGTTTTCGATTTTTCAACAAACACTTACGGATGTTTAAACTGGAAATTACCAATGGATTTTCAGAATGAACCGACCAAAATGCGTCCTCCTAATACATTAGATACAATTAATTCCAAATAATGTCGTTGCGATGAAACCCTTTGTCTCTGAAGAATAAAAATCTTTTTCCAAGCCAGTGATCTCAATGTCCTTTGTATTTTAAAAATATCAAGTCAGTGTGTACAAACTGTGCAAGATAATAATTAATTATGAAGCATCTTTAATATGGTAGTCTCAATAAACTGATGTAGACTTTTTAAGGTTTAGACGTTTAAATTTCAAATCCAGAAATTCGAAAAACCCGCTCTCTGAAATTTTAGAACTAATTCCTTCTTAAAATAAACTCTGATGTTATTTGTTTTCTTTGTTTATGATGATAAGACAACTCTAACGTTTTAGCATCTTTTTCTGCTGGATTACAAGGTCTTCATTTGATAATTAACTACGGACATAACAAGTATTCTAATCAAAGGTATTGAAATGTAGAACTTATAAAAGTCAGCAATGACTTCAAAATTCCAATTGTCAGAGCACACGACTTCCAATCAGGAGCCTGAAAACACCAATGTGTACCCGGACGAAACTTTTTGGACCTAATGGATTAACTTGCCCTAAAGTTAGAAATATAACAAAGCCAAACCTTTACAACCAGTCCTTTTAAATTCTCTCTGAATGCGAAACCGAGCAACGTTCACCCCTTAAAGCATCACGATCTACACAGGACGGAGAATGAATGGATGTTCCAGCATTTTTTCTTGCAAAAACGGTGGTTATAGAACTCTGAGGGTTGGGGAAATAGTATAGGCAGAAAATTAAAATTTTAAGAAGAAAGTGTAAAGTGAAAAAATGTAGTTGAAACTGTTTCCTGCGGCCGCTGGGAGCAGGTTTTTTTGCGTGTAAATTGAAGATGTGCGTGGCGCTTGGCGCCGTGGACTTTACTAATCTAACTCCACAGCGATAAGTTGGACCACAGGTAAATTGAAGTAGACGACCTCCTAAACACCATTTCAATTTTTTAGGAAATTCAAAAACCTGCAATTTGATAATCGGGTGTTTTCGTCATAAGTTAAATGCTAATACAGATAAAGAAAATCTACAGATATAAATCAACAACACTTCTAAATACAGTAAAATAAAATGCATTTAGCATTTATTACAATATATTTCACTGCGTGTCCTAATTTTCCACCCATAAAAATTGAAAACCACCGTTTTCGTAGGAAAACATGCAGATTGTGGAGATTTATGAGTGGGGCTACACAAGCTACTGTTGCCCATCAGTGTTTGAGGTGTCAATTAATTTTTCACTGATTGGTTTCTGAAAACTTATAGTAAATTTCGGTAAAATATCTTGCACATCATAAGTCTTCTTGCATAATATTAAATTGTATATGACATTAAGCATGGTTTACATGGACTTAATGGTCTGTAGCCATTCAATCTAAACGATTTTTCCATCATTATTAAATTTTTCCTATCACAAACACAGTTTGTATTTTAACCTGGTATGTTTCTTAGCAAATTTCAAACAATTCTGACCGTTTTTCTAACCGTTTAATTTCAATGAAAAAGAGAGGAGTGTTTAGTTTCTACTATTTGGTTTGTTTGAATTCACAAAATTGCATTCCACAAATTTTTATTGACAGACGCTTAGGCTTAAAGATGGGGCTGAATAAAATTACCATTAGCCTATTTTGGTCTGTGCAATATATATGTTTTTTAAATCAAATGTACCAATTACATATCTCTAGGTTCATAATTTACACAGGTTAATTTGATTTACGAAAACAATGCAATAAAGCTGTTCTGACAGCAAAATTGGCTGCAAAATAATAATTTCGCTTAAGTCCTGTACGAATATAAAAGACAGTTAACATTCTCCATTTTATCATTAAACTACAAAACGGTCATTTCGAATTTGAAACTGGTTATGCCATTTTGAAAAATGCAGAAATTTAGTTTAACATTATGTTTCCCAGAATTGACGCTTTACAATTTTGGGTACATATGCTAGAGGCCAGTGTTTTTAACTGTCTTTTAGTGCATCCATAACACAGTCTATTTTTTCATCGCTACAACCTTATTTTTTATGTATCTTTTTATTAACATGGCAATCTTTTCTTGCGTTTTGTTTGAGTTAAGATGTAAGCAAAAGCACGAAGATCCGACGCTGTCACAAACCCTTATTAGGAAGTTGGTCCTCGTTTAAAAACAGACGATATTTTTTCCAAAAAAGGTTCCCCATAAGTTAAAGTAACTACAACACAGTATATTCATTGAATAAACTTACAGAAAAAACCTTGTTGTAGAAACATTTTGCCGCAGAATATTTTTCTTAATATTTTAAGGCATCTTTTCCCTGCTGCAAGTTTGAAGACTGCATAGACAGCAGAATTAAGCAGACTCGTAAAATTCCGCAAGCGCTTTTCATGTTATGCTTCGACAAGCCGCAGCTGAAGAGCACTCGTGAAGTTTTTGGTTCCGTATACTTCTGCTGGCTGAAAAATCTTTGAACTTTAATATTTTGTTCGTTTCGATTTTCTTTTCAAGTCAGCAGGCTTAGGGCAGTTTATTTCCTATTTTTAATTTAAAACTTATTGCGTGGAGAAACTGGCGCCGATGATGTTGGAATAGTTTGATAGAACATAGATTCCATAATTTCGAAAAAAAATTCAGAGACTTTATTATTTGAGTTAGAAAAGGACAGGTCTGGCTAGCAACTGTAAATTAGATACAATTCTTACATAACCAAAAGTAGCAGGTATTCAGAAATGTCGTCCACCAGAATTTTTTGGCAGGTATTGGAATATTAAAATATGGAAAAAACAAAGACATGCCTTATTCTTTGCAGATGATATGGCTAAAAAGGCGAAAAATAATCTTTGCTTAAAGCCAGTAAATAGTCTTACATTGTTTGTCTGTTGGGTGGTTGATGCAATGAATAATTAATATGCAGTTAATTTGAAAATCTTCAATTTGGTCTGTAGGTCATTAAGCTGCCGCCGTAACCGTAAGTTCTGAAGGCTTAGGTAGATGTTTGAAAGAAGAAGCGGAATTGGATGTCTGATATTTCTAGTAGATGGTCCACCTACCTAGAACATTATATATAACTTTCACTGTGCCACTTTTTGTCTTCTGCAAGTCTGGCAATGCCGATTGTGGGGTTGCATTAGATCCACATCACACTGCGATCTGGGTTAACCCTACTCTCATTGGCCGCAAAGGTAACTGGCGGCGCCGACTTTACCACACCAGGACCTGTCAAAAAGGTTCATTAAACTCGATATGAACAGTGAGTCGGTAGACACCCAGGCTTCTTTCATCGGCACTGACGTTTGATACTCGGCTCGCTTCACGAATTCAACCGCATCAAAGTTGCAGATCCGCCTTAGCTGCGCGGCATCAGTTGGTACCTCTGACATTGGCACTAAATTCTGCACGGCCAACTGATGCTGAAGTATTCATGTTTGTAGCTGTTGGCCGATTTCTTCCACAAAATTGCCTATGATCTCAACGTACAGTCTAAAAATGATTGAATTTTCGTGCTACTACCTACGTAAAAGGTGGGCTTGTCCTTACTAACTTAAAACCCACTCAATGACGTTATATTCTATTCTAACGTGCTAAAAGTTTTTTATATTTATGAAGATATTTGTAAAGTTCCAAAAACGTGGAAACTGTAAAGGATTTGCCATATAAGCTGTAGCATTCCATATTCAACAACTATAGGCTTGTATTGCGGCTCTCTTGGAAATGGGGCATGTTAACTTACATGCTGAAATGCGAACTGTTATTTAAAATTAAGAAGCTAGAGCCTAAGACAACCGGTCTGTTCGTCCGATCTATGAAAAACATGCTTGGATCCTTCATCAGACGCACCAACAGATGAATTTCGCGGTCCAGACGAGGTTAATATTGCATTTATCTCTGGTATTTGGGTTATATTTGCCTTGTCAGCCGTGTCATTGCCTTTAATTCCCTGGATTTCATCGCCAGTATTCGAAGGTTGCGCTTTCACCCCCACGATACTGAATATGTATTCCTCTTTATAAATCAACTCATGCATTTTAAAATAACAGTACGGCACAGAAATCATATAAAATGTCGAAGTTCGCAAAAGATTTATTATGACTCGCAAACCGGTATAAACGCATGTACGAAAACTACAAAACAATAAATTACAACCTTAGGCAAATTTGTTACTTAAAATAACTATAAGAAGTGATTATTGTTTGTTGAGGAGAGGGAAATTTTATTCATAATCCTCACGTTCCGGAGACGTAAAAACTTATCGTTAGCTTAAAAGTTAACGATACCACTTTTCTATATCAAAAGAACTTTTCTTCAGTCAAACATTCAAACATATCACCGTTGTTGGATTACAATTAATTTGAAACCGTCCCTTAAAAACCGGCATATTTTTGAGCGTTTTTAATTTTTTGAGGCGTTTGTCTGTAAATTAAAATTATATTCGACGGCTATAACAAATCATTTAAAATAAGATACTTATCAAAATATTTACCCAAAAAATTATTTTGTGCATATTATTTTTTTATGAAGATGGTCATGTGGGCCATAATAAGCAATGCCTTAAAACGGTGAAACAGATTCAGGAGAAAAAGGAACATCACATACAAAAGTCTGATATTATTATTCACAGACTAAAAAATATTTTTTATAATAAGTTATCTGTTTAAAAAACACTTTAATCAGAAATTCACCTGGCTAATGTCTGCGCATGTTAACTTTTTTCAAGGTTTCGTCAAAATAAAAATGAAGATTTTTGGCAAGTCTTTTAAGTTGTCTGAAATTAAATGAATCAGTAAGACTGAGAATCAAGGAATTTTATTTATCGACTAGTATTGGACTATTTTCTGCCACAGCAAATTACTTTGAGGCACTGTTCTAAGTTTGCAAATGCAAAAAGATTGGCCGTGTGTATAGTAAGATTTCAAAACAATTATCATTCTGCTGTCTGTTTCGGTTTCAAATGACACACAAGCAGAAATTAAAGTACACAAAAAGTATATTTCTATATATTTTATATTTAATAAGATTTTCCTTTACCTTCATCTTCACGATAATATATAGGCAATTTAAAAAAATACGTCCGACATAGTCGTTGCGGGTAATTAAAACGCGGTCAGAAATTTTGTGTTCCTCAACCCTATGGCAAGATGCATTACGGGTTAGCAAGTAAATAATTTTTAAATCTGAAATTATTCCTTCTTTCTTAAAATAAATGCAATTTGTGAAACTTGGTTTTGCTTGCATTTGAGCAGCCTCAGACTAAATTTTCCAGTTCTAATACGGGTATGTTTTTAACTTTTCTTACTTATTTAAGGTTTTTCCATACCATTATACATATGAATAAAATTTTCGATTTCGTTAAAACTAATAACACAAGAAATATCTTCGAAATTAGACTATTCGTGAGTTGGCATAATGTAACCCTTAGTTCCCTTAAAAACATAATTCAAAGGGTAGTTTTGCTAACTAAAAAGCCTTCTTGGGATCAGAATTAGGTAAACGGCAAAAGTAGCTTATGTATCAACATTAATAAGTCCCTATTGCCTGCATTATTTCCTGCAAAAACAGTGTTTATCGGGTTTTTTGGAGGGAAAATTTGGACACGCAGTGGAATATAATTTAATAAATGCAAAATACTTTTTAATTTTACTGTATTTAGACGTGTTGTTGATTTTTATCTGTAGATTTTTCTAATCTGTATTATCATTTAACTTATTGCGGAAAAACCTGATTATGAAACTGCAGGTTTCTTGAATTTCCCGAAAAAGTGAAATTATGATTACAAAGTCGTCTACTTCAACTTTTCTGTGGTCCAACTTACAGTTCTGGAGTTAGATTTGTATAATCCATGGCACAAAGCGCCGCGCACATCTTCAATTTACATACACGACATGCTCCCAGCGTCTGCGGGAAGCAAATTCGACTACATTTTTTTCCTTTACACTTACTTCTAAAAGTTTTCTTCACTGCCTATGTTTTTTCCTCATCCCCAAAATTTCGATGTTCACCGATTTTGCAGGACAAAATGCTGGGACTAGGGGCATATGAGTGGGGCTATATAAGCTACTTTTGCCATAAGAAATAATATACGCTCAACTGCCAAGTCAAATTTCATCGTGACATTTGCACCTTTTCGTAGACCTACTGTCGATTTGAAAATCGACGGAATCACGCGGTTCTTCTCTCAGAACGGCGAGTCAGGCTGCAGTAGTGCCTTCGTGATATGGCTTCTGCAGCCTCCCCCACTTAACTGAAATCCCAGCTTACGTCGTTTCTTTGAGATCTCGATCGCTTTTGCTTGAACAGGGCATGTGCGGTTGGGGAAAACAGGCTGCGTGAAACCACACCTTTCTCCTCCAGATATGACTGCATGTGCAGATTTTGTAGACTTGTCTACAAAGAGTTGTTCATTAAAATAATACATACTCTTTCAAAGTGAAAGTGTGGGACTAACGTATTCTTAAGTAAAAATGGCTTTACCATAGCCCTTTGCTGAGGAAGGCGAAAATTCCGCATTTCGTTTGTGACTAGGTTCTGGGAGAACATTCACAAATATTCCCTCTGAATATCTCGATTGTGCATATAGTGGCATATTTTAGTGTTCGATGAATAAATCATCATCCTGTTTCGCTGTGGACCGCTTTCGTCCACGATTCTTAGTTCTAGGTACTTTTTTATAGTTAATAATTCTGGATACTGTGGCTTTGCTTATATCAAACATATTAGCTAATTACTTAGGCTGCAATCGTTCAGCTGCCAAATTACGTATGGGGACAAAATCAGCTACAGCTAGGATATAATTTGGCATCTTCACGGCACGGCTCAACATGGAAAAAATGAAAGTATGTTGCGCGTTCCCATGACGATATCGAGTTTGCAGTGTTATTTATCAGTACGGTAAAGCGAACTTTGTCATACAAATGTATAACTTCCTTTTGGGGCACAAAACTTCATACAATAGCAAAATGTTAATTTTTAAAACAGGAATTGTTCTTTGATTCTGAAGGTTAATGTGATTCCTTCAACCTGGATTCACTTGCATCTGAACAATTTAGGATATTTCCGGTTCTGAATGGGATATGCTTGGTATTTTTTACTCTTTTTGAGTTTTTTCATAGCATAATGCATATTATTAAAATGTTTGGTTCTCTCTTGCTTGCTTGCATTGAAAAATCCCTCGATATTAGACTACTGCCCCATTCGTCAACATTGTTGCCCATTATCCGTGATAAACTTAATAAAAGGGACGCTTTTCTTAACAAAAAATGCTTTTTCAGAATAAAATTTACTCAGTGGATCACAATTATTTGACCAAATATATGCTGATATACCGAGTCAAATTTTATCATGAAATTTGTACTATTTTCTTTCCAGTCTGTACGGTGAAGGTCTCCATTAAACATGCTCTGTGGCAGTAGACTAACCTTTGGCAAAAAAACTGTTTACATGTTTGGACACACGGTGCGGACAAATGGCCAAGTGGCTAAATATTGCCAATGACTTAGATAGGACTGAGAATCCAAATTATTGGGTGCAAGCAGAATAGTCTGTTCCAGCCAGGCCACAGTTTTTAAATTGAATTGGGCCCATTTTTCGATGAAGTCAACATAATCCGCGTACCAAATAGCTTGTTGCATATCATGCACCGAGATCTCATTCTAAAATGACCTAATTCTGTTAGCCCACGAGAGAGGAAGCGGATCTCACAATACTACAAATGAAATAATTTGCACGGTGCTATTGTTCCCCTATTTCTTTTGATGTTAGACCCCTGTAAAATTGAGAGGAATAGGACCACCGTGGTGAATGTTTCGGCAATTAACTCCTATTCCCCTTCTGGACAAGAGTATTGCCCACAACGTTGTCTATTTTATGACTTCCGTTTGTTCAATCAGTGGGAAGAAAAACACTTATTGCTAAGATCTTCACGAAGCTAGAAGTAACTTGTCCACCTTAAAGGTGCTTTAATGTGTTCAGCTATGTAGCGTTTGCAAAACATGCAGCACGCAATGTTGACAGAAAGTTGCATTGTGTGTGCTAACTATGGAAAATAATAACTACGAATGAAACGAAAGTAGAATAGCCATGTTAATTGCTAAATTAGTATTTTTACTCCCTCTAAGACGTATTCTTTCATTAATGCAATGCATAATTTTAATTCAAAAGCCATCGACAGCCCATGCTAAATTCAAGTAGCATGCTGATATCTGTCAATAATTTAAGCGACCGTTTTTTTTTCACTATCGCCAAATATCTAAAAGGCCACAGTTAATAATGTAGCGAGAAAGAAGTGGAACTAGAATATTTCGGTTGCGCGTGATTTCGTTCGCATTTCACCGTCTTAACTTGACCACTTCATTGCGATACAAGGGTTTCACCGATCAGGTTATAGGATGTTGTCATTCTGTTGTGCCCAGGAGTCTTCCAGACGTCTGGTTGATTATGGCTCACTAACAACAGCTTATAAAACAGAAGTGGTTAGACAGGTTCCCCATGCATCTATCTTTACTTTCCTTCCGACATATATGCACTTCCATCGGAACAATAACCACGCAATGGAGAGTAAATTTTATCGAGTTATGTCCAACGTTACGCGGTAAGACATGTGATCTTTGTTTACCTGGTTTCGATCGGGAACAGTTACGTTGGTGGGTTGGAGTTTACCGAACGAATTCGGCAATTCGAGCCTGTAGTACAATGAATAGAGCGTTAGAGCGTCAATAGGTTGTGGGGTCTAGCCTCAGTTGGTGAAGCAACTGGGTTCAGGTAATTCTGACTACTGACGGTTAATCTGCCAGACATAGCTATCCAAGTTTTCCTTGTCCCTGTGGGCAATACACGTCTGAATGAAAGCTTTACTTGCCGCGTAACATTGGACATACCTCGATGATATTTACTGTTAACTCCATTGCGTGCTTATTCTTCCGACTGGCTTATAAGCCCGAAATGCCTATCCCAATCTACCCGCATTTTTAGGTAGTGCTCTCCTGCCTATAATGCCAGCGACTTTGCGGCTGATGGCGGGGCTAAATACCTAAGCAGTATCGGATGAATTAACTGCGTAATCAGTCGGTGACCGCCTATCCACCACAACCTGCAGTCGTTTTAACTTTACCGACAATTTTTCGGATACCGATATATTCTTTTTGTTTCGTCTGATAATTTAATTGGATGTTTTTAAAAGACTAGCTTCTCAGAAAACTAGCTTCGAAATTATCTCCTACAGCCGTACAGATATTCTAAAGGGCGTTCCTCCACTCGCTGTGAAGGTTAACTTTACACCATTTGGCAGTTAAAAAGGGAAGATATTCGGAAAATCTAGTTGTGCTCGCAAATATTTGAAAAGTTATCACTTGTTCATCGTCAGACTACATGAAAAGTGAGGGCTGGGAATGTTGCAGTCGAAATCTTGAGGGCAGAGGTTACAACGAACTGGGATGGAGTTAGGGGGAGGGTTACGGTGACCAGACTTCTGCAGCAATAGGTTGTGCAGGTAAGAGGGGGGAGGTATTCACTCTTGGATTGTGAGCCACGTGTTCCGGGGGATGGGGGTGCAGAACACATAGAGTTCTACTTGAATGAGCACGGACGGCCTGCTGTTGTTTCAGGTTAAGCGTAGGTAAGTGAACCATTCGCGGAAGCCGGCTTAGTGTGAATCAAGGTCTACGTGTCTATTCAGCAGCTGTCAAAACTGTGGCAGGGAGGCACACAGCCGCAGCGCACGCGACTGATATGTTACAGCAACCCACAAACGAGCCCAAATAAGCGAACTGGCTTCGCACGTGGAGCAACAACGGATCCACCCGCCTGGCTATGAGGGGAGGTTCCACAGCAGCAGCAGTAGAAGCATCCCTTCCCTCCCCCAGTGCACACGACGAGCACGCAGACCTAGCATCGAATACCAGGGCCGTGAAGGCGATAGGCGTCACACGAGGTAGTCTGTAGTCCAGCATGGAGGGGCTAAAGTCAATCCGCGAACAGCAGGACGTTCAAGGTGTGTGCGGTAAACATGCCTATAATGTGACACAGGCGACAAAACAGAAACATTATCGGTAAGCAGGAGATACCACCTCATTCGTCCGATGATGAAAAACGAGCATGCTTGCGAAACGCCAGTACCAATAAAATGTAGTCCACGATAGCGCCTTGTTTTCTTCTCTATCATGTTTGGGGGTCGGTTAAAGGAATAATTTAGCTGGATCTCGCATATTCACCCCACACTTATATATGATTATATAAGTGATAGGCAGAAATGCATTACCGCCAAAGACAAGGGAGACTGGAAGGGCCATTTCTAACTTATTCTTCTTCATCAGCCGAATTCCAAGGGTAACTGCCTCCGAGACTTGAAGCCGCAACGTTTTGTGTTAAGAGTTCACCGCTCCAAACACTGAGTCACGTCATATTCGAGGGTCAGTGAAAGGGATAATTTATCTGGATCTCGTGCATTCACTTACAGCAATATAGGACCACTAAACTGACTCAGACGTAAAAGATCCATTCTATCTATATTTCATGATCGCTTCACGCCTTGTCAACGGCTGTGTGAGTTACGGGCTCGTTGCTTTGCAGGTTGAGCGGATGCTGTTTGTGGCTCGAGAGCAAATCTCAAGGCGCAGCGGAACGATTGCGTTCCGTACAGATCGCTGGGTGTCCATTCACTACTAGGCATTATCGATTTTTTCCGATAGGTTTAAAATTTTCACCATTTCTACACTCTCCACGCGTCTGGTGTGCCAGAGTCGAAAATTCACAATATAGTTTGAACACGATGACTGTGTTGTGCAGGTGACGTGGGACCTAAGAGTATGACAAACCCTTAATCGCCTCTCCCCCCAAGACACATAATCTCCGTTAATAGCTCACTTATTTATTTTCCTGTCGATTGCACAGGCCTGATTATGCATGTCCGAACAAATTGGGTTCGAAGATTGACAGTTAAATCGAAGCGAGGAAAAAGGAAAATTAAATTAACTGATTTATTTAGTCTAATTATCAGTTTTTTAAAAGCCATGATTAGCTCTATAATGAGCAAATACTTCAAGGTTGACTCTACATAATAAGAAATTTTAACGAATGTTTCGTATCAGAAAGATGTTCAGTGTGTTTATCTTAGTTGAAATAGGATCGCTGTCATCAGCGTTATTGTTCGAAAAATGAGGATATTTCCTAAAATCACCTTTCTACGAAATACGTGACCCAATAACAACTGAATTCGCCATTAAGAACAACGCCTTCTAAAAGCAGTTGACGTGTTGCACTCATAACTAAATCATTTTCTTTCAGTAACTTTCCACAGGTAATGTAGGCTTTGATTAACTTATCAGGAAATGATGTTTTTCGACGAAATTCTGTATTATTCTGTAACAACGGCATTAACTAAACCTAAAGAAAACCAAAGAAACACTCGGTGAGTAGTTAAGTCTTTCCAACCCGCTACCTCATCGTAGGCAAGCAAAAATGATATAAACTCAAAAGTTAAATTTCGGGGAAATTAAAGGTTAAAAATATCAGGTTAGTCTTCTGCCCATGCAAATATCACCACTCAACTGACTCAGATGTAAAAAATCAACTCCATCTATTTTTCATGTGCGCTTCACGCATTGCCAACGGCAGTTTGACAAGTAGGTGAGCCGAAGAGCTTACTTCAATAGCTGACTTCTTCAAGAAACCCAAACAGCGTCAGAAGCTGGAGTAATTAACACTTCTACCTCGAAAAAAATATCCTCTTCTGAATATGGCTGTTCAGTTGCAGTAGGTAAAAATCGATCCGAAATGATGGACCATGGGTCTCAATTAGTCTTGGACAGAAATTCTCGCGAAGCCTACCACTGTGCGTCACAACCCAATTCAATTCCGGGATCGCTGATTGAAAGTAATTAATCAACGGAATAACCTCACCTTAACTTATCACACTAACAAAATTCGCTTTAACAGAGGGTTAAATGGACTAGCCTGGACATGATGTGGTGTACCCTGCAGCTGAGAAAACAGGCCTTTATTAATAAGGATCAACGAAGTAATGAACAAAAAGTTTAGACTCTATGCTTCTCCTGCAACATTCAGTCTCGGACAAAGATCAAAACCACCCTTTTATTCCGCAAATACAAAATTAGAGAACGCTGTGAGTATTTAGTTTGTGAACTCTCTTCTGCATTCAGCAGCTAGCGTCGTCTATGAAAATCAAATCAATAGAGTGTATTTCATGTCCAAGTTTTAAAATAAGGCTTTACCATTCGGCGTCTGGTCGCAAAGCAAGTTTGTTACAAAATATGTTCAGTAGCTGACCTATTTCATGAAATGTTAACCGGGGTCCAACTTGTATTTTGAATAAAGAAGAGTTACTTGGAGGAGGTTCGAATATTGATTAGCATGCCCTAAAATCCCGAGATTGTTCAGTCATGCTAGGATACTGGCTTTGGACTGAGCAGTTTTCCGGGTGCTTGCATAAACAAACGATTATTAGTGTGGTGTGATTTTTTCCATTGGGCTTGAATGCTGCAGTGCATTTAGACAAAGTTTTCAGAAAAAATAAATACTGATATTTGAAGCATGAGTATTGTTCGATTGAAAATATTAATTTTGAGATTAATTAAGCCGGTGAACTGTCCACTAATATAACATTAAATCTGTACGTTTATCAAATTTGGTCCTGTAGACTACATTATACTCCAAAACCATTAAAAATGGTAAGAGCTCTATTCAAAAAATTTCTGAATTTTATGGAGAAATTATCAATTTTCTTTGCAGAGAGTGTATTAAGCACGCAGTTTTTAAACCAATTAGCACTTAAAGCAGAAAAACATTTCCTTTCTCTTCAATGGCAAAATTCAACAAAAACAAGTTATTTCCTAGGTGACAGATAAAGTGTATGTCTTTGTAGGATTAAGCGTATCTTTAGTGTTTTATGCTTCCAAATTGGCATTGGTGCCGAAAGCCAATGCCCCTTTTACGAGAAGAGCTGTTGGAAACCTTCATCATGGGTAAAGATATACGAACCTGAGAAAATCTGTCTGTGTATGTTTTGTTTATTTTGAGCACGTTTTCTTACCAAAAAACGGAGCAGGGGCTTTTTAGACTGTATATTTATCTCTTCATAAAGATTGAAATACGGACGTATGTGTTCACTTTGATAAAAATAACTTGCATTAGGCAAAACGGTTTTATCGGTATATAAGGCAATAGGAAAATTGCTAGGAGGCTCAGTGACAACTGTAAAAGTCAGTAATGGTGGCAAACTTTTCTTCTAGAAATTCGTTATATTCTCTCTTATTCTAATTCTGAGCCGTTTTGCGTTCGCTGAGTGAAATAAATCACATATGCTTATTTGATTAAGAGAAAAGCAGGAAAAAATACGTTTAAGCATCACATGTGTTCTAACCTAATTTTTGACTACGTGAAATCGTTGAATATGTAACATTTTGCATGCATAATTGCTCACACGTCAGTAATTTCCCAGAGGTGAGCTTTGAATTGTGCCATGTGGCTGTTGGTTTCAAAGCTTCCCATTTTCATTTAACTGCTGCCCTGATCTGTATTGTTTTTAAATACTTTGGATATGTCAAATATGTGGTTGCACCCCAGATAAAATGCAAGTCCCAAAAATGGGTTGTGAAAGCTCCGTGACTAGTTGACTATTAATGGCAGTTAATTGTGGTCACAGCACAACTTATGACTCAGTTATGCATGTGATTAAACGAATAAAAATATTCTTCGCGCAATATTGGTGCAGAAGGCTGTGATTTCTAAATGCTAGGCATTTTAATTTTGGATGGAAGTTGCTACTTGCGAGAGCAGTCGATGATCCATGTAAGGTGCCGCACTTTGTTCAACTTTATTTTATCGATTTCGGCAACATAAACTCGATCCATCTTACTTAAGAATTTTAATTTGCATACGGCAAATCAGCAAAATGAGTTAGGGTAAGAACAGACAAACACAGACTCGCTAAATTGTTGTTTCGTTTACCCACAACTCAGAACTTGCGTACTTTGTCTATGCTCTCAAAAACTGTTTTTACGCCTTGCGTCTTCACGCCTTCCCAACCAGCGTTTTTATCCGCCTGATTGCTACCCCGTACTCGGCGAGCGAAGTAGGGCTGCAGTCGGGTCTACTCGTGATCCTTCTTACTTTCAAAGAATCCACTGTCGTGTTGACTTCCCACTGCAACAGCCACGCAATCTGGTACAGGATCACTTTATCACGCACGCATCCGAATGTCACTTGCTGACTTCGCCTCCCCTCACCCGTTCCCCGTTCCACAGCACACACTGAGGATATTTTATGCCCAGAATGCCAGAATACTATGAGGTGCGGCATTTTCCTGCAGTCTGATTCTTATCAACCAACGCACAAATTCCACGGTAAAGACTCCGCCATTCGCAAGCCGTCGCCTAAGGGAGAAATATTTGCCTGCTTGAGGTCATTCTTCCTTTTTCTGCGTACAGGTATTGTATGCTGCTTTCCGATTTGGATCTTGTGTGTCAACGTAACCCAATGAATTATTAGTAAGGAAATGATTCCTAGAGACATCTTCTCTTTTTTCCGCTTGATTTTTGCCGCTCTTTCGTCCGTTCTTTTCAAAAAGTGTCCGAAGCACCTCCCAGGAGTCGACTACTTATTACTCCAAAAAAGTAGAAATAGCATAAAAAGATGAACGAAAACTAGTAGTGAATATATTTATAAATCATGCTTTCGCAAAGATTTCTCAATGTAAAACACTACTGTTTTGGAGCATTCACTTTCTACCACAAAGGCGTCATGTAGCCCTCATATTTTGTCTTTTTAATTGATATGCATTGCATCCATTTTGTGAAAACAAATTTGAAACAATCGCTCATATTAAGTCTATCCCGAAATTTGCAGTTTTTTTGTTGAATAAGCATAAACTCTCTACTTATCAAGCAACGTATACCCGTTGACACGCCATGGTAACATACACATAGGAGTTTGGTAATTCTCTTTTAATCTTTTCTTTTTATGATTGCCGAATATTATCATATTATTTCCTCCGAGTCTGGGTAATGAAAAATCTCCAATTCATTTATTTTAACCTTCGATTATATAAATTACTCCGGTTGTTGAGACCTGTTAAAAGGACAATATGTTGTACATCACGGAGGATAACTGTTCAAATTTCCAAAAGTTACTTCAACTCCAACGATATATAACTTTAAAAAAGTATTTATTATCCTGGAAACAGACGTAATTTACAATTTACAGCTGTCAATTCGTAAGGTTCTGCTTCAGGAAATTGAGTTAGTTATATCGAAAACATTCCCCACGTGGTGCTCAAATCGGTTTTAGTCGATTTCCGTGACGCGTACTTAGGTCAAAAAGACAATCGCTCTTTCAATTTTGAAAATATATTGTGGGTTTGATATAAGAAGTAGCCAAGTTCATACGGAGTGGTGCTAGTTTGCAATTTTTTTGAAAGTTGTCGCCATATGTCAGACAAGGTTCGATCACACAAATAGTCAACAGTCTCCTTACCAGTTACGGACAAAATAGAAAATACCACACAACTTTGAATAAACAAAAAATAATCACCACATAAGCGTAACAATTGGTGGACCGACATAGAGTTCATAGTTTTTCTCATGGAATACGCAAATCAAAATTTGAGTTATGGATTTAACATCTATTTGAGATTGTTTATTTTGCTCCTTAGGTTAACTTGAGGTGAAAAATGCTGATGACTAGGAATGCGTGCCATTCTGGGGGAAAATAAGGGCGAAATTGGGCCTCATCCAACGTTCGTTGATATCCAAGGAATTTCTAATGCTATTTACCGCTGCAGAAAAACAACTGCTTAGTGCTGCGTCTTGTGCTACTAAAGAACATAAATAATGACCAAAAACTTTTAATTATACATGTTTACAGTACAGAAAAGTTTGTTTTGCGTTCAAAAAATTGAGGTAAGTGAAAGTATGAGATATCGCGTTATTGTCAGAAAGAGAATAGCGAAGTCAGCCTACAAAAAGTTGTCCTCCAAATCTGCTACGCTTGGTGCCGTAAAGATAAGAAATAACATTATCGGACCACACCTTGTTTTACTCTGTCAAAAATATTAATCATAACTGCCTATATAGAAGATTTAGCGAAATTTCATACTTTTTCTCTGTTAGGCCGTTAACGAACACCGCTTAAACGGAACGGACAGAAAAGTATGAATTTTATTTTCACAGTTGTGCTTTGATAACGAAATAATGGCGCCTATAATAAAAACAAATAACCATAACAAGAAATACCCCAGTATACATAGAAATGTAAGTTCTTTCATTTTCAGCAGTAATTTTACCCACCATATTTAGGGAATTCAAAAAAAGCTAGCCAAAATTTTCCATTTTTCCTTAACTTAATCTTCAAAAAAGTATGAATGACACATGAATTCGACGCCAAGATCTCTTTTTTAAGCGCTTTTTCAAAAGATAAATTGTTACAGAAGGTATTTTAATCAATTTTAGGCGTATTCATTCACAAATTTCGTTGTGGCTGTTCATTCATCTTGGCGATGAGTTGACGTGTTCGGATGATTCCAAAACCATGCTCTTAAGAAAAAGTGGTCTGAGAAGGCACGTTTTAAAACCTATTGTTAAGGAAATTCCTTTTGCTGAAGTTTTTAGTGAACAGATCGAATTAAATCAGTATGTAGGGAAAACTAAATAAAACCACTTAACTCCGTAAATTGTTGAGCAGAATTTCATCAACAGTATGAAGCTCGCCGCATGCTTACACTTGAAATAATTAAAAATTAATGTGACGATAGAAAATTTCGCTCAATATTCACAAGATGGTATGTTAACGACTACACCTTTCAAATAATGTTCTGAGAGTGCTGCAAACAAATTTTCTTAATTTGTAAATGTTTAATTATTTCTCCTACCAGCAAAAGCGCATATACGAAATTTTATCATTTATAATGAGCATCATTAGGCTCATTAAGTACTTAAAATAACTTTGAATAGTGCTTAGTGTTTGTTACGAAAAATACAATTTTCTCGACTATTGTCAGCTTGTGGAGCCGTCAAAAATAGCTATAAATTACAACAATAAATTAAAATATTTTGTTAGGTATGAAATTTAAACCAACCACTTTCTTTTTACAAAAAGAACTTGCCTTCAGTCAAAATATTTTGTGTATGTGGGAATGATTAAAAACGTAGTTATTGAAAATCTTTGAATAAATTCTCTCTTCGGTATGGTAGTTTTCGGTTTATTTATTGATTGGTTGACTGATTGTCCGTTTGTTCGACATTTACATCAAACCCTTTAAAATAAGATATAAATAAAGAGTAAATACCGAAAAAACGAGCTTTTAGACAATATTTCCTGTGCAAATGTCTATGTTGGTCAAATCGGAAATGCTTCAAAACAGAAAACCACATTTTCCAGCATAAAACATGTCTGCTAGATACAACGCATATTTGTATTCCTAAGATTAATAAAAAAAAGTTCTAATAATATGTTACCTCTTTAAAAGTGCTTTTATTGGATATATAGCTAAAGAACTTCTGCGTACATTAACTTTTTCCAAGATTATCTCACAGGGAAATTGGGGACTTTTGACAATTTATTTAAGGTACCTGAAAAATACGATTAAATTTGACTGGAGATGTAAGAACATACCTTACTCTTTATAACGGATTATAAAGGATGCTTAAGGAAATGTATTTAAAGATCCGTAATAAACGTGCAAATGCAAAAAAGGCCCCTTATATGACCATTTCTTGAAGTACTTATTATTTTTTGTCTGTTCTGTTTCTAACTTACGCTTTATTGGAAAGTTTTGTTGACAAAAAAGTGTATTTCTACCTGAGTGACTTACAAGAAGGCCTTCTTTGTTTCCGCTTCGTGGTTACATGTATGGCAAGGTTTGGTCATGTACAAGGACAGGGCTGAGGTTAAAACAAAATGCGATAAAACTTTTTGACTGCATTTTGTGCAAAAGCACTTCACAGAATAGCTAAATATAATTTTTTAAAACTTCTATCACTGCTTGTTTCAGAAAGTAAATGCAATTCCTTAAATTTCGCTTTAGTTCCATTTGATCGACTTCGCACATTTTTCAGCACTAGAAGGGATTATTGATTCACCTTTTTCAACTAATTATGGAATTTTTTCACAGCCCAATGTATATTAGAAGAAATTTTCATCCTGTCTTTCCTTATAGCACAAGAAATTCTTTTTTTTTTATAAACATACTTATGATGTAGCCAAAATGAGCGCCTATTTCCCCCAATAAATAAGAGAGCAGTTTTCCAAACCAAAGCCCTTCTTATTATTAAATTCACTGAGTTGATCAAAATAACCTGTCCAGATATACGCTAAACTAGCAATTTGAATTGCGTCCTGAAATTTGTTTGCAAGGTTCGCAGAACTGTACATTCAAATTAGCCAGTCACCGACCGGCATATCCACCTGTCCAAGAAATATCTTTTACTCTCTGATATCCGCATAGGCGCAATAAATTGAAAATCCGCTTGAATGTACAGCCTATTGCCAGGAAAATAAATATCATGAAACTACTGGACATTTTTATTCGCGGTGTGCACTCTACGATTCAGTGCTGGTCTGGCTCCG
Source organism: Ligula intestinalis (assembly GCA_036362985.1). Taxonomy (NCBI): domain Eukaryota; kingdom Metazoa; phylum Platyhelminthes; class Cestoda; order Diphyllobothriidea; family Diphyllobothriidae; genus Ligula; species Ligula intestinalis. The sequence continues at coordinate 41,040,204 of JAYGXS010000001.1, read as the reverse complement.
CAATATATGATACCTAAATATTCGCAAAAATTTTAGGTTCAAAATTCTTACCGATTTCATAATCCCCAAATAAGACGAATAAGAAGGTTCAAGGACATGGACCAATTTATATTGGGTGTGACGTTTCGGACACTCACTTGTTTCTATCATCAGGGTAACCTGGTGGTTGTTCCTGTTTGCCGGGACTCTTTCAGCCTCGCTGCATGCCTGTTATTGTATCAGTGCTCGGCGCACGAACTTTGACCTGCTTTTTTGCTGCTGAATGTCCTTAAAATTGACAGCTAGGGACTCGTGTGACCTTGGTCTTCTTTGCGGCTGTCGTAATTCTTGGCACGTCACAGCGCTTACTGGTCTGTCATTTGTCCACTCATGTCAACCTCGTGTGCGCGGTAGCATTCCACGCTGGTCACGTGGTCCCTGGCTGACCACTCTCCTATCTTACTCTGATCTCAGTTGTACTCCACGCTTGTGTCTGCTTCGGCATCCTTTTGGCCTTGCTCGAACTGACTTGAGTCGTTTGCCTACCGCCGGTTAAACAGGATGAAGGTCTTTGGCTTTGATTATTGTGCCAGTCGAAGACCAACTTTCCAGCAAAAATCTAGCTAACTTTTCATTGGCTTGACCTACTACCCTTGCATTGTCGGAGTCGAAGGTGTGGTCCGTCTGCCGTACGTGTTCATAGACCATAGACAGCTTATCCTTGCGACTGATTGCGAGCTGATGCTCATGCAACCTGGTGTCAAGGCATCTGCCCGTTTAATCGACATACCTTGCATCGCAGTCTTGACATAATATGCTGTACAGTACGGCTGACTATTCCGTCGACGGTAGCTAGTCTTCGGGCCCCATAATCTACTGTCTGATGGTTGATTCCGGCCTGTGAGCCGCATTAATCCCGAAATTCTTCAAGATTCTGGCAGTTGCCTCCAATACGCTCTTCACATAGGGGATAGCGAGCCAAAACTTTGGATCTTCTCCTTTTGACCGTACAAATTGGGGGTTTTTAAGACGCTTTCGGATAAAGGACTTTGGATAAAAGTTGGCTTCAAAGACGGCATGCGAGTATTAAACCTCCATCTTCGTCCCACTATCGTCGCTGCATCGTGTCTGAATGCGTTGGAAGAGGGTTCTAAAACAACTGCCACTTGGCTTAATTAGACTTCTGACTAGTTATGCCTAGACAGGGAATAGAAAAAGTACCCGATCCAAATATTTCTTCTTCATAGTTATAAACCTGACGCAGGCTTATGCTTTCACGGCATGCTAAAGCCTGTCACATCACAATCTGTCTAATGATGAGATAAGTCGGGTTTCCAGTGGACAGAGGATCGAGCTAGTAACGGTAAGAGAAGATTTGATCCTTTAACTTGATTTAACGTGTGTTTACGTAGGAGCACGCCTGCAGAGCTGAGGTAGCCATTAGATCCACGCTAATGCCCAGTTGTTTTGGTATTTTCACGTCGTTTGAATACCTTAAATGTGCAGAGAAATGGAATGAGGAAGCTGGGGGATGCTCTTGCTCTTTTACGATATACCATTTCACACGCATACAGTTACTGCTTTTTTGTCAGAACACCAGCTGTCATCGTCATTAATGATGGAAAAACTCTAGATGTAACATTTGGTTTAAATGGTTTTCAGGACCCATTACTGTTTGAGCCATTTTGGTACATTTATAAAAACAACTTTTTGACTTATTCAAAAAACGTCTTCGATTATTGGTAAAGTGGCACCTTTATAAGTTGTTTTAAAAAAACAAGGGTGAATTGACCTTGAAATGTTGAATTCTGGACACATTTCCACGTCACGTGACCGTTACTAATAAGTTTTAATTTAAGTTAAATTTCAATTTGGTTTTTCCTTTTCCTTTTAAGATAAATGCACGTGATCGTCTTTATCACTTTTAATTGAATATTTGAAAGCTAGCATTTAATCGTTTACGACTCATTCTAAAGAATATTTACTGCTTTTTTATTTGACATGAAGCCTGCAACCCTGGTGCCACCGTGGACTCTATTATTTGGGATGGAAGTTAATTTTTAAAACGATTCGCTGAATATTTAGTTGATTGAGTTACAAATTCGTTTTTTTCATCATAATTGCATTTAGGATCATATGAGCTCAAACAAACTTTTATGTTAGCGCTTGTGAACAAAAGACACGAAAGAGCCGCAAATGTACCTTTCTGTAGAAGCGTTTAAAGTTGTTTGAGGTAATCTTGTCTGGAAGAAGCCAAGACTTGCAGAAAACACGCTCCCTTTCCGCCATTTTCACTGTGATCACCTGGATGTGTCTGTATATCTTTTAGTTTATCTTAATGTCAATGTTTGCTAATGCTTCTTTAATTTTGTTGCTTAAGTGTATTTTTTTGATTAATCTAAGTTTGTTTGAATTTTAAATCAAGTTAAAGTAACATTTACACATATTGCTAAGTGTGTTTGGTAAGTTTGCGTAATTCAGTTGACCCAATTGTGGAAACTTCGCGGAGTCGGACCCACACAACAGCCAACGCTCTACCACTGATATACGAGTCTCGCCGCGAATCGTGAATTTAGTCACAGTAAGCTGACTGTCAAGGCAGAATTTCCTAAGAAATCATCTAGAATCGACCAGAATGACTATTAGGTTTGCTTAATTTTTAGGAGGGTTTGGTATATTTGCTTAATTCCTTTGACCCAATTGTTTTGGCTGCACATAAGCCTTTCCTACTATGTGAGTTTGACTCTCACTAAGGCCACGAATTTATATGTTTCTTTATTTTATTTTTTATTGCTTTTCTCTAGTATGCATAGTTTGCTCATATATTTCAGAGTAGTGATTATATTCCACTGGACAAAGTTTTGTGTTATAATTTTGGAAAGAAGCTGAAATAGGTATTCTCCTAACTTTGTGATATATATTAGTAAACTGAGAGTTAGAATTAAGATAAAATTGGATTATAAGTGAAGGTTTAGGTAAGGTTAAGTCAAGAGACTAGACACTGTTCCTGATATTCCCCGCAAGGCCACCTTGTATTTCCGGAGAGATTTTCCTCCCGTTTCTTATTTAAACGAATTCAGATATTTTATTCAGGTCACCTCCTCCATCAAGCATAAAAGACACAAACATTTTAATGTGGGACGCGACGCACACAACCTGAGCATGATATGTCCCATTGTTTCTGGTGAGGTACTTCGCACACGGTTCTGCCCTAGTGCTAAATTTCTAAAACCCCATCAGTATTTGCAGTTCTGGTTAGGTTAACTGCACCACCTAAACGATAATCTGCAATTATTTGCAGTTTTCAGACAACATGCATGTTATTTAGGCGTATGTATTGCCTGAACCAAACAGTAAACCTTCTGTTTTTTGATGGTTTTTCTTCGTAGGCTCCCACCGATGCGCTTAATTATATCCAACTTGAATTTATTTATATTGATAGGGTAGTTTGAAGAACCTTGATTTGCACTTGCGACAGTAGTTTCAGCTGTTTAGGTGAACGTTTTTTAGTTCTACAACAACCTTTCAAATAAACTGGTTGAAACATTCTTTCCGATAAAACATTCGAGTGGAAGAGATAGCCAATAAGGAAGCAGCCACTGCCTATTCACGTTTTGCTACTTGAGAAGCCTAGTCCAAACACAAAGCACCATACACGCACAGAATAATGGGTGAAGAATGTTAAATGGTATGGCATTTTCGAAGCCAAGAGCGTTACCGAAGAGTTGCTGGATAAATTAAGGCACTTAGTCACGCAGATGACAGGGATGTGCACTTTTGAAGCAAGCTACAGTGAAAATCAACATGGGGTTATACTTGGATATCAATCTGATGTGATTAAGGTTTCGATAGACAGAAGAAGAAGAGGGCCAGGAAAGCGCAATTTCATCCCATCATCCAATTGATTGCCTAGACATGGCTTCCATTTTCTTGTTACCTTGCCACATAAATGGCATAAGAAAACGTAATCCCTAAGAATAGCCATCAAGAGCTTATCTTGTCATATCTTTTTAACCTATCCGAAGGTTTTTTCAAAATGGCAGGCAAGCAGAAGGCAAGAAGAAGTCATTTATTTTCTTGAAAAGGCTTTTAGTCCACCTGAGTTTGTAAAAATATTTTTCTTTATTATTCGTTGCGTGCATGCATTGCAGGAACGTCTGTCAAACGTCCATAGTTAACGATAGGATAAAATGTCGGTATCTATTGGTCAAATTCACACACCCTTTCATATAAGGACATCAGTAGTAAATGGAATGTGGACAGGTAAGGTTAAATTTGGACAAGGGAAAGTGCCTAGTATAGGAAGTAGTAGAGATCAGCACAGCTGAAGTAGGAATTAACAAGCTAAACGCCACAATAGAGGAACAGCGTAGAATGTTAATTGAGTAGTGTATTTACCTCTCTACCTTCAAAGGCTAGCGAACCATGCTCACAATTATCCTCGATCATTTTGCTTGATGCATAGACCACCAAAGCCGAAATGGGTCTGTAGTGGTGGCTGCATGCCTGACGCCTGGCCTTCCTGTCGTGGCCTCAATCCGTCTAGACCTCAAGGTCGTGGTGGCCACCAGACTTACTGGCGTGCAAGACGCAGACTGCCCGACGCTGTCCAACTAATCACAGGTCGACCCAACTAATGACCACTTTCTCTCTGTCTACTGGCCTAACTACTGCCAAACCAGCACTTGGACTCGACTGGCTCTCCTTGCCGGTTGTATGCTCTCCAAGTAAAATCTCTTTCCATCTATTCTTCTTTCTTCTGCGTACGCAATAGACTGTTCTTACTACTCTGACCTCTACCGACTTCTCCTCTACTAAGTAATAATGGCCTGAAGATCGAAGTTGCCTGGGTTTTGAATTACTTAACCCCCTGCGATAGGTCTGAATCGGACACCAGTTTTACCGTGACCCGTGGCGCTCCCATTCTCTTTGACCTCGCAGATAGTTGACGGCCTCGATTATTCATTGTCGTGAGAAGAAGTACGCGCGATCGTTAGGACAGTCACGGATCCATCATAAGAGATAATAGCAGACCCACTTCTGTGATTTTCTCTCATGATAAATTCACGAAAGATTCCGAAACGTCAGGTGAATACAATTCCTTTCCCGAGAAGCACATCTACTTCTAAAGTTCTTCCTGGGACTCATTTGTTCGCTTGTATTGCATATTCAGCGTCGTCCTAGTCTCCACGTGCGAGCATTCTTAAAACCAGATAGGGGAAGGCGAATTGAAGTGATGGTTGAATAAGCAGTTGGTGGAAATCCGGACCTCCAACACCTGCCTCGATTTATGCTCACCGCCTCAGATCGCAATTTAAAGGTGCCAAGCTTGAAGACAAGTACCACCTGTGCGGCATGCGTTGGTACCTCCGACATCTTTGGGTTTAGGTCTCATAAAATAAACTGATGTTCATTCATTTGCGCTTGTAGGTATCAGCTGATTTATTCACAATAATTGCACTGAAGTCAGTAGACAATGATTGACTTTTGGAAAAGGTTTGAATCTTTGGCCCATTACATTGTAGCGGATCGTGGAACCATCCCTATTAGTTGTGGCACCAGGGCTCTAACCACAGCTGCCAAGTCTCCCTTCGAATACCAAATGCTCCGCCATTTGTTTCGTTGACTGCACTCTTAATTCTGTATTCGCGGTTGTTGTCGACTCCTCTAAACGAAAGCTCGCAGAGAATTATCGAAAAAGCGTGATCTCGTCCCATTTTGGGGCTGGCGTGCTACAAAGGCTTTCCCCCCAAATTCGTACACTGTTTTGCTTGTGTTCCATCGGGCGGTTGCTGCTGTAACCGAGCATTTTCAGTGTGTTCATTGGTTTTCTGGTCTGCCACAACTTCCCCTCCCACCGTGAACTGTGGATCAGATATCACTGTGTTCAATCGTTCCTTATAACAGTTAATCGGTAAAAATAAAGTTGGTCTACCACCTAAGATACTTACTTTAAATTTAATTAGTATTCATTTAAATTTAATTTTCGTTTAGTTTATTTAGAGACCGCTAAAATTAGATAAATGTACTTTAGTAACCACTATACACTAAACTAAGCGAACCTTAACAAAACGAAACGGCAATCAAACTAAAATTAAACTAATAAACCCAATAAAAAACTAAAAACTAAACCATACTAATAACACCGCTATTAGAAAACAGAATTCTGGGGCTAAGTGTATCTGAGGTGAAAGTCCAACTTCATTGTTAAAAGTTAAGCTTCTTCCTGCCAATGATAATAAGGCGTTGTCAACGCACCATGCCAAAAAACTTGGAGTTATAGTCCTCCTATTCTCAACTCTGAGGTTTTTGCAGAATCATCCCAGCGATAAGCCCAGAGATTGGTGAACCCATCCGACTGAATCCTTCATATTTCTTTCATTTTACCAACACAGTCTTTAATATCTGACTGTTATAGTTTAACGAAAATCCTTTCTAATAAATGTGGGCTCATCAATAAAAAACGCTCTTTCTTCCTCCTAGGGATATATAAATCCTACAAGCATTCTCAAACCTTTGGACTGCCATTCGGAAGCCTTTACCTATAAGAAGCTATCGTACTGGCAGTAGCCAAAGACCATATAGCAGGGGGGATAGGGAGGTCGGCCTCTGCTCCCTGTTTCATGTTAACTCCAATTATAATCACCCACGAATTAATGCTCTCACCCCGGTAGAGCGACCCTAGGCCATTCGTTATTTCTTGATGTTCATTTCACCACCTCTACTCCCCACATATAACTGCTCTAGTTATTTCCTTTGAATATTCTTCCACTCGAAATTTTGTTGCCTTTTAAATTGGGGGTAATGAAAACTAAATTACCTTATCATTTAATTTCGGAAGAACTTTTGAACTTTGCAAAAGGCCCTGCTGCTACTAAAACCAGTTCGCCTGATATTAAGCTGGTTACCGAATATACTTATAGTATCCTTTGAAGAGTCAGTTTACGCAGCCGTTTTTCGTTCCCTCTTCTTTTCAGTCACCATACCTCAGCGACCCTGACCAACTCCTCTGTTATGCAACTCTCATGATGGTTTACTTGGTCAAACATAAATCTTCTTTCCAATGCAAGCGAACATGCGAGTGCCAGGGAGTAACTGAGAAGAAGACGATTCGATTGCTGGGACGATACTTTTTTTCGCTTGACGTTTCGATATTAATCGTGGATTCATCATCAGAGCAGAAAGCGGTAGTCTTTAGGCCATCACAATTCTTGGACGTACCCAAATCATACAGCCCCTGAAGTTTGAAAGAACAATCTACGAGCAGGTGAAGGGGACACCACTGGTTTTCCAACACCGCTGACCGGCATTATGGGCACGGTATGTGGATGACACCTTAGTCATCATCGAAGGGGATCAGGTGCTCACGGCCAAGGAACGTCTCAACAGCGTCTTCCCGGACATCCAATTTACGATGGAGGGGGAAGAGAAAAACCAGCTCGCCTTCCTTGATATCCTCGTCTGTCGCAAAGATTATGATGGCCTAAAGCCTAAAGTATTCAGGAAAGCGACAAACACGATGCAAGTACTGAACAAAACCAACGACCATCTAATCAGCCACAAACACAGTTCCGTAAGTACGCTCTATCGGCGTGTTGAGATGCACTGCAGCGAACCAGAAGGTAAAGTTTCCGAGGTACAATGGCTTTGACGGGTATTCAGGGAAAATGACTATCTACACAACTTCTTTAACCAGTGCCTTCGCAAACGAGATGGCCAACAAAGTCGCACTGACCCCTAAATTTGGCGAGCAATACCGTACGTCACAGACGTCTCGGAGACTATTGGCCACCTTTTCACACCACTTGGAGTTGGAGCCGTACACAGGCCGGAAGCAACCATAAGGCGTCAGATAATAAAACCGAAAGGCCCACCGCAAGAAACATCTAGAGTCGCCTACAGGATGTGGTGCAGTGACGGGCAAAGCAACCATGTCGGAGAAACTAACATGCATCTCAAGACGTGAATTGCCGTTCACGTGGCAGCAGTGCAGCGAAATTATGTCAATTCTCAAGTTGCGGCTTATTCGACAAGACCTGACCGAAATTCTTGCAAAAGGTGACAATCGGTTAAGCCGAGAATTACTTGAGTCATGGTTCACGGGCCCCCGATCCATTAAAAGGTGCAACGATTTGCCCAATCCATATTTGTTGCTGAGAATCAATTTGGCCAAAGCAATTCGCCGCTTGCGGAACGGATTGACCACTGCCTCATCCTATACCAGTACCGGAGGGCCAGATGACCGGGCAATCATCACGCCCGAGTTCACCACGCGTGATGAAAGGTCATCAGGTCAGAGCCCGCACTCCGTTCAACAGACCAACAACACTCAGGAGGGCAATTACAGATACCTGTCGTCGTATGTTTGCAGTAATTACTGTATCCTATACTTACTGCAAACTCCTGTGCATGTGATACCCTATCTGCTATTGCTCTCTAACGATGTATCTGATGACGAATCCCTGACGGATATCGAAACATCAGGCGAATAAAAGTATTGTCTCAGCGATCGAATCATCTTCTTCTCATAAATCTTCATGTTCAGACGACGGTCTTGGCGGTCTCTGTTGATGGCCCTGGCGAGTTCTTCTGTTTTCGCCACCTTTTCGAAGGACTCTGCAGTCAACCAGGCCGCATCTCCGGCATCCTCCCTTTTCGGTTCGACCTTAAACTTACTAATGCTCTCCACGATAAGCTTCCCTGTTTCGCCTCCTTAATGGTTGACCCTGTAGATGGTCATAAGGTGATACGGTGGCGAACGGTAGCCCTTCGTATTATATGATCTCTCTCACGGACCAACCTCAGGGTACCGTACCGATCCAATCCATCTACCTAACTATGTATTCACGGGGCAGTTTTTCCTCTTACAGCTTTTTTTTTAAATTCAAGCTCACTGAACTCTACATTGATTTCATCGTAAGACTTTTACTCCTTCTTCTTTTTTCAGTTCACTGTATTTTCCAAAGATTTTTAACGGTTGTTTTAAAAGAATGGATCCTTAGTGGGCGCCAAATGCCCTGCATACCATACAACTAATTTCTGCTATTTAGCCGGCTGCTTACACGGACCCCCAGTCCTCCGCATTGTAATTATTTTACCACTATTCTAAGTTCATTAGGACAGGGCTATCTGGGCGCCTTAAGTATAAAATTGATTTATTTGTATTTAAATGTAACTGCAATGTTGAACGTGCCAAAAATTTAAGAGTTCTACTGAGCACCAGCGCAGATACTGTCAGTAACCGCCAGGAAGATTTGTATACAGAGCAATAGTAATAAATCTAGGTGAACCAAGGAAGGCATTTGTGTAAATGGGCCGTATAGGTGCCATTTATTTGTTGCTTAGCCTGTAATAAGTGCTACAGTCTTTTCAGCTTACGAAAGCGTCTGACACAGTGGTACGCCATGTTGCGTTCACTTCGTGTATTTTATATCTTTATGTTCAAACTTATGCCAGCAGGAAAGTATTTTAGGTTCACCAAGGTAGTTACGGGAACCCAAAGACCCAAAGCCGCTACTGCAAACGCCTAGAATTTGCAATTGCAAGCCTCTGAAGAAAAGAAACTGTGACTATTTGAGACCTGAACGTGGTCTGCTCAATTAATTTCTCAGTCGCTTCGAAACGAGCAGTAAGTGTCCAACTTCACGTTCACTATCAGTATCAGTTTATTTGAGAAGAATATAGGTGTGTAATTTGAACCCTCGATTTGATCGTCGACAGTCCACTGCGCATGAAACCAAGGGAGAGCGTTAGAGCCACGTAGTCTTTGGCCGCAAGGTTCAGCAAATACGATCGCTTTTGGAATTTTGTGGTTTGCTTATATAAAGGCATGAAAGATCGCAAAGACTTTTGCCTGATTATGACTATACAAGAGCTCAACCGATGGTTTAAGCATGACAGAATATGTATAATTGTTTACGGGCATCAGAAGAAAGACGGTCGGATAGGGTTGTAGGGCGCACTACTCCAGATGCAAATAGACTATCAAAACAAATGCTACTAGAAGGTAGCAAATGGTATGATAATTCTGCTTTTACAGACACCATGGGCCATCTGTCTGAAATATTTTAGGTTGCCCCTACTATAAAACAATTGCTACTAGAATATATCAAGTAGTATTCCAGTTGCAATTTTCTAGCGTCTGGATAACAGCGGTCGGGTGGCAGTGTAGCGCGTAATACTATATCATTCTTATGCATAAGATCGGTATCTAATGCGTTAAGGTCAAAGTCGAGGCGCGCAACTTGTCTTCAAAAGACAAGTGAAATATACAGGGTGTCCCAAGAATTTATACACATTTTAAGTAATTGTAAGCCTGGTGTTTATTAGTATTATATTATTTCAAAATTTCAAAATAAGTAAAAGTATCATTTTATTGTTTTTTTCACTGCATTTTGACTATTGCAACAGAAACTGAATGGAGAAAAGCCATTGAACATGAATGCATACGAATACACAGGTAATTGTGTCATGGTGTGTGCGATTCTATTGCTTCGCGTTGTCAGGAGCGTAAGGAGCAAAAGGAACATCAGTTTGAGGACATTCAGTAAAGATAACAATAAAATGATACTTATGCATATTTTTACATTTTTAAGGATAAAAGTATGATCAACACCAATTTTACAATTATGTAAAATGTGAATGCATTTTTGGGACACCTTATATATATATATTTTTTAACAGATTTAATCTTTTCCTGCTGAAAGTATTAGCTAAATTTTTGGTAATTATTTGTTTTGATAACTCTTATAACTCCTACCGCATATTTCATACGTTATTACGCAAAACGTTAATAAATTGACGTTCGTCGTAATTGTGGAAAATTTGCCTTTGCCTTATAGATAGTAAAAATGCTGATATTTCTTATGCAATATCACATCGCAGCCACGACTCAGATGCAAATCACCCCTTACTGAATGCTATCCAAAGAAGCTTGATTTTGACGATTTGGACAATTTTAATAGGTTATATTTCCAATATGGGGTTTGTTTACGGTCCTTGATGAAAAGCTTTTTTCACGCGCTTCTCAGCAAGGTGAGAAGCTAGAGCCTTTCATTAGTATTGTGTCTGCTGAGACCTGTGACCAGCAAAAAAGAAATTTCAATTTTCGTTCGAAAAATGTTCCAAGAGATAAACAACCCTAGACGTGGCCTTTCTATTTGCTCTTGTGGCTTTAACTTCCAGGTCGCCGAAGCTAAAAGATTGTCATTGCAAAGTAAAAACCCGCTGATCCTCGTCAAAATTTTTTCAGCATTAGAAGTTGAGGGTATTTTCTCTCAGCATGAGCTTTTAGCTCAAAACTTGAAGCAACACAAATTTTTCAGTAGAGATAAGGCTCTAATGTAATGTTGGGTTTTACCCACATTAGCAAATGAGGACCCTAGCTCTTCGTCCACAATAGCAAAATTTGTCTCTGAGGTTGGGCCTCTCGCCGACGTTAGCCTACGTCCATCTGGAACAAAGAAAATTTCACTGGAATCTTCACTCGTTCACCTTACTCCTGATTCGGGTGAATTCGTGGCAATGCAAAGGCGGTTCCCTTCTAAAATGGCCACGTCTGTGATAGCTGTAAAACTTCAAAATATCCTCGGTAAATGTAAATCAATTCTCAAATTCAGAAATGTCATTTCTGCTAGTACTTCAGCAGTTACAATAGATGCAAACACTCACGGTAGCATTTCTGACGAAAAGGATGATGAATTGGACAAAAGGGAGAACCTTAATTAGAAGAAAGCACTATCAGCAAAATGTCGTAGAACCTTTTACAGATTGGGACTGTGAAACTCCTGTTGATACTTAGTCCACGGTTAATAAAACGAGCAAAACGGCAATGTCACCTAAATCTTCACGCGTTCACCTTACTAATGATTCGAAGGAAACCGCGGCAACGCCAATTTGTTCCCTTTCTATGCCAACCACGCCTGTGATAGCTGTAAAATCGGGTTAACCTAACAGTACCCCTGGTAAATGTAAGTCACATGTCAAAATCGGTAATTTCATTACTGCTAACACTTCAGCAGCTACAACAGATGCAGACACGCCTGTTAACACCTCTCCTTAATCAAAAACTCTCCAACATTCACAAATAACTAATTCAGTTAATGATGCAAGTAGTTTTTATAAATCATTCATGCCATACTCAAATGCAAATTTTCCGAAAAGTTCTGCTAAAATGCCTCAAAATCCAATTTTTCTACTCCTTCCTATTTTTCCCATGCCACAAGCTAGCCTTCCTTTCCATGGATATACCCCCCAAGTGTGCCTATCTACAACAGTCAGAGTTCATTTAACAATAATTTCTCGACAATTTGCAGACCAGGGCCATTTTTTCCAACTTTTGTTTTTCCCCTGCAGTTTCCCTTTCCGGCACCAAGTTTTCCTTTTCCATATGTACTGATGAGCGTAAACTATATCTCAGGGATACGCTCAGTATAGTCTCACTCAATGCGAGACTGCTTTTAGAGGATACTACAAGGAATTGTGTCCTAGCTGACCTGTCGCAGAAACCAAAGATGTGCCCCTTTAAACTGTTCGTTTTAAATGCCAGATCTCTGCTTTATCTGATGCCTCTGCCACAGACTGGTTTTCGTCAACCACTCAGACATTGCTATGGTAACAGAGACGTGGGCATCGCCCTCTGTTGCTGACTCCGAATTATCTATTCTACGCTGTGCTTGCGCTCGAAATGATCGTAATAATGGCCATAGCGGAGAAAGCTTCAACTATAATAAGCAACCAATTACATTTCTGTTGCTTGCATATGCACAATTTACGGCCGTAGAGGGGAGTTGCTGGCTACGAGTTATCCTAAAGAATAAGTACTTCCTACTCGTTGGCTTTTTGTATCGCCCACCGACTGCCAGTCTGAACTACGATCTTTGTCTCTCGCAGGCATTTCATGCCACAGGCGTCTTCAAGCTTCCTGGAGTGTAATGGTTTCCATTCTCGGGTCTTAAAATGTTTGAGAGCTTACTTGAGGCCGTAGATATCGGCATGTGGGATCAGGTAGTCGATTTTCCCACCCCAGAATAAAAAAACTGGACCTAATTTTCTGTAGAGGGTTTGAATCACAGTCAGTGTCATCTTTAGACGCACTTGGGAGTTCAGACCATCTCACATTTGTTAGAACACTAGAACTGGAAACGGAAAAAAAGTATTTCCAAAAGTATAGTTCTTTCTCCATGATTTCCGATCAGCCAATACGGCGGAATTGCTGACACATCTTAATTTCCTCGACTGGTCTGACTTTTTCCAATGCTTGGATGTTAATGAATGTACTGATACACCATACAAAGAGATGGATCCTCTTATCTCCCGTTTGGTCACCCGTAAGAAAATAATGCGTGTCAGGGATGAAGTGTACCTTCCTCTGTCTTCCCACCATAGGCTGTGTAAACTTTCACATAGTTTGTATGAACAGAAATATAATTCCGTTCTGCAATGGATCCAACTGGTCTTTGAGCAGGTTTATAAGCTCTCCGAAAAAAAGCAGATAGCGGATGCGGTCAACTTTGCTGAAAACCCATCGCTAAATGTTGCGAAACTCTTTTCGCCCACAGTCAAAGCGAAGATAAAAACGCAGCACCCCATATATCAAGACGCCTTAGGAAACCACATAGTTGACGCTAAGTTGCTCGCTGATAGCTTTAATGCGTTCCTATCCAAAACCTTGAGTGAAAACTTGGTCTCTCCATTTTTGACTATCCGTGCATGAACGGGTGCCGCCTCAAAACCAGAAATGTTATCCTCTGGGATGAGACTGTAGCCATTCGTCCTTTTCGTCTATCGCATAGTCCAGGACCAGATGGCCTCTAAAGGCTTGAGCGAATGATATTTTTCCGTTTTTTACTGTGTAATATAGTAAATCTTGCTCTTGAAAGCAAAACCTTTACTATTTAAAAGAAGGAATCGCATATACTGCCTATTCCCAAGCACGGCCGATTGACGTCTTTTGACGTCTTTGGGCTAATCAATAGACTTCCGGCAGCCTCGAATATCTTGGAGACCGAAATCAAAGAAAGAATAATGCGTCATCGGACAGAGAACAACTAACTTAAGTCAGTTCAGTGTGGCTTTCTCGAAATAAGATATTGTGACACACGCCAGGTCTGTTTCTTTGATTATGCGCTACAATCCAGAGGGAGGGGTTTTGCCCTTTATACGGTCTATTTTGATATCACTTAGTTTTTTATCGTGTTGAGTATGATCTGCTCTTCTGATACTTGTCTCTTACGGCATAGGTAATAATTTTCTGAATTAAATATCTTCCTATTTGGATGCTCGCACACATCGAGTCAAAAGTTCCAGTGTCATCTACAACATCACACATGTGAGGAGTGGAGTTATTCCGGTTGGCGCACTTGGGCCAGCCTTATTTCTTCGTTTTATTAACGATATCATTGATTGCCTTCAGTATGGTAGACCATTTGTGCATGCTAAAAATTTAAAAGCCACTGATCAATATAAACCAGCAGATCTCAACATCGTACTCGAGCTGATAAAAGGGATCTTCAGGCCTTTGCCAGTTGCGCTGCACATGGCACCTCTTCCTTTCTTTGAACAAATGTTCCGCTAGGGTTGTTGGCGACGATCATCAGCCTGAAGTAAGCATAAATGTTCACGAAATACATGTGCCAGGAGTTATTAAGGATCCGAGTAAATCATATTCTAATAGTCTTAATCTGTCAGAGCACTGTGCCCTGACTGCCTTGAAAGCACACCCAACCATCAGATTTATTCTCAGAAATGTTACGAATATTTTAATTCAAGTGAGATCTAGTCGCCAATACTGCTCGTTCTAGGTCGCCTTCTGTGCGCTAGTGAACTAAAGAAGATAGAATCGGGCCAGCACTTTTTCACGAAAGGAATTTGCTCTTCAGAACACCGCAACCTGTTCTACCAACAACGTTTTGAACTTATTAATCGCAGATTACACAATGGAAAATTTTTACTGTTAACATTTTAAAAGGCCGTA
>JAYGXS010000001.1:40985290-41020251 GCA_036362985.1 Ligula intestinalis | reverse complement strand
TGCTGAGGATAATGGTGCCGAATCTGCGGCTCGCAATCGGCTAATTCTTCAGCCAACAGCGAGCCATTTTTAACTAACACACATTCCGCTGGTGCAGAATCTCGAAAAACTGAGGATACAATGGTCTTGTGTCAATCCTCACCGAACCGACCTAGAGGCCCTCGACGAGCGGCAGTTTTTTTCTGCTTAACCGTCATTTCTATCGATAACTGTACATATCTTTCGATAGTATTGTACCTGTGAAGTCAGATTTTCTTTTCTTGAAAAACTCCCTATTTTGCCCACTATTGACTTAGCACAAAAATAAAAGAAAACAATATTGACCACACAAGAGAGAATGTGTTTTAAGCTTTTTCCTGTCTTCGAGTCTTTTGAAGGCGCCCGAAATATTCTTTAACAATGAACCCAATTTTTAAAATTGCCTGTAAATTGGAAGTTAACAAATAAATTGAATAAATAAATCTGTTAAGTAAATATATATCAGAATTGTGTGTAACTGCACCCGTTGTGTTAGCCACTATTACCACCTCGAGCATTCCCATCCAGACAACAACGACTCACTGTGAAAAGTATGGATACGGACATCTAGATGGGATAAGGTTTCTCAAAGTTTAAGGGAATTCTTTCCCAAGTAAGTTGACATGGCGAATACTAAGAAGTCATTAAAATGTGGGCTCAGACCGATTCCGAGCCAGTATGCCTGTATGAGAATATCTCGGCTCTGCCTATACTCGAGAGGAAAAAATTCAAGTGCTCGAAGTCTGTGTTCGTGAGACAAGAGATTCATATATAACGTATTCGGTGATCGTAGTCCACAGGCCAACTCCAACCAGAGTGGCTTCCACTTCCGCAGGTTCCACAGAGTACCGAAAACAAGTGCGTTTGAAGTACAAAGGCTATGATACCTTATGATTTTTATTGAATTACCATACAGAGTTCTCTGGTGTCTGCACCACCTTTCATAGGATGTATCCTTATTGCAAATTTTGTTACTGAATATCACTAAAGATGGCTGCATTCGGCTTTAACTACCATATTTTTGCTGATTTAGATTTTAAGTTCGTATCGAGACCAATATCAAAATGAATTTTAATTGTCCGCATGCATTCTTGTGTACACTGACCTGAAGTGCCTTAGCCTATGCAAATCAATTGGAACAAATGGCCAATTAACGTTTTCAAGTGTATATCATTCCGAGGCCTACAAATAGTTATACCTTAACAACGATTAACCTGATTCTGAGGAATAACTGATCGTGCTTGTATTCAAGGTTTTCACCCAACGGTAACCAAAAATGACCTTGACCGGACGAATCATTTCCAGGAGCGGGTAGTGTGCCGCTTTTTGCAATAATTTACGTTAGCGACATGAAAAAGTTTCTGAAACGCCTAAGTCAACCGAAATATAAAAGTGAAAAGAGTTCGGAAAGCCATGTAGTGCCTTCTGCTAGGAAATCTGATGCCTGTTATGAGGTTAAAGAAAAAGATCTGCCGAGGTTACATAAGGCCGTGTGGCAAGGTGATTTGGAAGCGGTAAAGCGGTTGGTAATGAAGGAGCCCATGGTACCTGATAAAGAAAGCAGGTATGTATAGTCAGCTTAAGCACTTTCAGAACACCGTTACACTTGGCTTGTGCAAAAGGAAATATTGAAATTATCCAGTGTCTTTTGGAATATAATGCCAAAGTCAATCTGTTGGACCAAAATTTTCAAACTCCTTTGATGAAAGCAATCCAAGGTGGTCATTCGGAATGCATTGACCTTTTGCTCAACTACCGAGCGGATCTAACCGTTAGGGATGAAGATGGAAACGCCCCACTTCACCTTGCTGTGAAATATGGGCACAGGGATATCGCCGAATTATTCCTGAGAGCTGGTGTTGGCATTAATTCGCATAATAGTGTGAGTAACATCCTCCCATTTTGGATGATTATTGAAGCTTAATTTTTTAAGGCGAACTGTTAATAAATTTGATATTTTTATTTATTCGTCCCCAGGATTACCTTTACGCTATACATACTAGTCGACGTTTTTGAGATCGTAATTGATGTTCTGACTTTGCACTACGAACAGTGTTTCACGATACACCGTGGTTTACAAGGCCCTACTTCGTTTTTGACTGTTAACATACGTTGCATGTCAAGTGCGATTGAAATGCTTTTGTGTACAGTGGCTCTTATCCAACAATGCTGCCATATTCATACATGCCCTATTTGAATGCAAACAGAATTTGGGCACTATCTGACTCTAGTTGGCACATTTAAAGAGTGGGTAGTCTGGTCATCCAAACCTTCAGTAAGTTGAACTATGCCATTACTTCTCACATCGTTAATAAATTCCTTACTTATAGTCAATCCTCTTATTTTAGCAAGGTATGACTCCTCTACATATGGCCGTCGAAAACCAAAATGTTGTCATGGTAAATTTTCTCCTTTCGGAAGGCGCTGAGATTGACTGCATCACCAACACCAAAAAGTACGTTTGCTTGCACCTGACTTCATTTTCACCTTTCATTATTCGTCTCAGAAAGCACTCTTATTATATACCATTTATTTCACCAAAAACTCTAAAAGGTAATATATGTAGGCCAGAAATAACATAACATTTCGAGTCGGGAATGTAGCGCGCATTTTAGGGACCGACTTATTTTTACCGCTAGCTCAGACGTTCACCTACATTATCTTCTTCCAGGTCGGCGTTGATGATCAGTTGCGAGAAAGGTGACGCGGAAATAGCAGATCTCCTTATCAGTTGTGGTGCTGATTTTGAACTGCGAGATTGCCATGGTAATTCTCCTTGTGGGTCTGCCTTCTCTTTATACACATTGTTTATTTACGTTTAGATAGCGATAGAAAACAATGTCATGCATGTAGATTCTAATTTGAACTAACGACTTGTTTTTTGAAAAATCCTGTATTTTGCTCGTTCTTCGCTACTTGCGCTACGGAAACTATTAGCAATAGCACAAAAAGGCACAGGGGATAGGTCCGGACGGTCTTTATATAAAAAAGGAAAATATAAAGTCGCGACATTTAACTTTTACGTGAATGACTAAATACTCAACGCGGGCAAGTACGATCGTTATGACCTGTCATTGTTTTGCTTTATAGCGAGGCCTTCTTAATTGACAGATGATTATTTGCCATAGCCAAGCCGCGTTTACGATTACATCATTTTTTCAAAAGACTTTAGTTGAATTCTCTTAAAATTTTAAGAAGGCTTTGGCGCGTCCGCTGGAGGACATTATAGCCACATGCTATGTGGGGCTGCCAAAATGCAGGTTAGTTATCCCACAGAGGCCTCAGTTGACGATATTTTCAGAACAACTAGTAAACAAGGATAAGTTTATTTGCGCCCATAAATGTTCCAAATTTCGGTGGGAGTACATCGCATGGCCGCTCAAAAGTAAAAGTCTCCCAGCTCAAGTGTCTTACGGCATTCGTGGTTAAAGGTTGAATACTTGACTTATGCATCAGTAATGCATATTCAATAAAGTTTCTGAAACGACAAAAAGACTGATAGGAAAACTATTGGAACAGTTCCTTTTAGTTAACACAATCAAATAAGTGTTTAGATACGCGGAACTTCGGCCTTCCGAAAATTTTCAAATAGTTTTTATAATTAGTATCTTTCCTCACGCGGCCCCACCATGAATCCTTACCGACATTCCTAAACCGTAGTTAATGGGGCACGCACGCGTTGAATGAACGTACATGCTTTTATCGTAAAAATATCTGCCATCTCTTTGCATGTTTCTGTACCCGGACCTTGTATGTCCAAACCAAAGTCCTTTTTTAGAAAAAAAACTGGCCACGATCATTACTCGTTTTCCATCTGTGGTAAAAATGTGCAAGTGTTTGCTGTCCCTCTTCTCACTCCAATCGGAACCATTTATTTTTTTATCGAGTTAGAGTTTAATTTCGTTTTCACCTGTTTAATATAGTGACCGGGACATATATGTGAGCTAAGTAAACTCTCATGAAATATGCTGATATACTTATAATATGTATCTTCTTAGCTTTGAACTTGTTCAAAGAAATATTTATCATTACGATAAATATACTTTCTATCGTCGTTGAGCACTAATTCTGCATAGGACACTTTTTAACCTACCGGATTGCATTCATCATTGATGTTGTTCAAATAAACTTCGCATTTAAAAGCATAGGTCGCCAGTTTGCTGAGAGTTAGAAATCGGGTATGACAACTTCAACATTCCGACGAACATTGCGAATTCCATTTTTTTTTAAAATCAATCCATTACCAGTAGGGGTAGTGATTTGTTTTTCCCCCGAGCATACTTTGTTATCGAAGTATACCTTTATTCGAAACATTTTTGGTACTGCAATACTGTGGCTGATTATTAGCAAGGCCCTTAGCTTACTGAGGCTTGGGTTCTCTGAAATGTTTGAAAACACCCCTTATGAATAAGGCGATGAAATCTTTGTACCATTCTTTGAGAATCCAACTATGTCCTAAGTGATCTATCCCATAAAGTGACAATGAACAATCTGTAGTTTTTTTTGATTATAGAGTATTACTTAAACAGAGTTAAATATTTATATCGCGGAGCATAATCCAAAGATATTACACATATGCTGGGATGCCTTCTTTAATATGTGTTTCAAATCAAACTTCTCTACAAAGTGGTTACTTAATTAATATGAATTTTCGAGTTGGTTTTGAATGCCTTTATAAAATAAAATCCATTTTATAGAGGGCAGGCGTAAACAAATTTTACTCATTCAATAGCCGACCAAGTGCTCTTGAAATTATGTACTGTAACAGGGGTTCTTTCAGATTCGAAAGCTTTTTAAATTCCGAAAAATATTTGAACCTAGCCTGTCGTTACAACTGCCAATAGGGTTTCCATACTACACGCTGTACACTTTCTGTGTAACGGCTTTCAAAATGTTCACGGGGTTAATTATGAAACTCAGATTCCATTCGCAAATACACACCGCCATAAAACCGACACAACTTAAGGGAATATAAAGACACATAACTTTTTATCAACTATATTCTGTCATTCAATCACGTCAGTTTAGAGCATTCTTTGCGAAATCGGTAAAAAATGCGATTTCCATTCATCTTCGATTATGGATACGAAGGTGCACTTTGCATATATCTTCCAACAGCCCTTATGAAAAGAAATGTAATGCCTTCCAAAATACTGCCTCCTTAGCCTTCAGATCCGTCCATAAGTTAGAGACGAAAAAAACAAAGTTTACTGTCAGTTTTCTGGTTAATCGTATGCTCTCATACTTCGCGTCATCCAGACATTTAATTAATTTTATTATAAGCTAATTTACTTGATTTTTTTTCGGATTGTATCCGACAAAGTGCGCTCCCCTGACCCATGCGATTGATGGTTTGGCCCAAAAAGCGAAGAGCTTTTTGGGTCCGGGTTTAAGTCTTAGGCTGTTCTGGCCTGGGATTGAAGTATGCCTATCCGATGGGGAAGATTAAACCAAAACTGACGGTATTCCCTCTACACAAGCCAGTGTTTGCCGACTAGCAATGCGTTCTTCCCTAAATTATTACTTCATTGTACTCCGACGGATGATATTTTGATGTGAACTGTACTTATGCTAATATTTATGGTCGCTTTATTTGAAAATTGAATTTCAGTACGTTTAAATTTCGTCGAAGTTAAAAATGATCAAAATCCGGTAGGAGTTTTGGTAATGGGTCTCTGGTTCTTTGACGTACTACTGGAATAAATGGACTTTATTAAGCAGTTTACTCGCCGTTCTGCTCAGGTTTCGCGCGATTTCGGAATCACACAGCTGTTAGCAAAGAGCTCGACCTTTCCAAAACCTCCATACTGCGTCGATAAACAACACAGTATTGTTCTCAAAAAAGTGCAGGATTAAAGTTCAAGTTCGTGGGATGAACCCAACGAGTAGTAAGGAGGACGTTTTCTACGTCACACATGAATTCATGTGCGTGAGCAGTTTTTTGCACGCATCGAGATCGCAGTTTGGTTTGTCAGGGTTCACATTGTGTCAGCCGGATTGTCAGTGCTCGTTCGTGTCCTTTTCCGCTTGTGCTGTGAAAAGCATCGCGCTGTTTTCGTGTGCTAGTCGGCAAAACGCTTACTTATTCCGCCTGCAGGCTGACAATACTCTTACACGCTTTATGTGTTTTTGTGAACAATATAATTTGGTAAATTCCGAATTCATTTGTTCGGTAACTTACCTTCAAGCCAGTACAGTTCAATGGGTAGGTAATGCTTGATTGAGGTAATAAAAGTATGTGAATAATTTACTTGGTATAATCAGCTTAGGATATTTTCTAGTGGAAGGAGGAACCCACGGTAACATCTCACGACAACAATCATCTCACACATAGTTAAATTAGGCTGGCAGCAACCTCAAGGTTTACTCTATACAATTTCCCTGAAAAATTAGTTTTTCCAGTGGTATTATCATCACCTGAGCCACAGAGGCCTCTGACAGTAGGTTAGCAGCCTGTGAGATGTCTAAAGTCTCTACTGACATCGTAAGACAGACCTTTTTATCACTTAAGGAGGAGAAAATATGACGAGATGTAAAACCGCCCCAGACACACCCGAGCCCTGGAGCGCCTGAAGTTCCGCCTTAGGGCGTAATTTACGTTTGACGGAACAATTTACGCTGCAATAAACCTAAAGACAATTCTGCCGAACGGTAGTATCTTTCATGGGTGTTCAGAGAAAATGTTTATCCGCCCAACTTCGTCAGTCGGTGCACGCGCAAATGAGACGAACGACAAAATCGCAACGACCCCAAAATGTGGCGAGTGGTTTTGTACGTCAAAAACGTACGGAGGCCGGCGGCTGCCTTCTCGCATTACTTGGATTTGGAGGCACACACAGGTCGGAGGCAACCATAAGCCCCGGGTAATAAAACCTAAGGACCCATTGTTATGGCAAAAAACCTATGGAGTCGTCTATGGGATCTAGTGCAATTGCAGACAAAGCAACCACGACGCACAACCTGTTAGCCTTCTCAAGACGCGAAATGCCGAAAACGCAGCAGAATGCCGAAGAAATTATGCCAATTCCCAAGTCGTGGCTAGTTCACCGAGACCCGGCCACATATTGCAATTGGATGAGACAAACATTTCCGCGAGAGATGACAGTTGTGTGAGCCGCGAGTTGCTTGAATTATAGTTAACGGGCCCCCAGTCTGTAAACAAATTCAAAAACCTGTCAAACCCATATTCGGTGCTAACGCTCAGATTGAACAGAACAAATCGCTGATGGGGGGGGGGGGGCAGGTTAACACCTCTTTTAACGCCAGTGCCCAGGTGGCCGACATATTATCACGTCCAAATCTGGCGCCAGTGATGAAAGTTCAGCAGGTCACGACCCGTACGCCAAACATCAAGCAATTGGCGCACGCGCAAGCAACTGTCGCCAATAGAAGTGAATATGCGAGTACCAGGAAGCGGTTCAGAAGAAGAAGATGCGACCACTAAAACAAGAGTTTTGTTAGCCCGACGTTTTGAATTTTAGTGTCCCTAGTGTCCGTTTGCTTACATCTATCCGTGTAAAGTTTACATGGTCGAAACGCATTGCGAAAATTACTAAAAACACATAAACGAGTGATTTACGCCCAGGTGTGGGATAGAATTCATTAGCAAACACTTTACAGTCACTTGTTTGCAAACCACAACCGCTTTCATTTGTAACTGGGTCTCGTTTTGCATAAGTTATTTGCAGTACACACAGCAGGTTCTCAAAACCTAAACCGATGTTTTAACCAAAATTATATAAGGGTAAGTCCTATCACAACTGCATGATCTGATGATGGCTAACTTTTCTGAAATGCATATGCATGGTTGAATATATATGGTTAATATTTCAATGATACAGTAGCCGTGAATTCCTGGAAGCAATGCACTCAAATGAGGCATGTATCAATAGGTTTATTGATTTGGACGCTAGCTACGGTTATCTCAAAGCTAAATTGAACGCGCGCTACCAAAACACGATAGACAGCCAAATTATGGAAGACACTTAGCACCTACAAGCACAGATCAAAAATCCTACCAATCGGTGCACACGTCGGAGGAATATTTATTTTTCTAACGTTTAAACATGCTAGTTGTTTGTTGCAAACTTTTTCCACGTCTGATGGTGACCAGTTGGTCCGTGTCGAAAATTCACGAAATAAAATTAAAAAATTTTCCAAAGAATATCTTATTCTCATAATTAATATCTTGAAATGCAAATATTTCAATACAAAACTATGTCAGACCGCCAGGCACCCATTTGAATTCTTCAAAAAACCTGCAAAATTGTGTTAACCAATTCATACGCAAACGAGAGAAGAAACCACTTCCAACTGGTCCACAAATTTTGGCGAACTTTTCCGTACGTGAAGAATGTATCAGAAGTGGTCAGGCGCCTGCTCACCCCACTTGGAGTTGGAGTTGCGCACAGGCCAAAAGCAACCATCAGGCGTCAGGACAAAAAGTCTTGTTCCAGTGATCGCATCTTCTTCTTCTGAACTGCTTCCTGGAACTCGCATATTCACTTCTATTACTCTTTATTGAAAATATTTGGAGATTTTTTCATTGCCGCTCTAAAAATCATTATATTGCTTGGAGCTAACGGACCGGACTGGTTGCCTTTATTCTCTGGTTTGAGACCTGTGCTTATTGAGAATAGTAATTGGAATTTCGCGGCGTGGTCGGTTCGATTAAATTATCTCTTCCTTGGGGTTCTTGAGTGTTTTAGGAGCTGAGACCTTAATGGTCACATCGAAGATACGGAAATAGATTTTCGTTTTAGAAAGCTCATAAAGTTGTTCAAGTTCCGTGTGTAGGAGCGCGGCAATCGTGCGTGAGTTTGAAGTCATCATGATAGAATTATTCTACTGCTTATCATACACGGGAAAAAGACCGATTTAAAAATGCGAATCTTCAGGAACCCAGGCTACGCACGTTTGGCTTTCGTTCTCTCTACTTGATTCAGTTTAGTAATATGTCTCAATGTGGTCAATAATTTGTGGAACCTAAGATGTAACACTGAGGCTTCGTCAATAATTAGGCTGCTCTCGGTTTTTATGAGGATTTCAGTTCATCCGTTCGACTTAAGTGTTGATCTGCCCTGAGTTCTTCCAAAAGGACAAACATCCCTTCCAAGGAGATTCGCAAGATATTTATGATGTCAACTTCGTGATGCTGACATTTTATTTGCCGAATAATTTCTGATTTTTCCTTATTACGGAAAATGGAGAAAACCTAAGGCCTGTGCTCAGTAAGCCTTTTTCAGAAAATGCACTTCAAGTGCTGTTTTTCAAAAAAATGTTTGCTTTCTTTTGGATCTCACTCATGCTTCTCACATATTTTAGCAAGAATGTACTGCACCTCCGAATCTCCCATGGGAGTCTTACAGAAAGTAACTGCATTGCCCCATCTCTTTCATTAGCATATGAAAGGTAAAAAAGGGTTGGACATGTAAATATGTCCCTTCCCACAATAATACGGGTACCCTGCACAACATTCCACGGAAGCGCGTTTTTCTGTGTCCTAAGTGTGAATTGCATTAAATTTAAGCCCTTAGTTTAATCCTTATCATACGTGTAATTATTTCTCCGTCTCTCTTGAAGTCTGGCTTAAGCGCACTTGCACTTGGGCCCATATTTCTGTTCTCAGTCAGTAAATGCTGAACTTGGACCCATAAATTGTCATATTTCTGGAAAAAACGAGAACGCAAACACGTCGCATTTGAGTTGAAAGACATCCGTTTTGACCGCTCATGGGTTGGGTTTATCTTGTTTCATTCTTTTAATTGCAATGCATAAAACTATAATAGGAAGGTAGTTGAGGGTCGATAAGCAGAGACTGGTAAAGCCGAATTGAGGGCTCGATGGAGTCGGTCCAGCCCTCTGCTATCGATCCCTCTTCCCCCAATAATCCCATGACGCACTCTGATTAAATGACCAAACTCAATTGACCGCATGTCTTGCCTTTTACCATGTTGCCATGTAAATGTAATGACCTGATGCAAATTTATCCAAAACTTGTGTATGCCTACCAACTGCTCTGTTTATGTCTCTGATGAGAATTTTTGCAAATTCAGATGCGCTTTTTTATACAATAGATCATGTTTTCCGTATTAAAAGTAACAGTCATTTTCCCCTGTAGCTAGCATGTCTTGTCTGGGCGACAAATTTCTATAATTACAAAAGAGATAAGCTATTACTTAACTTTCTATAACGAGAATCAAATAATAGGAAGGATTTACGGCATTTTCGGCCGAAATGACCTGCAAATAATTTCCCTTATACCTGCAGCACTTGGTGGATTTGTAGCAGCAGTAACTATTTAAACTCATGTAAAATCATGGGGTTTCTAATGAAATCCATGTCAAGCAGAGCAGCCCACGAAAAGACTCGAAGTTTTATAGCGGCAAAGACCCAACGGTTTTTAAAGGCAGAGGTTGATTTAACAAAATGAATGGTTACTAACTTACAAAACGTATAATTAACCAAAAGCTTTGACAAAGCCATATTAGAAGTTACGTTATTAAGTCTAACTGTAAGGGTATATAACACGAGACTGCGACAAATGAGAACATAACTAAAAATGGAAATAAAGGAAACTTGAGTGCTAGTTTTCTATATCTTTGCATGAAAGCAACATTAACTCTGAAAGTCCAATTGACAAACATTTTTTTCAGTAAATTCTGATCAGACCGCTACAATTATATGTATAAAGTCAGCTTGACATTTGTCTTAATCGATTTCATCAACGTGCTTATGAATGACAAACTCAAGCATTCCCGGTATTTAGAAAATATTTTTTGTCTTTTGCGGGTTTATTTTGATTTATTTATGCAGTTTTGGCAGGATTCACATTGGTTTAAAAATACCGATAGCCTCAGAGCCACAGGTTTCATGAACAATAAGCAGTTTTCCATAGCAGTCTCTTCTAGCTCTTCCTTCAGTGGATATCATTATGAAATAACAAGACCAGTTAGCGCCTTCTCAGTCGGGCTTATAACTTCGAGCTTCAGATTAAAAATTTAAATATCTACATTTGCTATACCAAATAAGAATGACTTGGGAAATCATAAAATAAATAAAGAATATTCGAATGCAGCATGTACTTGGACCTCAACATTTACTGTTCTCCCACAAGAAAACTTAAGTGTCACAAAATCTTCACTACATTTTTTGGATATTTATCAAATATTTTTTTTACACATCTTTTCTACTTCAGTGATATTTTTCCAAAATGTACATACTGTCTGTGCAAACTTGCTTAATTACGTGAATATTTGTTAAACACACTACTTTTGTTTGTTTTAAAGGTTTTCTTTATTGCTATTTCTCTTAACAGAACACACGGCAGAAGAAATAGCTAAACTGAATGGTCATGACGAGTGTTATCAGTTGCTGCATAGCCTTCGTGATTCAGTGGGCAGTGTGGGGCGTGGTTCTTCCTCTTCTCCTCAAAGACCACTGAGATCGATTTTTCCAAATGAATCATCTTCGTCCTATCACGAACGAGAAGTCAATCAGGGTCCTAGGCAGACTACTTCAGCTAAATCCAAGAAACCCGAATTTCAGACTGTCGATCGGAAGCCCTGGCGCCTGAGTGATGTCCTGGGCGAGGATACTGGCGACGATGTAGTAGACATTGAAACGAATTTAAATTCCCCCATACCAGCAGAGGATTCACATGGTCTGAAATCAGGGGTTAAACCCGGTTCACGCTGTTCTCATGGAGATCAGGACCAGCAAACTGCCGTCTGTTCCGTTGAGGATGCAAGCGAGTCAGCGAACCAGCCGAAGTTATGTGAAGAGGATAATGGTTGTGAGGAGGTGGAGGAAGGAGCAACAGAAACCTCAAGGCCGCGGCTCGTACCGCGGAATTCGGTGACAGAAAATCGGGTTGTCAGCCGGTCGGGTTCGGGTACGTGGATTTCTCCTACTAACGTTACTTATTCCCTTTTTTAGTAAACATTCGTATAGTTTTGCACTTAGCAGCACGATCACACAAACGCACTCAAAGAGCTAAATGTTGGCAAAACACTTCACAATAATGGGACAGAGATGTTCCAATGCGTATTCTGCATAATTTTCCCCTTATCCGCTTTCCTTACGATAAGTCAACCGCTGCATATCATGCATATCGATAATTTCAGCTCTGAAAGATATTCGATCAATCGATCAGTACATTCGGAAGGAATGACAGCAGCTATTGAAATCTCGATTTAAACGATAGAAAAGATGCAGTAAAAGTAGTGAAGTCAAAACATTGTTAACAGGTGATTTTAGTGTGCAGAATGCATTAAACTGCTAATGAAACATAAATTTAAAAAGAACAATGTCATTTGCGTAATAACAGTGTACAGTACGGATACTGCATTTGCACAGTGAAATTTTTACCTGAGCACAGGTAAAGCTAAACATAATGATCTGTTGAAATCAAGGTAGTAGTATTTTTATGGACATCTCAGTATCCAGCATGCGTTCACCTTATTCCTCCTACACCGTCACAAATACCTTCAGTGTATTTAGCTCATTGTTTGCAAGTATAATCAGAAAATTAACTAATAGAATTAATCTTTTTTGGAAGTTGTTAATTTCTGGTGATTTAACTTGGGCTATGGAGTACGATGCCGCAAAGTACATCGTTAACTAGCCATCCAAGACCGAATTTTACCCACGGATGAAGCACGGTTGGCTGTAGTGAATGAGTTTGAAATTTGTTACGGAGACGGGAAAGCATTGCTACATGTCTTTAAATGGTTTGAGATTCCACCCGGTTCTGCACTCCTTGCCTATGTATCATATTGGACAGCCTAGGAGTCCATTGGGATAACTACCTAAAAATAAACTCGATTAATTTTCAGAATCTGTTTTTGTTTTTCTGGCGTCAAGCATAAACAAAAGTGCCTGATATGACATTTTGAACTCATGCTTGTTTAGGGATGTAAGCCGAATTCACGACAGATGGTTTTCTTCATAAATGCATATGAAACATAGCGAATCTTTTTATATGCTGCCTTAAATTTTCTCCAACAAATTCTTGATTTTAACCCATTTTCTTTTGAACAGCCTTGTATAATCCTTGTTCTGTTAAGTTGGCAATGTTATGCTGGTTCGGAATGCCATACGTGTTTTAGAAATAAGATTTGAGTTATTGATGGTAGCCAGGCAACCATTTTGTTCCAAATAAGTACGGGTGGGTAGTTCCTGAGACCTGCTCTCTGTGTCATTCGCGGTAGCTTACACTTCGGAATTTCGTGCGCTTGCAGAGTTAACCTTAAGGTAGCTTTAGATCGTGAGTGTCTTCTTCATTTATGCCTGTAAGATGCCGGAGTCTACCGACGAAAGTAAACTCATGGCGTCTGGAAGCAGACAAACACGTTTTTTGTCAAGAATACCAAGGCCGAAACTGTGGTTCCGAACGTCCAGGGCTAAGCTCTCCGGCAGGCTAAAAAAAAGCAATTCAACGCTTAATAAGAGGATTGTCAAGTATTCAAAAGGTAGCTACACTCTAGCATATTTTGAATTTTCTCCTCGGTGCATTGTTCAAGATTTTTCTATTCAAGTATTTCAAAACCGTGACCAATGAAAAACTGAACTTGATGTCTTTCAATAAAATTACCGATTATAATAGAACTGTCTCTCCATGAGACGCCACTAATATTTTCGTATCGAGTTGGCTGATTTATTTTTTCATGATCTTGATAAAACTTATTGTTTATCAATGTAGTTGTGGGCGTGACCGGTCCACCAGACGCTGTCAAGAGCTCTATATCCTCACCCACCTCGTCAGCTCCAAAGAAAAACACTCAGTCATGGGAAGTTGAACGCGAATATACACGCAACTTAACAGTGGAATCGACCGATTTACATGCAACTGCATTAAAGGTTAGCAACTTTTAAAAAAAAATGTATGTGCACGTCCAATTTTCTTCTGTCTTATCTTTTAGCTGCATTAAATTGTCCTTTAAACACAGATCTCATATAAGCATTTTAGTCTCTTAAATTGCTGAACAGGATTATCTGTCAAACCCGTCTTATTATTTGTATGCTGATAAAAGGATGTCAACATTGGCTCTGGAATTATAGCTTTTTTTCGAATTAGCTTTTCTGTCCTTCATCATTTTCAGTAATTTGAGATTGATTTGTAGAATCCGTTTTCCGTGTAATTTCCTACTTCAAAATCACAACCTTTCTTTTCTGCGGTACTCAATGCGACAGTACTTTTTTTTCAATTGATAAGTTAAGTCGATCCAATTGAGAAGGGACATCAGTCATGTAATTCACACCCTAAGATGGCTTTCTATTCAGCATAAATTAATGCATTATAATATCGGAAAAACCAGCATATTCTTTAGCTTATAAAAAATCAATAGTCTCCGTCAATTTTGGGACGCTTTTTGAACTAAACAGATTTGTTTTCTCAAGTAAGTACTGTTTTCTCTTCAGTGATGTATCTGGGAAGATATGAATAAACGTTTGCCTGAGGGTTTAATTATGGCCTATGTTATATTTCCATTTGGTCACTGCTAGTCTCTTAGTTGCGTGGCTTGTACACAAAGCGCTGTTATATTTCATTGGTAATGTTAAAGGATAATACAGTAGGAGGCTTTGATAACTAGAATATCATCGTAGTTTTAAGAAGACAGTGACTTACTGTTTTGTTCACCACAACGAGAATCTTAGCAGTTTTTCCACTCCAATGATAAACCCGACGTTCATTTAATAAAATCATAGTAAAGCAGGAAGTTAAAAACTTAAAGGGGAAAACTCTCGAATAAATAAAATTTGCGGTAATGGGAAATATGTTTTGTCTTCTAGGCGCCTGTTTCGTCACCGAAACCGGAGACCGATGACGAGGAGGATAGTTGGGCTAGCGACGACTCCGAAAACAATGAGACAAAGAAACGTTGTGAAGCGGTTGCTAAAGCTCTAGCTCAAAAGCGCTTGGCTCAAACAGTAAGTTTCTGACAATAAAGTCAGACTAATGTTCTAGAATTCTTTGGAAATAACCATCAAAGTAAATTTTCCTTACACACCGGAATAACTTGTCAAAGGAATGATACTGAATTGCCTCCTCTCAAACATTTTGGTTGAATTCCATTTACTGAAATTAGTTTTTTTTTCAATTTACTTCGTGAGGGTCATAAGCAACACCTTTGAAAATATCATTGTTTACATGCTGGTGCTTCATATAAATTTGTAAAAGCTCTCAGAAATGCCGCTAGGATTATTAGCTGTCGCGAGCCACCATTGCTGAACTCCAAATTTGCGGGACCTGGCAACTGTTTGACTCTAGCCTGGACCGGTATCTTCCGTAACTCAATCGGCGAATGGACTTCTAGCATACTTATTAGTTCCGATTGTAACCAACGGGGCAACGGGCCTGTGATTTAATTTGAGAGCGTTGAGTTTAGTAACGCTCGATTACTAGAAAAAAAACGGGTTTGGATCTCAAGCCCGGCAAAACTGGGCTTGAAATAGGCCCGCTGACGTTGCCTTTTAAGACTGAAATAATCACTCCGGCCCTTCTTGTTATTACCGGTACTCCTTTCCGCATTGTTGTTTATTGAGTATGAAAAGATCGTATTGCGTTTGTTTGCCAAAATAAGGCGTGCCCTTGTTGATTTCGATCAGACAATGCTATTTTAAAACCTTTTTGTTTTTTCTTTAGCAGATTAGTTTGTCGTTCTAACGTGGCCTTAATTTTCACCACTTTTGTTACTAAAATCTCTTCTACGCTTTCCAGCGTCATTATAAGTAGTTCGAATTATTAGTTTGTAAGGTACCTTCTCTTGGTTTATTTCAACTGAAAATTCAAGGCAGCCTGTAGTTGCCGCTTTATTTTTTCAAAGACATTTATAGTTGCACAAATAACGGAAATGGTACTGTCATGGCTGGAAACAGTTGCAGAATTGGCATGTATCCCATATACCATGATGAGGTTCTTTTGTCAAGGATCATTACAATCTTAATCCTCATCATCACCCCCCCACTACCCTCCACTACGGCTATCTTCATCATCTTCGTTGTCGTCATTATCATCATCATCAATCATCAGTGCAAATGTAACGCCAGTAGCAGCAACAGATGCTATCAAAACAGAATATTTTGCTAGAACAGGTCACGCAAGCACTTTTCATTTGTAAAACTGGAACTCTATTGTTCAAAGTTTATAAGATTGAGAAGAAGACGACTCAATTGCTGGGAAAATACTTTTATTTGCCTGACGTTTCGAGATCCGTCGCGGATTCGTCATCAGAGACACAGTCAAAAAGCAGTAGCAGAAATGGGCCTTTATCATGTCATTAATATAATATCCGTACACATTATAGGTCGCGCTTTTATATTCCTCCCTTTTTCACTCAAAAGATTTGTTTGCACCGAAATTGCACTTTCTGGACCACTGTTTAGTGTTACCATGATCCCAAACAGCACGTCCGAGGTTTGTACACGAGTGGGGTGATCAATGCGCTGAGCTCTCGCCCATGGGCCTACTTAATGTCAGCTGAGATTGGCATGGTCACCTTTCTTATTCTTCTTTTTTCTTCAGATTGAAAGTTCTTCGGAGAAGGGAAAACCCTCAGGGAAGAAGGTACCAGAATATCAAACAGATTCCGATTGCGATAAATCAGATTGGGATAGCAATAACAGCGCAAAGGGTCGTCAACCGGCGACAATGGACACACATTCTGCCTTTGCGCGCGTTCGCCAGCAAATGAGGTTTTCCGTAAGCCGATATTTCTATTACTTTAGCATAAATACTAGATGCTTTCTAGGTTTTTAAAATATGAAATTGATTGAAGTAAAACTTTAGATGATCGCCCCTCCTGAAGTATCCATAGCCCCTAGTCCCGTGGTTTCTTTCAGTTTTTATTAGTTTTATCTAAGTTTTAGTTTAGTTTTCAGTTTAGTAAGATATCGCTTACGTTCAATAAATATTCTTGAATAATTACAATATGCTAAACTAGGCTTCGCACAACGAAACTGACGGAAGTAATGAACAAAAAATGGAACTAAATAATGCTAAGTCTGTGTTTTTAAGCTTGGACTGGATCAATCTGAGGAAGAGGAGGAGGAAAAGCAGCAGGAGGAAAAACCTGGAGTAAAGGATATTATTGTGCACTCCTCACCCAGACTTGCTTCAAAAACAGCCCTAGAAAGACCAGCTTCCAATCAAAGCCCCTGGGATTCTTCTGACTCTGAAATTGCCTCGGGAAAAATGAATGTAGTATCTCCCCGACCACCCAATGCTGGAAGTGTCTGGTTAAAATCTTCTCCCGGATTTCAGCAGGCTGAACAAACTAAGTTACCACTACCAGAAAACAAACCCAGGGTAAGATCTTAGTTAACCTTAAACCCTATCCGGCTTTACTTCCAGCGTGCAGTGTGTCTGCGTCGTATTTTATACTGTTTCGATTTCCTAAGAGCGGATAAGTGCAATCGCTGTACCTGCTCAGTTTGGTAACAACACTAAGTTATTGCGGTAGAATGCAATAACCATTCATAATTCCCAATGCTCATCTCGAGAATATAATCTGCATTTTTGGAGTGCTCTGATGGAACAAGAGGTCAATTCTGTGATGGCGTACGCGTATTGGCTTTAGCAGTAGCAGTCGAGGACACACTAAGACACGAATGGGTCTCTTTTCAAATATTATTTGTAAGCGGATTTGGAACCCACAGTTGTGTAACAATGGATGCCCTGGAGTTTTGTAAACTCGTTGACTCTGAAACTTGAAAGGAAATCGCTTTGTAGCATGTGTTATTGCATTTGTTCAGCTCTTGTCTACAGATTTCACCATGAATGCTATAGCTACTGTTCTTTCAAACATTACGTGCCAGTTAGTTTCGCAAACTGATGCTCGCGTCTGTGCTTGATGGCATTACGCTGAATTGTGCCGTCTTGGAATTTCGAATTTTGCACAGCTAACCTATTGTCGAAGCCAACGTTTTATTACGAAATTGAACGGTTGCGAGGTTACCTAGAGCGCTGCGAAACCTGAGTTCTGGTCCTGCTATTTGTTTACAAGAATCGGATTAACAACTTGGTGGAATGAGTGCTTCAAACTGTCATCCTCCTAATTGCGTGTGCATTTGCTTGTCAGAAGAATTTAAATTCCTTTACCTCTTCGGAGTAATTTACACGTTTTAGGATTTAGCATTAAGCTTGAAAATTATATAGTATTACAATCGATACAGCCAAATGCTGGAATACTATTTATTATTTTTTGTCGTCATCAACTGGCCACGTCCTAAATGCATACCAGACATGTCCCATGTCTAAGTGCAGCCTTAGTTCGTAATGAAACCAATGTCTTCAGGTTGATGCGTATCCTCAAACCTCGCTGGTGGATATTAGAAGTGTCCAGTCAAATAAAGATGGTATTCGCCTCTTCATCCTAATTGATGAGCGAAATCTGCGTGTTCCATATTGTCATAGGTTCTAGACTGGAGCTCGGCAACCAAATCAAATATCTTCCTTTCCAGTAAAATAAGACGCGATCACTGAAATGTGAGTTGTTTTGGCCTTGCGCATCAGATTCTCAGATACAGTCGCTTCCTGTAACTGACCTCTGTACTTCAGTTGGCAGTTTGTACTATGCTTTCTAAAACTAAGAGGCCAGTAAACGCGCCACTCTCGCGCACTAATGAGTCCTTCATCACATATTTGTTCATCTGAAGACCACACAGAGCTCATGGCGCTCTGTACAATTGTGAATGTGGTATTCTTTTTAACGCGCATGAATCCTAACACTTCTTTTGCCAATAAGTCTGATTCATGCAACCTGGTCTGGATATTTAAAATATACATGCCCTCACTCGACAGCTCCATAAATATTGCTGTTGAACCTTCCTCTAACAGCCCCCTACACCTGAGGTTGACGACCGGTGGGACTCCTCATCCACGTCGGATGGTGATGAAATTCCCATGTTAGGTGACGAGGTCACCTCCGAGCAGGATGATTTGAACTCCAAACCATCGGTCAAAGTACCGTCTCCAACTGCGGCGAAAAGTGACGCTATCGGTGTCAGTACAGCTGACAAACCCGTGACAAATCTAATGCAGGCAATAGACTATGAAGACGATGAGGAAATGGCTCCATACATTGAAAGTTCGAGCAATAGAGATGTCCATGCTATGTCAGTTCAGATGGTTAGTCAGATTATCAAATTGTGTTTCATTTCTGCTGAATTTATTTTAGTATCTCAGGGCTGTTAGTTTCACAGTTATTTTCAGTATCGTAGGTAAGGCATAAGCTCTTTCTTGCAGGTTTGAACTTAAGTTTCTGCATATTAGTAAACTTTTGACTCATCAGTTGATGAACATACAATAAGGTAGGTGCTATAACGGAAGCTGATAATCAGTGTGAATTATAATGTCTGCAAATCATTCAAAATATTTATGCATTGCACATTTTCCAATTCTTAACTCTGTCTAATTATTATAGGCCGCGTTGTTCCGTCTGTCTAACCATATGGGTTTTGAGCAAGAAACACGAGGTTATTATTATTGCTGTCCAATATTCTTTTTCTCTGCCTGTCCGGTGTATCATTCTTTTCCCTCCTATAGACCGTGTCGAGGACACTGCCGACATGTTTATACCGTTCCCAAGGCTATGAGAGCGATGAGGCGGGTGCGGGTCTGTCGCCTATCGAGGAAAGAACGGAGGACTGTTTTAGTTTCGCATCGAACTCATCGCACTCGAAGAAAGAGGAGAATCCTCATGTAAGTTTATCCTGGGTCTATGTTAACGATCCTCCACCGTCTTAAATTCCGTTTATTCTGAATTCGAATTACCAGTGCTTATATATCACCACACAAATATCACCATAATATGAAATCCATAATACAGTTCATACGTCAGCCTCATTCGTTGCGGAATAAGAAGGTCTGTTTTTCCGCTTACCCTTGCATTTATAAGTGTTTTAGCAAAATTAAACGAGTGGTTGTGCTTCATTCTATGAGTGCTGACTTGTTTAAGTTGATCAGAGAATCCCACGGGGGTTCTTTATATTACTAATACGTTACTAACTTGCAACTCGTTAGCTCTGCAACTCACTGGTTCTCACCCGTGGCCTTGGTCTACACTGTCGGGTAAATGGGTGAGCTAAAACGCTCAGGTCAGGCAAAATACATCACTCCAAAAATTAGATCACATTCTACTATTCAGTGTTGCTCGGCTGTTAAACAGAAAATTGTCATTTTCGCTGCATACATTAGTCGTACATCCGTACATTGCAAAAACTCTGTACAATCTTCCCACTTTTAGCCTTGCATGCTAATACTTTTCTAAAGTTTGCCGCTTATAAACCACGCTGCAATGCCTTCTCGCCTGTAGGCTAACTTTTGCTCATAAAAGGCTGGATCGCTAGCACGTCCTGAACATGGATTCTTGCTAACGTTTTTTTTATCCGCCTGCCTCCCAATATATTATATATGTAGCATTTGTTTGTACACCGATCTATCTATCAGTATGTGCCCATCCTGGATTAATGTTTTTACGGTTTGCCTATCTTGTTGGAACAGTAGCATATTATATATATTATAAATTTATTATTACATTTATATAGCAGTCCGTCTGCTTGTCACCTGGTACCCCTTTATCTGCTGAGCCGCTGTACGTCAACGCAGAATGGTTAAAGCAGTTCTCTGAGGGTGATTCTACGGGTACCGGAATAGCAAACCTGCCTTCGGAATCTCGGTCTCTTAAAATCACACAAACTGTGGTTACAGACACGGATGTCAAACAAAACAAGACTTCTGGATTTGAGGTGTGTCTCGTATTGTGCTTCTTACACTTACGTTTTAGGTTTATGCTCTGTCCCCATATCTCAAAACGTTCTCCTTAAGTGGTCAGTTGCAACTGTAATTATTTGAAAATTGAACTTGTAGCAAATTTAGCCTTGTCAAGAATAAAAAAATCTGCCTTATATTGCATTGTGCATGAAAAAAAACGACCAAATGTTACAAATGCACTGAGCGTAGCAATGCCGACTCTCGTGAGGGTAGCTGAAAAACGTATAGTTAATATGTTTTTGGTGCACGCCTCACCAACAGTAACTTCAAATACAGTCTCAGAAAGACCAAATTCAAATCAGATTTCTCGAGATTCTCGCGCCCCTGAAATAACGCTGGAAAAATAGGATGCAGAAGCTGTCCCATTTTTAGGAGTGTCTTGTTGATGTTCTCTCCGAAGTTTATTTGATTTTATAGGCCCTTGCAAAACGAGCCAAGAGGTTTTAGGCATGGTACATTCCCTTATATTACGTTGTTTTGCTTTATTAGACCCAAAACACCGAGTCCGTGCCCGTTCTCCAAAGCAGCCCTGCTTCTTCCAACGAGCACACACTGACTCAGAAGACTGTCAGACCCAGCAGTCGTCCCTCAAGCGTTGAACGGCTTCGGCAAATGTTGCATTCGTAGGTTTTCCTTTTGGTCCCTTTTTTCGCTTCTTTTAGAGGTTCACGACCATCTATTTCTTTGCCATCAAGCGTCATCATGAGAATGATCCAGACAGCTCAGTCTATTACTCGCTTAAACCTTTGTGTGGTAGAAAAGTAGGAAATGTACAACACGATATTTCTAGGGGCAATCAGTTGCGCAAACCCTATAAACTAGTTTTCTAGTAACGGTACGGATTATAGGCTTCAGTGGCATTCATTGAACTTGTCTTCGAGTAAGGATTCCTTATTTGGATCCCTTAACATGAAAGGAGATAGAGGAGACCCTGTACACTATTCCTACAGTTAAAACTAACCCGAACCTAAACCCTAAGTTTAACCCTAATTCTGAACATGCCATGAAATTTGGCGCAAAGAAAACTGCATCGCGGATGATTCTTGTTCCTGTGTCATCCTTTGAGGAGTATATAAAACACCCTTACTTATCTTCGATGAAGAATAGTGTTCAGTTTGGTTTATTTAAAAGAAATGTAGGTGTGTATTTTTGAACTCCCTACATTCTCACTGGCAGATGTCAGCGTGTTTGGATTGGTGACGCCGAATCGAAGTGGGAAACCGTTCCGCTTGGGGTTCCGCATGGTAGCATTCTGGGCCCCATTCTGTTTTGGAGAGGGACTAATCGTAGGAGTTCTTGATTAAAAATTCATGCTTGATTACTGTGTAGGTAACGCGGGCTTACTGCGTGATAGGTGCACAATATGGAATTATTTAATTACTTAATGGTTTTGCTGAACTTAAACGTAAGTGACCCTATAACTCTCTAGTAAGTTCGCCCATACGCGTCTTTCACTAAAACTTGTTTTATTACTCCTGTAAATGAATAATAATTTATTCATATGTTTATTTGTGCTGGGATAAGTAAATTTCACATTTATTCAAAATACCGTGTTTGTCTTTTCATCTTTTTTAATTTAATTTTTTGTCATAATTTATTAGAAAAGTGCCGGAAAACCTCTCGCGGGTAGGTGCCTCTCTAACATCCAACACGAACCACTCGAGTATTCACGATGCTGCCCCAAATGGCCTAACGCACCAAGAACCAAGCAAGTTATTTTCTTCTTCTTCATGTTTCTCTATTTTGCTTACTCTTACTCCAATGTCCTCCTATATTAGGAAATTAAAAACTAGTGCGCAAAATGTGCCTCCACATATATTTTATGCTTCACCTGATTGTGAATGGCTAGTGACCGGCAGACGATTTAAGATATGCTGGAAACGATCATTTTAAAACTTCCTGTCCTTTATGGGCGTTTTCTTAAACAAAAGGTCCTCCGACAGCATCCTTGATTGTCAGGTGAGCTAGTAGGGAACAGAGGAACTCACTACTTGTCCACAACTTATTGACTGGAATGGAGCCATGTTTAATTCTATTTATTTACACGATCCGTTTCCTCACTTCCATTTCGAATCGTTGTTTCAACGTTTCAGACGTTGACGAAACTTCCTCAGTCGTGTGTTTTGAGGAGAAGTTGGTTCAAGCTCTGCGAGCTCTGGAGCGGGAACACCGTGCGCGACAGAAGGTGGAGGCGGAACTCGACAAGGCCCGCACTCGACTTGCCGAAGCCGTCCTGAAGGCAGAGGCCTCGACCAGTGAGGAATCCACTTCTGTTCCGAAGGATGTCTCAGAAATTATGGCCGAATGCAATTTACTCCGGTGAGCCATTTGTGCTTGTTCACCTGTCTACCTGGTAGTCTGCCGTCCTGATTTAAATGAATTCCGGTATGAATCAAACGAAATTCCTGTAGTAGGGATGGCTTTTATTGATGGAAAACATCACTTACATGTGTAGATGATTTAGAGGGTGGTATTTAGCGTGACGTGCGAGGAGCATACTGCTTTTGTTTTAACAATCTTGGTAGTCCTCACCTAACTAGGAAATAGAATAAAAGAATCACCACAAGATTCTTCAGCGGGGACGAAACAGCCTCCGCCTGAAAGTGTTCGCTTTTTGGCGTCTCTCATGGCATTGCATCAGGATTCAGTTGCAGCTGTGAGAACTTTAAAGGCGAAAAGCGTAAATTTTGTATGAGTTCTACGATTTTGCAATTGTGACGAAAGGAAACGGGTGAACTCGTGCTTCGCAGGACAAAACAACAGCGCTGCCTCTGAATTCGCGCCGACCGTTTTGCTGTTCAGCCGAATCATCGCGTCGTCCAGTTTTGATAATCACCGGTTTCTTCTTATCTCAGACTTCTAAGACGAGATTACTGTGGTTTTAACCACGTTACTCTGCTGACAGCAGAGCAAAAGCAATACTTTCAGATATCAATTGCACACTTGTGATGACTTTCTGAATAAACGATCATAAAAAAAGGGAACTCAATCTATCAGAAAAGTGTTGTTTCTTCGAAACGTCTAGTCAGTAATCTCAGTAATTCTTGTCAGCTTCAAAATCCATATTTTCAATTGATGGTTTAAATCGATCCAGATGTACCTATTTTACGTTAAGCTGTAGTATGGGTACGTTTTTTTGCATTATTTACTGAAGCTAAAGGCGCATGGCGTACGGGCTTCATGAACTGAAACGGCTGTTTTCTGTTATCTATCGTGCGTAAAAAACGTACGAGGTCAAATCTTGCTGGATATACTGTAAAGAGAGGAGGATAACTTGATACTATCACCCAGACCTGGAAGTATACTTCCTTAATGTCACTTTTGAGGATTACTGTAATAATAATCTGCTTACGTTTGGCAGATTGGCTCGTTATTTAACCCGAAAATCGGGCATTTTACTCTCACAGAATCAGTAAGCAACCGGTGACTGGTTTCTCAATTCAAAAATTTAAAAATTGCCCAATGTCATCCTTTCCTTACTGTTACTAGTTAAGAATTCAGACATTTATTCTTTCAAGTAGGTCCTTCTGTAAGCCTTCACTTATCACTAAGCCACCTTTTCGCAGTTATTTTTTCAGTCTCTCCTTAACCCGGAGTGGGCAACTTTTTTCCATTTTATGAAAAAAGTATTTTTTTGTAGAATGAAACTGAATGAAGAAACTGACCATCGTCAAAGCCTGGAAACTGTGTATGAAAATTTGAAGAAACAGCTCATTGCAAAAGAGGAGGAACTGTATAGGTAATAAAGTTTGACTGTACAATTTTAATGAACTTCAACAACCCGAATGAACTCTACACAATGAAAAGGAGGAAACTTGGTCATCGGAAGTATGATTTTGCTCGCTTGGTGTTTCATATTAACACAAATACATAACAAGGGTCAGCCGTAGATAAGGTAGTGAGTATGCAAGTTTCTAGGTATTCATAGGATGGTGCTACTTAACGACCGTAACCTACCATATCGCCGATGGGCGTACTTGTGGCGGTGGTTGCTTGATATTTCTTATCCCAGTTATTATTACTCCCTACTGTATCATTTTTTGGTTATCGGCATGATAACTCTTCAGCGATTTAGCTCGCCGATACTGCTACTGGAAGCATTATTATTTTTTGTACCTCTCATGCGGCATGGTACTTTGCCCGAGGACAGTTTCCGTGATTAATTATAATCAAGAGGCCAAAATGCACTTACCTCAAAATATATAGGAGAACTCCAACACATCGATAACGTTTGGGAGTCTGCTAGTTGTCTTCTCAAGCCGCTCTATATTATTAAGACTATGAGCAACTATCAGGTGGCCGAAAGATCTGGAGTCGTTTGTCGGATCTAATGCTATTAAAAGCAAGGTGACTATGCCGGGGAAACGGTAAGCTTATTCAAGCCGCGGATGACCAAACATGCAGCAGCAAAGACGAACGTTGCCGCCTGTCAATTTGTAACTCGTGCTAAATTGCTACGGCCAAAATGCACGAGAGCTAGGACAACCACTTAAGTTGCGGTCCGCTTCAGCCACGGTTCTCAGGCACACAGTGCTTTGACAAATGCAATGACCTACCCATCCATTTCCAGACACAAAACATTGCCCATGCGGAGCAGTCGGTCGCATGGGGAGCAAAAGGGAACGCATTTTATACAAATGCAGACGCATTAAACCTAATTAAACACAAAACAAAGTATGTTCTGAACTTGAAGACGTGATTAAACAAGCAACCACTGCTATAGGTACGACCATCGACAACGTGAGTGTAAGCTGACAATCGTGGTTGCCGTTTGATCGCACGGCAACATCACCTTATACATATCGAAACCTTTTTTACTCTCACGATCGTACTGCCGTATGTGAGGGTGGGTTCCCGTCCCAATCTGAAGTGCCGGGCGAATAAACTGCTGGTTTCGTTCTCAACCACTTCCTGGAACTTGTTTGGTCGCTTGTATCAGAAAGGGTACATTTATGTGTGACCTTACCAAG
This sequence comes from Ligula intestinalis, assembly GCA_036362985.1. Classification (NCBI taxonomy): domain Eukaryota; kingdom Metazoa; phylum Platyhelminthes; class Cestoda; order Diphyllobothriidea; family Diphyllobothriidae; genus Ligula; species Ligula intestinalis. The sequence continues at coordinate 40,994,490 of JAYGXS010000001.1, read as the reverse complement.
TACTTATTCAAGCTTCTCCTTGTGTATGATGGATTTATTGACAAAACACCACGTGGTTACGCTCGTTTTTTATGAAATGCTTGCGTACACACATTCGTGTGCTGATTTTGGACCTGAGACTGTATTCATAAGCTTTGTCCAACTCTTTTTTTAAGTTCGACTCATAAAAACCTGTTTTTCACTCTAGATCCCGGTCCCAGTGTGTGGACTTGGAAATGGAAGTCAGCCAAGCCAAAATTCGCCTTAAGTCAGCACGGGCTGACTACGAACGGGTACGAAGCCGTTTTTTGGTGATTATAACTGCCCTATTTTCGCGGTTGCACTATGCTGCTAGAGTTCACAAAGGAATACGACGTAACTGTAGCAAAACTGTGATATTCGGCATCTGTAGATTTACACACTACTGTTTTAGAAGGCCAAACTAGCTTATCAGTCACGTTGTTATCACATTGTAAACCCCCCTTTCGCGCTCGTCACCATGCTTACCACCCTTTTGAGTATTAAAGCCAGCCCGGTCGAGGATTAGGGAAAAAATATCGATGATTCTCACGCCCCGAAGCGAATATGCGAGCCCCGGTTGTTAATGCTTTTGTTTTTGTCGTTCCCTCGTTTTGCTTTGCATTTCTCAGTTTCATCTATTACTACTAAGGTAGAAGTTACCGTGGCCCATAGTTATTTAGCTAAACACTCGCATAAACCTCTGCACAGAATACCTACTAACCACCAACTGCTCGTCGCAACATCTCCTGATACATGCTCACTTCTTTCGTTAGATTAAAACGAAGAGAACTGTTTACCGTTATTTCTAACTTGCCTGTCTGGCTGATAAATAAAACTCGACGTTTCGAGGTTTGTCGAGCTCGATTTGTTTTTCGCACCTTTTTTCGATCTACGCGCCCAACACCGTAGCTGTATAGTCGCCACATTAAACTTTCTCAAAAGAGTTTTACGACTTTTCGCACTTAATTTTACAAAGTCCTTTTCCCAACCATAAGACCCTATTGCCACGGTCCCTATAAGACAGAAACTTCGGGCTTCTTGTGTACAAGACTGCTACCAACCACACTTCTGACATAAATTGAGATGCCTTAACAAATCTCCTGGGATGTTATAATCACTTCACATTACTTCTAGCACTCACAAACTTTATGGAACGCCTTATTACAGCATCAGTTGTCGCTGATCGTTGAAAATGGGCCCGAAGATAATAGTGTAGGGGCGAGGGTTTTTTGCAGACATTCCCAGTTTGGCCACCGAGAACTGCATGGGATCATACCATAATTATATGCGTTTGTCGCGCAAACTTCCGACTACTTTAAGGTGCGTTCCTTTGGGAAATCTGCGAAAACATAGCATTTGCCATAGAGTAAAATTGGAGAAAAGTCGTTTAAATCATCTGCTGGAAGTGCTTCCTCTACCTTTGTGTTTTACCTCTATTCACTTTTTTTAGTTGAAAAAGCAACTCCAGGCTGAGGTGCATCCCCCAGACGAGGGTGAAGACAGCAGCAACATTGTATCACGCGACTTTGCGAGAGCGCCTTTGGTTTTCCCCGTCGAGACACCCTCGGTGGCTCGCCGTAACTATGTACCAGATGGCGGTCCTACGGTACGGCCAGGCTCTTTTATTTGACATTCTGTTTTTTGTTCCTCACAAGGGTGAACGGGACTCTTGAGGCCCCCTAAGGTCAAAAATGGTCCTCTTTATACGTGCATCATTTACCAACACCTGCAGTGGAGTATGTCCTATGACCGCGGAGTTTTCTGCTCAGTAGCAAAATCCTGGACACTTTTTAACTGGATGGGAATCAGGAGGGTTTCCACTTAGGTGTACCTACATTGTATGAACTCGAAAGTTATAAAACCGAACATATGACCCTGTTTTAGCTTTTAGTTGCCTTTATTACTATTTCTTTTGTGAATGTGCTAGTAGCAAGCTAATTTTGTGGTCATTTTAGCCTACAAATGAGGCTGCCGTCCAAGCAACAAATAATGCGTCAGTGGCTCTACCGGAAGTGAAGGTAAGCTGTTGCCAAACAAACTTTTTTTAACTTTACGAACATTTTTCTCGAATTTGTATGTGTGTTATTGATTATTGCCAGGTCTATTTGTTAGAACATACGTCTCGCCAAAAATTGCAACTTTCGACGGCATTTCCGTAGGAGTTTAGAGTTTTCCAGCAGGAACCGGAAAAATTGTACCTTTTGCATAAGTTTGACTTTCCAGAATTTATGCAACACGGAAAGACTTTAATTTCACCAACAGGTCCCATCCATACAAGTCCTTCGTACTTAAATTTATTAATTTGGATGTTGCAATGATTTCTTTCGCAACTAAAACCTTGCAGCATTTGACTGAGCTCGTGGCATAACTTTGATTTATAGCTTGCAGTTTTATACAAGGGTTTTATTCCATGGATTACGTTATCTGCGCGCATAACGAAGACTACAAGCGTTAAAGACACCGAAAATGATTCAGTTTTGTCTTGCTCAACGGTTTTATAAAGTTTAATTTCCCTATCTATTTTGCTTTGAAGTCATTGTGACATTTCTTAAACAATTTTCCCATTTTTAATCTTCTGCTCAAGTTATGTCTTTTTCTTAAGCTGCATATCAATAATCTCCGTGAGCTCATCACAGCTGAGAAGTCCCGATTGAAATATCAGACCGATGAGATGCACGACCAGTTACAAGAGCTTCACTCCCTCTTCAAAAACCTTGCTGAAAAATTAGTCCGCTGTAGTGTCGATGACTCGAGCGCGGATCGGTCAAAATTGCTTGAAATTGAAGTAAGCCACTCAGAGCGGATATTATCGCATGTATCACGTTCTAAATATTTTACTCGTGGCAGACATTTCAAGTAAATTTTATGGATTGTTATCCATAATTTTCTAAACGCCGCAACTCGGTGTATTTGATTATGCTTCATCTTCAACCTGAGTAAAAGCAGTTAAGCTCTTAATGTATACAGCGGCTAAAAAAAGTCAAAACAGACTCGAGTTAGAACAACAGAAGCACTTAGCGTGCAGCGTCAACAGAACGGAGTGTTTCAACTTTGAAAGCCACCATATGGCAGAGGTGTGCGTGGCCTAGCAACCACAAGTCCTAAATAAACACAGTATCTACAAGTCTATTTCATCCCCCGTGCCGACATTTGATACGTTCTCTTCATAGAAATCAAGCAATGCCTGCTTCTTGAACAATATCTCGTTTGTTATTGCTTAATGTTCACTTCTAGGAATTTTTATTGGTGACTCCTACACGTTGGCTTTAAGCACATACAATAATGTTCATTAGTACAGCTGCTCGGAAATGCCTGACACATCCCTTTTAAAATTATTTAAATGGACCTCAATAACGTTCGCTCTCCACTTATCAGAGGTTACTCAACCCAACGATGTTAAAAGGATGTCATGATAAAGGTAGTTCATAACGATCCGAAAATGTGTTTCTGCAAGAAACTGTGGGTTCGTTTGGCCGTATTGAGAAATGGCTTCCGTTGGACCGCTTTTTGCGCAATTCGCCTACTTGATCATTTGTCTCTGATTTATGCTCACGTTGTTTGTCATAAACGGTATTTGTTTCTTGTTCTTCACAGATCGAACACTTACATGAAACGCAACTACACCTTGAACGTGTTGCGAATGAAAAATTGCGTAAATATGCGTAAGTATCACTCATTAGTCCTGACTGACTGCTTTATTTTTTAAGTTGGGAATTGCCTTGCATAACTTTGATTTTGAGCAAGACCTTCTTTACCTTACCTAAAAAACGTTTGCGAAACTTTTTAGCGATTTCGAAATCCTTTATTTCTCCTAGAGACTTGTTTCACCTAGTCTCCATTTATTTGTCCTTATAACCTCCTGCATCCTATCCTTTTCGGGATATTACACAGACGTTAAACTTACGTGTCTGGGCTAACGCATGCATCAATTATTCTAACTGTGGTTTTCTTTTCATTAGGCAGCAAATTGAGGATCAAGCAAACCGACTAGGTTCTCTTAGCCAAATCGATGCTGACTATGCGAAACTGCAATCGGAGAACAAGGTAATTTATTTCCCTTTATTCCTGAGCTTCGCTTTCAGACTACTAAGGAGGGGCTGGAATTCTACAAGGACAAGTGCAATTTGCTGGAAGGAAAAGTTTGTTGGTTTTTATAAATCTGTTGCTTTGTAGAATATTGTTTTTTTACTGATAATACGCGCGATGAACTCCTCCTGACTTGCTTCCCACGTTCTCATCAGCAGGACCGTCCTATTTCGCATGTTCTTTCCTCTCATGAGCGACTGTTTTTTCTCGCGTTCAAATCGTATTCACAATTCTTCATTTTCCTAACAATGACCAATGAATTTTTTCACTGTCTGCCCTTTTTGCTGTGTTCCATCTACTGCCTAGTGTTATTTAACATCTACAAAAAGCCGAAGAACCAGGGCTGAATTAAATTGCAAATTTGCTTATACTACTTAAAATAAGCGAGTAGCCGTGCATGTTTACCATTTTCGGCTAGCCAACGGTGCCCGCTTTTCGTCTGTAATTTTGCAAATGACCTCTTTTCGGATTTACTGGCGGTATTAACGTATTTCTTAGCCACTATTTTAGCAATAGGGAGTGCAAAAGCGTTTGCCCATCTTTCCCTTTATAAAAGTGAACTGAAGATAAATGGCAGCAATGCATCTTGCGTGCCTCGGACTGCGACAGAAATTCGTTCAACTGTTTGCTGTTTTATGCAACTGCGTGTCCAGCTTGTTCAGTTCTTCAAAAACCTCGTATTTACTTACCAAATATTGAAGTGTGAGTGTGTTACCCATGCGAATTCCCAAGGAGCCCGATAATGTCGTGTGTAAATTGGGTCGTGAGCGCAGCAATCTACGATTAGCTGAGCATACACTTTGTTAGCATAACTCTTTTTGGTTTCTAAGCGAAGAATTGACCGATTTCTACAAATTGCAAGAAGTAAAGTGCTTCCTGTCTTGTATTTGTTGACCTCTTCTCAAGCCGATTGGCTCCTCCCCCTAGAATCTCCCACCAGCTTATAGCACGCAGACGCTAAGAAGCATCTAATTTGAGCAGTTCTCTCAATTCCTCTGTTTTCCCGCTTTCTGATATGATGAATCCGAAGTAAAAAAGGTTCTTTTACACCTTCACCGACCACTGCTATTTCTTTTGCTTGGACCAGTTCCAGGCATGCGCTCTAGCGTATACACAGTATCCTTGTTTGGTCCAGTATGCGGATGTAAAACCTGCCGTAAGGTCAAATGAATTTCTTCAATCGATTAATTCATATCAAAATTTGAAAATGGCTGTTAAACGTGTTCACTTTCTTTGTAGTTGGCAGAGTCGGAAAATGTTATTGAATCGGAACAACGGCAGTTGGAAAAGCTCGAATCGGAGCTAAGGGAAGTGTTGCGGGAACAGAGCCAAAAGAAGGAGGAAATAAGTCACTTGAAGAACCGTGAGAAGTTCTTGTTTAGTTGGCTGACTTGCATGCGCAACAAGTAAGTTTTCCGGGCCTGGTTGATTTTTTATTGTTATGGGACTATTCAGTGTTACTTATGGTTTGCCTGACCAATTTAAAAGTTAGTTTACCCGTGAGATTTTAGCTTTGTAATTTCCTCAACAACTTATCTCTAATTGGAAGTAAATCAGTATATTCGAAGGTCTTTAGGCGCAAACCAACGTAATTATTTATCATGCTTATAGCACCGGTACTAGCTATTAGCCCGATAGACCCTTGAATATACTGCTTTCTCCAAAGTAAGAGGTTAATTTCTGAAGAAATTAAGTGTGTACAATTTCAAGTGATAAGCACAAAGTGATAACACAAAAAATTAGCCATTTACAACTTTTAGTATGCTAGAAAGACACTGACCGATCTGGTTCCAGAACATTCTCGTTCTATATTGCCTTGAGCTTAATCTAGAGCCCTCGCAGGCTAAAAATGGACATCTTGATGTCCCTCGTCTTTGTCGGTTCCATTTCATCAACGTTTAGCCTGAACCATGCGGAGATAGGTTTTTATGATTCTCGACGGAATTTGAAACGTCACGAGAATAAATCTCTTGTTCCAGTGATCTCGTTTCTGAACTTTTATTCTATTATGATGGTTCAAACCAGCCTTACTTTTCCGTGAGATTCAAGACGAAGAGGGCACAGAGGAATTAATTTTCAACGCTTTCATATCTTAGTATGCCACTATATGTTTTCTAGCAATATACTTGTGTTAATATGAAGACGGTTTTATGTGAATTTTTTCTGCTTTTCAGTCTTTCAGCTATCGACATTGCAGCCGCAACAGTGCATACGAATCTTTCGCAGATTTTGAAGCCAGCGTCTACTCAAGGTCAGGCGGTTTCTCCTAGAACTTTCTCTCCAGCGGAGTGGTCACAGGTTGAAGAGCTACTGCGAGTCCTTCTATCAGCTCAGGTGTGTTGTATTTTTGCCACCAGTATTTTTATACGTAGAGAATTCGTAAAACAGCGGTATTGCGCATGGTATTATTTATTTTCTTTCAAGGAAAATCGTTAACCTTTTTATAAGCGTGTTTTAGTTTTTTTGCCTATGTCCATTTAAAAAGTTAGTGAGCTATTGAACAAAATCGACCAGTCACAGCAAATCATCAAAGTCAACGCTCATGGTTCCTCGGGATGTCTTCGTCCTATCAACTTGCACTCAACTTAGTTCAGTCACATTGAAACGTTTTAGATTTTACTATGCACGTACGAAGAAGGAGCAGAATTAACAAACCCCAAACATTTTATGACGACTGTGTGACTTTAAACCGCATATGTACCTTTCTGCTGTTCGTTTTACAATCAGAGAACATAAGCCTGTGCTAATCTGTATTTTAGTCTTTTTTACCTTCTTCATTGTAAATAACTTTCTTTTATCTGGATATTCAAAAAATCAACGGCCACTGAAACTGTTCTGCTTTAAGCTGCTTTCGTCCGTCCACTTTTCCTTATATTTGTCTCCAAATTCTCTTGAATACTGGGTCAACGTTTGCTAGCAACCGATGGATGAAGCTGATCTTGTGCGCGCAAAATAACTTGCTGCAAGCTCCGAGCGTGGTATGGTCAGTGGCCACCTAACAGCTTGCATGTTTATGTGCTTTCTCTATCTCTCACCTCATCCCCCTGGTCCGTCTTCAAAAGCTCTCACTGCCGCATAACCAGCTGTCTACTCTTAAATTTCAGGAAGCTGCCAACAGACATTTAGATGAAATAAAGTCTGCTGGTGTACTTGACTGTGCAGCCGACACCGAAGAATGTTTTTTGGCCAAAAAGAAGGCTCTACTAAAGACAGCAGATTTGCCACCCTCAGAAACAGACTCAGCCCTTGTGGTAGAACAATTCCTTATCGAGCGTCTCCTCTTGCGGACCCGAGCGGAACAAGAGGCCGTTTTGTTGGCTACTGAAAGACAGGCGGAACTACTTCGGGTAAAGGCCGAACTGGCTAAACTGTCTAAAATGGTCAGTCATTTGGCAACTTGTGTACTTTCGGATTTTTGTTTTTGCTTACTCTTTCCATAATGCAGACTTATGGTTTACTCATTTAGATGGAAAACTTGCATCAAAATAGAAGTTCTCAGACAACCGCCAATGTGCCCGTCGTCCCGCCAATGACCGCAAGTGCTGGGGACGAAGCTGGTGTCTCTGCGACTGCCCAAGAGCCTTGCCCTCAGTGGCAATCTGAGTGCATGGGTCCTCAGGCCCCAATCGGTTCCTTTGAAAATGTCAGTACCCCTCTTCTACGCTTGACCTTAAGCTGCATTTCGGCCGCCTTTTGCCAATAATTTATTCCATTTACCTTCGGTTTTATGGATTTAATTCATATATGTAGTATTATATACTATAAATATTCAGGGCTGAAAGAAGATGTTACTTCTTATATCTTTTTATGATGGTTCGAAAGAACGAAGCATGCAAGGATGCTAGTTGCTGAAAGTTGACCTGACCACTAACGGGACTCATCTGTCCGGCCCTGCCCTGGGCCCCGCCAGAGGGCCTCACAGCCCTAATAGTTGGTAGTATAGGCAGGTACTACTGCCGACAAGGACAAGGGAGGCTGAAATGGCCATTTATTGCTTATTAGCCGTCGTCAGCACGACCCAAGTGGTAACCCTCACTCGAGCCTTGAACTCGCGACATTCTTTTGATCAGAGTCAAACCTAAAGCGGCTAAACAAAGAGCGCGTGGGTCAATGGTTAGGGTGTTTGACTCTGATCAAAAAGTAGCGAGTTTGAGGCTCGGTGGGACACTATTTGGGTCAGGATATGACTGGTTGACGATGGATAGTAAGCCAGAACTAGACATTACGGTCTCCCTTCTCTTTGCCTGCAATACTATCTGCCCACTCAAGGATGCTCTGAAGTTGTGGATTCGTCACAAGTATCGAAACCAGGCTTTACCAGCAATCACCTACCCATATGATCTGGAATAGTATTTAATACAACTGACAGAGTACTAACCCATCACTTGGAAGCAAATATAAATTCACACAACAGCCAGCAGTTCAAGTTATGGGTCTTTTTGGCCTAAGAGCTGACTACTACTAGTTAAGTGAATTATCCCAGGTTGATGCATCGGACAGGCAGATCTTGCTTCGTATCAGACATTTAACAGTAGCAGGTACCGACTAAAACAATCTTAATTCGTATTTAAATCTCTCTCTCTATAGATATATATATATATATATCTATATGACAATGATGTTAAACCATACTTCCGCATAGATGCTAGCTAAAAGCCCAGACACGTGTTTGGCCGATGTTTCTGCTACTACATGATAGAGCAACGACGGGTTCGTTCTCTTCCTTGATTATTATCTGGAGGTCACATACTACAAACCGCATAGAAAACGTTTGGGGCCTACTGAAGAGCCGAACTCCTCGTTGCTGTATCATGCAGTGGCAGAAACATCGGCGAAACATGTGTCTGGGCTTTTAGCTAGTATCTATGCGGAAGTATGGTATAACATCATTGTCATGTAGAATTCACACTACTTGTAGTGCTACTCGTTGGTAGAATGGACATTTCCGTAGTTGTTTCGCGGCAGTTGATTGTCTTCGACGAAAATGTTCATCGAACTCTAGGGTCTGACCCTTAAAAGTCATGTCCCATCCTCCTACTTCCATGTCATGCACCTAATAATTTCCGCGATTCTTTCCTTGATATATATATATATATATATATATATATATATAT
>JAYGXS010000001.1:40972700-40984890 GCA_036362985.1 Ligula intestinalis | reverse complement strand
TGTCCAAAATTCTGGGCAAGGTACGTCGACGACACATTTGTCGTAATCAAAAAGAAGGACGCTCAGGACTTCAAGACCTTGCTGAACTCGATATTCCCCGATATTCAGTTTACGATGGAAGAAGAAAGCAACAACCAGTTGCCCTTCTTGGATGTGCAAGTTACGAGGACTTCCGAGGGAAGGATACGAACTACGGTATACCGCAAGTCAACAAACACCAGACGCATCCTACAATTCGGAAGTAACCACCCCATTGGTCACAAACGCAGTTGTGTCAGAGCTCTATTTCAACGGGTTCAAACACACTGTAGCGATGAGGACGGGAGAAAGGAGGAGGCAAAATATTTACACTCACTGTTCTCAGCCAATGGTTATCCACGGTCCTTCCTGCGTAACTGCCGACGAAAACCCACCCGACAGCGGCCGAACGACGAAAAACCGAAGTTTTGGCTCGCGATCCCCTATGTAAGGAATGTTTCGGAAGCGACAGCTCGAATCCTGAATCCTTTTGGAATTGGGATTGCCCACAAACCGGATTCGACTATTCGACAGCAGATAATGCGACCCAAAGACCCGCTGCCGACAACGGAACAATCAGCAGTGGTCTACAGCATACCTTGTCAAAATTGCAGTGCAAGGTATATTGGTGAAACGGGAAAACGCCTCTGTACAAGACTACACGAGCACCAGCTGGCAGTCGACCGCGAGGACAGACTGTCACTGGTATATGGCCACATGAAACGGGAGAAGCACAAATTCGCTTTCGAAAACGCCGAAGTCATCGGCCGATCCAACGACAAAATGGCCAGACTGGTGCTCGAAAGTTGGTCCTCCGTAGACACAATCAATAGAAATATTGACTTAAATCCGGCCTATCAGGCTCTGCGTACCAGACTTCAATCGATCCAGCCGAGGCCCACCACGCCAATGAGCGATTTACAGCTTCATCAATGGCAGCCACGACTGCAGCAGGGGGCAAGAGTTAACCGCAGTTCGCACGATCGGCATGAATCATCAACCCACCGGCGAGCCCAAACGAGCGAACGGGCTTATCACGGCAGGCCACAACGAAACTATCCACCAGACTATGAGGGGAGATCTCGCAGCAGCCACCCTGACGCACATGAGTGGCATGCAGACCCAGTGGTGATCACATCAGTCGTGCAAGGGATGGGGGACGCACGTGACTGTCAGCAGACCGATGGCAGACGCCCGCTGAGCGCGCACGATGGGCGGACAGATCCACTGATGACTACAACAGCCGGGCAGCCGATGGGAGACACGCGAGGCCGCCACCACTCCGGTTGCAGTCGCCCCTCGCGCGCGCGCAATGTGCAGACAGATCCACCGGGGACTACAACAGCCGAGCGAGTGACGGGGGTCACACGAGGTCGTCTGCAGTCGCCCACGGAGAGGCAGAGGCCAATCCAGGACCAACAGAATGACCAGGGTCGGCGCATTGGGCCAAACCCAATCAACGACCAGCAGGACGACCAGGGTGCGCACGTAACACACCCCTATCATACGAGACAGTCAGCAAGACAAACCAAATCAAGGCAAGCAGGAACAATCACCTTATCACTCTGATGATGGAAACAAGTGTGTTTTCGAAACGTCAGCACCAATACAGTGTGGTCCATGAAGGCGCCTTTTCTTCTTCATCTTCTTTGGGGGATGGGGAGCGGGATATATATATATATATTGCTGATAGAAGCGAAAATGCGTGTTCCTGGCCATAATTGAGAAGACAAGGCGATCACAGGAACTAAGGATTTAATATCCTGACGTTTCGGAATCAGAAAAGCTTCCCTTGTCAAAGGTGGTAAATGCACGAACGTTCAGAGTATTCATAGGTAAAATTTAGCTAGGCATGGGGATGACTGTTGTCATGCGGCTGCGGGCTCGTCTTATCCGGGGGGTGGTGGCGTTGGTGGGATAATTGCCATTGATCGGGTGCGCATCGTTCGTAGGTTGGGCCCGGCCGACGTCATGTCGCGTTCACACCTTCCCCTTGAGGTGCAAATTGCGGTTGCCATGTTCGCGTTAACAGATGAGTCCCGTTAGTGGTCAGGTCAACTTTCAGCAACGAGCATCCTTGTATACTTCGTTCTTCTTTCGAACCATCATAAAAGGATATAAGAAGTAACATCTTCTTTCAGCCCTGAATATTTATAGTATATAATACTACATATATGAATTAAATCCATAAAACCGAAGGTAAATGGAATGGCTACTTCTAGCTTAGTAGTCGTCATCAGCTAATCACAGCCAATCCCAGGTTTGGATGACCTGAGTGTGTGAGTTAGCTCTAGCTTCATTTCCTGTTGCGTATGGATTCGCTTGTTTAATTGCAACGTTTGCAAACTCTCTTCCCTTTTACTGTAAGCAGCAACTTTCCCCGAAGTTGGGTGACCTTTTCGTCTGAAATATGACGATTATGTCGACCTTCCGCTTGTTGCACGACTGCGGCTTACATTATCACTTCAAGCATCTTCTTCTCAATTATCACCTCAGTTAAGAACCGATTCGCATTTACTTTTGTATCCGTTTCAACCTTTTAGCACGTGTCTTGTCAAAATATTGACCATCGTGGAGGAGATTAGTAGTGTATTTCGTATGGTCTTTTATAAGCTCTCGAAAATCAAATACTGTAACCGTAACTGTAACTGTAAGCGAGATGGAATGAGTTGCATATTGACTTTATTTCCCTGTAGAGGTAGTTGAACAGCATCTCCTTACTCTCAAACCTTCTTTTTATCTTCAGGTATTCGCGCGCTTAAAGAATCCAGCTACTTGCACAAATGCGAACCTTGAGTTGGATGGGTAAGAGTAAAATTTACATTGTTTAAGTTAATTGCTGCGTCTTGACAACAACAAAGTCTTGCCAATATCGGTTTGGAATGTGTTTTTATTCACTCCCGGCGCTAGATCAGAAAACAACTTACTTTGACCTACCCCAGCTGTTGAATGGGCTGTCGATCATATTTTACGTACATTTTTAAGCAGCTTACTTAAGTTTCTTTTCCAACCGGGTCATTAAAGACTAGAACAAAATTCCTTCTTCAGTTGTTCTTGCTGTAAACGTGGACGCATTTAAAAGATGACTTGATAATACATTGCTTGCTAGTCATACATTTGGCAGCCAACAATGTTTATTATAATGCACATATATGGCTCTGAAACATATAAATGAGTTGACAGAATCTATCTGTAAATAGAGCTTTCAAAGGCTCTGCCTATCTCCCTTATAAATTGGACTATACTGAATTATAAAAAAGATCATACACGTGTATTTGCTTTGCATTTTTAAGCTGTTTGATGTTCAGTGGAAAGGAAGTGGAGCCGCTGCAGTTTCTTCAGACTGACAATGTAGGTTGTTGCTTACTTTTGTGTATTTTGTTTGTTTTAATTTGGTTTCTTTCTTATAAATCTTGGACCACATCATACCGAATGGCATTTAACCTATGTCAGCTAAATGTTCGATGTATGTTGATTGTAAATCGGTTCGTGACTGTTAAACCATAAAAACGATCGTAAACCAGTGTAAGAAAGCTTGAATGTGGGCACAACCTTCATCCTGTAGACCTCCGCTATCCTCATCTTCTTTCTCTTTGAACCACTTTGCTTCCTTTTTGGTCGTTTATCATGGAACTGATCTACGAATGTTTTTAACTTGCTATTTTTTACATTGATTAAATGACTTTTTTCATTATCGAAATGTACCCTAATATGTTGGGATACGCGTTTTGGTTAAATGTGTAAGCGAAGAGGTAATACAGCAATTATAGGGTATGGTACGATATTGGAACTCGCTCCCCCGCCTAATACGGATGACCTTACGGTATGTTCCAAAAGGTCAGGAGTATTTACGAGAATAGACACCTTGCCTGTAAAGTAACACAGATCCACCTGAATAGGGGGCACTTTCCTATGCTCTGCTTTTCCGATCAGTCTATGTGTATTTTTAGTCTGAATAAGTGTCGTCATCTAGATAAGCAATTTCTTGAAACGGTTTGCTAATGCTCGTTGATGAACGTTGACCAGATCGCTAATGGGCCTTATCTGTCCCTCTTGGGTTTAGGTATGACTGACTGACGGCGGCTATTAAACCAGAAATTGCCATTCCAGTCTCCCTTGTCTTTTTCGGCAATGCTATCTGCCTATACTACCAGCTGTTACGGCTATCAGGGCCTCTGGCGAGGCTCAAGGCAGAGCAGGACAGATGAGTCCCGTTAGTGGTCCGGTGAACGTTCACCAACGGGTGTTAGCGAAATTCTCATTTTCTCGGTTAGTTTTCCTTTCCGCTTGTCGAGGGAATCATGGAGTGTTTGAGCAGCGCCTAAGTGGCACACTGATGTATGGGATTCCCGGCAGGTTGGACATTGTACGCAGCCCTCTCGATGGCAATCTGACTCGGAGTGACCATTAATAAATAACGAGGCCGACCTTCCTCTAATATCATTCGCTAATAAAAGATATTAAGTTATTAATGTTTACTGGCGGGATAAATCAATCGTATAGAAAGAAAGTCAAGTTGTACTTGCCTGAGGATGTATGATTCTCACTAACGTGAGATTAGAGTTAGTCAAGTCGAGATCAGCCGGGTTAAGGGGACAGTACATGCATGGATTACGGAGAAGATGAGTTGGATTGACACGGGGCTAACTCAGGATTCAGGATGCAAACCCATAACACATTATGCCCTTGGGGCGGTTGCGTGTTGGAACGCCTAGTTGCAGGCTCACGCATCCTCAACCTCCGATGCCTAATCTCGCCTTTCTTAACATTGAGCTGGCATGGGAGGGGTAAGAGAGACTGCGAAAAATGCTGCGCATGTCTAATATCCTGTTATTTAACGCGCATGTCGACGTCTCAACGAACTGGAATGTCAGGTGCCTACTACACGTTGACGTGTGGTGAATCTTTCACCAGTCACTCAGTCTACGTCTTTATCCGTTGTATACAGTAGACGCCGTTGATCATGCAATATTTCGACAGATGCGAAAGACTAATACTATTTCGCCAATCGGAATTGACTCCAGTTGTGAAACTGATTATCGTGTAGTGACTGCTGAAGTCACTTCAGTCAGGATAGGAAGCCGGCTTTTTAACGAGCTTCGTTCCAAATCCTAGCAAAACGTATCTATTGTAAAAGCTGACTACTGATGTAGCATGACTTTTTATCATTGATTTTGACTGCCTTATAAATTCAAATATATTCAATGGAAAACATGCATGAGAAACTTTTTGTACTGATCTGATAGCAAATTACACGTTCTTTAAATTTTATACTCAAATATAGGGTAGCTTTCGGTATTAAATTAGTTGCTATTTCTGAGCTTTTTTACGATTGTTAGGTCTTCATCCATAATAAATCTTATCCGTCAATTTATTGGTGCTGCCTTTACTGAATAAAATATATTCCAAATCTATTTCAGTATTAAATGACTACTAGGTGATGCCTTTATTAAACTGTAGGCGAAACTGTACATTTCCTTAAACAGGATGCACACAGTGTGCAGTTTTTAAACCTTGCGTTTAGAAAATTGTTCGGAAATTGGGCAACGTTTTTAAAACTGAGAGATGCCCTTTCTTTGAGTATAAAATTTAAAGAACGCGTTATTTGCTATCGAATAAGTACAAAAAATAATTTTCTCGTGCATGCTTTCCAAAAAATATATTTGAATTTATAAAGGCAGTAAAAGTCGATGATAAAAAGGCATGCTACTGAAGTAGTCATTTTTTACAATATATGCGTTTTGCTAGGATTTGAAACGAAGCTCGTTAAAAAGCCGGCTTCCTATCCTGACTGAAAGGACTTCAGAATACACTTCACGATAATAAGCATCACGACTGGAGTCAATTCTGATTAGCGAAAGAGTATTAGTCTTTCGCATATGCCGAAATATTGCATGATCAACGGCGTCTATTGTATGTCAGTTATCTTCATTGGAACACAGAGTGATGCCACGAGCGTATAATTTATCGGTTCTCTCCAGTGGTTTTTTTTGTCCCGTGCGACGGGTGAATATGTAGGTAAAACTTATTTCTTCTCACTAATAAAACACCAATACTTGCAAAATTGCAGTCTTCGTTATTCTGTAGTTTGTGTTTTTACTGTTAACCTGGAATTTTCTGTTTATTTTCTTCGGTAGCAGTTGTCCGCTTACAGGACATCGAATGCATGCAAGGTAGACGGCGCAACTAACCATAATAGAAATCCGCAGGATCCAAAAGTGTTAATAGCGACGGTCACAAAAGCTCATAATGAGTTGCAAGGGCAAAATGCTGCTCTCCAAAATCAACTGAAGCAAGCCAAGGTTAGATAGTTAGTCATCTGAATATTTTATTCTTCTTACAGAACCCTAGGTATCGAAAACTGTTTCTATAAAATTTTCTTTACCAAAGCTACTATTTGTTCCCTGTCGTAATGACTCAATTTTGCGCAGCCTACCCAAGTGGGATTGTAAAATTTGAAAATTGGAGAGTTTCATGTCAATTGTGCCTACTAAAGTAAATCCAACACGTTTAGGGTTTATCTATTTTGGACTTTTGGGTGACCATTTGAGGAGAGAGTGGCTGATTAGCTGACTGGACGCGATTTACTATCTCGTTGACGTTTTAGACAGCTTGATCAGCTGTCTGTTTACAAGGTGCAAAATTCAAAGAGTTAAACATAAATGTAATTTTTTTGCCGATTTAGTTTAATTTTATCCGGAAGGTTTACATTTTCTTTGCTAGCTCAGTTCTTTGACGGATTCGACAACTGCCTGGAAGCTCTTTTCATCATCTCGTTTGAGGACAATTTAGCCTCTGCCGGGATTATTTGGCCGTTAAAGGTTTCTTGTGAGGCCGTCTGAAAATAAATGTCGCTCACCCAATTTTATTGCGCAATTCATTATTAAAGGTTTACTGCTTAATTAGTGTGCAGGTAATGCGTATTTAATGCGTGGTCAGTGCATATTAGAAAATCAACTAAAGCCGCTTGTAATTGTTTGGGAGAAGGTAGTTTAAGTAGTCCACCTCATATACCCATACCGCAGCATTTTGTCCTACGGAAACGGTGGTTTTAGGGGTTTGGGCGATGGGGAAATAGGGTAGGCCCGGGGTCGGCAACCCATGGCTCGCGAGCCATCTATAGCTCTTTTGATTATCGCTAGGGCTCTTTCAGAAACTTCAGATTTTATTATTTTGGTTATTCTTTAGGGGTCTTCGTCGTGGGTTGTACTCAGAACATTACAATCACCAAGCCAAATAATTTTTAAATATACTATATGGTTCTTTCGGAAATATATTTCCAAATATTTGCTTTCTTGGCTCTCTGAGTTAAAAAGGTGTCCGACCCCTGGAATAGGCTGTAAGGAAAATTAGTCGAAGTGGAAAGCGGAAAATGTTGCTAAATTTGTTCCTTGCGGCCGCTGGGAGTAAGCTGTTTCCCATGTAAATTAAAGGTGTATGCGGCGCTTCGCACCGCGGCCTATACTAATCTTTCTCCTGAATGGTAAGTTGGAGTTCAGGTTAGTTAAAGTGGATCACCGCATAAATACCATTGCTATTTTTTCAAGAATTTCCAGAAACCTGCATTTTGAGAATTGGGTTTTTCCGCTATACGTCAAACCATCATAAAGATTTGGAAAATCTACAGATACAAAGACAATATTTCTAAATACAATAAAATAAGAATGAATATAACAGTTATTAAAGTAAATTCCATTGCCTATCCTAATTCCAGACCCCTATAACTACCGTTTACGTAAGAAAAAATATTGGGACTAGAGATATCTGAGGTGCACTACTGAAACTACTGTTGTCATTTTTATACTTAATTAACATCGCAGGTGAGAAAAAAGACTACAGACCGAAAAACTACTGGACCAACCTTTTGAATTTTTAGGCAGCGTATTGGTTAGTAGCGGAAGCCTATTTTCATGAGGCGGCCCCACAAGAAAGCCCTGCCATTTGCTCTTATGATAAGTCTACGTAACCATCAGGTGCGCTCCTCATTCAACTGCCTCCGATTGACTGCCTTAAGTCTGAGTATCATTTGATGATGACGTGCATTTTATACCAAAAGAAGTTTGCCGGATAATTTGGATCTATATTTTTTCGTAGAGGATGGACTTAAAGATTCATTCGACTAGTCCTGTTTCCCGCCGAAACCGTAGTCAACGTTTTGGGTCTCGCACTTACAACAGACGTCCATGCTGTATTGCTTTAGACGGAAAATTGATACAAACTGTCTTGGACTGAAAGTGAACTTACTCATCCACCCTTGTCACATACTGAATGTCTTTTTTCAGATGTAGAGGTCAAATTCGTGTTATATTCGCTCTTAACACTGAACAAAGCTTCTGGAGCTCATCAATTTACACGGGCGCTCTAATGCTTATGGTATTATACCATGTCGAAATATACGACCTTCTTTGTTAGTACTGGCTTACCTATTTTGTGCTCCATTGCATCAAACGACAAGAATCCAAAGGAAAAGAAAGAGGTATTTCAACTAGTAGGGCCAACGAGGTATCGAAAACACTAACCTGGTGTACTCTCCCATACATAAACAATGCATCTGATCTTGTCGAAAGGCAAGCACCTTACGATCACAGCTTAAACACCCTAAGGACAGGGTTGGCTATCTTGCAAGATAAGGGTTTGTCTACAAGATCCCATGTTCCAGTTGTTATGCAGTTTATTTTGGCCAAACTGGCAAATGTGCCTCAACCCGCATACGCCAACATCAATCAACGGTCAGAAGAAGAGACCATTTATCCCAGATGGCCATGCACACATTGGAAACCGGTCACAAATGTGCATGGCAGAACAACGGATTGTTGGCACTTATCCAACAAAAAAAGGCCGTGAATTCCTGGAGGCAGTGCACTCTGACGAAGCATGCATCAACGGGCATATAGCTTTGGACGCCAGCTATAGTTACCTCAAAGCCAAAATCAACGTGCGCAACCAAACACAGCCGAATGACGAAAGACGCGTAACACCCACTAGCACGAACTGAAAATCCTGCCAATCGGCATACTCGTCAGATGAATATTGATTATCCTGAAAGTTTAAAAAATTTAGTTGTTTGTTACACACGTTCTTACGTCCGAAAAAGACGCGAGGATCCTGCGTCGAAAATTCACATAAAAATGTCCACATTTTCCCAAAGAACCCTCTATCTTCCTTAATTACTTCTGTTGAGGTCATGGGTCTTTTCCTCGGTGATCAGGCTCTTGGAGATATTTTTGGTCTTTTTCGTTTACAAGAAGGACTTCAATTCCGAAAACAGTCCCGCATCGAAGGTTAGTTGGGCATGTGAATGCGGTAGACAAATGATACCACTGTATTGCCCACAATATGCTGATTGCATCCTCTATGAGGACGACTGCTACCCTAAGAGGTCATGCCTCCATTCTCAGCAGTTTCATGGGGAAGTGAGTTTCATGTTAAGTCGGTCGTCTGTTATAGTTTTCTGTTTCGCCTTGTACTCGACAATGTGTTGGTTTATCGTTCTGATGTTTAGTGGAAACTTTGCTTCTTGTGTGGGGGAACTTCTATTCAGAAGTGTTATGCTATTTTCTTATTCGGTCAAATGTAGACCTCAAGAACGGTGGATAGACGATCCAGTGTCCCAATTTTCCGAAGTTGCTACTGTCCAAAAAATACTGAAAATGAACATGAGCGCTTGAAACAGCGTGTTACAGAGCTGGAGAAGGAACGAGGACGTATCCTGACAGAAAAGCAGGTGCTAGAGGAGAATGCTCGCACGGAGCACAAGCTAGCATCGAAGCTGATCCAACACATGGACCTGTTAAGCAACCGGCCGATGAGACAAAGGGCCTCCGGATCTACAACCATGACACCTGCACGTAAACAGTCCTATCGGCATACTTCAACGAACTCCGTGCGACAAAAGTCTGAATCCTTGAGGTAATGACTGCGCTGGTCTACGTTTTTAATCTACTCAGACAAAAGCGTCTATTTAAAGTTCCACAATACGAACCTGCCTTTTGGTAACTTTTTAATCGTTAGAGTCTGACATATTTAACGATTTCCATCGTCTGCACCAGCGGAAGGTAGGAAAACGATGATGAATGAAATTATGTTGAGAGTATATTTGTGCCATATCTACAGCACTTAATCTCCCGGCAACAGTATTATATGGCGAGGTAATTAGATATCGCTAGCCCCATCATTTTGTCTTACGGGAGCGGTGTTAATAGGGAGTTTATGGTTGGTTCATGTCAAAGGAAAGAAAAAATTAAAAAGTTGAGTTTATAGCAGCAGAAAATAAAAGGAAATAATTATTTAAATAACAAAATCTTTGCATGCGCTAATCAAAATGACAAATTTAATAGGGCACATTATCTGCGCAAAAAGTGCCTGCAAATAGACTAGAAACTAACATCGACTCCATACCGAAATGAAGAGATCAAAATAAAACCATGAAAAGTAAGCTTCTCTCCCATCTTTTTAAACTCGCAATAGCTTCTTATGCATTTCGACGGATATTGCGGTACGAATATGTCATATAATCTGCTCAATTAATGCATCTCCTACAACAGCGATTTTACTTCACATTTATGTCTAGCTGTCCTTTGTCCTCATTTCTTAAAGGGTCCGGGCAATATATGCTGAATAAAACAAGGCTCGCAGGTTGTTTCTAAGCTGGATCGGTTTTACTCTCAATGTTTTCTTTAGATCCTTAAATTAACATTGGCGACCAGTTGCTCGAGAATGGTTAGGGTACAGAACTCTTCAAATATTAGAACAAGTTTTTACGTGGGAATTGCGCTTGAATAGATCGTGTCTGGCACATGCAGATAGGCCATCAGATATGCGCCTGACACCGCCTCCTATCGTCTGGAATCTGTCTTTCTCCAGGTTCAAGTGGGTGAGAGAGGGAGGAGCAAGTGCGGCAGATACTGCGCAAACCTGCGATCAGTAGAGGAAACGAGTTCCAATGCAAGCTGCTGTCCTGCGCACAACACGCTGGGCACCGCACAACGGATATTGTCACTTGCGGCGGTCGAGCTGACGGGGTCATTCAGTAGTTTAAACTTTGCTTACACAAGTATTCACTTCGCCAGAAGCGGCTTTAACCAAATCGTTCGCACCCTTCTGTTTTCTTCGGTATACTTAGTTTGAATGTCTTGATAATTAAGTTTGATATGTTTTGGACGGTGTGCTCCTCTGTCAGTGTTGTCTTCACCTCAACCGTGATCCTTTAGCAGAAGAGCAACTTAGTGTTTCGCGAGCCCTCACGCGTTGGGCATCATCGAACATGTTCTCAAAAGCTGAAACAGTAAGCCTACATCCTGCGCTTCTTTCCAGCTCATCTTCCGAACTCTCGTCCGATGAGGTAAAAAGGACTCCTATGCAGAAGCCTGCGAGACATCGTTATCGGAAGAATTCGGGTGGCAGGGCTTACAGCCGGCGTCGGGATCATCAGAACGCTTCTCCTAGGCCTGATGACAAATACCGCTATGAACCTGTGACCAGTGGACACTCTGATGTTGATTCCGATGAGAGTTCGGTGGACACACCAAAGGTGGACCATGACATCAAACGCAGCAGAAGGCCTCTAGTGGAGCGAAAGCCATACCCTCCATGCTCTAATCTCAACCCCAATCTCGTGCTTGGTAAGTGCTCCGACAACTTCATAATCTTAACAAGTAAAAACCATAAAGGCGAAAAATATGTAGCTTCTTCGTAAATCAGAACAGGTTGCAACGTTTAATGCTAGTGTCTACTTTCTAGTAGTACTTTTAGTACTTTTTACTTATTAGTGTTTTAGTATTTAGTATTTTAGCTTTCTAGCTTTAGTGTTTTAGTACTTTTTTTACTTATAAGTGTTTAGGGGGAAAGTCGGAAGTTCGCTCTTTAAATTAAAAAGACGACGCTGCGAAGAAGCTAGTATTCTTTTTGCGACGCATTAATTCCACTTATTTCAGATGCCCTGTTAGTGTCGTAGGTCCCTACGCTATGTGCCTTTGAAATCCTGATCCCATTGTTTGTAACAAACGTTCTGTAAATCGAAAAATCAGGAACAATCTAAGCAATATATATGTATAGCAGTAAGGGGGTATTACAGCGTCTGGGGGTAACTTGATACAGAACTGTTTCGGGCTTATTAGCCTTCATCAGCTAATAAGCCCGAAACAGTTCTGTATCAAGTTACCCCCAGACGCTG
>JAYGXS010000001.1:40939986-40951515 GCA_036362985.1 Ligula intestinalis | reverse complement strand
TTCACCATATTCTTTGTTGCAGAGGTTAACTTTAGGCAAATGAGAGAGAGAGAGAGAATGTAGTGTTCAAAGATGTGCGATCCGTCCGATGAAAGAAAACAGTCAGATGTTAGGATCGATTTCTCAGTCCATGAGGCAAGTTTTCGTGAATGTACTGCTTGCTTCATCTGTGGAACATAAACATGAGGCACACTATGTAACAAAGCCGGCTGGCCTGTGCGCTTAAGATAGCCTTGTCTGCCAACATGACCTTGACCAAGCTGAGGTCAACTCTGCGGGCTGTCGCGCTTTAGTAGAGCGTTTTCTACTTAGCAAGCTTGTCGTCTTTGTTGGGACGCAGGAGAAAATGGAAGCAATTGCTGCCGGCAGACCGGAGATGGACCAGCCAGGGCGAACCTGGGGGTGCCGAAATTCGGGAGATTGGCCGAGATTAAATTGATTCTAATACGCGTCTAGGTGGCGGCACGTCATTGGAGGTGGACGGCCACAATGCGTGCCCCTCACCTTCGTTTTCCATAAGCCGCTGCCCCAAAGTCACATGTTGTCACAAACAACTGTTCCAATGCTCTCTTGCACTGACACCCCCGTACCCTTACGCTTGACCTCGCAGCTGTGTCTGGGTAACCGGTACCAGACGCGCGAGCGTCCCCCTTCCTGTGGTTTTCTGGCGGCACCCAGACTGCCGCCCTGGCGACCACAGTTCATTCAGTCACGCACAAACACCCGAGCATACACGCGCGTGCAAATACCTAAGGGTCATGTGAATACCCCACTCCTCGACCGATGTAGCAAAGATCTCTGCAGGCGGCATCCCCTCGGGCAATTGCAAGACACCAATAACAGAACAATTGAACCGGCTCCACAATCCTACAGAATCCGCTGTCACCACTGTCTCAAGCTCTCTCAGGTCTGGCTAGGCGCAATCAACACTGACCAGTGGCCACTGCAAACTGAGACAGCAATTCGAAGTTATGTGCATAATAAGTCACTCCTTCTGGTGACTTCTGTCTTTTAATTTTCAACCTGGGATTTGGCTTGATGATTGTAGTGATCCGAGTACAACCCAGTACTTAGACCCCTAAATAGTAACCAAAATCATAAAATCTGAAGTTCCTGAGACAACCATACGCAATCATCAAAAGAGTTATACATGGCTCGCGAGCCATATGTTACCGACCCCGGATCTTGAAACTGGGTGGTCAGTCCTTGTGCGACGGATTCACAAGTACCAGAACAGGCCGATACGCGAGGTGACTTTACGATCGCAATGTGGACAGGTTAGACTCGAGTTCACGTTGCGGGTGAGGGGAGGGGGCCTTGGTGGTGGTAGCGGTAGCGGTATCAAGAGGCACGTCGACGGAAGATGAGGAGTGTGGGAAGTGGGGTCGGTGGTGGTTGAAGTAAAATTGGTTGCCGATATGAGTGACCAGGTGCTTGCGGGAACCACAGCAGACGCATCTTCGACGGCGTTCCCACCCGCCCTCAGGGCGGCCAAGGTCTGCTACACCAAACCTCCCTATGATGGATCCATCTCTTCTCCTCTCAATCTGTTTTTTAATGACAGAGCAGCCCCTCTTGACTATGCTGCTGGGACTTCTCCTCCTCGCCGCCGGCATTGAGGCCCACCCGGCGGAGTTCCTGATCCACCAAGGGCTACTTGCCTGCCTGCCTACCAGGTGCTTGCACAGGTAGTATGGTAAGGTAAATGCCGCCCGTATTTTCGGAACATTATGCCACAAACGCGCAAAAACCAACCACTTTATCTTGTTATATTTACCCTATGCCATATATCTCGCTGTTTCAACAAGACTCTCCGATTTTGCTCTCTTCCTTTCTCAGTACAGGCCCTGCCTAAAACATTCATTCGGTTTTGCATACAGGCACTTGGCGACGCAGTTTACCGAACGTAGCTTCATTATTTCCCACAACGTTAACTTTCTTACCAAAAAGCGCTCCGAAACACATTAAATACTCAGTGTTACAATGATTGTATCAGTATCAGCATCAGTTTATTGAGGGAAAGATAGGCGAATGCCTTTGAACTCTCTGTTGGTAACAGGATGATAGGAAATAAATTGATGCAACGAAAAATTTAAAATGTACGACAATTACATGTTCCGGGAAAACAACCTCCACAAAAATATTACATAAAAATATATGGCTACTTGCAAATCGCGAGTATTATAATTTGATGCAGTGTATGTGATAAGCAATGTGATTCATTGCAGTGATTCGTTGTAATCTGATGAAGGAGTTTTTGCCTTCATTGCGTTTGCGCTTGAAACATGTCCAGTCTACTCTTAAATGCATGGAAACAAGTGGAGAGGACTACCTCTTCTGGAAGAGCGTTCCATGCTGAAACTACTCTGTTGGTAACAAAAAACTTTCTTTCATCGATCCTTGCTTTGCCCGGGCGTAGTTTAAAGGAATGCCCGCGCAAAGTTGGCGTGTTAGTCTGGGCAAAGAAATCACCAGGAACGAAACAACAATGCAGGTTATTCATGATACGGAAGGTTAATATGAGGTCCCCTCGTAATTGTCTGTAGGAAAGGGGAAATAAGTGTAGAATGTAAAGTCTGCTTTCATAGGGCAATGTTTCTAGACCTTTGACCATCTTTGTCGCCCGCCTCTGGACTGTCTCTAAGACAGTACAATCTTTGACAGTCCATGGTCTCCATGCCTGTATAGCGAACTCCAGGTGCGGCCGAATGAAGCTTCCAAAGATTTTGGAAAAGCTGTCTTTTTCAAACCCCATAAAGGCTCGTCTAATCAGCTGTAACATAGATCTGGCCGACTTCGCCGCCTTTGCACAGTTCAGCGTTCGTTTGAGTGAAGAAGTTATCCACACACCCAAGTCCTTCAGACTCTCAACTTATTGCAGCGGAGTACCATTTAAGGAAAAGAATTTCGTGCAGGATGCTCTACAACTGCCGATTTGAAGAAAGTTACATTTCTTTACATTGAAAGGCATTAGCCAAAGCTTTGACCAGTCCTCCAATCTGTTCAAGTTGGCTTGTAGATGGTTTTCGTCTGCCGTATTTTGGACATTTTTCCATAATTTGATGTCATCGGCGAACAAGGTGACTTCACAGTCTAGATCCCTAACACAGTCGTTGATGAAAACGAGGAACAATACGGGACCTAAAACTGAGCCTTGTTAGACGCCACTCACAACAGGTAAACCCGAGGACTGCTGGTGATGGACTTGGACTCTTTGTGACCGTCCTGTCAAAAAGTGTTGTATCCATCGGAGGAGGTTCCCGCGAACGCCTGCGCAGCGCAACTTAAGCAGCAGGCGTTGATGAGGGACGGTATCAAACGCCTTTTTGAAGTCAATGTAGATCGCATGCACCGTTTTGCCCTCGTCACGTGCTTTGGTCCAGCTATCAAGTGAGAATAACAGATTGGTAAGACAGGGCCTACCACTGCGAAAACCGTGCTGGGCATCGGAAAGGAGATGATTCTGCTCGAGGAACTGCATCAACGCCTTCTTAATGATTTTTTTCATGGTTTTGCAAGAAATGAAGGTAAGGCTCACCGGCCTGTAGTTATTTGCGGACGCTCGGCTTCCACTCTTGAAAAGTGGGATGATCGTCGCTGTCTTCCAATCAGATGGAAGGCAGCCCATAACAAATGACTCCTGGAAGAATAGGGCTAGCGGCTTGGCCATTTCAGAAGCTAGCTCCTTCAACAGCTTGGCCGGGATTGCATCGGGGCCTTGGAGGTCGATTCTTTCAAATTAAGAAGCTCATTCTTAATTACATCTTCGGTGAAGAGGACTGTATTAATAGATGGGATCGAATTGTCTTCATAAGTGTGGGATAGAAAACCGGGTTCAGTCACCTCGACGGACCGGAAGAACTGAGAGAAATGGTCAGCTTTATCCTTGTCCTCTGAGATTTCGGCACCTTCGGCAGTTTGCAGTAGGGGGATAGGATGCTTATTCCGCGTGCTCTGTCTTATATAACTGCACAGAACTTTGGGGTTAACCATGGCTCGGTTTAACAGATCCTCTTCGAACTGCTGTCGAGCTCTGACAATGAGACATTTGACCCGGTTCCTCTGCATTTTGTACCTATTAAGATATTCAGGTGACCTATCAATTCGGTTCTTTTTAAAAAGTTTTCCCTTCTTGTTAACTTCAGCTTTTAAGGATGGATTCAGCCAGCGAGGCCTGTTCGTAAGTTTTCGGCGAGTGATTGGGCAGTGGCTAGAGATGAGGTTATGGACTATCCCTTTGAACTGTTCCCAAGCTTCTTCAACGTTGTCAGATTGTGTGGATGCCCAGTCTATGAAACAGAGATCATGTTCATTTACTCGAAATCACCACGTCAAATACTAGGATGGAGGTCTTGTGGTTCGGCAGGCAAAGAAAATAAACTGTATTCCCACATGAGAACTACATGGTCACTCTGGCTTAGTGGGGGTAAGCAATTCACAATGTCGATATTGTCGAGCGACTTAGTGAGCACAAAGTCAAGGCAGTTCATCTGCTGGTCTTCACGAATACTTGTGGGAAATGTGACGTGTTGGGTGAGAAGTAGGGATTGGATTTTATTCAGGAGCTGGTGTTCGAATGCCGATTCAAGGCTATCAGCTGAGGAGGAGCTCCAGTTGATGGTAGGAGCGTTGAAGTCCCCAACAAAAAGGGTTCATCCAGCAATAGGGCATCGGCCTCAGGATTGTTCCTCGGTGGTTGGTAGACAGTTAAGATATCAAGGCTTTTGGAACCCGTTGCTCTTACAGTTAACCATACCGCCTCTTTTATTTAGCTAATTCCCATATTTTCGTTTACGAATACACCAAGTGTTACCTCTAATTTAAAAGTCCTCCAGACGTGTCTCGGAGAACTGGGGCGCCGTTGCTGTTGCTCTCTTAAGTTGCAAGAAGCTGCTGGTCTCTAAACGGCATTCAAGAAAATCGAGGTAATGTTGGGTGGAAGAGGCAACACATTTCTAAGCCGCTTTACGTTTTGCCAGATTAATTAGCAATCTAACAAATGCACTGTTGGTTTTTATTATGAATCTGACTCTCGTCATCCAGGACTGCTGGTACAAACAGATTGAGGTGGATAAATTCGAGCGGACAATGGTCGTCGTGGGTTCGCGTGATGGAAAAGCACGGGAGAATTTATTTTCAAAAACGAGGGAGTTACCATGAAAGGAAGTCTGTGATATCGTCAGTCATCGAGAATGCGTACGGAGAAAAACTTCAGCTACTTACTCGACCCAACACTAAAGTTATTTCATTCTTGTAACCTGATTTGGCGATCTCCCTCATCAGAACTGCCGGGTTTTAACCTGAACGACAACCACTTACCATTGTGTTACATTTGTGATCGGCAATAGATCAGTAAGTCAGACTGTAAAAACCAAAATAGTATTTGGCGGCATTGTAAGGAAATCGCACACGTCCACCAATTTTTTTTCTCCAAAATAACGGGCGAGTAATAACATGCATGCAAACTATCCTTACCCAGCTGGGAATGGTGTGAGGTTATTTCAAATTTCGTTAGCTAGCATGTAGCTTCAATCACCATACGGGACTGCTTTCTCCAACTCCCTGCCATTTTCGTCGAACGGATTGGTACTTTCTAGCTGAGTAACGTCATCTGCTGACGAAAAGGTTTCCGAAAATTGATTTTTTCCGATGATTTACGATCAGCAGGTATGAGGGAGGTACTGACATACTAATTAATATCAAGGATGAATTGTACCTCCCTTCATCTTTCAGCGGTAGGCTGCGTAGACGTTCACGTCGTTTCCATCCACAAAACGGCATCCACTTTCTGCCCTAGATCCAACTTATATTTGAGCAGACTAAGAGGCTTCCAGAAGAAAAATAACTAGCTGATGAGATCAATTTTGCTGAAAACCCTTCGCTAAATGTGGTGAACTTCTTTTCTAACATAATAATATCGCAGGGACGAATGCAGCAACCCGTACTTCGGGATGCTTTACGGAATTAAATAGCTGACGCTAAGTTGACGGCTGATAGCTTCAACGCTTCCTCGTCCAGAACGTTCATTGAAACCTCGGTCCCTCCATTTCCAATCATCGATGCTTCGACCGGCGGTGTCCTCGAAACCATGAATTTTAACCTCTGGAACGTGACCGTAACCATTCGAATTCTTTGTCAATTTCATAGTCCAAAACCAGATGGCTTCCTGGTCAGCCTTCTAAAAGCCGAAACAAATGATTTTTTCCGGCCCTTCTGTGTTAAATATTTAATCTTGCTCATGAAAGCGGAAGTTTTCCTGTTTTATTAAGGGAAACGGACGTGCTGCTTATACCCAAGCATGGCTGATTAACGTCATTTGATGACTAGGCCAATAAATACACTTTTCACGATGTTAGAGACCTGCATCGAAGAAAAAATGATGCATCATCCACTAGACAACTTCCTATTTACTGCGACTCAACATGATTTCCTCGAAAAAAGATCTTGTTACACCTGCGATCTTTTCTTTGATCATGTGCATCAATCTAGAGGCAGCACTTGTACACATTACATAGTCTAGTTCAAACTTATTAAGGCTTTTAAATGTGTTGACCATGATCTCCGCCTCCTGATAGTTGCCTATTTTGGGCATAGGTGCCAAGATTCTAAATTTAATATTTTCGTATTTGGATTCTAGCATACAACTAGTTCAAATCTTGAATGCTATTTCAAACCCAACAAATATGAGGAGTAGAGTTATTCAGAGTAGCTTGCTTGGTCCGCTGGTATTTTGTCCTTTTGTCAACGATATTCCTGATCGTTTTGAGTAAGGTAGACACCTATGTACGCTGAAGACTTAAAATTTGGGCAAGAATGATTATGGAGGCCGAAAACTCCCGTCGACTTCTAATAACAACTACTTTCAAATGTTCGGTAGCATGACTTCAAACTTTTTCTTTAAATTCCACCAAGAGGAGGAGGAATTTCCATTTTCGTTAGATTCCGCCCATCTCAGGTCGAATGTCTCTTGATTATTATTGGTTTTATCCTCAACGGATGTTTATGTTGATTGAATTTTATTCTATTTAGCATATTAAAACAAACGTAATCCTATTTAATTTAATATTTTTTGATCAATTCCGCCACAATTACATATAAGTTTTCGCCCACTAGCCACAAATTAAATGTTTGACCACAAAATAATTCAAGCAGTTAGGCGGGGAGAATAGATATCTCGTGTGCCCTACAAATCATTTTGCCAACAGTTGCTTAATGATAGAAACCGGCCGATCGCAATATCGTACTCGAGTTCATAAAAAGATTTTCATGCCTTTGCTCAGTGATATTGCACATGGCATCTTTCGCTTTCCAGATACAAATGCTCCGTTATGGTTGTTGGCACCGATCATCAGTCTGAGCTACGCATAGCCAGTCACGACCTAAATGTGCCTGGAGTTATTAAGGATCTGGTCATATCATATTCTAAAGGTCTTAATCTGTTGGAACCCTGCGCTCTGGTTGTTTCGGAAGCACGCTGATTTACCGCTTTTATTCTCTGAAATGTTAAAACATCAATTTGAGAACCAGCCTTTATAAAATGTACGCCAGACCTTGTCTGATATACTGCTCGTTTCCACTGAGTCTTCTGCGGGCTAGTGAACGGAAGAAAATATAATCGGTCCAGCATTGTGTTACTAACACAGTTTTCTCATTAGAACACCGTAACTAACAACAAGATCCAACAGATTACAGAAGATGCTATTTTTACTGTCTTAACTTTTAAACCGTCGTACCTTTTAATCCGCTTACTGCTCTGAGGCAGCTTGACCACTCTCGGCACATCAGACGCCGGGGTGTCTTTTTATTTTCTCCTCCGGCATACGCAATTAGGTACCGCCAGTTTTTTAAGAAATGCCATAGCAATCTGGAATAGGCTATCCAGAAGTATCAAAGTTCTATTTAAGAGGGTTATCACTAATTTTCTACATTCTGGACAACGGTCACGAATTTCTATGTCCCAACTCGGTGGAATCTTTGTTCCGATCTGATGACGCTCGTGAACTCTGGGCTCTGTGCCAGGCTTCATGGTACTAAATTAGACGGCGAAATCGTACTGTTTGCTGTTGACCTAAGACTTTGGAAGGTCATATACAACGAAGACAATTAAATCTCCAGACAAATTAGCATCGACATGAGTAATGGTCGAACCTCTGCTTCATGCAATTCAGTGTGACCAAATACAACTTAATGCGATACGATAGAACCAGCATTGCGCCTCGGAGGGTGTATTACCCAAATCACACACCGCTGCCAGATTTAGAGGCTCAGAAGGACCTGGGAAGTGGTTCACGCCTTCGCTAAAGCCATCACTCCACTGCCTAAAGGTGGCCATATCCGCAATGTAGAGCGTGTATCTAATCAAGCGCGCCTTTGCTAAGTTCGATAGAGTAGTCTTTGGCGAGGTCTTCGGCACGTTCGTGCGACCCGAACCGGAATTTGCCATCCAAGCCTGGCGACCTTGGACAGCCAAAGACCGAAAAACTGTTGAACGGTTTCAAAGACGCGCAAGCTCTCGAACTCAGTATTACTGCCCTCGACCAACAACCGTTACCTAATTGGAAACGTCAAAGAGGGGATCAGCTCAAACCGTGGTTCAACTCGGTGAGTCAGGGCATGGAAGTGGTTCTTGGACCTTCGGTATTCGGTTTCCGGTGCTGGCGAAGAGAATGGATCGAACTCTCCAGGTCTGCTGCCACGGATAGTCACGCCTGGGAGTTATCGGCTAGATAAGTCATGGTCGCAGCTGCAGCAAGTACAAAACAAAGTATCCTTGTTGACCCATCTTGTAGCGCAGACAGTGAGTGGCAACGTATTGCCCAGTTGAAAAAAAATGCGATGCACACACGACACTCATCCTGTTGCCCTCGTTAGCATAAACAGTTACCCTAATAAAAGCGCAGGTCAGTCTGCAAGCTTGTTACTAAGTCATTATGCGTGCTGATGTCCAATGCCCCAAATTGTCTAACAGTTTTACGTGGAATACTCTCTCCTTTCCTTTTATGGCGGTCTTCAAAACAGTAGAGGAGAATTGCTCGGTTCATTGGACGTGTGTTTTGTTGTTTTTAATTATTACTAATTCAATATTAAACAGCATTAAGTGTTTACTTAAACCATTTCACCTTCTGCTTCTCATCTCAACATCTGCTGCATATAATAGGCAGATTCAAAGATCAATGTAAATTCATTATGTTAAATAAAAGCTGTATTTTCAGTAGATACTCTTGCTCCTCATGAAATGTGTACGCAGCAATTTGGTTCCGTCTATGGGATGTAAATCATCACCATCGGTTACTGTTATAGCCTTATAAAATTAGGCCGAATACTTATTGTGGTTTGTCTCACAAGACCTATTTAACTACATGCTACACACTTGGAAGTTGTATGGCTAACGCGCACAAGAGCCTCACGGAACTCAACCACTGTTGTGTCCTATGGTGTATTCTGTGTTTACACCTGAGCTGTAAATTAAAAGAGCTTTTTTCGTTAATGGCTTAAGGGAAACTATTTGAGGATGGATAGAAACCACTGATATTTGCGGGAAGAGAAATGACTTTAAAGTTAAAGGCAGTCGTCTCTCATATCTTGATAGATATATTTTTGTGATTAGCCGCACAGCCTGCGCAAACTTAGGGTTTACGGAATTCAGTAAGACGTTAGAGACACAACTCCGAAACCAAACCTTACATTAATTGAAGCTTCTTCCCCAAACTAAGCTATTAATTGGCAAAACCGACGGTTCAATCGTACGTCTCGAGGGTGTCCACCACGAGCTTCAGCAGGCTAAGGCAACGAGGTGCCTACGGTCGGTTTACAGTGAAAGTAGACTCACCGGATTTACACCACTCTCTGACTACCGTCACACCTGAATGTGATGTCAAGACAAAATCTAGAAGACCGGAAATGAGGAAAGGTGCAGGTGGCTGATGCTACCAACACTCAACACGCGTAACAACAGCACATCTCGCTAGGGAGGCTTTTGCATAGGAGCGCCATGAAGGCCACATTAGGGAGAAGCCATTGAGCCTGATACTCAGCCTACAGCCAGCCACTCCACACAACAAAACACACATTGGATTGATTGCAGTGTCCACGTTATCCCGTTGGTTGGCAATCTTCCAAGCCCCGGCTTTTAGCGCGCCGTGATAGCTTCAAGCGCATCAAATTGTTCGTAGTGAGGAAAGTGAGGGTTGACCTCACTCTCTCCCGCACCGCTAGCAACAGTCCACCGCCTTGTTGATCGGTCTCCCAAAGTTTGATGGGCACAGTGCTAAAAAGGAGAACAGGCCGGAGGTAAGCATTATAGAGCAGGTTGTACAAGGGGAGAGGAAGAAAACGGGAAGGAAGGAAAAACGGGAGAGAAAGCAAAAAAAAACAATGAACAGTTAACGAACAGGGGTAACGGAGTTAATTTCAGGATGCAAGAGACACCGGTTTCCTATAAGTCCAGTTTTTGGTCAGTTCAATTGAGCCGAAATAGTTACCTAAGCTGATAAAACATCATAATCGGATATAACTTCAACGATAATTCAAGGACTTGTTGCTTTCAATGCTCATAGACCTTATTGTAGTCTCCTGAACTCTTGCGACGCTACTCGTGCTCAGTCCCATCTGCTAACGTCAAGAAGTTGCCCAGTTTCATTCTGTAAAATCCGCGATCACTTGCTTGTGCTAATACATCACAATATTAAATAACCTAAGTGATTAATTAGTATTTCAACCATTAGAATTCCATTCGTGCTATGCATTCAACGTACGCACTTCATGGAAACTTCTTGGAAAATGGTTCGCTCTTTCCTAGACGTTGTATCGAATGTCGGTTTGTATGTGAAATATGCTGATGATATTGTTTTTGGTCATCCAATTAAAATGAGATACATCTCCAGGTTCTGAAAGATAATGTGAAACATGTCTTGGAATGGTCGTTGGTCAATGGTCTTCTACTGAATAATCAGAATTCCGTCCAGTGCGCCCATCGCAGGGACTTAAATTAAAACTCTATGCAGTGCTATATTCAGGTCCGTTTTCCTAGGAGACGAGAAGCCGTGAAAGGTCAGAGGAGAAGGAAAAGAGTATTCTGTAAGGAACAAAGTGGAGGAAAGGTGGGTGGGATTTGACTGTCAGACGAGCGAGCAGCCGTGGGCCAGCGGGCCGGGTCTGAATTGATGTCTGTTCTGCAGCCGCCACGTGAGGTGCTGTGTGGGTCAGCCTTGAAAGGTGCCTAGTCAGACCGGGTAGGCAGATTAATGCCTGCATGTCAGTGGGCCGTGCCAGACAAGCCTTTACGCGGAGCATGCTGCTATCCTTAAGGTAGGTCAAAACTTGCAAGCATGTAGCATCATGCGTGACGCGCATGGGAAGTCACTACAAAACCACTGACTCTACGGGAAAGATAAATGACCCCAGGTGTGACGGCAATAATCTCTCAGAACCAAGAAGTGATATGTTCGTGGTTAAACACGCAGCCTGCGCTAGCTTATAGGTAACAGAATTTGCCGAAGTGTCCTATCCATAGCCCTAAAAGCACATTTA
>JAYGXS010000001.1:40928395-40938460 GCA_036362985.1 Ligula intestinalis | reverse complement strand
AAAAAGTGAACCTTCAATCCACAAATACATGCAGTTGATATAGATTGTATATAAAGTATAGATAGAATTAATACAGGCTTTAAGTAGACTGTTTGGGCAACTGCATTGTCGGCAACACATCCGTTCTCTCGTCCTCGCTTTCTTCAAAAATTTCCCCACTGAATAGAGAATTGCAAGCCATTGAAGGCGCGAGTCAGTCTCTATGCTCACTAAGAATTGCCCTTATGTGCTGAAGTAAAATAATTATAAGTTTTTGACTATTTCTCAGGCAATATTCTCCTATTTACTTTGAGGGCGGTCTCGAAACGACGAAGGAAAATTTTACAGTTCATCCGACGTGTGTTTTGTCGTCTTTAGTAATTACTAGTTCATTACTGAACAACTTTGAGGAAGAACTAGAACCAGTCCACTTTTGAGTTCTCAGCTTCCGTATCACGTACTTTGCAGTTAGTTACAACATTAAATGCAATTCCTGTGAGAAGCAGTGCTCCATTCACGAGCTTTATGAACTTCAAAGTTGTAGATTACTTTCACATGCGGGCACAACTGAAAAGTCGGAAAGAAGCAGAAAATGCTGTTCTATTCTGGTCAACAGCGGATCCTGTTTAGATCGCAGAGGACTGAAGCGTTATATTGCCCAATGGTACGTTAACTCAATTTAATTTTAATCAGCTTATCATTTTTTAGAGGTTGTGCCACCGAAGTTTTCCCCTGAGTGCATCTTGACCGTCAAATAATGGAAAGTCAGTGCGAGAGCTGACGCTATGCTAACCAAAATTTTCAAGACGTTTTAGACTTAGAAGAATAACTTAAATGGTATTGTATATTGGGGTATATTCCCCCGATAGTTCAGAGTAGCCAGGCTGCTGGCTTTTGAATAAACCTCTTTTCGGCCTAATCTTAACCCCCCCACAAAATTAGGCTTCTAAGAAGTCTGCTTTATGCTCTTGTAGGGAAAGGGATATCCACATTATTTGTAGAATACGGATTTAGTACAGCCTAGTCACAGCAATTCATGTCGGCTGCAATTCAGAAATTTCATGGTTGGTCCGATGGTGACTGAAGCGTCCAAGTGTTCCGCTGCGTAAAATTAGCTTCTCCTTAGGAAGTTCAACCTGTCTGAATTCAGTTCGTGTATGCTTTTTAGATAACCCTGAAATTAAGTCAGCGTAAGACATTTGGACCTATCAGAAGCAGGAGTGACTTCGTATCATAACAGACACAACTGACGCCAAAGCAGAGCACGCCAACGTGACAGTAGTCGATGATTGGTATTGCCTCAGAGATTTTGAACGACTTTTCTACTTTGAGTTATGCTTGTGCATTAAAACAATTGCCTTTCATGTATTTCAGCAGTAAAAAGCAGTTGTAGATGCTATTTTCCTGTGCACCAGTGCACAATAAAATTTTACACTTTTATGAATTGTCATGTTGTAGAAGACTCCGATTTGCCTTTTGCTTCCAATGGCCAAAAGCGGATAGAAGATTCGGCTATCATCTGGCGCTTAGTAAGCCGTGCTGAGAATGCTGTGCTCACTGGTAAGTTCAGAGAGTTTGATCCACGTCACTTTTTCATAACTCTAGTGTCATACAGGTATAACAGATGTTGTGTTCATATGTCGTAACTAGCTCGCGTTGAAGTGAACTTTCTCGAAGGCCCACACACGTTGGTCTTGACGTCGGGGAACAGCCAATCACAGTTGCTGCAAAGCTGCCTTCTGGTCCTGTGACGAATAGCAAACCTGCACGCGTGAACGCTCTCTATGTGGGCCGCTGTAGATTGCTGCTACTACCCCGCACTTAGGACCATGCCAAACTAGCGGAATGACGTGTGCTCCGATGTCAAGCTTCTTCCTCTAATTCTCCTTTCCTCTGCATAGAGAATAAACTATTCCTAACATTCTGGCTTTCCAAAGACTTCTTCTCTCCTAAGGAACCATGGTCTGAAGGTCGCAGTTGCTAGGGTTAAACGTAAGACTAGACCGCTAAGCAATCAATAAGCATTCATCAGGTCTATTGTACCCATTTTGTAGCGCAGACGGAAGGCAGCACAATATTCACAGCCTCGTTTTGTTTTGCAGGCCCTGCTTGTTGAGAAACTGTTTGAGGCAATAAAGTATATCTTTCGCTCGACTTCAAAATTACCGCCTTATATATTCGGCTCCTCCAGATAGTGCATTGAAAGGCGCGCTTTGAGGAACTTGTCTCAGAATTGAACACAACCAAAACAGCATATCACGTTTTCGTCAAGACCAACTTCTACTAATCTTCCTCTTTGTCCAGATTGTGGATTGGAAACTGTCGGAAGAGCAGGCCATTTTACTATTACTGTAATTCTTTACCTGGCGTAATAAAAACAACCCTCTCAAATTGCTGTCGTATAGCTTGAAATCTACTCTTTGCAATTTTTAAATCGGTTTTGGAAACGTCCAAGGAAGAATTACCAATAGCTTATATTTATTAATAATAGAATATTGAAAGATCTTGATTAAGCACTAGGGCCATTTCGTTTCCCAGATTCTCACCAGAGCATTTCTTATATATGTGCGCAAGTTAATGTATATTTAAGATTTTAAATAAAAGCTGTGTTTTCAGTATTAACCGTCAGCCTTCGTGAAAAGCGTTTGCAGCTGTTTGGTTCCGTCATTATTGTGTTTATACTCATCATTAAGTACGGCCTTTATGTCAGTAAATAGACAAGGCACCGTGTCATATTACGCAAAGTAATAGCTATAGTTTGTCGCATTAGCAGTTAGTTAGCTAATTCACGACATAAGTGGATAGGAATTATTTTGTCTGGCACGTAGAAGGGGTTTCTGTACTCAACCGCTTTTGTATTTAATTATATATGCCGCCTTAATACTTGAGCTATAAACGTAAAGATGCGTTTTCGGGTGTGGCGTTCGCGAATTAGTAGGAATTATGACTGCTGTTGATTTTTAGGACACTTATTTGGGAATGGCTAGAATCAAC
This sequence comes from Ligula intestinalis, assembly GCA_036362985.1. Lineage (NCBI taxonomy): Eukaryota > Metazoa > Platyhelminthes > Cestoda > Diphyllobothriidea > Diphyllobothriidae > Ligula > Ligula intestinalis. The sequence goes on along the minus strand of JAYGXS010000001.1, from coordinate 40,935,487 downwards.
CGATATTAGAAAAATGATGGGTGACCCAAGGGGTGACATATGCCTCACCGAGAACCCAGTGACGATAGTTTCTTAATTGAGTGCGCAGTCTGTGCCAGTTAAGGGTTTACGCAATTCACTTAGACGCGTGAAACACAAGCCTGAAACCAAACCCTAAGGTTAAGTACAAGTTCGGTGCCCAACCCAGATCGATAACCGTCATGACCGATGAACAGTTGACAGCCAGACACTACTTGGTACATTTCAGTAGGTAGAAGATAGTGGTTTCACCTAAGCCAAGTTTTTACTCCAGTTCAATCTAGTCTATTGTCGCAAGTATGAGCTCCAGTGTTGATTTCCAAGTCAGCGTCATTTCTGCCAAATGTTAGCGTCAGAAATAGTACCAGTGCTACTAATACTTGGCTACATTGATAGTCAGTAGAATTAGAAACAGTAGTAACCGTAACAGTCTCGGCCTCACTGGGCCTGTATTAACCCCTACTAAAGGTGAGCTTACGGTAGATAATACAGCTGTACAAGCGCAAAAGACTACTGTCACTTAAGAATAGGTTAGATGGTGATTCGGCTGGCATTTGCTAAGGCAAGCTACGCCGGACCCTGATTAGTCTTCGAGACTCCTGGAGAAGGTGAAGAATGCGGAGCCGCTAACTGCGTCATCTATCACTTTAAAGCTAACATCTGAGACTGTCACATTCTGTACCAGCCTATTGGTGCAGTTTGTGGACTTCATTGAAATTGATGCTCGAACACTGACTGACTGGCAGGGCTGTCCGATAGTTCAGACACCACCCAGCCCCATGAAATGCGCAGATAGTGCTATCATCGGTCACAGTTTAGCTCTTACCAGATCGTTCACTGTACGATGTGCGAAGAATTGTTAGTGTTGGCACTGCATTGGGCTTGCAGATGTCCAAAAAGTATATTTTCATAAAGGCAGACATTTTGAACTATGGATTTTCAAGTCAACACAGGGTGTGGCTAGTGGGATGAGCATAAGTTCTGCTTCGTCCCATCCGCGCATGTTGCTTCCAGCAGACATGGACCATGGGAGCTAAGCGGGGAGGTGGGAGGAAACACCTTCATACCGAGACGCAAAATAGAACTTCTGAAAGCCCCCTACAAGGCTTGACGACGTCCATGCTGTACACTTGGTGTGGACGCAGTACCGTAAACCATTCGCAATTTAGTCTACGTTATTGAGGATCGAGACAGGGAGGGTACTGGTTTGTAAGTGCGTAGGAGTATCCCCACTGATTTTAATAGTGTTGACGGCAGTGGTCCTCGCATGCGCAGCATTTCAGTAGTTGGCTGCGGGTAACAGAAGACATGTCTTCTTCCAAATCTTCGGTTTAGTCAGGAGCTGAGCGTGGGCAGATTTCCGCCTGAATTTTAGCGTATCTTCGCGCCTGCTCCTGGCTCTTATCGCAATAAATAGATTTAATGGAGAACACCCCTTGCCACTATGACCTTCAAGTCCGGTTCCATAGGAGAGAGAGAGGAAGAAAATAGGTTGGAGGCACATGATAGTCGGACGAGTGTGCATCCACCTCCGTAACGGGCGGTATGTAATGTGCGTTTGAGATCAACAATCATCACAACGTCCACAAATCGGCTTTGTGTAAGTCAATCTTATAGGTGATTGGCCGGACGGATTTCAGTTGGCCTAAAAGTGCGCACAATCTAGTGACTACACATGGCAAGCGGTTGCGTGGATTGGGGATGCCCCAGAAGCTGGCCAAGGCTTGCAATAATCTAACATCATGAGTAGAGTAGCCTGGAAGGTAGAAAGCGTGTCTTCTTCGGCGGAAAGTACCTTGCCAATGACGATCGTAGCTTGATCCATGTACACCCTTTGGATGTCTTCGGTTATTTAAACTGCAATATGTCACTTACCATAGCAGCTTACCTCTGCTAAACATGCAGAAGTCTGACGGCAGATGCTCAAGTGTAAAGTTTCCTTCATTATTGCCCTTCCATGTATTTAGCTGTTGTATCTTATTGCTGTAATGGGTGCAGGTCCTTTTTACGGGGAGTCCTGATAGTTGATAATCAAAATAATACTTTTGCTGCATGCCTGTTTATGGGCCTTGTCAAAAGAAAGATGCCGTGTGGATCAGAATATTAGTAACAAAATTACTAAGTTCAAAATATTGTAACTCATGTTAATTGGCGTTTTAAGGAGAAAATGAATGCAAACTGTGGAATTATGAGAGCTTGGAGTGGGAAATAGTTGACAAATGTGCGACGGAACAGGGATTTCTCTTCAAACACGAGTGCATGGGTGAACAAATTGCTTGCTGACGGCCGTAAGTTACAGAGAGAGCATCATTGCCCTCCAGTTAGGAGCAGGCACGGATATCAGAGATTTCGAATTCGATTACGCCGGAAGATGAATTCGATTGAGTCCTCACCCAAAATTTGTGGAAGCTGTTCTAAATGCCGAAAAAAATTGATACCGTGCTTAAATACAGAACTCTTTTTTGCAGTCCTTATATTCGTGTGTTACATATTTCCCATTACAATGGCGTTCAAAGATAAGAACGGGTGGTATCCAACTGTGTGTGGCACAACAAGTAATAGCAAGATCTTACAGTGACAGTTGCGCGATAAGATGTTAAGTTTTGCGAAGCATTAGGGGGATTTTCAAGTCAAAAATTTACAACCTATTCCGTAAGAGGGAGTTATAAGAGAAGGATGGCAATGGCAGCACAAAAGTATTCGTAAAATCGAGAAAGCCTGTGTACAGTGCAAACCCATTATCTCTATTTTGTAGAAGATTATAAATGAAAGACAGCTGGAAATTGGCACAAGAACTTGTGTTGCAAAACCCATACTAAGATGCGCTCAATAAGTTATTCTCGGGTAACCTATACATCATTTTATGTTTCATCAAACTTCCCTAGACCTTCGAGCCTGTGGGAGGTATGTTAGTTGTCCGGTATTCGTCATATAACGCAGATTGGCAGTGTTTGGGGATAGGAGGAATGTGCCTTTATCTTCCACAAACTGAAAACGGTTTTACTTTTGGGCATAAGTAGCTTATGTATCCCCACTCGTATACCCCTAGTCCCAGCTTTTTGTCCTGCAATAACGGTGGTTAGAGAGCTTTGTGGGGTGGTGAAATAGGATAGGCAGAGAATGAAAGTTTTAGAAGTAAGCGTAAAGGGAAAAAATGTAGCCGAAGTTGCTTCCTGCGGCCGCTGGGAGCAGGTTGTTCCACATGTAAATTGAAGGTGTGCGCGGCGCTTCATGCCGCGGGTAATACTAATCTAACTCGAGAACGGTAAGTTGGACCACAGATAAGTTGAAGTAGACAACCATCAAACCACAATTTCAATTTTTTCGGAAAATTCAGGAAACGTTCAATTGAATAATCGGGTTTTACGCAATAAGTTAAATGATAATGCAGATTAGGAAAATCTGCAGATATAAATCAACAATACTTCTCAATACAGTAAAATAAATATGCATTAGCATTTATTAAAGTATAGTCCGCTGCGTGTCCTTATTTCCTTCCCATAAAACCCGATAAACAGCGTTTTCGTAGGAAAAAAATGCAGGCTATAGGGATTAATGTACAAGGCTACATAAGCTACTGTTGCCTACTTTTGGAAGGGAGATTAAACCCCTTAAACAAATTGACTGAAAATCTCATTTGTAGCTGTTTTTAAAATGTTGGCCGGACACTATCTGGTCTCAGACCATGGGACTGAAGAAAACGTTGAATGGCTACGGTTATATCTCAGAAGCTAAAAAGTTAAAGTTTCAAGAACGGCCCTAGACTAAACCTGGATATTCGGAAATGGAATAGCCAAACTTTCAATCAACTTTTCGGACAAGAAAGTGGTATAACTATCAACCATTAACTTGGTGTCTACTAAAGACATCTCGAAGGATGAAATGCTTATTTTTATATGGGCGCATACTGCGCGAAAAAAACTTTGCAGCATTCAATGAACCATTTCCGGCAAAAATGATCGCCTGAGCTAAGCGTTTGCTTCGAAAACCCTCTCAAGCCGCTCGCAAACACGCCGGATCAAAGACTGGATGCAAAAATTGTTTGGAATAGTGAATGGGAGTCAGCGCAGCCTACGATAATACGATATGAGAAGATTAACGTCATCCATGATATTATTTACTTCCTTGCGTTGAAGAAAAGGTGAAATAAGTAGATCAAAATTCTTGCACAGTGTAGCACGGATGGGCCGGACCCTCTCATCTGTGTCAAATTGCAGCAAAATACTGGCGAAACACGTCTGGACTTTTAGCTAGCATATGCACTGCCAGTATATTCAAACATTATGTAAATTGTAGGCTTTTCCAGCAAGGCTTAGGGAAAATCAGAACAATCGTAGGAATTAATATGTGTGGATAATTCGGCCGAAAGGTCTTATTGGAAATCAAACAGAAAGTTATACTTCTAGGGGGAAATCATTAATTTCTAATTCTGATGTCGAAACAATTTCGCTGTGGTCTTAACTCGTGAGTGGGCCGCAAAATCACATTGGCAAAGGTCTACATAAAAATTACAGCAATTATGCTTGAATCTCGGTTGAGAAAACAGATTGCCTGATTTAAGATGCCAAAAGCTATGGCCTTGAGTAAGCTATTGCAGTTTCTGGAGCCCAAGCTGGAAACAAGCGGACTTCAGGAAGATTGGTATCATCTGCAACCAAGAAATTAAACGAACCGCGGCATGAAATTCCTGCGAGATAAAAATTGAATGTTTACTAAATTTGGGTGGGCAAAAGACGCAACTAACAAGTAACGATTATCCTTTTTAAAGCAGCTCGAGGCGAACAACATCCTTTTCCTATGCAAATTTGCGGATGGTTCAACAACAGAAATAAATAGTGGTCGAATTGGGGTCGAAAAAACTGACGCAGTATAGGTGCTCAGCCGAAGAACCCAAAAGTTGGTCAGTTCAAACGCAGCGATGTGAACCGGGCTGGAGATTAGACCAAACCTCTGCATGCCAAAAGGCGAAGACATAAATATATATCGCATTTCAGTTTCCGCTAGTTCTTGGTAAAGGCGAAGCAAAGCAGGTGGATATACAGTTGGGGACGACCTTTCAGACAAGTTCCTCTGCGTGGTGGGATATTATACGATTTTCGTGGATCTCTAAGCGATTATAGACTTTTGGAAATAGTGATGACTCAAAGTTACTCCCACCCTCTGGGTAGTAAGACAGGAAGCAGCCGGCCTATAGATACAAGTACAGTTGCTGGTATTAACAACTGAAGTGGTAGATCCACGAATTAAGCCTATAGCCTTGAGGGATTTTGTGGAACACTCGATCACCAAAAATGCATATTCATATCCGGAGCAGAGGGAAGATGATATCAAAACGGAAATTTTTGTCACGAAATCTTGTAAACGTGCGTTGCATGGATGTAAAAGAGATGACTGGCAAGGGATTTAAAAGGCTGACTCGTTTTGCGGAATTGGTAAACGGAGATGATGGCGAGGATTTAGGGCCAGCGAAGACATGTCAGTCACCGCTGTCAACGTCCAAATTCTGTGTGGAGGGTTTGGGGGACGGATTTGGTGAGCTATCCTGGACCAACGAGTGGTAGTTGAGTTAATTATGTTAATCGCTGAAAGAAACTCGCTGTTGATAAGCAAGTAAGGACACTGGTTTTGCGGTATGGATGTGTTCTGCATGAATTCTTTCCATCCGGATAACGTTAATTTACGCAATTATCAAACGTTCTGGCAGTATAAGGATCAGTGTTTTTACGAAAGATCGGGACTCGCCTTGGCGTTGAAAGACAAAGATCGCGTTGGCCATTACTGCATGATTACCTGCGCATAATGGGTAAACATTTCAAGGACTAATGCAAATTGTATTCTTCCGACTCTCTTGCTTTCTAAAGAAGAACTTTTTCAGTATTCTGAAGAAATCGCACATTCTGTTCACCCCACACAGAGCCGATCTACGTCAATAGATGACTTTGGACCCCATAGCCCACTTCCCACAGAATCCATGTTTTTCAGCATATTCAGTTTAATTGAGTATGTATAAGAGAAAGAGGCAGAGCCTTTGAAAACCCTATTAACAAATAGATGCTGTCAGATCATGCATATTGTACAAAGTCATATACACACTATATAAATTGTTGTTGTCTTCCAAATGTATGACCAGCAAGCAAAGTAAGATCAAGCCTTCTTTTGAATGCGTCGACGCTTTCAGCAAGAGCAACCGAAAAAGAAAGTTTATTCCATTCTTCAATGACCCGCTGGGAGAAGGAGTGGGCCCGCACTTCTAGTTTGGCGTGGTTTATCTTCAGTTTGTACGGATAATCGCGTACGTGTATTGTTTGTGCAAATTCAAAGAAGTCGGTCATCTGAAGAGCACACTCTACTCCGCTGACGATTTTAAACACCATGATTATATCTCCTCTGTATTGCCTATAATAAAGAGAAAAAGATTGAGCCTAGCTAGATGACCTTCATATGGGAGACCTTTTAAGCTGCTGACTAGCTTGGTCGCCCTTCTTTGCACTTTCTCGAGCATTGCGTAACCTTGCTTCATCCAAGGGCACCACACCTGGACACAGTACTCTACCATCGGCCGAACAAATGTTCCGATGACTCGCCCAAAAAGCTCTTCATTAAAAAAGAGGAATGACTTGATCACTCCGAGGATGCCCATAGCCTTCTTTGCGGTTTTAGCACAGTTAGTTGATGGTTTTAGGTCGAGCGTCATGCGTACACCTAAATCTCGTAGTTCGTTCACTAGCTCGAGTTGGTGACCTCCGATCGAGTAGTCATACTCGAATGGTATTACATTTTTGCGACTAGACCGTAAGCGGATTACTTGGCATTTGTTAAACTTCAGCTGCAGTAGCCATTTTTCACGCCATTTTTGCAAGCGATTTAAGTCATTTTGTAAGGTCTGTCCATCCTCTAAGCTTTCAATGGACTTCCAGATCTTTAGATCGTGTGCAAACATGACTTTATCACAGGTGAGGCAGTCAAGGCATTCGTTCACATATACCAGAAATAGAATGGGACCCAGAACCCTCTCTGCGGAACCCCACTGCATACGGTTTTCCATTCTGTTTTGGTGTCTCCAATACAAACACG
>JAYGXS010000001.1:40916949-40928295 GCA_036362985.1 Ligula intestinalis | reverse complement strand
AGCATCAAAGGCGGACTCCGAAATCAGCCTAAATATTTCGCAAAACTTTTCATCATTTTCCGACGATGAGTTAGGTGGACTATAAATGCATCCAATAATCGCCTTTTGACGGGGAGACAGGATAATGGATGCAAAGCAGTAATTGCCCGAGAATGACTCAGCATCTAGGTTGAACGGGAAATGCTAAAAAATAGCTTTAATATAGAGAAGACAACCGCCACCACGTTTACTAGGGCGGTCTTGATGGTAGAAATCATACTTGTCTATTATGAGTAAAGCATCAGAAATTAGTGGATGGGTCCACGACTCTGTAATGCATATAACATCTGGCTTCAGCTCGAACGCAATAGCTCTAAGTTGAGCCATCTTATTTAAAACAGATCTTGCATTAAGCAGGATGATATCTAGTGAAGCTTGAGTAATCGAACTAGGGTTATCTTTATTTAGTAATAAAAATTTGGAGGTGGGTAATTTGGTTGGAAGTTTGGAGAATAGCCATCGACTGGTGCAGGACAATTAACATAAGAAAGCTGAGGGGGATAGCTGAAAGCTGCAGGTAGATAGCTCTGTGCGATCGATGGGCCATAGAGATTAGTGCCGTGGTGAGTTTGCTGAAAGTAACCGGGAAATTGGGAAAACCAAGACGGGAAAGACGAGAAAGAGAGGCTGGAGGGCGAGGTAAGGTAACTATGAGGATTAAGCGGTGGAAAGCCTGGCCCAGTATGATACTTGTGATAAGGAGGGTAACGTATATGTTTGTTAGCTTCCTGTTGTATAGGCTTATTTAGTGTTTGGGAAGGCTGCATGCTCGCGGTTGAGCTCCGGATCCCACCCTTTTGACGATCTGAATTGGGTGATTTAATAGAAGGTTTGGGAGGACTCTGATCGAGTATCGAAGCTGTTGGTCTACCTGACGCAGAAGGCTTTTCGGAATTTCTAGGAGGGCTACCAGAATTACTAGCTATGGCAACTGGGGAAGCATTTAAGTTGGAAGTAGACGGGGATGTCTGGTGACTTGAGGGGGATGAGACAGTTGCTGTACTGGGGAGCAGTAATCTAGGTTTGGCAGGAATAAAAGTACATGGCTCGCTAGGCTTCCTAGAGCTACGACCAGGAACTTGAGCCGGTTGCGGTGAAATTACTATTTTATTCGAAGAACTTGACGCTTTTCTTCGCTCCATTGGAGTGAGATCATGACAGAGGAAATACATTGCATTTCTCAGATATTTGGAAACAAGATCTTGCTGTTTAAAAATGGTGTCTATTTCAGTGGGTGAAAATTGCTTGACTAAAATGGGTGGGTTTTTACTGCGAGATGACAGTCTTATAGCCTCTGCTATTTTATAGTTAAATCCACAGGAGCAGAGGAAATGCATTGCAACGTCCATTGGCCTAATTGATTTTGGAACGTTTTTCAGAATAAAATTGTACGACCTTTTTTGTCGATCCTGTGACTCACTTGCGACCAAATTAACGAGAGTATCTAAACGTTTGCATTCCTGAGCGGAAACTGCAGAGATATTCCCATCAAATAGGGTCCCAAGGATTGAGAGAACTGACTCAAATTTCAACATAAACTCGCTGCAATTTTTAATTGCAGACAAATCTATTTGTTCGGCAATCAGATCAGGCTGAATACTGATGTCAGGCTGAAGACTGATATCAGTAATGATGTTTGCCTTTCGCAGACACCGCTTGGGTCTGGAATTCTGTGGCTTCCTACTGAATGAAAGTGCCGCCTTCATACTTTTCGAAGCAACAAGTAGACTTATCACGAAAACAGTTGGGAATTCAGAATAAACTAACTGTTCAAGCTCATATAAGTTGCTGAAAGCAAAACAGATGGTTAACGGAATGCTAGGTAAGCAAGCAGAGACCAAACCAACACAAGGAATGGAAGCAGACTTTTCAAGCGTAAGAACTGGTACTTACGAATAATTAATATAAGAAAACGAAAGACTAATAGTCGTATCTTCTCTTAGATAAGTCGATTTATATAAGACTGATGACTTAGCTGAAATTTCGAAACCAGCGTTCGACCTTGATTCGACACAGTGACACGGAGCACATCTTGATCAAGCTCAAATGCTAGTGTTTTAAGTTCTGTCAACTTATTAACAACTGATCTCGCACTGAGTGAGACTATACTGAGCGTATCCTTCAGATTCAGGTTACGCTCGTCAGTATTTATAAAAAAGGAAAACTTGGTGGCAAAAAGGTAAACGGCATGGGAGAAACAAAAGGTGGAAGGCATACTGGCCCTGGTCTACAGTTTGTCAAGTAATTCTTATCAAATGAATGGTTCATATTGCAGAAAGGCATATAAAAGGGGATCCATAGAAAGGACGGCTGAAGTGTGGCATGAGAAAACCATGAGGGGGCATAAAAATAGGATTGTGAGACATTATATCATAATTTGACGGAAAATTTGCCTTTGAAAATTGCACGACCGGTTTTGAAAAATGGTTAATTCTATTAGCTGGATGAATTATTTGGGGATGTTGATGAGATTTGGAGATAGAAAAAGCGCTAGCTTGAACGGTTGGGTCTTTGTTAGATACTGAGTTGTTACGGTAATCGTATTGCCAAATTTGAAAACTGAGGTAGCTTTATTAGGGGCGTTCGTAGGTTTATCGAAATTTAAAGCTATCACAGACGTGGTTGGCTTAGAAGGAGAACGACTTGAACTGGCTACAATCGCACTCGAATCACGAGTAAGGTGAATGGGAGAAGTATCAGGGGAAACTGATATTGATCCAGAGGGATGTGGGCTTACCTGACCGGCCTCAGAGACAACTTTTGGTTTTGTTGAAGCAGAGTCAGTGTTTTCATTTGCTACTTTGGATAAAACCCGACGCTCCATTGGCGTTTTATCCCTGCATACGTAAAGTTTATTTTTCTTTGAAATAGTTGGTTGACCGCTCATGCTGAGAGAATATAAGGTCTACTTCTATCGCCTTTCTATCTATCTTTACTTTTATCTGCTGTAAATCTACTAGTCGCCGATACGCAGAAGACCTTAATGCATGCTTGCTTAATCCACTCGTATAACCCTCAAGGCATCTTATGAAATTCCAACCTCCTAAGCATCTTGACATTTGTTTTAGGCCTGAAAGCATACAAATAAGTGATTTTTCAATGCACCTCAGTGGCGGACTGTTCCAAAAAACACTACCTAAGTTTAAGGCAAATCAACACATTTAATGCAAAACACCTCACCAACAAAAAAAACAGCCAAATTTGTCCAGCTTTGAGGATTTATTCTTCATAATGTCTACCTTCATAAAATTAAATTTGGGCATCGAACCGTTTCCCTGCACGTTCTTTAGTTTACGAACAAATATGGACTCTCTCAACTTGAAAATACCCAAATAAATTTTCTTACAAAATTCTCATACCTGAAACTCCATCATCCGTCCTGCATGAATAGATGCTAAATAACTAACCAAAAGTTTGCCAAAAGCTACCTCATTTGTTTAAATGGCCTACGAAGGATCCTTCAGACAGCATAATTTTGAGTTGTCGTGTGTTCGTTTCGCTTTTACGCTTGTCGATTGAGGGTTGTTAAATAGTTTAAACAGTTTTACACTGAATTACTTTTTAAACTTCTCGTTACAAGGTTTAGCCAGACATGCCTTTAATTTTTAGTATTTTCTAGGTGGAAATTTTAATGCCATAAATCGACTGAATTTTTATCTTCAGTCATTTATTAAATCATCCGTCCAGTTTTTTGTTTTTTGCATTCTTAAAACTGGTAAGTTGACGAGTTTTTTTCAGAAAATTTATCTTGTCTTCGCAAAAATTTTCGTTCAAAACTCATTCCGAACATAAATTTAACGTCCTACATGAGCGGTACGATCGATCGTACGTCGTACACTAATGCTGAAATATATTGTACAGGTTTTTCCTTTTTGTAATTACGGAATGTAATAAAAGTTCAAATATCTAAATTTTTATTTTTAATTTTCAGCACAACTCAACCTTTTTATTAGTTCTTCTTTTCTCCAATGTTAGAAACATGTTTTATACGAAAGGCCTATGCTCAAACGCATTTAAAATGCATTTAACTTTCTGTGATTTCCGAATAGCGAGAGATTTAGCAGGTCAAATTGGGTGCGAATAAACCGTGACAAATCTTTTATAAACCAACTTTTGATGTACATTTTTCTTTTAAATGTATTGCTCAACAACTTTCTGGAAGCTCATGCAATGGTAAATAGGCTTTGAAGCCTAACCACGGCAGTTGGCGTACTATATTCCTTTCTATTTTGTACAAACACGTGTTGCTTAAAATTCAAACGAAATTTATGACTTAATTTTATGAGCCAACTGGCAGACAAGATCACACATCTCTAAAGCCCCTCTCAGAGATTTTAGTGTTCTACAAATTAATGTTGTTCTTTTATCTTCCCGTCTGAGTTATAGACTTTATTCATCTCTTTTATTTTTGTATCCTTGCACCTGTATTTATTATAGATCTTGCAGCTAATCATCCGAATCAGTTGGCAACAATATCGTCCTTGCGGCTGCTCGTCGCTCAGTCATAGCTGTAGCTTTCTTTTAGTCTGTTGTTTGTTTGCAAATGAGTGATTAACGTTTCGTATCTAAGGGTCAATGTCAAAAACAACTCGCGAGTACTAAGTGTTTATTCTGCATCACTACTTGGCATGGTTTTGTCCGGTTAGCTTGTAGTACCGCAGCCAGCTCCGTAGCATTGGTGTCGGAACTCTTCTGATGCATGGTCCCAGAGAGACAGAAAATAAACTGCATGGGCTATCATTACGAAAGCTGCTGGACTAATTATAGTCTGAATCTCGAAACTTCTCGAAAACTCAAGCACACACCGTTCAATGTGAAAGAATCTTTCCCAAAAAGCATTAATCTATTCCTGTTATAAGGTGCGCGTGCACTCTGGACTTCTTAGCAGATCAGTGACAAATAAATAAAGAAATAAACCCAATTTTTACCCCTGACTTCGTCTACTTATATTCGTTTGAAAACTTCAAACTACCATCTGTCTTTACTTTCAGAAGAGATTGGACTTTTTAAGACCTCCTGCATTAGTTCTTTTCTCTATTGAACGTGTGCTGTGAACATGAAGGACGAAACTGTAATTGTAAGTCATCCAACGTTCATTACAGCTCTGTTCTAGTTAGACGAAAACTTTGCCGGTTTTCCGCTCTCTAGCTTTTGCATCCCTGAACGTTATGTGCCCCACCTGGAGAGTGTTCTAGTGCCTAATGGAATGATAAAGGACAGGTTATCATTCTTCTCCATTTAAGTTTCTTCTCCAGGATCAAACGGATAGCTGCGGAGATTATCGAGTTTTTTGAGAAGGAAGGCATTACTTCTGTCTCTTTGTTCTGTGTTTTGAAAGGCGGATTTAAATATTTTTCAGATCTCATTGATGAAATACAACAAACGATCTGGTCCAGGAAGTGCAATATCTCCCTTCAAATTGAATTTGTTCGTGTGAAAAGCTACATAGTACCTTCTTGAAATTTTTTTGAAGTATTCTTTTTACAGGACAGCACATCGGGTGACGTGGTGATTTCGGATATTGAAAACTGCATTTCCATCAAGGGGAAAGTAGTTTTTTGTTTTGGCTTTCTAAATATTTAGAACTTACTCGTTGTTGATGATCTCGTAGATACAGGAAAGTCTATGATGAGGCTGACTGAATACCTTTATGGTCTTGGAGCTGCATCAGTCCACGTTTCTTGGTAAAGATTTCTGTTCTTTTGTGTAAATATTTTCATCTATCAAAGTCTTCATGCATTGCTTCTGAGGGGAAACATACGCTCACTAATCCACTATGCTATTTTTTCGCAAGTGCTTGACCAAGTTATATATTGCAGTTTCATTTTTTAATGCTGGTTATCAATTTTTCAAGCCTCTTACTAAAACGGACTCCTCTCAGTTGCGGTTATACGCCAGACTGTAAGTTGCCCATAATCCTAATTTTAAAATTTATTTATGAATCGCATCCACACAATTGTTAGCCGTGTTCTATGCCTTGTGTCCGCTGCTTATTATTTCTGCCAATCTGATTGCGCTATTTTCCCACTGCTACCTTCTTTTTCTGTAGTTTTGAGAAACATTCTTTTGATGACTTTCGGGTTGATATGTTTTTTAAAACGGTTCCGGGACCTTGTAAGTTTGCCGCCATACCGTATTCTTGATTGTCTGCGACTGACTTGTCTGGCTATTTTGCCAGTCCATGGTAGTTCCTCTGAGATATAGATTTAAGCGTCGTACCATCCCGAAATTATTTCGTACTTGGTTATGGCTTTGGATTTTTCCCTCTAGTTAAGGAAACTACCTCAGAAATTAAGACTTCAAAGAGCCTGGTGAATATTAGTGATGGTTTTGACAGTTTTATATTTTCCGTTGCCACCTAGACAAATATGCAGCAGCCTTACTAACATACTACTTATTACCACACATACTGACAAATATGAACTTCTGTTAAGTCCGTGGTACTTCTTATAAACTGTAGTACGAGGTCTCTTATAGTAAAGACAAATTTGTGAAGTTTAAAGGCTTTGGAGAAAAGGAGACATTTAAAACGTCTTGTGTTCTTACACAATATATGAGTATGTATGTACGAATAAATGGGAATAAAAGGTAATCTCGAAGGCCATATCTGCATGGTTCTTACATTTAAAACGGCACAAAACCTTGCATTTTCGAAGCAGGTGTTGCAGGACTGAAAGGATAACGGTTGCGCCAGCGTGACATCTGCTTTAGGGTGCTCTTTCCATTCTTTGTTGCTCAAGTAGTGCCATTTAACGCTTATATTCAACTCATCTTCATGCTTATCCATCGCGGACGAGTTTTGGGACATTAACGGCCATCGCCTATGAGGGCCAGTGAGGCAACTTTAAAGTCAACTACCTTGGAGACAAAAGCTAAAAACTACAAGCCCGCAAAAAACAACACAGCAAAATAGAGTGAATGAGGGTCTTGTCTGAGGCGGTGGAACATAGTTAATTCTAAGCAAACACTAGCTTTGAAGAACCTTGAGACCTTGGGCCGATAGAATGTCCGCATGATCGGGAGGCCACATGGCGGCTGATACACACGATGAACTTCCATCAACTAGTGTCTGCTTGCGCTGTCCTCTTATTGACACCCTGTCCCATGGTCGTCGAATTTTGCCAAATAATAAAGTTTTTAAACGCGCTTGTAGTGTTGGATAGAGGAAAAAGACTGCATTCCGGGATGCTATAATGTCTAATCATCAGTATTTGTCTGGTTTTGCTAGCGGTCTTTGTATGCTGTCTACCTGTTCGGTTTGGCTTCCACTTCTATTTATCCACGAGGCTTTTCTCGCGGTGTCGAACTCGATTTGCTTACTGCTATGTGATTCATTCGAAAGTACTGCCTGGAGGAACTCTCGGCTTTGCCTTAATAGTCAGCAATGCGGTTTCTGGGTGTATGGCGCGATCGTTGGTTTCTCGGCCACCCGCACTTTCTGCTTCCCGGGTGTCTTTCAACGTATCCAGGCGGGTTTATCGTGTACGAAATTATTGGTCTGATTGGGTGCGCAATTGCGGTTATCTAATTACCTTATTTATTCCTGCTGTCTCACGCATAGACTTTCGAAATCGCATGTGTACCAATTTCGAGGGAGCAGGTGGGAAGTTAATGCTGTGAAGAGAATCAGATGTGATCACTGAGACATTAACTTTGTTCGCGGACCGATCATCAGAAGCAATCGCAGAAACGGGTCATTCTTACACGGAATTGCGGTATTTGTAGGATAAAGTCGCTAAGTTACCACATACCTACGACAATTAACGGCTCCCCCTATCGAGGTTAGTTGCACGCTTATGCGCTTATTGCTTGCTGGCTGGCATGCGGGTTGTGACGTGCTTAACTTTCACGACCCGTGCTGGATATGGACGTGATGATTGTTCGGCCCTCTGGCGCTGGCGTTAGAAGACGCTCTGTGCGCTCCCCGAATGGCGACTTGCATTGGTCAAACTGAGCCTCATCACCGAGTATGGGTTGAGCGGGTCCCGAAATCGGTGAACCCACTGGTTTTCCCTTCATCTCGTAGTCTGTTCCTTCAAATATGAAGTTAGCTGCATCATGTCGGTTGCAGTGGGACGTCAAGTTTCCCGACTAAGGAAGTCCGTCGATAAGGGGGCCGTATCTGCTACATGCTCTCTGCCTATGTCTCTGATGACTAATCCGCGACAGATCTCAAAACGTTAGGCGAAAAAATTATTGTCCCAGCGATCGAGTCGCCTTCTCAAGTCCGTTGATCTTAACGAGAGCTGGTTCTGTTTGTTTTAGGTATCTGCAAATATTCCCTGACAAAGTTCTTCCAAAAAAGCCTCAATAAGATATCAATCGATACGTTCCAAGGTGCCAGGCAAATCTTTTGTTCCATATTTTAACGACAACAATATTATTCAATGTAATGTGTTTTGCTCAAATTGACGGAGGAGCCTCTGTTGTCAACAGTGAATAGCGATGTTTTGACAGTTTTTAGTTTTTTTAAGGGATGTTTTTCATCTGATAATTGGTTTTGCTCCGTTAATGTGTGTACAGTACTACTTATGATCGTAAAGCGTTATTTCTACGTAAAGTTTTCTGACGATCTGATTAATTTCAAGCATGCGAGAAAGCCAAACGATTTCACATAGAAAAGATTATATGTCATTCCTTCGGAAATTGAATTCCCGTAATTGGATTCGCAAGGACAGATTTACGACCTTTGCCAAATGCTCATGATCTTTATAATTTTGTTGAGCAACTGTCATTTATGTGATGTATATCGATTAGCCTGGTAAATGTGCTTGTACACGCATTCACGAACATCAGATAGTAACAATGAAGTAAGGCCAGCTGTCTCAAATAGCCAACATCTTAGGAAATGGCCTGAGCTTGCGTGCATTCAGAATACACTAAAGCAGGGTTATCTAGAAAACATTTTTCGCCCCGACGGCCTCTCTATAGGAATGATTACCTTTTTTCTGGGGGAATTTTGAATGCCTTCTATGGGCCTTGATACCGTTCCTTTCCCTTCCCTATCCTCATCTTTGTTTTTTCCACCTAGTTCTGGGATTCGAAGTTCCGGATCGTTTTATTGTGGGCTACGCCATTGATTTCAACGAATGTTTTCGGGATCTTTTGGTAAATTCTTCAATTCTTTCTTTCATTTTAACTGCAACTATCAAAAAGCGCCAGTTGCACATGACTTTTAGCTTCTTTTATTCCAATCGTTGGTTGTAAGCCCTCCAAGCACCCGAACGTGCATTTCCACTTGCTTATACGTTAAATTAGCTTTCATTAGGAAGGTCCCACCGCCCAAAGCAAGGCAAACAGATGTGACACTTTTCGTTTAATTTTCGATAGCAGCCTGTCTTGCCTTTGTCGGTAGCATCTCGCGATTGTTAATTGTCTACCACTATACAACCACCGGCGTTGATTCTACGCCCGAAACTCCGAGGAATGGGTCGGTTCTCCTAGTCCTCGGTAACATAAGAGGCACGCTTCCCCTATTACGGAGATCTGCGTGGGTTGGCTATGGGTGGCTTATTACGGCTTATGAGCCGGAAAATGGTCCTTTCCTCTTCCATTGTATATGTCAATAATTTCTTTCTGTTTATAGTTTGCTAGCCGCTGAGCGGCTGCTGGCGGGAAGACAACGGGACAAGTGAGACCCCTGTGCGCTCGGTGAACGCCCTTCTACCATTGTTGTCCGCCGATACTGTAGCAAGCCTGAAGTTAGTCTAGAGACAGCAAACGGCACTACGTTGCGATATAAGGTCTTAGTAGAAACTTGAGCCATTATTTAATAGCGTTTCTTTAATCCATAAGCTTATTATTATTTACCCTCATACAGCTTAGGACTGTATGCTGGGTGCCGACTTCCTGCAAGCACACACAGATCGTATTATAGTATACTATTTACTGGTCTTAGGAAGAATACTCGCTTGAATTAGCAGTCTTAATGTTGGCATATTACTTCTGGCAGCAGTATCCTAGTCCTCATATTCCAACCTTAGTATAAACCGACACCATCTGGTGGATAGAATTGAGTTGGCGGAAACCAAGGCAACCCTGTTGTGCTCTGGGCCTCAAACTCGGACTAGCATGAGCCGAGGTCCATACTCCCTGTTGAGATTAAGGGTATATGAGCCCAACGCAGGCTTTAACCGGCGCCACTTCTGACTAATATCAGCGTCAGTAATTGTACCAGTACTACTATCACTCAGCTACATTGTTAGTTAGTAGTAGTAGTAGTAGCAAAAATAGTAGTGCCAGTCTCGGCCTCCTTGTGTCTGTCTTGACATCTACTGAACGTTAGTAAGGGCAGCTAGTGCGGTAGTTCCAGCGCGAAAGTCTACCGACACCAACGACTAAGTTAGGCGGTGTTCTGACCTGCATTGGGAAAGCAACCCACGTCTTGTCCCGTTCGGTCATCTCGACTCTGTCTTGTCATCGCTACCAGCGGGTTGAGGGTTCAGAATGCAGTAGACGGTTGTGTGTCTATTTCACTTAAATCGAATCCCCGACTACAGTCACTCTCCCTGTTCCGGAGCACTTAATCGAAATTGATGGTCGAACTATCATGAATTACCATTGTTGGTTTTTACTCATATTAACCGGCAACACAACGAGCCCGTGATTCAGCGTTGGACTTCCAACTCAAAAGTCACTGCTTCGAGGCTCGGAGTGTCACAACACTTAGGATTAAAGTATTAGCGGCTGCTGATGACTTGTTAGCCAGAATTGGCCAGGCCGGTGTTCGTGTTCTTTGTCGGTAATGCATTTCTGCCTGTTTTCGTTCTATTTATTTCTGTTCCCTTTCAGCACATTTGCTCCATTAACGAGAAGGCCAAAAAGGTGTTCGCAATGAGCAAGCACACCGAGTTGGGCTCTCTGCCGCCTGTAGACAGTTAGCAAGACCCGCGTATCTCCCTACTCCGTCGTCGACGTCGTCCTCCCATCCCGTCTTTCTGTCCGGAAAAACCTAACACACCCCGTAGCAGTGTTTACTGACTGGCTTATAGGTGTCTTTTCATGCATGGCATATTGCCTGAAATACTATTAAATGTGATTTGGACACTTGGATTCTCATTAGTTTTCCGCATTCCCACTTCTCCAAAACAAAATCCGTCCCTGTTGTTTTTGCGTTTATATGTTCTGGCCAATAAACTGATAACTTCGACATTTTCTCTGTTTGCGTATTTGTTTTATTTACTTCAAAAAAATCTGGACTTTGCACTTCAAAGTCTTGGAGAAATAGAAATGGAGGGTTTGAAACAAGTTTGTAGTTGGCGAACATACGTTTGTTTTCGATAAATTCTCGTCAGGCCTTTACATTTA
>JAYGXS010000001.1:40848061-40916849 GCA_036362985.1 Ligula intestinalis | reverse complement strand
TAAATGTAAAGGCCTGACGAGAATTTATCGAAAACAAACGTATGTTCACCAATTTATCTTCTGAACTTTTCGGTGGGAATTTTCGCAAAGTTTGTAGTTGTTCGCGCCATTTAGCACAGCTTACTTTGCAGTGTCACAAAAGCCATGCCGACTGAGGTTATACCGGTCGTTAGTAACTATTCCTCTACAGCCTCCTCAAAGTCTTCGAGAAAATTCGCAAATTCACATTTATCGTTTGACCCAGTAAATTAAGTCATCCTGGTAGTCATTTGCAGATTCCACATTGATTGCCTAGGAAATTCTGATTGGGCAGGCAGCTTACTATATTCTAAACGACGGATTTCATACGTTACAGTAGGCTGATTTGATACAAGA
Source organism: Ligula intestinalis (assembly GCA_036362985.1). NCBI lineage: Eukaryota > Metazoa > Platyhelminthes > Cestoda > Diphyllobothriidea > Diphyllobothriidae > Ligula > Ligula intestinalis. The sequence continues at coordinate 40,916,474 of JAYGXS010000001.1, read as the reverse complement.
CAAAGTTTCCAGTGAGCCCTCGTGGCTTAGGTTGTTGGAAGGTGGGCTTTACTCGGACCTTGTCCTTGCTGTACATGATTCGCATCCCACGGAAGCCGCCATGTTTTGCACAATTGATTCACATTAACACTTCGTTGGAACATAGGTGCATGTATCGAGGTTTTAAGGATCATAAAATTAACCCTAAGGGCTACAATCTTCCAGACCCAGTTCCTTAGGAGAAGAACAGTCATGGGAGTGGGAGGAACAGTTTATTTGCACAGAAGGTTTGGAAAATAGGTAAGAGGATACTTGGTCCTCGGACGAGTGCAGTCGGTTCCCCTATTCAGGTTGGGTCCAAAGTGATGTATGTTGGCAGACACCGTATTAATGTCCTTGCGCAGATGGGTTGAGGCCAACCTACAAATTGAGGGTAGTCTGCTCACGCGAGCATCTCATTGGACGGATTGAGCTCAAGCTATTGTAGATTGATCTCAGTACGGGGAAGCACAGTGCACACGTCAGAAGGCGTCAGTTTGCGCCTGGCCCGAAAGGCATACCGAGAACTGCTTTCGCGCGATGTCCTGTGCATGAATTTACCTCGTTTGTTGCGTCATCAGTTAGGAGGGAGTCGAGCTGCAGAGCCACTACTAGTGCGTGCAATTGTAACGTTGAAGTGACTTTGTGGAAGTCCGCTCTCCGAATAATATCAAAATACTCTTAATTATAGCTCCATTTTTCTCAGTCGTCGGTACTTTCTTTAGGCGGGCCGTTCTTCCCTATATTTCACGCAAAACATTTCGGTAAAGTCTTTTTGTGCACTCTTTTTCAGAGGTTAACTCTTTCTCCAGCCTATGTGAACTGTATATTCCCCAGCAGACTAAGCTCCTTTTCTGACTTAGCGGATCATGTTTATTTGTAAAATACACTTCTACTACCCGTTTCATCAGACCTTCTACTAAGGAGAGTGTTCGGAAGGGAAGATTTTCTCCGTTAGCACCGGGAAGCCGGGTTAATTTTATCAAAGAGGGTGTTCAAATCAAGTCTCTTAGATGCTATTGCAAAACCTCATTAGTATTTTTAATATGGCAATAAAACTCCTCTATAAGTGGATAACAATAGTTTGTCTCTAGTTTTTACATCGGCGCATCCGCTAGAAGTCCAACCAGTGATCACATCGCTAATTTCTCAGTGTAGTGGTAAAATGTGCGCTCGAATTTTAAGTGGCCATCTAACCTGCTATGGAGGAGCATCTCCTTTAAACCTGAGATCTACATGCCAATTATTAAAGCCTACAAAACAGTCCCGTCGCTGCGGTCACACCGAGTCCCTGTCACTTGCATTTAGTCCCGCCACCATTATGCTGTCTTTGAAGTGCTTACCTCCTTTTAAGGTGAAGTCAAGGTGGGAGAATTGTAAATTTCGCGCAGAAAGGCTGGTATGGAAAGTGTGTCCGTTTTTTTCAACCTTCTATTGCGTCTCAACAGATTTTTCTACCACAGGATTTGTAGTTAAATGACCGTTTTCTTTCCATCAGGGCCTGTCCTGTCCAGTCCCGACTTGTTTTAACGTACCTTGTTAACCTTTCAAGGATGCTTAGGTGTCCGGTGATTGGCGTACTGCCAGAATCCTCATATCCAAAATGTCTCATTGTTTTTGCCCTGTGTCTTTCCGTCGAATTGCTTTTTCACATTCCCTTCTGTGACCTACTGAAGGAGCTTCTCTGAACGCTATGATGGGGTTTCCCACTTTTGACTTCCACCAATCTTCATAAAAAGCCACACCCAACGAAATTGATTAATTTCCTCTGATATACAGTTGTTTTAAGAGATCTAGGCAAGCGTTGTTGTGCGTATTTATGGGCCATCCTCTATTTTCAAGACACTACTTCGTTCGTACTCCGAATCTACCGTTTGCAGCTGCATTGCCTTTTGGCCTTCTAGTCGTTTCTCCTCCTTAATGCAATTTGCCTTCTTTCCAGTAACTAGACCATCTCAAGGCGCTGTCTTTTCATTTACTCATCTTCACTTGATACTGATGACTTATTATCGCTCAAATACTTTCTGTTGTGTGAGGTATACTTCTACCATAGCTTTTTTATCCCAAAATGAGGTCGGCCTCAAACAGTAAAAGTGGACCCTAGATTATATGAGTACATCATCCTGGGAGAATGATCTACTGACCAGCCCAAATTTCCTTTGATGTGTTTTTAGCTTGCGACTTCTTCCAGTTCTTCGTTTGCTAACGTTCTTCCCAATCGAGCCTTAGTTTCTCACAATCTCGGTGATACCCCATTTTTGCTTCCTGTGCAATCCCTCTATGGAGATCCTTAATTGAATGTGGTGCTTTTTTGTGCCATACCACCAACCCCTTAATCCAGTGATTTTTGGAGGTCAGTATTCTTCCCCATTTTAAATAGACTGCAAGCCTTAGCAAAGGTGCATTCTCGTTTGTACGCTATTGTAGCGACCTCGAATGCTACACCATACATGAGGTCACACTTGTGCCTGCCCCGAGTGACTCTGGGGCAAGCCGTGTGTTTATCTCTCGTGGCCACTAAGCACATGTGCACCAGAACGCGTCAAAGGCTAGTTAAGGTCACGGACGTGTATTCACGCGCTCACTGTGTCCTAGTTGGCAAATCACCTTTAAGGCCGACTATCGGAGGACCTTTTGGTGCTATTGCTACTGCCGGATTGCAGGCTCCCGGACCCAGCGACCTCATTGCTGGAATGCGACTGTGGAACCGGCTCACTCATGGCTGGACTGCACTCGTCCGAGAGTCAATTTCCTCTTAACTATACTCCATTACTTCTGCACTTAATTAAAATATTCCTAACACTGGCCTACCACGTCTTATCTTCTTACGTATTGGTTCTTAACTATTGACATACTTCTATCCTAGATCACCAGGATAAATTACTTCGTATGCAACACTATCTTGTGCTCTTTATGTTTCTTATTCTGTCCTGGTCGGTACCGGTGATATTTGACAATTATGGTTCACTCCTCTAATTAAACCCTTGAAATTGCTACTGATTAAATACCCACAAGATCGCTCGGTTCAAAATGGGCATCGTTTTGGTCCCTTGTCGGCTTACCAATAATCATTCGTAAAAGTCATTGCGTGAATTGGGCCCCCTGGCACAAGTTTCTTTTTTTTACTTTTTCCACTGTTGCTATTTGGGTGCTAGTGATTGACGAAAACTCAACTTGAAATAAAGCGTGTTCCCCTTCACTGCATGTTTAACTATAACCTATCTACCTAGCGTTGAGCTGTCAAGAATCAACCCCTTTCATGAACTTTCGGTCAGGACAGGGGCGATTTCTACGTACCATAAAAGTGGGCACTGGAATTCCGAACTTGGAAAAAGTGGTGGAAATACGTTGCCCAATTATCAGAAACAGATAGGCGCTCCTTAACGACATCATCTGCCTCGATCAATGCCTAGGTCAGCATAACGTCCTGACGCCTAGCACACAGTTTCAAGCGTAGTGCAGGCTAATCTTTTTTAAATCTAACTTTTGGCACATTTTAAAAATAAATTATTCCAGTTAGGGAAATCTGTTTAGTGTTTTGATGACCTTTTACGTTAAAGCAGGGTGCTGTTGTGTGTCGGGGATATTTCTGACAGGTACTGCCGTAGACGTCCCGTCTACCGCATTAATCTTTTCCTGCTCTCTGTCGCTTATCATCAAGGGACTGGGTTGACGGTACTTGTTTGCAGCTTTTTTATTAAGCCTTTGAACAAATTTGCCCTCGATCAGTCATTTTTATTCAGCGATTTCAAGATTACTCAGTTCATCGTTCCTAGCCTATAAGATTGAACTTCATTTTTTTATCGTGGGTAGCATTTGAAACACGACACGAAAATACGCTTACAACGATTTCCTAGGAGCAAATACAGTCATAACATACTCTTTACCACGACGATTTAACTTACATAAATGAAGCAGAATCTCGTAAAATCCTTATCATACACCCACTTTAGCCGAGTTATAGCCCCAGATATAGACTGTGCCCCATGCAATTTTTGCTGTTCCCTTGGCTGACTAACCCTCTTCATTTAAGATCATTTATTTTTTACTGCTAGACGAAAAAGTACCGAGAAATACTTTAGACCTTGCTTGAATTTTGTTTGCTCCTAAACGAGCTCAGATTAAATAATGTCATAATTGATTGTCCTAGTAGGCGTTTAAAAGTGATAAATTTGAAGTAGTCGAAAAAGGCAGAATTTATTTGAACAAATAAATTTTGAGAGTGCTTATCAACTGCTTCCTCTCTTTACACGAATAACGAAACAATTGGAAAAAGCGCCATTTTGAATTTTCACAGAATCGATTATAGCTAGACCATTTTAACCTAGCGAATGGTCAATCGTTATGCCAACTTTAAACTTGACAAGAATAAACGTGTGGCATGCATTTACCAGGGCAACTGAGGATCAACCATATGGTCTAATTTATTAAATAGGTCGGATTTTTCCCGCCGTATGTAGGCTGCTTCCACCTAACGCAAAGTCCGGTTTATTCGTGTTCAAACAAGAACACGGAATGGCTTTATCGATGTTAACGGAGTGACCACTTTCTAGCAAGGGTTTTGTAATGGAGGAGCGTGGTACTTTTAGTTGTTGTTTTAAAAGTCAAGCAGGCAAATGTTAAGCGGCCCCGATCACCAGTTGCCTTTGCTTACGGCCAATGTACTTGCACCTGCAAGTGCACGTGAATTCATAGACGCAGTTAAGGGCGGCATGCAAAGGCAGAACTTCCTTTGTCCGATTAGCTGGAAGGCCTTCCGTTGGAGTAATGAACATGGTACGCTCTTTGTATGGAACAGTGTAGTCTTCATTCAATTATATTTGAGATATTGTCTCCCTTTAAGAATAAAGATATAAAAACGGCCTTTTTCTGAACCGACTGGTCCGTAGATTTCAGCCGTAAAGGGCTGCTGTATTTTTCAATGAAACGTTGGGAATAGTCACGCTTACGTAGGTCCTCTTTTATATGGTAAATTTGTAAAACAGACATAGTATAAAAACTCTAGGACATTCTGCGCAGTTTCATTCCGCCAATAAGTGATCTGCCTACACACAAAATGATAGGCGAATTGCAGGAGGGTAAAGGAATCGGTAAAACTCGTGCCGCTGCAATCTGCGGGCCGGATACTGTGTGTGAAGCCGCTAAGGGATAGGGGTATAGTATATTCTGTACAGAGGCAGTAGATAATTGGTTGAAGGAACTTGATGGACGGATGGCCGAGTGCACAAACACCCGCGAGGGGACCGGCGTCCAAAGTGATGTGAGTATGGCAGCCTCAACGGTGAGGACATGTGTGAATCATCCACAGGGAGATGATTGGTCGGACAAAATTGTGGTAGGCGTGCAATGGTGCTTGCGCACTTGCTAGTAGCCGCGAGTGCGCGTGCACTCGGAGTTGGGTCACTACAGCACGCGCCAGAATTCGTGCAACATGCGAAAGATTGATACTGTTTCCCTAATCGGCATTGACTCCGGTTGTGAAACCGATTATCTTGTAGTCTATTCTGAAGTCATTTCAGTCATGATAGGATGTCGGCTTTTAACAGAGCTTAATTTTTGATCGCTAACAAAACGGATATGCTGTATAAAGTAACTACTTAAATAGTATGCCTTCTTATCATTGATTTTGACTGTTTGTAAGTATAACATTTGAAGAAGGTGAATTTTGCTACCGACCGAGTACAAGAAATATTGTTTTCGTGCATTTTTTCCATCTGTATATCTGCATCTGTATACTTAATAAAAGAGATCTTGTAGCTTTGTGCGGTTCCTATTCCGTTTTTGATTGGCTGGCGTTAAGACTCACAGGTCAGATTGAAACGGCGTCAGCGCCTTCTACACGCGTTTGTCCTTACCACGCTCACTCTATAGGCACGCGCGCGCGCGCCAATGGCATGCGCGTGTGTACGTGTCTCTACTGTTCTATCGCCTGACTGCTTTCATTATTTGGAAGGAAGCCAGCCTAGCCGTAAATCACTTGACCTCACGACAGTTCCCCCTTGATGAGCACCGCGTGCTCCAACAGCCGCAGTAAACGCTGAAGCAAGGGCTATATCCGCTGCCTCTGGCTATTGAACTTTTAAGTGTCCATGACTTGAATTTGAAGTGACGGTGTGTTTTGCGGCTTGCGTCAAGAGACGTGACACCAAATCAATAATACAAGAGTCAAAAAAACAAATTCAACCTTCTCTGAGAACATTCCCATGTAGTTTGCTGAGCTCAACCATACTTATCAAATATGTTTCTGCTTTCATCTTACTTACCGATAAAAACCGAAAAAAACGTTCTCAGAAAGAGCTTCGTGCGGACAGTTACGTCTACTTAAGAGACAATGTCCTTAATGAGGGGTAATATTGATCGCGATCAACTTCTCATTTTACCCTCAAGCCAAACTGGGTCACCTCGCTATATGCATGAGAAAACTCAAGATGCTGCAGTTTACTTTAGGCGTTTCGAATGCCGAGATCTATTTATTACATGCACCCCATGCAACACATCTTGGCCTGAAATTGCTGCTGAACTGTTCCCCGGTCAAATGACCAAGGATCGCCATGATTTGTCGGCGCGGGTATTTCAGCCGAAATTGAAAAGCATGATTGAACTCATCACTCGATTTAAAATTTTCGGTGCGTTTCGGTGCCACATATACACTGTCGAGTGGCAAAAGATAGGACTACCTTACGCACACATTTTGAGGTTGGCTGCAGGAAAAATTGCGTTCTGCTGATGTTGACAGAATTCGTATGTGCAGAATTGGCTGATCTGGCGGCTGACCCTGTTCTGTTTGAAACAGTCAAAACGCAGATAGTGCATGGTCCATGTGGTGAGTGGAACCCCAACAGCCCTTGCACCAAAAAAGTATCCCAAGCGGTTCATTGCCACAACTCAGACTGACGCAGACGTCTACCCTCTGTACAGACTAAGACGGCCTGAGATTAGTGAGTTCACAGCTGTTGTCAATGCAAGGCGACATGGATGTGGGGGAATCGATAACCGTTGGATTGCGCCGTACGCCCACATCAACGTGGATATTTCCAAATGTGTAAAGCTGCCCGAACGCTTTTTTATGTTGATGTCCGCTCCTACTACACTTGGAAACAACACACGTGGACCTGGCGAAAGAAAGGAATGGCGATTGAAGGACACTCAGAAATTAAATGCGATTTTTAATTTGGTCGGATTTACATTATTCATCCATCTAAACAAATGTGTTGCTTCCTACGAGTGTTTCTTCACGAGGTTCGCGGTCCAGCATCTTTTGAAGATCTCAGAACGGTGGATGTTTCTTTGTGTTTCACGTACAGAGAAGCCTGCATGATGCGTGGTTTACTTGAAAATGACAATCATTGGACGAATAACATTGCTGTGGCTGTTATTACTAGCACTCCAAACCAACTACGACGCCTCCCTGCTTTTTGGATTAGGAGTTGTGATTTAGTTTGCCCTAGCAGCCTGTAGTTAAAGTTCAGAAATAATGTGTCTGAAGACTATCAGTTTCAGCTGCAGTTGCAAAATGGCAATGCTGACATCAAATTTAAGTCCGCCATCTTCAACATGGCCCTAATTTCCATTGAGGACATCTTGGTTGGCATGCGTGCTGTGCAAATTCATACACACGGATTCCCTCTGCTTGACAGGAGCGTTGGAAGTCAGCTCCCCACTGAACTACAGCATGAGCTTTGATACAATCTTACCGAGTTGGCAGCATACGTTTCTTTGAAAAAACCAAGGCTCCTGGTCGACCGACTGCTCGCATTCGACACAATTCTTGACAGTTTCCATGGTCGCAATAATGGTAATCACGTTTACTTTTTGGATGCTCTTGGTGGAAATGGCAAAACTTTCGTCCTCAAGTTGCACCTTGCCGAACTGCGCAAAGATGGCAAATTTTTTAGCTGTTGCATCGGCTGGTATTGCAGCGACGTTGCTTCCTGGCGGCAGAACTACTCACAGTACCTTCAAGCTTCCCCTTAGGTTAGCCGACGATGGAACTGCAGCATGACCAATAAGCACAGGCAGTGGTTCAGCTGAATTGCTGAAGCGTTGCTCAGCAATAATTTGGGACTAGTGCACAATGGCAAACAGAATTGCACTGGAAGCGCTGGATAGAACTCTGCGTGTTATCACAGAAAAGACCGCTCCGTTTGGTGACATCAACATGGTTTTAGCTGACGATTTTCGTTCGACTCTACCTGCGATTCAAAGGGATACCAGAGGTAATCAGGTAAAGTCCTGCCTGAAATATTCACCGCTATGTTCTACAGTAAAGCCATTGGAACTCACGACCCACACGAGAATGCACCTCAATGCTGACCATGAGTCAGGCGAGTTCTTCCCTAATATCTTGAAGATTGGTGAAAGTAAAAGCGAAACCGATGCAGCTGGACACATCCCCCTTGCCTTTTGTTGCTTATTTGGTGAGCAGTGGTGAAAACCTAAGTGAAAAAGTTTTCGCTGGCCTCCAAACCAATTTTTCCGACGTTGAGTGGCTCTGCAAACGCGAAATTCTGGCCCCCACAAACAAATTCGTCAATGTCATTAACGAGAGACTCACTCACCTTCTGCCAGGTGCGGAGAAAATGTACAATTCCTATGATACAACAGTTGATCCTACAGATGGCGTTAATTAGCCAATTGAATTCTTGAACACTTTGGAAATAGCTGGCGTCACTTCCCATAAACTGATTCTGAAAGTTGGCACGCCGATTATGCTACTGAGAAATCTGGATGCACCGCGGCTATGCAATGGCACTAGGCTGACTGTCCAGCGTCTGATGAGCTATCTGATAGAGGCCACCATTATTACCGGTTGTGCGAAAAAAGCTATTATTTACATTCCTCGTATTACCATCATCCCATCCGATACCACCTTCAGTTTCCGGCGTCTGCAGTTTCCTGTGGATATTTGCTTTGCAATGTCCATCAAAAAGTCCCAAGGTCAAACCTTCAAGATGGCTGGACTTCACCTTGAAGAATCGTGATTTTTCTGCGGTCAACTCTACGTTGCCATATCTCGAGTTGGTTCAAAACGGGATTTCGAAGAATGTTGCTTACCATGAAGCATTGGTCTGACGGTTATACCTTCCACTTACTCACGGTTCCGATTAATATCCCACATATGACCGTCCCTACTATTATTCCTCAGTCACTCAAAATTCGGCTCTTTTTTGTTCCTCCCTTGCCCTTTTACCCTACCTTCGTCTTTTCCATTATTACTTTTACGTGTGTCCTCCTTACTGTTCCCTTTTGAAGTCTACCACATTTTCCTTTGATGTTTACGTACGTCACTCTCTCCGTTGCCACAATTATAGTTCTCCGTCTTTCCATACCGTCCTTCATCACTGTTTGCTTACCCTTCGTACGTATCAATTGTTTCAAAAGGTTTTACTGCAGAAGACACTTACCTTCTTCCTTCATAAAAGGAAAACAATGGGAAAGAAAGCCAAGGCGAAGCCGGGCTTCCGCGCTAGTCCTTCATATTTAGTCAGGTAGTGATTCCGGCAAATTATTTTTCCAAATTTTCAACTGCCGCTATTTTCTTCGGAAATAAAAGTGACAGCTCTCACAACAACAGCTGGCTTCAGTGAATAACAGTCAAAACCCCACTCATGAGTGCCACGTGGATGTTTTTGTGAATTGCTTAACCGCACAAAATTGTCTTTGCAGTCTTTATACGACAACAGTAGCTTCTATAGGCCCCCGCATTAACCCCTACTTCCTGCACGCAGTTGAATATACTTTGATAAATGTTAAATGCATTTTTATTTTACTGTATTTAGAAGTGTTGTTGATTTATATCTATAGATTTTCCTAATCTGTTTTGTCGTTTTAATTTATTGTAGAAAAACCCAATTAGAAAATTGCAGGTTTGTTGGATTTCCCGAAAAAGAAAAGTAGTGGTTAGGCGGTAGTCTACTTCAACTTTACTGAGGTCAAACTTATCGTTGTGGAGTTACATTAGTATAGTCCGCGGTGCTAAGCGCCGTGCACACATTCAATTTACACACGAAACAAATTACTCCCAGCGGCCATGGGAAGCAACTTCGACTAAATATTTTCACATTATACTTCTCAAAGTTTCCTTCTCTGCCCATCCTATTTCTCCGCTCCCCAAAACTCCATAATCACCGCTTTTGCAGGAAAAAATGCTGAGAATAGTGGTATATGAGTGGGCCTATATAAGCTATTTTTGCCCTTTATACATAAATAAGCACTCTGATAGTTTGAATTAGGTTAATTTTGCCGCGTATACGATTCATTTCCTCTGAAAAACACACACATTAACGCAAATGAAGTATGATTTTGTTTCCAGAAGGGGTTTTTTTATAAGAAGATGAAGCGCGATTTATTTAATAACGAAAAATAGCACTGGAGCACGTTTTTTCCCCCTTAGATGAAATTTCTCTACAGAGCTTTCTTGCGTTAGTTCATTTCCCTCAGATTAACAGCCTAATTTTGTGGATGAATGTAGATAAATGTAAATCAATGATAAAAACGCATACTATATAAGTAATCACTATTTACAGTACATACGTTTTGTTGGTGGTCAGAAGGAAACTCGTTAGATAGCCCGCACCCTATCATGACTGAAATAATTTGAGGATAGACCAGACGATAATCAGTAGCACAACCTGAGTCGATGCCGATTAGTGAAAGAGTATCAATCTTTCGCATATATCGGCACGTTGCACGATTTCTGGCGCGTACTGATCATGCGTAAAATATAGAAAAACAGCATTAGCCAGTCATGCGTGATGAATCATAATTAGGTGAGGAATTCATGCAGGAGCGGGTAGTGTGAATTTTTCTTTGAAATTTCGTCTTGTGCTTCGCGAATGAGGCTTATATAAAGATCCAAGCAACCGCTCCAAAACGATGCCTTTAAAAATAAAATCATTGTGGTGGTAGTAGTCAGTTAAGTAACTCTCTACACAGTTGAATTTAAATAACATATATTTATTCACATTAAGGGGAGACAGCTTATGCTTAAAGACTTTCCAAGTTTGATTTGACCCAAGTGTGAAAAACTTTAGGCGTTTGGCGGGATTTGAACCCGCGCATCAGAGAAAGCCTTTGCCGGAGGCTAATGCTCTACCGCTAAGCTAGAAAGAGCCATTCCACTCTCTCGTGTCTTTGTTGGTAACCGCATTCAGTCCATAATTCCGTCTGTTAAGCAGACTCAATCAATGATTGACTTTTTTCCACCTTCACTTTCACTTCGCTGAATGTTGCTCCCTAGAAAAAAAAGCTTGCTTCTTACGATGTGTAGGAAAGAGACCTGGTATGACAGAGAGCAGATGCCGCAAGTTGTTTTTCCTTTTCTCAAAAGGGCTGCTCCAGAGCTCTACTGCTTTGTGGCTTGAAGCGGCTCACGAAATTCATCTGGAGTCAAGTTTAATGCTTTCTTACTCATAGGCATCTATACAGCAAGAAGAAAATTCAAAAGTTAGATATCTGCAAACTTTGCAAAGTGCGTTCCAGTAACTAATTTTGCCTCACTTTGCAGAGGGCGACGTCAAAGCATCATTGCCACGCATGAAATTTTAGTAGCATGGACCGATCACTATTGACTGCTTTAGAAAAAATGCCGTATATCGCTACCGTAAGTGAAGTTCAATGGAAATTTATACCTACAGGAGCAACAGAGAGTTGGGAGTTTGATAGACGGGCTTTCTGTTCAAAAGGGAGTCAACATAATTCAGCTTTGGTCCGTCTGTGTCTTCATTGCCAAGTCGAAGGAAGGAATGACAAACTTCCGCAGCAAGCGGACAGATCAAAGGAAAATCCACACGTCTGCTGTGTTTGGTGGAAAAGCCCAGAAAGTCTGGCTCTGGTAAATTACGAAGATTTTACTACTAAAAACTAATTTGAATGGGGAATGCCACTGACCGGTGCTTCGAATGTGCTTGAAATTCTAAAATAATTTGTTTTATCTCAGAATTTAATATTCATCCTGTGGTCAAAAATGTCCACTATTGTGCGTATTTTCTACCTTGAACTCCACCTTTTTGCCTGGTTAAATCTTTTAGCCGGGCTATTTGCCCCACCCCATTGCCGTACGTGAGACATTTATTGCACTGACCTTAGTGGAAAGAGAAGACCCTTGCCGGTGAAATCTTGAGACCCGGTTCTGTGCGGGAGGAGAAGAAGTGCGGCCAAATCCGCTAAGCATTAAGTGAGCCTAGTGATTATTCTAGTTGGTTCTAGATGATTGCTTAGGAAATTCTGCCTGGACAGTCAGCTTGATGTTTCATAATGGTGGAATCCATACGAGCAGTAAGTTGGGCGGGTTAAAATCGATCCAGGTGGGATCAACTTCACTGCTCTTGGTGAGCCTCGTAGCTCAGTAGTAGAGCGTTGGCTACGCAAAAGCCTTCCTTACTGTGTGGGTTCGACTTCCACCAAGGCTGTGAATGTTTCACAATTGGGTCAACTGAATTAAGCAAATCTGCCAAACACCTCAAATAAGAAGTGAGCCGTCATGTGCGAGGAATAGGTTATTCTATACAGAGGTAGTGGAGGACGGGTAGGAGGAAGTTGGTAGCTTGACGAGCGTGCGTCCGGCTGCGAGGGCCGGCCCCCGATTGGCGAGCGTGACGGTCACTTCATTGCGGTCCTCTGTGAATCAGACTTAAAGGTGATTGTCCAGACTGGATTGGGATCAGCCTTGAAGGCGACTGGCCAGACGAATTGGGGTCTGCCTTGAAGGTGATTGGCCAGACGAGATTGGGCTAAGCAGGCAGTGGTGCTTGCGCAATTGTTTGCAGCCGCGAGTACGCATGCACTCGAAGTTGGGTCACTACACATTCTATTAGTGATTACCTTCAAGCGTTCATTTGAGATTAAGTTTTCAGACCTCTGACGCCAAATATCTCGTGCCAGCTATAATTTCAGCATGAATAATTTTGACACCGATTGGAATTTAGTTTGTAAAAAACTATACGCACAAAGCCTGTGACAAAAAATATCCCGTTTCAATAACTTTTTGGCGTGTCAACCTCGTCTAAATGACATCGTAAATAGTCTCGCCTTGAGCTCGATACTGCACTTATATGAATGGCACCTAGATATTTCAAAAAAATCACAGTTATCCGGGTTTTCGAGGACGTCCTTGAAAAAAGATTATCCTGGTTCTCTAGTTTGTGAAGGTGAAATAAAAAAGGATGTTATAGGAAAGAAGGGCTGTTTACAACAGTATTACATAAAGAGATTAGTTTTTATGTTATTTTGTTGATTATTCCGTAAGGAGGGTATGGTTTACGCTTTAGGACGGTTTGTTTATCCAACGGATGGACTTTCATTACTCCAGTAGAAAACGCTTGCAGGCGTGGTGTGTGTTAAATGTTGGATGAAATCGGACTCTAGCTTTTGCAACAGATCGCTACGAGCAGTTGTATAGGCGCTTGTCTCGTAGTGTGCTCGGAACAATTACATTTGCCATACTAACCTTTCAAATAGGCAATCACTTTTTCACACACTGAATGTATTCAATATAAGAACGAAACGTTCGTGACTGATCGTGAACTCGCCAACTACGATCTTCGCTGATGTCAATATGGTCGTTCTCACATTTGCAGGCAGCATCATTTTGCCTGCGAAAGGTTGCGTAGTCTTTCTTAGATTTCTCAGTACTTTGGCAAATTTTACTAGATACAGGTTTTCTCTAAAAACATCCTATTTGTACTTGAATTCTGGATGGCGTTCGTCACATGACGGTCGACATTGATGTCAGTTCATCGTCCTAATAAGCCACAAGGAAAGACAGATCATGACATATACGGCGTTGTAACAAGAGTACATACTGTTACAATTAAAAATGCAATTTATGTTTCTTTCTTCCCATGTGACACTTCAACAGCACTGTAGTGTTCTTGTCGAACCAACGCCCTCCTAACGCTTGACACAACAGACGAGGTCACTCAGAGCTTAGGACCTCGCGCCCAGCAGTTTTCCCGCGGGCGACCGCCACTGCTACCAGACGTAACTGAAGCGCATCCAGACACACGCACCAAGTCTCCCCATTCTTGCCTTAACCAACAGTGGCTTGAGCTCAATCCGTGCAACGAGATTCCCGCTTCAGAGGACTGACCGCATTTATTAGGTTGGCCTCAATCCGTGGGACAAAGGCAACAATGCGGTGTCTGCCTTCAAGCCTCACTCCCGAACCAACCGGAATAGGGAAAGGACGCACTACTCCGCGAGTCAACACTCTTTCCATCTATTTTCCTACTCTTCTGCAGAATACACTATTCCTAACAATCTGGCCTTCCCAAGACTTCTCCCATCTCCTAAGGAACCGGGCCTGTAAGATTGAAGCTGTTAGGGTTAACCGTCTTAGCCTTAACTCCTATAGTACCTCACGGCAGGCTGGAAGCAAGCGCGGTGACTTGCGCGTGAATTAGCTTAAACAGAAAGCAACCATGACGTCATTAGACGAGGACACCTTGCGTCCTCACGCCTGCCAGCAAAACGCGAGACAGGGATGACGGGGCGATATGAACGAATTGTCGGGCCCTCTTTCTCCTCTCTGGTCCCAAATTATGACTAGAATCTGACCCCCTTTTTATACCTTAACACTTCTCCAAACTCTTCCACTGATTACTACCGAGTGGTTGCTTATACTTTTGTTAAATCTACCCTCCCTTATATTATTTCATTGGCCTGATGATTAATAATCAAAGACATTCGTTCAATTAACTTGACTTACTGAATTACATCATAGAAAAAGTAGACTTGCGCTGCATCTACAGCATTCACTGCCCTTCCCTGGTGTCATTCGCCACGTGACCTTCGAGCTTGTCTCAGCTCATCACCTAAATAAGCCAAACGAAACAATCGATCGGGAATATTGCAGGAGCATATAGCCTAAGACGGGATTTTAAAACTGAGCCACCATTTCTTTTGCTCCGTCCATCCGCATGCAAATTTCCTTAGATATACGGCGGTTGACCGACATCGCCCCTAACCTCCAAACCAATTTTTCCGACGCTGAGTAGCTCTGCGAACGCGGAATTCTGGCCCCCACAAAACAATTCGTCAAGGCCACCAACGAGAGACTCACTCACCTTCCGCCAGGTGTGGAAAAACTGTACACATCCTACGATACAACAGTTGATCCCACAGATTGCGTTAATTATTCAACTGAATTTCCGAACAGTTTGGAGGTACCTTGTGTCCCTTCCCATAAACTGATTCTGAAAGTTGGCACGCCGATTATGCTCATGAGAAATCTGGACGCCCACGGCTATGCAATGGCACTAGGTTGACTGTTCAGCGTCTGATGCGCTTTCTGTTAGAGGCCACCATTATTACCGGTTGTGCGAAAGGGGAAATCGTTTACATGCCCCGCATTCCCATCATCCCGTTCGATACCACCTTCAAACTGTAATTTAGAATGGTTAGGAAAAACGGAGAACTATAAGTGTGGCTACAGAGAGAGTGACGTGTGGAACCATTAGGGGAGAACGTGGTAGATGGCAAAGGGGACAGTATGGAGGATACACGTAAACGTAATAATGGGAAGGACAGAGGTAGAGTAAAACGGCAAGGGAGGAAAAAAGAGCCGAATTTTGAGTGACTAAGGAATTACAGGAGGTACGGTCATAAGTAAGGTATTAGTAGGAACCGTAAGGAAGTGGAAGGTATAATCGTCAAACCAACACTTCATGGTAAACAACATTCTTCGAAATCTCTTTGGGTGCCCAGACGTATAAATTCCGTTTTGAACAAACTCGAGATATGGCAACGTAGATTTGGCCGTGGGAAAAGCACGATTATTCAAGGTGAAGTCCAGCCACCTTGAAGGTTTGAACTTGGGACTTGTTGATGAACATTGCAACGCAAACCTTCACGGGAAATTGCAGTCGCTGGAAATTGACGGTGGTATCAAACAGGATGATGGGAATGCGGGGCATGTAAACGATTTCCCCTTTCGCACAACCGGTAATAATGGTGGCCTCTAACAGAAAGCGCATCAGAAGCTGAACAGTCAACCTAGTGCCATTGCATAGCCGTGGGCGTCCAGATTTCTCACGAGCATAATCGGCGTGCCAACTTTCAGAATCAGTTTATGGGAAGGGACACAAGGTACCTCCAAACTGTTCGGAAATTCAGTTAAATAATTAACGCAATCTGTGGGATCAACTGTTGTATCGTAGGATTTGTACGCTTTTTCCACACCTGGCAGAAGGTGAGTGAGTCTCTCGTTGGTGGCATTGACGAATTTGTTTGTGGGGGCCAGAATTCCGCGTTCGCAGAGCCATTCAGCGTCGGAAAAATTGGTTTGGAGGCCAGCGAAAACTTTTTCGCTTAGGCCTTCGCCCCTGCTCACCAAATTTGCAACAAAAGTAAGGGGGATGCGTCCAGTTGCATTAGTTTTGATTTTACCTTCACCAGTCTTCAAGATATTCGGGAAGAACTCGCCTGACTCATGGTCAGCATTGAGGTGCACTCTCATATTGGTAGTGAGTTCCAATGGCTTTACTGTAGAACATAGCGGTGAATATTTCAGGCAGGACTTTACCTGATTACCTCTGGTATCCCTTTGAATCGCAGGTAGAGTCGAACGGAAATCGTCAGATAAAACCATGTTGATGTCACCAAACGGAGCGGTCTTTTCTCTGATAACACTCAGAGTTCTATCCAGCGCTTCCAGTGCAATTCTGTTTGCCATTGTGTACTAGTCCCAAATTATTGCTGAGCAACGCTTCAGCAATTCAGCTGAACCACTGCCTGTGCTTATTGGTCATGTTGCAGTACCATTGTCGGCTTACCTAAGGGAAGCTTGAAGGTACTGTGAGCAGTTCTGCCGCCAAGAAGCAACGTCACTGCAGTACCAGCCGATGCAACTACCAAAACAATTTTGCCGTCTTTGCGCAGTTCGGCAAGGATCAATTTGAGGACGAAAGTTTTGCCAGTTTCACCAGGAGCATCCAAAAATAAAACGTGAGTACCACTACTGCGATCATGGACACCGTCAAGAATAGTGTTGAATGCGTGAAGTTGCTCAACCCGGAGCCTTGGTTTTTTCAGCGAATACTGCCTGCTCGGTCACTTTGTAGCAAAGCTCACGCTGCAATTTAGTGGGGTGCTGATTTTTAGCGCTCCTGTCAAGCAGAGGGAATCCGTACGTATGAAGTTGTTCACCGCCCATGCCAACCAAGATGTTCTTAATGGGAATGAGGGCCATGTGGAAGATGGCGGACGACGGGCGGCGCGATGGGCGGCGCGTCCCGTGTGACTGAAATATGGACAGGCGCGTGCGCGGCGCATCCCGTTTGACCGATATACGGACAGGCGCGCGCGCTGCTCGAAGGGTGGTGCGTCCCTTGTGACTGACTTACGGACAGGCGCGCATTCCTGCCTGCGCGTGCGAGTCTGTGACGCCAGCCAATCAAAAACGGAATAGGAACCGCAAAGAGCTACAAGATCTCTTTTATTAAGTTTACAGATTGGCCTGATGATAAATAATCGAAGACATTCATTCGCCTAACGTGACTTATCGAAGTACATCATAGTGAAAGGATGTAGACTTGCGCTACATCTATAGCATTCACTGCCCTTCCCCCGGTGTCAGTCGTCACGTGACGTTCGAACTTGTGAAGAAGAAGAAGAAGACTCGATCGCTGGGACAATATGTTTATTCGCCTGACGTTTCGATATCCGTCGCAGATTCGTCATCAGAGACATGAGTAGCAGAACTTGTGTCAGTTCATCGCCTAACTAAGCCAAACGAAATGATCGATTAGGACTGTTCCAATAGCATATAATATAAGGTGGGCTTTTCAAATTGAGCCGCCATTTCGTTTCCTCCGTCCATCCGCAGGCAAATTTCCTTAGATGTACGGTGGTTGAACTACCTCGCCCATCATAAACCGATTTATATCGCTCTTTGTTTACTCGAACTACAACTAGGTCATGCGTGCTCGAATTCACGACGCTAGCGCTGTTTTGAAAGCAGCCCAATTTAGAGTATATTTGACTATTTGTCTATGCATATTTATCCCTGATGTCGATAATTGCAGTCATCGGCAATTATGGATAAACGTTGCGAAAATCCCCATTCGATAATTCAGAAGGACAGTTGGCGAGCATACGTATACTTTCGATTGCTTGTCACCCTGTACCTTCCCCTTCCATATAAATGTAATGGCCCGAAGAGAATTTATCGAAAGTATACGTATGCTCGCCAACTGTCCTTCTGAATTATGGATTACTTTCGCTTTCCCGATTTCGCGACTTTTTGCGAGGATGCGAGATTTTTTTTCATTTTGAATGGAGGAGGTTTTTGCTGAATATTTTGGAATTATATTTCCGAAATAAGGCGTATGTATCTCTCTCAATCCTTATGGCATATTGGGTGTCCTAACTATCGTACATACTGCAAAAATTAAAAGTTCGATTTCTGTTTCCGTCTCCTCCTATGACACTTGGATAGTACTTCAGGGCAGGCTGGGAGCAAACGCGGTGACTTGCGCGGGAGTTAGATTATATTGAAAGTACACTTTCGTGGCATCTGCTGTGCTCTGTCTCCCCCCCCACCCCCACAGTGACATGAACACGTCAATAAGACGGAAACATGAAGTCGATAGAAAGATTGAGAATGTCTAATCCAAAATACCACGGGCATAAACCTCCCCCGCAAAGCACAAATATTACTAGAATTGTACCACATACTTCCGATATAGCAACTACGTCGGATAACATGGAATACATTTCAAAATGTGAATTGCCGAACAGACGGCAGCAATGTGGAGAAATGATGATAATGCTCAACTAGCGGCTCATTCGACGAGCCCCGGCTACACATTCAAATCTGATGAGGCTGAAATACTCGCGAGAAGTGACAATTGTGTGAGTCGCGAATTATTTGAGTCATAGTTCACGGGGCCCCAGGCCATAAACACATGTAACGACGTGCCTAATCCATACTCGGTGCTGAGGCTCAATTTAGCCAAAGCGAGTCGCCATTTGACGAACGCAAAGGCCAACACGTCGTCAAACACCAACGTTGGGGCACCAGATGGCCGAGCAATCATCACTTCCAATTCAAACATGGCCCGCTTGCCGGTCATCAAACAATTACCGCACAAGCGGGCAATTATCATTGATAGGGGAGTCTTTTATTGTCATAGGTATGCGCTAGCATAGTGACTGTATCCTATAAATGCTGCTTCTGCATGAATTACTAGTCTCTGCTACGATTTCTGCAAATGTCTCTGGTGACGGATCCACGACGGATTTCGAAATGTCAGGCGAATAAACGTCTGGTCCAAGTGATCACTTCTTTTTCGCAGGACCCATTTTAAATGCCACAATGAGTGGTCCCATTTACTGACACTTACTGTGACATTTTATAATGCTAAGAATTCGGGAACTTTTTCTTTCAGTAGTATATGATCATCCAGACTCTGTAGTCAAGATGCACGATCGTGCCCTGCGGAGACAGTGTCGAAGACGTAATCTGGACAAAGAGTCTTCGGCAACGGTAGGATATTTACGTCCTCATAGCGGCCACCACTACCCCCAGGATCGTTTAAAAGGCGAATGGTGGTTATGAGAGTTTTAAGTTTGGGAGCAACAAAATGTGTCCATAAACATAAGCACCTGTAGGAGTATAGGTTAAGACGGTTAACCCTAACATCTACAAGCTTTCCCGCCCGATTCCTATGAAGATAGGAGAATAGAATGGAAAGAGTGTTGACTCTCGGATGACCGCAGTCCGGCTGCTAGGGCGTCAATTCCGGAGCAACGTAGGCATCAGTAATCGCCACAGTGTCAGTACATGCTTTGTGAAAGCAGCCAATGATAGAGCTGATATCTAGCCTAGCGTGGGCGCGCGACCTTGGGATGACCGGCTAGCGTGAGTGCGCGGTCACGCTGAGGTACGTGCGCATCGGTCAAGGACAGTTAGCGCCTAGCCCCGGAAGCAGTGGGCGCGCAGGCAGGTGGGCTAAAGGCGTCATGCGTCAGCGGCTGGTCTTGGGTTCCAAGTGGCTGCGAAAGGCCACTACAAGTGCACCCCGCCTAGACCGAAGTTTGTCGATGAAAGAGATCGAACGTAGGAAGATAAGTGAAAGATAGGGAAGGAGGTACGTACCAACGGTAGGGTTCGAACAGCTGGTGTTCATGTGACTACCTTGCGGGAGCGAGGTTGAAGGGACATTTGTGGTGGCATGTGAGAGGCGGGTCAGTGCCGCTAGTGTCACTTGGGAGGAGGGAAGGTCATCTCGCGTCCGTGTGGGCCACTGGGTCTGCGGCAGGAGGAAAGATCTCGACTACGCGTGCATCGGCATGTTGTAGGAGATTGGTCATCTCGACTACTTGGGAGGGAGCCTAGTTGGCTGCGTTGGACTTCGACGGCAAATCAGTAAGCCGTGTTAGTGTTCGTTGAAAGGAGGAAAAAGGGTTATTTTTGGCAGTAGAAGTAGGATCCGAGTTTGGAACAGAGGTCTGGATATTGGCACTCATAGCGGAAAAAGCTCCATGGAATAGGAAGGAATCATAGCCTAGGTCCGTGGGCTGTGAGCGATTGAGCATCACCCTCTTGCTTCATGACAATGTGTCGGCAATAAAATTCTCCATTTCGCGGCCACAGAAAATGAAATAGTAAAAATTCAGTTTAAGGCTAGGGGAGTCTGACGGTGATTGAGCTCAGCCACATCAGAAGTTGAGAGTGAATCTCATGATTGGGGTCACCAGTATCGACAGGAGTTAGGGCTTCGGAGGTTTTACCCTAACAGCTACGATCTGCCAGGCCCATGGTTCCTTTAGGTGAGGAGAGAAGACGGTGGGGAAACCAGATTGTTAAGAAAATTATATTCTGCAGAAGGATATGAGATTGCCGACTGGCGTGTGTGCGCGGTCACATTGAGGCGCATGTGCGCGTCGCTCAAGGACAGTTAGCGCCTAGCCCCGGGAAGCAGTGGGCGTGTAGGCAGGCAGGCTAAAGGCGTCATGCGTCAGCGGCTGGTCTTGGGTCCCAAGTGGCAGCAAAAGGCCACTACACACCCACATAAGCGTACGCACCCACGAGGAACAAACGAAGGAGAGCCACTAACGCTCTGGCCCCTTCTTCCGTTGATAAGACGCGGCCGAACTTCTGGAGGCCTGAGTATCAGACTCCAACTCCATCAACAGGCAGGTGGATAAACCGCGTTGTTATTGTGCCATCCGTGATCGCGATCAGAAACCACGGCCAAGTTCCTGGCCAAGCATGCAGGCTGCCACGTCAAGGTCACACGTCATTATTCCAGAGACGCGCGCGGGAGAGATGCATTAAGATGGCGTGGGCATGGACTGAGCACAAGTGCCAGCCCCATCCCATCCCGATTTACGCGTAGCCAACGTTTGCGGCTTTCTCATTTTCTCTGACGATGGCTTCTTGCGTGGAGCCGAAAGCTCAGAAGAGTAAAATTCCCGTTCCAGAGATCGCGTCTTCTTCTTCGTAACAACAAGAACCTGGGGTATTCCTGTTTGTTTCTATTTATAAGTTTAACCAAATTTTCATCGAATTTACGTTTCTAGGCCTACATATAGTGACGAAATTAAAAAGCGACATTTAAAAATACACAAAAAATAACTCTCAATAAATGAAAAGAAGTTGAAGAAAAAAAATCACAAATAAACAATGTGTGTGTGTCATTATATGCATAAAGCAGTTATCACATAAAGGGTTACTTCCTATGACTATCTAAGGATAAAACAAAGCAGACCAGACGGTGCATTTTAAACACAGGGGGCTTGCATAAGCTATCCTTAGCGCGTTTTCATGCAACTACCTTCTCATTCATCAGAGCTTTATGGAATAATTCTAACGTCTGGTCCTATAATTATCCGTAGTTTGTAACTATTTAGGGACACTGCATGGGCGATTGCTCTCTTACCCATAAAATGGGCACATCAAACCACCCTTTGCCATCTAGTACTCTCGGCAAGGGCGTATCTATTAAGCAGATTATTAATTGTGGGCAGTTGATGCGACAGTCACTGGTAGAGGGGGCCAAGTCCTTATCCTAAACTCACATATCCAGCCAGTTGCCAATGCTCTGTGGGGCAATTATAGCGGCTTCTTTCATGACAAGTGAAACAAATAACAAAAGAGCATGGGGGACCCTATTTGCACAAATCTTGGCAGATGAATGTAACCAATACACGTCCGGCATGGTCCTCCAATATATTGGCGGGCGTTTTGGTGTTTTTTGTCACGAAGAGGTTCCAAAAAATGGAGGAAAACACATCCAAGGCTTCATGTAAATTGTTGCGCATGTAAATTGCAGGTGTGTACGACACTTTCCGCCACAGACTATACTAAAGTAACTTCAGAATTGTAAGTTGGGCCACAGATAATTTGAAGTAGACCACCTCCTAACTACCATTTCCTTTTTTTAATAATTTTTAAAATCAGTCTACAGTAATATAAGACTGTATAAGATACACAAAAGCGTTGAAACGCCCGCTAGTTTTTTAGTCGCTCATCCTGCATTTTTATTGGCTGCACGTTTATCCACCAAATGTTTGACATGATCGCTCCCAAAATTCGCCAACCCAACCGCACAGGACTTATCACCTGCCTCGGAACCAGGTCGTTCCGCAGACGGAAAAGTCGCTTATTTAGCCATGCGCAACTCATCACCACTCATCACGTCATCAATGCTACTTTTCTTTCAGCCAACCAGCATATTTTATTTAATTTATTACCATAGAAGTGTACAGCTCTGAAGAAAATTTATCCGAAGCAAGCATATGCTCGCAAATATATCTTTTGATAATTTCAGTGGGGATGTTCACAAAGTTGGTGTGTCTTACATGGAATCTGGTTGTTATTGGTAAAATTGTGCAGATGTTCAATGCTAATTTGCATCGGAGATCAATCAGTCATGATCCAGTTCATGTACTGTTCCTCTTTCCCAAGGAATGGCAGATCACGTAATTCAATGAACAACATGAACGCATAAAATATACAAAACACCCAGGAAAGCGCAGCAACAGCGTCAAAGATGTGTCCTTTACAAAATAACGAAGAAATATAGTTTCGGGTCATGGTGAACTGTTTGGATACAAGAACTGCAATTCGATTGCGTTGGCCGGCGAGGGAACTTATGTCCGGGATTTCAATTAGTTGATGAAAGTCACGGGCCCTCTTAACCCATGAAATCATATTCTGCGGGCACGTAATAGCTAAGGATACTGGCTGCCCACTTCAAGCATGGGCTAGATGCCACGAAAGTCATGGTTTGGACTTACAATAAAAAGTTCAAAGATAAATGGACTATTTTGGTCAAAAAAATTCTAAGTGGGCCTGCTATGAAAATTATGCAATTAATGTTCGCGATGTAACTAAAAATCTCAAGGAATCTGGATAACATAGTAATCGAGCAGGCACTTTAAACAACCAGCTAGGTTCTCTGATCTTACCTCACTTAGTTTCGTCCTTCAGGGTCGAAGAAAATGATGTGACAGGTAACTCGCTACCCTCCTGGTGATACAGGTGGCATTGTGGAAAATTCCCGAAAGGGCAACTCTTCCCGTGTCATAACCTAACCCAAACCTTAGCCCGGGTCTCAATCCCTCTGGAATTTTAGCTGAAGGCCATCCGTATAACAGGGTACTACTTCCGCTTTTGCCACTCAAACAAGGAGGGGAAGGTGAAAACAAAAGCAGTTCATCATCTAAGCATACGGTCACATTGCTGTAAACACTTTTCAGCGCTTTCTTCTTACCTGCTTCAAAATAACCTGGAAAACCACGAACAACACTACAAATATGTTCGTTAAAACGAATTGCCCATGAGCACTATTCAATGCCAGCTGCTAAGTTCATGTATGTGAGAGATGCGTGTTGGGTGTTACGCAGAATATTGTAAAACTGCCTGTTGGCAGTGTTAGTCGGCATGGGAACGCTATGATGCTATGATTGGAGTTGTTTGCTCGTGGTTTCCCAGTGTTTTAAAGCCAGCCTACCTGCATATGTCTGCTTCTGTTTCCGCCTGCCAAACGCATGGCTAAATGCGTGTTGCAGCGATGCGGTACGCCGGTTGACCAAAGTTAAAAACCCACTTGATGGACAGGACTTGGCCGAGGCGGCTAGATGACGACGTTTGGACAATCATATGCGGCCAGGTTCATTATTTGCTACAAGGTACCGTTGGTGTGTCTGTATACACGTGCCCACACACGCGCTTGAATTTCGAACACAGTTCACGAGCCAGACGCCCGTTTGACATATGCTAAAAACCTATTGAATTTATGCCGCTGGTTTACTCAACCGTGGTTCCTGCAGTCATATTTGTCAGTTCATTAAGCAATGCCCACCTATGGATGGTAAGAATGGATAATTTAAACAAATAATTACTAAAGTAATAGAGGTTTTAGATAGATGTGCGCAGATGTTGCTGAGAAAACCGTGAAATCCTCCGGAAAATATCTCCAGTTGAGGGTATTGTGCAGGGTTTTGTTGGCATTCACGACATTCATTTCGCGTTTTTCTCCCAAGGGTGGACACCCTAACTCCACAGACCGATTTCAACAATGAAAAGATCAAGATAATAGCAGAATTTATTGAAGTCATACATTTTCGTGACCTCCTATTCAACTGCAAATGGTGATTGCCTAGTACTAAGATAAGGTAACAGATCAATTAAGTGTCGACATAGAAGGTTGTGACTTGATAGGTAAATAGAGTAGGAATAAGCTGCTCAGCTCAGAAAATAAAATACCCAACATTTCAAGCGCGAAGCACCTACCACGAAGCACTGGCCATACGTTCGACCAAAGGATTACGCTTAAGGTCGTACATCTGGCGATGACCGGCCGTCTCCTACGATTTGCCGAGGCCGTGAAAATACGGTGAAGGAAACCAAAACTCGATATGCAGCTGAGTCGTGTGATCAACCTTGCATTTTCATAAACAAAATCTCCTACTCCCCCCCCCCTCGTATGCATATTGCTGACCTGTCCTTTGCCCCTCCTCTCTTAATCACGCTTGACAGGCTTTCACTGTAATATGAACGGCCTTGCTGTGATAACTATTCCCCCCTTCTCTACCCCTTCTTCATGCGCCCACAACTAAGACTTATACGTCCTACTCTATTTACCTATCAAATTTCACCTTTCTAGGTCGATACTTAATTGGATAGTTAATTTAGCTTATTAATCGGCAATGACCGTTTGCAGTTGAATAGGGGGTCACGAAACCATGTGACGTCAATAAGTTTTGCTAGTCTCGTGATCTGTGCCTTTTTCAAATTATTTCTGGGAAAACAACGTTTAAACAGATTTATTTGTTCAGAATTGCTACGTAGCTGTTCCAAAATTTGGGCACCATAATCGCCACTTCGGGCGAAAAAATCGTCGGTAGTGACGTGACCCGAATGACGCCGTATGGCTCGTGCTCAGCGTATCTGAAGGCCGCGTCCACGAACGCAGGAACCGTAGCCAGGTGTGGGCCTTTCCTACTCCCTAAACGGACCGCGCGCCGTCCCAGAACTGTGGACAGGTCAGGTTACGGGAGGCGTTATACGGGTTGCCTGTCAGTAACAAATGCCGAACATGGGTGGTGGCGGGGTGGCACACGTAGGGACGGTTCGGCAGCGCCAGCCACATGTATCCTATCCCATCTTCGTCCTTCTTGACTGTGCTTTGTCACCGGGATCAGATGGATGAGGGAAGAGAGAATGCCATAGATGCTGTACATGTCGAGTATCTTCCAAAAATAATTGACGCGCCAGTCACTGTTCGTGAACGTATATGGAAACTCCTGATCAGCGCCACTAAACCGAATCACTTTTTCTTGGCCTGCTAAGCTTGCCTACATGCTTCACTGTCTAGTCCACGGTGACTCGCGGTCGCGAGCTCGAAGCAAATCAGTGTGCGCCATTTCCTGATTGGCTGCAGGACATGTCCCAGGATCCAGTTATCGCGCGCGCACACCGAGCAGCAACTGTTTGAGAAGATTGTGAAGAACTTTTTTCTGTAGAGCCCTTTGTAAGCTATTTCGCAAAGTCAACATTGCCAAGCTTAAACAGCCTTACCTGACTTCTGACTTAGGGAACCTTTTGTTGTTGACAATCACCCTAGCGACACGTACGTTGGACTTCGTAAAAATCGACGATCCAAATGTCGGTAGGCATTACTGCACGACTCCAGTAGCTCATGAAGAACGATCGAAAAACAGCAAACGCCCATAAGAAGCCCTAGATGTCTCTGTTGCACTTACATGAATAACCCTCCCACAAAGACGCTAATGCACAAGCCCCTTCCCGCAAATCAAATAACTTTGAACTTAAATTCCAAATATGCCCATGTCTGTACCCTAATATTAGGCTTACTTTTGATTCTACATTTAAACCCAACTCTAATTTACCAAGAATTTAGCACAAAGCCATCTGTAGTATGGACGACTCCTGTTCATGTTTCCTATCTGGTGGGGCATATCGGCGATCACCACCCTACTAGGTCATACATTCATTTCTTGAAAAGTCTATCTGTCAAACATATGTTTTCGGCCATTCACCATCGCGCCTGTACAATTGCATTCATTGTGAAAAAAGTACAGTTAGGAAGGGTAAATAAGTGTACTTTGACTACAACACATCGCTTGCGCACCACACACGCGGCAGGATCAGCATTTTTAGATCATTGCACTGGGGGAGGAGGGCAATTAGGATAGTGTTATAGCCTTGTGTATTCCTGTGTCAACACCGGTTATGTACCCCAGTTACGTGTTAGGAAGAGAAGGCAGAACAAGATAGCAGGTAGTACTTTACTGTCACTAGTTTTGTTTGTACATCAGCGTTGTCCTCTATGTGCCCATCAGCAGCGTGTCCTCTGTCGTCGGTAGCTCATCTCGGCCAACAGCAGGTCTTGTCACTAACAGCAGAAGAAGGCCCTACTGCTCGCAGCTTCGCTTTTTAAGGGCCAGTAGTCATTGTTCCTATTGGCCTTATTTGAGTGGTCTCTACAGGTAACTGTCGTGCCTCAGCCATCGTCTCCTAAGGTAACACTTGACGTGCACGCTTTGACCTCACGGAGGGCAGACCCCGGCCCGTGGTTATCCTTTCGTGCTCGCGTGGTGGCTTTTCAAGGTCGCTCTCGTTGCGCCCTCTGCATGCATCGGTGGCCTGTCCGATTACTTTGTTCGAATGTCCTCACGACAGCCCGAGTTATGACTCCTAACATAAAGGCTGTGGGCATTAGTAGAGTACGCGAAGTAAATATGACTGTCACGTGTACAAAGTGAAAAACTGTCGCCAGGGGTTGGGGGCGAAACTCGATCCCCACCTGGCATTGGCATCGGCAGCGGGAGTAGAGTGTCTGAACTAGTGACTTCTGATAACAGATCACTGGATTCCCTAGCCGTATAGCTATGGCATTGGCTGTTGTTAGCAACCGTTGACGTAGACCCATGGAGAAATTGACTGACATCTGGTAGACAACCTGAAGGGCTTTGTTAAGATCAGCTTGGTGATTCGTTTCGATAAAGTGTGCAAGCACAGAGCTCGAAATCGATCGAGTTTCACCTTCACTTAGTCAGGCCAATGGGTGCTTATCTACCCTAATTTCCAAGCACCTGGTTGTTCGGTCAATGTATCCTGCTTCATAGGAGCAGGTGAAAGACTAACTGCACATCTATGTGACTTTCAGTATAGTTTGTCTTCATCCCTGAAGCGCAAGAGGGGATAGTGTGTGGTTAGAACAATCGGACGAGGCCTAAGGTTAACCCATTACTAACACTCAGATATAAAAATGACCAAAGATAACAAGAGCTCAAAGGTATTTAAGATATTAAGAAAAAATTTAAAAACTAAAATCCTCATGTTAACAGGGATAAAGTATCAGTGGTGTTGCCAGTGCATTCAAAGACAAGGGACAATCAAGGAGATTGGACGCGAGAATGTTAAAGGTCACCAATAGTCCGAGACCCCACCACAAGTTCAAGAAGAATGAGTGTAAGTTTGCCGCAGGAAAAGTGCTTGAGGTCACCGTCTTATCAGCTCGTTTACTGTATCATCTAAGAAGGGCAGTCTTTTGAACACGTTCTTCTTTTCTGCAGTTAGAGTATCAGGCTTTTTGGTAGGTTCACCAATATTCCTGGGGATGAAGATTTGTAGGTATCGATTTTCAAGAAGCCTGTTCCGCAGCTGCTGCATTTCTGCTTAGTCAGTTTCGGGAGAGCAGATCCATCGCGGTCTATCTGCTAATCCCTCTAATAAATTGCATTTTATATATTTAGTGAACGAAACTGTGAATGTCCTACGCTGGATAGATCCATCCATCACTAATTTGTTGTAACAGAACGCATTTTACCATCTATATATGTACAATAGTCCTAACATGCGTTCAAGAAAAAAATTTCCCTACTTGGCCAAACTTCCTCTGTGGCTTGCTTCGGTAACGGAACGTAATAACAATCCTCCAATGTGTGCAGTTTCTTCCTAGCAACGTAGGCGCTACTTACGCAGTTAAATGGTTGCATATTCTACTGCCGCAACTGTTGTCAACCGCCAAATGTTTCAACATTTCTAGCTCTGTGGGTTAATGTTGTACGGCACCAATATTTTCTCTTGGGCAGACAGCAGCTTTTAATTGCATCTACTTTGATTCATATGGTGTGGATAAAAGGCGAGAATTTGTTGTTTAGGTTGTTGTTGTTGTGTTTTATGGTAATATAAAAATGCTGGTGATTTACTGATATCCTGATATGTAGGATGTCAGGGAAACCAGCAGTCATTTTTACTTTATGTCTTTTTAAGGTCCAGCGTAATATCCAGTCGCAACTATAATTTGTTACGAACTAAAGCGTTCTTAAAGACATGAGTATGCCTTTGTAAGATTTATGGTTAAGCATTTTACCTCCATAATGACTTACGCTGTAATATTTATTTACCGTGGTGCCGCTAAACCTTCTACCGACGTAGCTGCTTCCTCTCCAGTTTATCCTGTTTACGTATATGCGTGGCCAGCGAAAGCAAGAAAAATGGGTGTTCAGAAAGTCAAGTAAGGCCAACGAACGTTTTCGATTCATTCATCATCAGGCAATACAATAATACAAGGGCGAGTAGAGTCAACGGAAGTTTAAGCAACCAATCATTAGTAATCAGGGGAATAAGAGGGAGTTGTATAAAGGGGTCAAGGGAGTCAGATTCTAGTCTTAATTGGGGACTAGAGAGGGGAAAAGGTGGGAGAGGAGGGAGGATAGGAGAAGGGGTCAGACAATCCGTTCGTGTCGTCCCGCCGTCCTTGGCTCGCATTTTGTTGGGAGGTGTGAGGACGCAAGTTGTGACACGGGGATGTTCGCTGTCGGGCAAGTTGTATTGCTCGAAAGACTAGGCGGCTATTTAAGCGCATGCGAGAACACCATCCTGCTTGGTTAAACAGGGGCGAACTAAATTCGATATCAAGCATGATTCTGGCTCACTTGGTTGACAGTGGTTATCGGGTAGACGTCCATCAAGCGTTTAGGGTCATCTATAAAGTGCCGGCGAAACATTCAAAGATCATGCGTCAGCGGATACTTGCGACGGCAGAGGCAGTCGACATACGCCCCACTAACCCAATTTTATGTGCGCAGAAGGCATTCGTAGCGGCCTTAAGGCTCCCGTGCACGAACACTAACTCAACCTCCGTCCCCATGGTTCGTACCACGCCGCGAAACAGTGACGAGGCCCCGAGAGTAAATCTCCTCATGCTACTCACGCCGTTACGATACGATGACAGTTTGCGTCCTAAAAAGTCCCGACAAAATGCGAGTCGAGGACGACAGGATGACACGAACTAAAAGCCGGACACCTTCTCCTCCCCCCTCTTCCCCCACCCTTACCCCTCTCTTGTCCCCAAGTAAGATTAGAATCTGATCCCTTTACACCTCTCCCCACTTATCCCCTTAAATGCTACTGATTAGCTGCTTAAAGTTTCATTAACTCTATCCTTCCTTATATTAGTGTATTGTCTGATAATGAATTAATCAAAAACGTTCGTTAGCCTAACTTGACTTCCTGGATGCTTACATGGGTATCATCGCTGAATATAA
The DNA here is from genome assembly GCA_036362985.1 of Ligula intestinalis. NCBI lineage: Eukaryota > Metazoa > Platyhelminthes > Cestoda > Diphyllobothriidea > Diphyllobothriidae > Ligula > Ligula intestinalis. The sequence continues at coordinate 40,886,429 of JAYGXS010000001.1, read as the reverse complement.
AAAATGGTGTACTGATAAAACAGAGGGAATGAGTAGTCCGCTTTGCAGGCTGTCCAAATAACGTGTGTAAGCCGGCAGCATAAATTAGTAAATAGTGTATAATAAACAACTGTGTAGACGTGCGTGGTGGGCGGCGCTGTCAGTGTTGCACGCATTTTAAGGCTGGGCCGGAGAAGCCGCACAGAAGAATTGTCGTTAGAAGGAGACGCGCAGGAAGAGAGAAGTTTTTCACATTGAAAAAACGGGCTGAGGGAATAAACGATTGATCTAAACAAAATCATCTTCACGACTGACATTAGGATTTCTCTAAATAAATTCGTTTTTCCTTCATTGAAATTTGCTGAAGAGTGGGAACAACCAGTAAAATCTCATGCACTACGGGCTAAAAACTATATGACACTCTAGGACCATCAAAGGCTGAGACAAATCTCTCAGCAAGCATTAAGTAAGGATCAGATCAACAACTGGCAAAACGTCGACCCAGTGGCCCAGTGGATAGGACGGTCGTCTCTAGCTCACTGGTCCCAGGTTCAAAACTCGAGTATAGCGCCAGATTCTGTGGCTATACTGGATTCGGATAACGGGGAATGACGACAGGTGATGACCCATAAATACGCGTATCTCGCAGTTCTAACGTTTGCCAGTAATACATTGATTGAGTAAGGATGTCCATTTTGAAGTAAACGGTCTTACTTGATGTTGCCCATATGCTGTATAGTATCAACTATGCGACGATGGCATCGAATGCCTCCATGGGATTCCTTTAAATGAATGACCGATGTTCTCATACTAAATGTGTTTGCAACCGTCCTTGACCCAGGTGGCAGCAGTGCGATGGATCAGCAGCGTTACTGACCCCCTCAAGCACCAGTGCACTTTATGCTTGCCTTCACCGACAGGTTAGTCAATGTTGAGCTGGAGAGCCCTTGATGGGACATGATACTTAGGTGGCAAACTCCATCGCATTACACTGTATGCGCTAACGCAAGGTGTGATCTCGAAGTAATGGTAAATTATTCGAAGGGGCTGACTCGTGGTTATCCTGCGGCCGATTTCAACCGTTGGAGCCAAAGGAGACTCACCCATAGCTGGCGACAGTAAGAGTGAACCTCAATCAAATGTCAACGATACAGAATTAAGTGGATGGCATGAAGGTGTCGTGTCGGTTACGCGTAGCAGGCGGTTGGCAGTTGGGATTCAGTCCAGCTATCAGCGGGCATTTAGCTGGCAGGCAGGTCGAAGCGCGAGGAACGTCACCGGCGGCGAAGTCGGTAAAAAAACAACTATGCACTTGCGTGATTTGATGCATTAAGGCGTTCATCTGCGGAGGCCACGACTGACTTAATGTGTTCGGAGTTACTGGGGAAATTGTATCGTTACAGGCGAGAGAGAGATATGCTTTATTTTGAAAAAAAATTGTCCAAAATTGTCAACAGAGGCGTCCTCTATTTACCATGAATAAAAGTAGGTAGACAAACCACATAACACTAGGAGATCAAAAATACTGCATTCACCAAAACCATGAGGAATCGTCCTTGAATGAGTCGCAAAATATAGGGAAAAGTGGACTTCTTTCAAAACGGTGCTAGCGTCGTGCGCTAATGACCTCATTTTTATTGGTCGAATGAAAAAGAGGGGGTAATCATCGGTTTCTCATGAACTTAATAGACCAACCGATCTATATATAAGAAATGGAGAGCAGAAAAGACGCGACGACCCAGTTTCAAAAACCCGCTTTAAAAGGCAATGAGAAGAAGATCATAATTTGCCCGAGTATTCGATAGATATCTGGTAGTCATGTCAAGTTTATTAAGAGAAATATAGGCAAATGTCTTTGAACTCCCTATTGGTACACAGTAGTTAAGGAATGCATCGGCACAGCCTTATATTTCAAAGAAGTCGTTTGCATAATTAAAGGCGACTACTCACTTGTCGCAAGTAATACAACCACATCTGGTGATGTCAGTTAACACGAACCAGCAGGTGTAACTGAACATAAAGAGCAGACAGTGAAAAACTCGTACGGCATGGCTTAGAATTCAAAAAAGGATGTGATTTGTGGTTTTTAGGAGAAAAACTGTTGCTCGTGGGAGGAAAGTGGGTGAAAAGTTGGCAACAGTCAGGGGGCCCATGAAAAGTAGTATCTTTGTCCGAAAGGCCACAAAAGGAGCAGACCTCAAAGTCACCAGAACATCCCCAAGAACCGTAGATGCGACCATGATACGCCCTTGCTGTGACAAGAATCCACCACGATCGTCAGCAGTCGGGGATTTTAGGTCGATATGAGGAAGAAAATCAAAAGGCCGCGTAGCCTAGGGCCATAGGTGCGGTAGAGGCGACTGCAGACGCGATCATTGCAGTTCGCATAGCGAGAAGGAGGCAGCACGAATATGGGCTATGCACTGTGAAAAGTCGTAGACGGACTGCTCGGCTTTGTTAGCCGCTAGGCTCGATCTCAGCTGAATAATCTGTAAGTTATGTGGGAATAATTTGTATCTTCATTTAGTTAAGATGGACAGAATTCCACAACCCAACGTCATAGAATTCTTTCGTAACACAATATCATAAGGAACTAGCTCACTCACGTAGACACAGGATTTCCTTACACCTAAAGTTAAATGACCTGCCGTACGGACACCAGATTATGGCCTATGAAATGCTTCTTTCAGCAATGCCAGTAAAAAGCTTCCGAATACAAATATACATAGTACATTAACTATCTCGTGAAATACCAACCACAAATCTCAAATGTGTTTTCTTTTTGAAAAAAATAACATTTGAATAAGGTTGTAGTATTAATTTTCGTGTGGTCTAATCCCAAGATACTAAAGTCACTGGGAGATGCTGATTTTTAAACGACTTCCTGTCCGACCATCAGCAAAATTATATTGACTCTACCTGCTACTGCTCTCCGACTATGTCTCTGATGACGAATCCGCGAAAGATGTCGAAACGTCAGGCAAATAAAAGTATTGTCCCAGCAGTCGAATCGTCTTTTTCTCAAATAGCGTACTTCAAAAAATGACTAATTAAGCAGTCTAAATTTTTGTTATTAATATTTTATGTCCTTATCAACTCGAATATATTTTCTATAAAATATTAACAAATAAATTCTAGCCTGTATTCATCTGGTAGTAAATTACTTCTTCGTTGTACTTTATATCCACTTTTAAATTTTTACCAACCTAAAGGTTTTGAAGACCGTAAAAAAGTTCTTTCATATCCGTGAGTATGGTAATTTTACTTATGAAACGATTCAAATAAACTGCTTAATTGTATGAGTACTATGTGAATGTTCTCCCAGAGCCCAGAGAAATGTATCATTTTATTTAGGGGGTGTGTATACAACACGTAGGTTGGAGGATTGGTGAGCTGTAAATTTAGAAAAAATAGTGGAAATAACGTTTTTGCTCAGTAAGTGCTTCCTGCTTTAACGCTGAGAAGTTTGTTAGACAGTCTGCAGAGTTCCCCTGAGAAACAATCGCCTTCATTGCTTTAATGTTTTGAGGGGAATGTAGCCTGGAGCCTATTGATGTGCCAGTGACGCTTGGATTGAAGTTGTTATTACTCTTTCCGTACTTTAGTGGAAGGTCTATTGAGGAAAAAAGTTTAAATTTTATTTTACTTCTCAAAGCATCGGTCCATTGGCAGTTACTACTGGTATGAGGGAACAAAAAGGAATAAGCAAGGCTTTGGACAAGTGCTGCTTTCAAGACTGACTTTCTTGAAATGAGAGACATGCGTGGGATTAGAAGTTCTAGAATTACATGAAACGACGTAAACATAATTCAGCGTTTCGCAAAATAGGGCGTGGTTTCACGTTTCAAAACTAAATAAAATGCTCTTGCGAGGACTTCAATGAAGGCATGCGTATCTGCGAGGGTGTATTCTACCAATAAAGTGGTCGGCATTTTTAAAATTCTCATTATAATCACTTATTTCGCGCATCTTCAGTCAAGGCCAACCAACTCGAAGGGAATTCATAGTCCTCAGAATATTTCGTAGGAGGTAGTAGACCTCAGCAAGCGTCACCACGGATAAGGCGGAAGTTCCGACGAAACCATGAATCGTTGTGTGAAATCAGGGATGCACAGCCGCGTTCTGAGGAGAAATGAAAATTAAGAGCAAATACGCTTCGTAGCACATGGCCAACAAATGTTAACCTAGATCAACCGCAGCTGTTGAGCATGCTGTGATTGAACAGACTACCACAAATACGCATCAGATTTTGAACATTAAACATTCCGAAAACCCCAGTACAGAAGTCGTTTTTTTCTTGAAACATGACGTATCTAGGAGAAGGGGACCAGTCTGCCTAAGTTCTAAGTTATTCGAGATCTCTATGACTGCAAAGAAAGGTCGGCCCTGAAAATGGCTATAACTGCAGTCAGCTGTAAACATTCTTTATGCAACAGAATCAAACGGGGGATAGGGATTTATCGCAGAGTGGCCCGATGGAAATAGCCACACATTTCAAGTATCTTACGAAATTCGTGGTTGAAGGGTTGATGCGTGATAAGTGCGTAATGAGAAATATAGTACAGCCACTTTTAATTATCTCATGAAACTGAGAAATTTACAGTTCTGAAAATCCTGCAAACAACTTTCAGGACGAAATTTAACATGGTAGGTTAGGGTATATCTGGACAGGTTATTTTTATTAACTGAGTTGATTTAATGATAAGAAGGGATTTGGTTTGGAAAACTGCCCTCTTATTTAAAGATACAGGGGCTAATAGGCTCTTATTTTGGCAAAATCATGTGCATGTTTATATCAAGGAAATTCCCTATGCTATAAGGAAAGACAAGACAAAGCATTCATCTAAGATACATTATGCAGTGGAAGAATTCCATGATAAGTAAAAAAAGGTGGAATAACAATCCCTTCCAGCACTGGAAATTTTTTTCGAATTCGATCAAATGGAGCTAAAGTGAATTTTAAGAAATCACATTTATTTTTAGAAACAAGCAGCGGTCGAAATTTTAAAAAAATTATCTTTAGCTATTCTGTGAATTTTTTGGTAAAAAATGCAGCAACAAAAGTTCATGGTAGATTATTTTCTTTTACCGCACAGCTGGCCGTGCGCGTAAACAAAGTTTCTACATGCGACCGTGAAGACAGCCTTTAGAAGGCCTTAGTGAATGTAAGTCATACAGAACTATAGTTTTTTGCAAAGAACACGTTCCAATCAATCATTATTTAGAAATGCAACAGATTAAAGAAAAATAAATATTTTTAAAAATGGTCATGTATGCGGTCTGTTTTTTCTGCATTCGCACGCTTATTACGGATTTTGGAATAAATCTCTCGAGGCAAAAATAATCCGTTATAAAGAGAAACTTATGCTCCTTCATCTCCAGTGAAACTTAATCGTTTTTCTCCAGATAAATTAAGGAAATTGTCAAAAGTCCCCGATTGTCCTGTGAGATTACCTTGAAAACAGTTAATATACGCAGAAGTTCGTCAGCTACATATCCAGTAAAGGCACTTTTTAAAGAGGTGACCTATTATGGAAACGTATTTTATTAATGTTAGGAATAAAACTATGCGTGCTATCTAGCAGACATGTTGTATGCTCGAAAATTTGGTGTGGTAATTTGAAGCAGTTCCACATTTGTCCAACATGACCATCTGCATAGGAAATAATATCCAAAAGCTCGTTTTTTTCAGTAAATGCTGTATAGTTATATCTTATTCTAAAGGATTTGATGTAAACGTTGAACAGACGGACAATTAGTCAACGTACCAATGAAAACATTGACAACTAGCGACATGAAGATAGACTTGATTCCACAATATTCAATAACTACGTATCCCCTCATTACTATACTTACAAACTAGTTTGACCAAAGGCAACTTATTTTCATATAAAGAAAGTGGCTGCTTTAAATTTTATACTTAACAAAATATTTAAATTTATTGATCTCATTTACACCTATTTAAGATGTCTCCACAAGCTGGAAATTATCGAGAAAATTTTATTTTTCTTTACAAACAATTAGTACTTCTTATAGTTCTTTTAAGTACCTAACATGTTTAATGCTGCTCATTATTATTTATAAGTTTTCTTAAATGTGTTCCCGCTGGAACATTTACAAATTTAGGAAAATTGCTTGCAGGACTCGCAGAACTGTATGTGGAAAGGTTGTGGAAAGGATAAAAAGGCTGAAATAAAGCCTATAATCTAAGCAAACTACTAGAATACCTACTAGTCAACATAATCAAATAACTGTTTGGTCAGACAAAAATCCAACCTACTAAATATTTGCAAGTAGCGTTTTTAAATATTCTTATTAATGTCTTCCTTCAGGGAGCCCTACCATAAATCCCTACCTCAAAAGGTTTAAGCGAACAGCACATTTTTTGCCTAAAGAAAGTGTCAGAAAGCTTTTGCTCTGTTTTTCCAGTTCTTGTCGATGTTGTGTAAATAGAAGAGGGCAGTTTGCAATTTAATGGGATAGCACGCCCATGGTGATCTGAAAAAAAATTCATATTTTTCACGGTTTTAGGATGAGTGAAATTCTTCCGGTAACTAAATTTCTTGGCCTCAGTGTTCAGAGTGTGTTCCTTAGCATCTTGAAAGCCAAATTAATTGTTTTTATCTTCTCGAATTTTGTTAATCAAGTTTTGCAGTCATCAAGCACCCTTTCAACCTAGCCTGTGGTGTGTTCCCTTGATCTCAAAGCTACAAACCGGATTAGTTAATGCTAAAATCATTTAAAATGGGCTGCCTTTCCATAGATTTTCCATATTGATATAAATTCAAGCATGTTTTTGGACAACAGGCGCACAAGTATCGTTTCTTTTGTGCATTATATATATTCAACTAAACGCTACATGTCAGTGTAAGGAAGTTCCTCATTTCCCAATAAGTAACAATTAGTTCTGCCGTTACACCTGTGTTTATGGCTTACAGGCCACACACTGCTTACTTTCAGTGAATAGAAAGTCATACTTTCTGCTTTAGCTTAAAAAGACATCATAAAGTCAAGTCAAGTTTATTGAAGAAAATAAAGGCAAAGGCCTTTGAACTCCCTCTTGGTACATAGTATTTAAGAAATACATCGACACAGGTGAGCCTTCCAAAGAAGTCATTGACACAATTGTAGACGACTACTCGCTTTTTTCAAGTAATACACTCACACTCAGTTAACAAGAGCTAGCAGTGTAACTGAGCAAGAAGAGCAGACAGTGAAAAAACGCCTAAGGCATGGCTCATAATTCAAAATGGAATGTCATTTTTGGTTTCTAGGAGAAAAACTGTCGCTCGTGGGGGCAAGTTATGTGAATAATAGGAGCAGGACGCTTCCATGAATTTCGGTGGCAGCCATGGCGTCTATGCCGAGTAATATCGGTATCTGAAGGGCCATACGAGGAGGAAACGTTATAGCCACAAGAATGTCCCCAAGAACCGGAGATGCGACCATGATACGCCTTCGCTGCGTCAAGAGCAGAGGAACCCGCCACGTCGTCAGCATTTGGTTTTTAGGTCGATACGAGATAGGGCGTGACAAGGCCGCGTAGCCTAGGACCTTAGGTGTGGTAGATGCGACCTCAGACGGGATCAGCGCAGTTCGCATAGTGAGCAGAGACGTCAGGTAGCTAATACGGCTTGAAACGCATTTTTATTAAATAATAATTCTTAAAATTTACTATTAGTTTATATTGATAGCACTTCAGTTTTTGGATTCAGAGCAATCAATTTCGACGGCTCTCATTAAATCGGTACTGGTCAAGTCTTGCCTTAAAAACCTCCACGGATGGGGACATGACAATTTCTGCAGGAAGGCATTCCATGCCTGGATTACCCCTGGGTTAAGTCTTGCCCCAGTCACATGTAATTCGAGAGGTGGTGGCCTGCTCAAAGAAGTCATATGTTTTGAGGCAGCAATCCGTTGACCTCGTACTAATTTTGTTGCGCGTCCTTGTACCCATTCAAGGGTTTTTCTGTCTTTGGCTGTCCAAGGTTTCCAGGCTTGGATGGTAAATTCTAGTTTGGGTCGCACGAACGTGCCCAAGACCTTACCAAATACAACTTAATCAAACTTAGCAAAGGCGCACTTGATTAGATACAAGCTCAAAATTGCAGATTTAGCCACCTTCAGGCAGTGGAGTGATGGGTTCAGTGAAGGCGTGAACCACATCCCCAGGTCCTTCTGAGCCTCTATTTCTGGCAGTGGCGTGTGATTCAGGTAATACACCCTCCGATGCGCAGGACTCATAAAATATTTCAACGAAAATACTCTCCAATTTTAATTTATAACGCACATTAATTAACGGTTAGATAAGATTTTCTTTTAATGAACACGACGCAATTTTAGAAAAGCTCATAAGAGAAAAGTTGGTAAAAACAAAGGAGGCTCCTTCCGTAAATTTATAATTAAAAAAAGGCACAACGCAATACTAAATAAGCATGACAAAGGATATTTTTCAGTATGCTTCTAAAATTCCTAGTTTTATAAAACATTATAAATCTAAAGTAGAAATAAATAATACTTAATTGGTAACCGACTGTGGTTAAACAATGCTTCCTAAAGGAATACATTTCAAAGTCGGCTATCTGGCAGGACTGACATTTTGGCGGATTATGCTGTGCAGTAGTCAATACATTCATTTCTTAAGAGATTAAACAGCTGAATTTTCAAAACCGGTATATGAACCAGAAAGCAAACAGAGAAGGCTGAGGAACCCACTGTCGAGCCAGACCCCTCGCAGCTGCGTCAAAAAGTGGCAGAATACCAGCGAGACAAGTGGCTGAGCCTTGTAGCTAGTTCCTAAGCTGTTGGTATGGTAAGTTACAGTAGTTAATATTAATTCCTAATTCAAAAACCTCCCTTTAGAATTTCTGATAACATTTCATGAGACTGGTGATGCACTACAACTCCGCTGGATTTAAGTTTGTGCAATGATTTAGTGTACTGGAAGCACTAGCTGCTTGACACTAGTGCGAAGGGTCCGGCTAATCAGTGGGTATCCCAGCTTTTCCAGTTTGCTTTCTGGTTGATATGCCAGTTTTGAAATTTCAGCTTTTTAATTTCCGCACAGCAGCAGAAAGCATGGTCTGTACTCCCGGCTATACAAGCAGAATGCATTCTTATCATTGATTTTTGATCTCCTACTAAAGTCCAGTATGCCCCATAGAATACGTGTAGTTTTAAAATCATAAATGTGATTGCAAGGTCTGATGGGATTCAAAATTATTCGGCAATTTAGAAAATATTTTTTCGAAATTGGAGGATATTCCTTCTCCAAATTTGACTTCAGTGTTATTGTGCGTGTGGAGACAAGCCAGCATTCAGTGCCGCGAAAAAGTATGTCTTATCTACATACCACGTGCACAGTAAATAGAAAAAAAACGCAAGCTTAAGGAGAATAAATGTTCTCGTCAGCCTCACAAATTTCTCATCTCCGTCTTACGAAAGTTCGAAAAACAGCCCTGTTGGTCGGGTTAGCTGGATTACATCCTAGAAACTATGCTCGAGGCTAATAAGTTCGCCTTGTGATTCAGAACTAACGGAGTACTGTCAGCATACATAATCCAAAAACTAAAACGCGGCGGTGGGAAATGGGTTCGAACTCGTTCAACGGTAAACATCTGCACCCGGCTGCGCGTGCCTCCATGTTTTTAGATTGCGTATACACTAAGTCGCTAGATAGTGTTTTCCCCTGTTGTATCTGTTTTACATCAAGCTGTCGAACCCTGAATGAAGGCGTATCAATTTGTAGACTGAGATCTGTGGAAAATGAAACTCAACCGAGCGGATTTTTGGAGTGACACGAAGAAATATTGTCGCGCGGTAGCAAATTGTAGGGAACATGCAGAATAATTCGATGATGAAAATTAAAGGATTCATGTTGATTACGCTGGCGGCTAACCACAAGAACTAAAGAGCAGTACAGGCAGTGATTGTTGATACCAAAATATCCGCTTGACGCTTAAAAGTTAGAGCGCAGGTGTTATACCGCTGGTCGAACAAACACCCCAGTTCCAGTCTTGCTACTTTTTCTTCTCTGCGCCTCACACTGTTAACAGTCAGCATATTCCGATGTACTAACAAACCCTTCGAACGCGACAGAAAAAAAACGAAATTCCACCCATGAGTTAAAACTTTAAGTGAACTGCACTTAACTGTCTACTTAAATTAATTCAGTAGAAATGTATACACAAATCCAACTGAGATGGCTGGCTGGATGTGTTTAGCCAAGCGAAATCAGGCGATCATTGCCAAATAAAAGCCAGCGAGAAGAGGTGACATATTTCTAATTTCCTCATGTTGCACCCCCAAAGGGCATCACTCATCACGTTTCTAAAGGGGCAGTCAGGTGGACAGAAGAGGAGGCGTCAGTTAAAAGTCTTGGTAAAAAGCGAACCAAGTCAATATATATGTTAGCGGGGCAAACCCCATTGACAGATTGTGCATTGCAAATGTATAGATGCGCATATGTTTATGTACAGGTCTAGCTCGGTCAGTCCCTGAAGACCAAAATGATGTTGGGTAATGACACGAAAGGTGGAGGCAAGAGAACTCCAAATAAATGTTTGCAGAAAGAGTGGGCCGCAGATTACCTTAGTAGGCGATCACAATGCCATGCAAGGATTTCAAAGCAAACGAGAGACGGACCACACAAGAAAGAATAAATAAAAAGAGAGACATGAGTACGTTGTGAGCAGTGACAGCTCGCTCTGAAATGCACCATACTGGTCTTGAAGTAACAGTGGTATATTGCGATTTACTGGCGACAATAAACTGAGATTAAAGGACCGGAAGAGTAGGAAGGAGTGGGGTTATGGAGGAGACGGCTAGGGAATACTGTACATATATGGGTAAAAAGATCAAGAATAAGCAGAGTCAACGGTAGAAATAAGAATGCAGGCAGCAGCAGTAGTAAAACATCCGTCAGGTTGGTGTGTGGGAGGATGCAGCTACGTAAGACTGTCGTGAAATCAAAATTCATGTCGGCGTCGGAGTCTCAGTAGCTGGCATGCGTTCAAGGTATAACTGTGTGTGCGTGTTGGTATGCATGTGATTGCGCTCAGTTTAAAGTGAGAGATGGGCAAGATAGAACTGGGTTCCACAGTGAACTAGAGTTTGGCGTTTATCGGTGGAGGCGGGGCGACGCCCTTTCGCCGAAGACCAATGAGTGGTGTCTGGGGCGCAGCAGCAGCAGTAGCGCCACTGGCGGTGACGCAACCGGCCGTCGTCGTCGTCGTTGAAGGCATTTCCGGGGACGAAGTCTTCAACGGCTGCGATGTAGGTTGCTGTTGGCTGGGTGGAGGAGGAGGAGGACTGGGCGTCGTGCCGGTCGGTTCCGAAGATGTGTTCTGGCTGCTGCTAGAGGCGTTGGCATCGCCCTCAGCTGTCTCGTTCACAGGACTGATCCTTTTTGCCGGATCCTCTGCAGGCTGCTTTTCCTTGGTTGGTTGCAGTTCCTGAGGAGAGGATGTCTGAAGAAGAGGGGCCGAACACGACAAAACAAAAATTAAATATGCCAGTAGTGCTCATAGGTCTATTCCAGTCATATTGCTCTGAGTTTTCAGAAGCAGAATGGTTGCAGCGTGGAATGCTCTTCCCAAAGAGGTTGCCGTCTCCACCTGGGTGAAGACTTTTAAGACTAAATGGGACGTGCAGCAAACATTTTATTCACCAGTGTCAATCTGACTCACGAGGGTGGCCAAGGTCTGCTATACCAAACCTCCCTAGGGTGGATCCATTTCTTCTCCTCTCCATCTGTTCTTTTATGGCAGAGCAGCCCCTCTTGACTATGCTGCTCCGACTCCTCCTCCTCGCCGCCGGGATTGAGACCCGCCCGGCGGAGTTCCGGATCGACCAAGGGCTGCTTGCCTTGCCTGCCTGCTTGACTCACGAGGGAGAGTATTACACATACTTATCCCGAAAGTACTACACACGCTTTTTATGCTACTTGTGCTAAGCGGGTAGTCATATTTTATTAGTTTTGATACTCTATCCGGTTTTCGTTCACATTGCAAGTTCGTAATTAACCTATTTCTTTCTATTTTTCGTTTTATGCATCCATTTTAGCCACCCTATTACCAAAAAGGAGCTTAAAGACATTCAGTTATCTTTCCCTCAGTAAACGGAAGCTGATACTGATTGCTCTCGCATGGCAAAGAGCAAAGCAACGCCAAGGAATACCAACAAATTTGAATAGGCATTTCTGGCTCAGGTGAGTAAGTCAGTGGTATTCTGGCGATAGGTTTTGAAGGCGTGGTGCTAGAACTCACGCTTATCTTTTCAGATGAACCGCGAGCAACCGGCCAATAGAGTGGAATCAGAACAAATCGGCGACTTTTCAGGTTCAGATAATGCATTACGGAAGAAGACAAATAGCATTGGAATGGTCGTTTCTGGCTCATTATCTGGTATCAGCCAGTCATGCCCGATTCCAAATGCGCTACATCTGGGATTCGAAGCCGGGGTGTTTGGTCATTGAGTCGCCCGCGCTATGATGCTCTAGCAATGAGCCACGGATACCTGGGCCTGCTTGTGGTGATCGAGAATATAATTTATGATGGAGTAGCGCACACCGACTGAGTTACGGCCTGAACTATGTGTACGAAAAAGAGAGATAGTATGGGAAAGCAACACACACACATTATTCCAACAATTTTGATAAGACGAAAAATACGGCTAAGCGATGAGGTCCAGTTCAATGGTGGCTAGTTAAAAGATCCCGGGCTGGCGTTCCAGATGAACCATCTTTGGCATTGTGTGTGACTGACTGATTACAGTTAACAAGCCAGAAATGGCCCTTCCAGTGTTAATTAAATTTTTATGCACACCGTTATCTGCATATGTTACTACCCCCATGCAATTGTTTACCTGGGCTCTAAATTGAACCACAACGTACAACGGGGCGAGCGTGTACCCTATCTAGATCGTCATTTGTTGGCAGGACATGCGTCAGGCGCCCGATGGTAGGGCATCTAGGTCAGTAATCAAATACATACGGATGCAGATTCTACCCGACTTTAGAAGCCGGGCGTGGAATGGGACTAGACGACGACGGTAAATAAGCCTTAAAAGGCCTAAAGAGTCCTAGTTCCCTTTCGATGGCGATTTAAAACAGGAAAAGCAACTGGGATCCACATTTCAGATTGTCTGGAAAACAGTGAGACAGGAAGCATGTCTAAAATATATCAACTCACATGGCCCTAGGATCGACCAGCGTTGCCCAACAATGCAACTGATAAATAAAGTTTATCCATTAAAGCTACTGAACAGATGAGAAAAAAGTATCAGTTCTCTATATAACCAGGATGTGCATTGCTGCATTACAATGATCCATACAAAGTTAGGACATCAAACCGATAATTAATGTTGTAATGCGACTTGCAAATCAGAAGGAATTTTCAACGAGACCCCAGAAACTGACTGCCGGCCTGGCGTCAAGCCAATCACTTGGACATAGTTTCTAGACAACCGCTTAGTCATTGGTCGTAACGGTGACTCATTATCGAATACAGGAGAGTCTCCACTGGTTTCATTGGCATGCAGCGTCTAGATTTCACCCTGATCTTGCGAGAGTCAGACTCTATACTCTGCACAAAACTGATTCTTCAACGTTAGACTTTGTAAATTAGGTATGCTATGCTAAAACCGTGTGTTGGACTTACGCTAATTTATTTAAATGTAATACGGTCAAAGAGCACCTGAACAGAAGCATGGGCCGCATACAACTTTCGTGTGAGTGGGTGAGAGTCGCTGTTTACGTCAGATCATTTGGCAAGGCACGAGATTGGGAACCTCACTGTCTATTGCGAAAACTGTATGCTATGTTCCACGGGGCTTGGGGCTAGTGCTGACGTTAGGTTTAGGGTTAAGGGGCGTGTTAGTGATAGACCACCTAGGGGATATATTCACGTGTCACGGCGATTATTTATTTCTATCAGCGAAACGTATTGAATGCCAGCGTCCTATAAGCGAGAAACAAAATAACTGGATACATTGAATTACAGGTATACATCGTTTCAGTTTAATGTAGTCTAAGAAACGTAGTGGTATTGGACGTACTAGAGTAAGAAGTTAAAAAGGAACTTCAGAAAACCTATCGCTTCAAAAAATCTAGGAGGAACAAGGTTATTTCTGCAAATCTTCTTCACCGATTACACATAGATTAAGAGGTTTATACGATAGATTACTCAGCCTTTTGATCAAGAAGGGTGGCCATCTGAATTAACACTGTTTGAAGGTCCGATCCATAAATAACAAACTCACTCGTACCTCTTAAGCTTTGTTTTCCAAAAAGATAATAAACTTTTCTTTTGTACCAATACACAATCTTGTACACTTATCATCCGGCTTAAATACACGAATAATTTCCCGGATATGTCGATAGGGCATTACAGAAGATCATTTTGCTTTTTCTTGAAAATAATTGTAACATAATCTTAGTGTTTCAAATCAGTGGACTGAGGTGGAAATGCAGTGTGTTCTTGTCCGGTGACGGGGGTTCGTCTACTACGTTACCTATTTTACCTAAACAAGACTGGATTTTACATTTTGGTAGCAATAAACTTTGTCTTGTACCTTAGATACCCCTAGCCTCAGAATTCTGCCTTAAGTTCAGTCTTCGTTAATTGTTTAGTTCACCAGCCCAATTTCAATAATAGTGCAGTTTAGCTTTTAGTTTAGTGAGTCTTGTTAAGTTAAGCTTAGTTTATTTTAGTACATAGTAGTTATTGGAGTATATTTATTCAACTTTCACGATATCCAACTAAACTGAAAACAAGACTAAACGGCAATTAAAATTAAACTAATAAACTAAAAAGTAAACTGAAGATAAACTAATGAAAATTAAATTAACCACGGGACTAGGGGCTAGGCGTATCTAACGTGGTAGACCAACTTTATTTTTACCGTTTTTTAAAGCTTGTACACATTATCTAACGCATAAAACAGATCATTACGTAGTAATGTATATTACCTCCATCCCCGATATTTGCCGAGGTCGCTCGTTGTGTTTTTGTTCTTACCTTCGGAAGTATTCTCTGAAAATGTGTCCTGTGAGGTTAACTTAAACTGGCCCACAGCTCTAGCCCTAGCATATTGCCAACATGCGCGACGCGACCATCGCATTAAGTAGTCCACGGTACCTTCCGCGAAGGCCAAACTATTTGCGACCTGAACCAGTGATTTTGAGAAATTGATGACAGTTGGTATAAAAACAATATACATTTATAAAACCTACTCAAATCAGCGCCTGAGTAGGTGGCTATTAAGGCATCGCGAAACCGCCAACATGATTTAGCCTCAAACAACATAACACAGCTGACAATCAGGTACGAGAAGGATAGGAACACCTCCTTTGACAGCGTGAGAGAAGGGTGGCCGTGCGGAAAAGACTTACGGTTGCTGGGTTCGGTGAATGTGGGGCAGAAGACTCGCTGGGCTCTTCATCAGTGGAGCCGGCCGAGGCTTGGAGTCGCGCCTTTGCGGCCGCGGCGGCTTCCATGGCCAGAACGCGGGGTGCCGGACCCAGAGCAGCGGCCGCAGGTGGTGCACTGGCCCGGAACCGTTGAACCAGCTTGTCCAACTCACGGGCGAGGGTATTGCGGGCGCTGGTGGCGGAAGTGGGGATTTGGAGGACCAGGGCCAGCTGATTGGCATCGAGATCAGCATGAAGACCAATCAGACCACCGTGGATGCCGGAGCCGACAAGATGGCCGGCGTATTCACGAAGACCAATCTGATCTAGCCAGGCTTGTACGCGTTCACAAGTCCAAACAAGAAGATCTAAAGGGAGGAGATCAAAAATGCCCAAGTTCTATCAGAGGAGAGACTGAAGCGCAAAAGGAAAAAGAATACACCCCGACAAGTGGAGTTAGCTATGTATCGGAAAGGCAATTAACGAAGAAGAACTAAGCTGGTGTAAGCTCAGTTCATAATATGCGCTATTTTAAGCTACTGGGATTATAATTCCGAAGGTCAGCACCGTTTATAAACAGAAAAAGCATGTAGTTACTTTTTTATCAAAGAAATTTCACTCTAGAGCATCCAATGTGCAACAACTTGTGAAAATAGTGTGAAATCAGCACGGAAGTATACCAAGAAGTGCCAGTCACCAAAGTCTGAAAGTAGAACTCTATTGACTGCTAAAGTTGCAGGAGCTCATACGCAGCAAGGATAAACTCTTTATGTGCAGCTTAATGTCCAACTCAATCCCAGCTCGAGCATTTAGTTCTGCACCCACCGTCGATAGATGAAAAGGTACCGAAAACGCTTATTTCAGTTTCCTTTGCAATTACCAGCAATAAAACGATATGACAGTCTAGAATTTGTCTTCCGTTGAGGCATGCGCAGATACCCTCCTGCTTTCGAGCAACTTTTTTTCCTACAATAGAGTATGGTCCAAAAAACTCGTGCAAATTTCATGTGAAATTTGACTTCATAGTTTAGCATATATTTGATCACTTTATTTTGACCCAATGAGTGAATTTAATTCAGAGATAATCGCCATTTTGGTTATATTTATTCAGGGTAATGTGCAATAATTTTGGCGAAATCGGGAGTCATCTCATATAGAAGGACTTTGATATGCTATTACTTGAGACAGAACCAAACATTTGGTGTCTATGCATTGCGCTACAGAAGAAGCACAAAATAAGTTAAAAAGTAAAGTGAAAACATAGCCCTTCTAGAACCGGAAAATTTTGTCCGACATTGTACAGCTGCAAGTGATGCCAAGTTCAGAAAGAAGGAACGATTCATGTTTTTAAAATTTGTTTAGCTATCCTGCGAAGTTTTTCGCACAAAATGTAATAACAAAAACATTCCAATCGCATTTTATTTTACCACATCGACTACATGGCGGATAAGCAAAGTGTTCATATATGTTACCGTGAAGGTAATGTAAAACAGGCCTCTTTAAATGAAAGTCTTGTTAAAATATAAATTTTTGATAACACAATGCATTAGTTAGGAACGAAACAGACAGAATAATGATTATTATTATTTAAAAATGGCCATATGACAACTCTTCTTTGCATTCGCAAGCGAATAACAAATCCTGGAAGTAATTGGCTATGGCGGAATACAATCCATTATAAAAAGGAAAGTAAGCTCCTCCATTTCCAGTCAAAATAAATTGTTTTTTTTTCAGGCAGATTTAAAAAAATTGTCAAAGGTTTCTAATTTTATTTTGAAAATACCCTTGAAAAAAGATAATATACACAGAAATTCTTCAGCTGAATATCCAATAAAATACTTTTTTTATAGTTTTAATCTATTATAGACAGATTTTTATTGATCTTAGGAATAACAATATCAGAGTTATCTTGCAGAGGTTCTTTATCCTCGACAATGCGGTTTTCTGTTTTGAGTCATTTCTAAATATGACCTAAATGACCATCGTCATAAGAACGAATATCCAAAAACTCATTTTTTCGGCAAATGCTCTTGATGCGTATCTTATTTTAAATTTTTTGATGTAAACTTTGAACAGAAGCTCAATTGATGGATGAACAAATGAAGACATTGAAATCGCTGAAAATTGTGCCAGAATTAAAAGGACGATAGTAAATAAATAGTTATCCATTAATGTTAATATCTATAAAACATTTTGACTAAAGAAGAGTCCTTTTTATATGAAGAAAGTGGTAAAGTAAATTTTTCAACCTAAGAAAATAATTGAACTTATTGTTATAGCTATTTTTTACATTTCGAGTACTTAGGGATTATCGGCAAAATTTTATTTTTCTTAAAAAATACTTCGTACTTGTTATACTTCCTTTAAGTTTTAAATTTGTCTAATGCTGTTCATTATTATTTCCAAGTTTGCGCAAATGCGTTCACGCCGGTATGCGAGTTATGATCAGACTGTTACAAAGTTAGGCATGCTGCATAACTGTTGTGCCATACTGTATTTTTAAAGCCAGTTCATGGAGTCTTGCCGTGATTGTGACTATCAAAAATTGGAGAGGCTATTCACGATGATTGTCTGGAAAAAGGGGGTGCGTCAAAATTTGGAAAATTCCGCAAATTCAAAGGCTGCAAATTTAGGGCTTTATTTCGCTGCCCAAAGATAATGCACTGAAGGGGACTATTTGACAGAATTTAATAATGCTAGGAATTATCCCTGAAAAATTATTTTTGTGATGGCACGGCTCTTTAGCTACCGGGGCCGGAAGTAGTTACTGTTCTGAACTAGTTGGTCTCGCATAAGTCTGTCAAGTGGAGCCGTATATGGTTGAAAATTTACGAAATAAAGCTTTACTCCAAACGGTCCAAAGAATGTACAGCGCACGAAAAGCTAGCCCAAGAGCAATTATCCTCTCTATATGAATATCGAATCATGAAGACGGAAGATCTGTGATGGGTGAGAAAAAGCCTCAGCAGCTGTGAACGCCGCCAAAGAATTATTAATCTCTTCGACAAAAAAGAAGGCTCAACCAAGATTTTACACAAAACAGACTAATTTGAACCACTTGTTGAAAACTCCGTGGCCTAGTTGAGATTCGAACGCATTCCAGCAAGGGGAAGGTTTTAGTACTGCCTCAACTCCCTATTAAGTAAGTGTATCCGGTAGTCGTTTGGTAGTTTCAATATTGATTGCTCCTTGGCTTTGTTCGCTTCGTGGCCGACAGCTGGCGGACTCACGTGACCTCTGTACCTTGTGCATTTGACTTAGTGGCTGCGGATTTGGTGTGACCGCGGGCGAGTCCAAGGCTCAGCAGATGCGGCGCACCAATAGTTCCCCAGGTCGCGTGAGTGAGTATCTGAAACATTTGGCGGATAACTGCATAGCCAATAAGAATGCAGGAAGGACGAACAACAGACTAGCAGACGTTTCAACGTTTTCATGTATTGTATTTATTATCCTATTATTTTAAATTGTTTTTTAAATCATTCAAAAAAGAAAATGGTGGTTAGGAGGTCTTTTACTTCGAATTACCTGTGCTCCAACTTACCTCCTGGAGTTAGTTTAGTATAGTTCGCGGCGCGATGTGCCGCGCACACCTTCAATTTACATGCGCAATAACTTCAAGACAAATAAAAACAGGAAAACGCCCGCCAATATATTGGGCGGTCATACGAAACGTTTGTGTAAATAGGGTCTCTCTCAAATCGCACCTAGTTATTTACCGATCAGAGTTTGGTCGATAACTGGCAGACCGGTCATTACAGTTTAGCGTGTTTTACTGGATACTACCAAACGAATTATTTTACCGCCCCGAAAATTTACCTGAGACGCAAACCTCATCGAATTTCAAAATCAACACCGAATGCCAAACATACACAGTGGAACGAAAATTGGTTCAAATGCATACACCATTGAGTCAACTGCCCCAAAACACCTAGGCATTCCAAGCCAGAAAGCGAGTTCAAGGTCAGCGCAGCCCTCACACTAGGGCTTAGTTCCCACCGTCTAGAGAATCGAATTTTCGACGCCCAGGGATGGCACTCGACTTGCAGAAGCATAAGCTAACTTTATCTTACTAGCCTGTAAGGAAAAGGTGGCTGTCGGTAAGATGACTTACCGATGTTGTCGCGGTGGACGCACTCTCGTTGTCTCCGTTCCAACTCCAAACGATCATAGTTGAGGCGTTTGAGACAAACTATCCCATAGAGGAGGCTTGTTCTGTGCATAGCGTCCACCATTTTCAAGTGTGTACGCAGATCCCGCTTCGTCAGATGGTCCAACATGCGCGCATCCACCAGACACTCCATGAAAGCCGGACGGTATTGGCCGAGGCCAAGACTGGGCAGCCAGACATTGCCGATCCACTCGTGGTCCATCTCCCCAAAAGCCAAGCGGCTAGCAATGTAAGAACAGACATGTATGAAAAATAATGGAAATGCTTCTATAATGCCTTAAGGTAAGTTCAATTATAGCAAGGAAAATAAAATTTTGGCTGACGCTGCAGCCATTGCTTTCCCTTCGAATTCTTTTTTCTGTGGGTCCCTTACTACAAAGAGAGACAAAAAGCTAAGGCCAATTAAGATGAGACATTACCCAATCCATTACCCCGGTTGCCTGCACAGAACAGATCACACGTATCGGCTATACCAGCAGGAAATCTGAAGCAGGGTATCACATCCAATAGCATAAATGTTCTTTTACTATGCACGCCATCGCCGACAAAAGCTGAGATCAGCTATAGATAAATATAGACTGGTTGTGTAATGAGAACAATATATATCTCCAGTTGTCATCTAGACTTTGGGACAGGCGACGAGTGTACTTTCCCGCTCGTTAAATAATTTCTCGAACTGAAAGCAATACATTCGTGAGTTGATTCTAGATAAGAACTGCGATCGGGACTTGATCAACTGGCGTACCGAGCTTCCACCGGCATACAGATCCAGCACCAGCGGTGCAGACACCCCGTAATTGTTACTTATTTTTCGGTCGAAGTAAACCTGGAACCTGTATGAATTCAAAAGCACGGAAAAATAAACACCCAACTTTGATAGTTGACTAACTTCTCCGCATTGCACTCAAACCCGGCTGTTTCTGTTAGTTCATCGGAAGTACTATGAGGGTAAACTGACCAAGGGGACGTTAACAACCTTCGCCCTTTTAGTATGAATAACTATTTGCCTGCAGATACTTCTTTCGTAGCCGAATTTCGATCTATCATGATAAAATTGCGGAATTTCGAATTAAGAGAAACTTCTGGACAATAGGTGAAAATAGTACTGCTTCAGTGCCCTCAGTCGGTAAAGCTCAGGGTGGACACCGAGGTAAGGGAGGATAAATTGACCGATAAATATTACCGCAAATGATGACCCAATATGGAATGGTCATTGTTGCCTTGTTGGCCATAGGTCGTGTAACCTCCAATGTTTCTCTAACGTTTCAGCTCCAAGACACCAATTGAACCTAGGGTGCGTCTGGAAATATCATTGGCTAATGACGGCAGAAATGCTCCTGGCAACGCCAACAGTGCATGTATAAAAATATTCTACGGTTATCTATGATTAGGGGGTTCTCGACAGAATCCGAAACGTCAGGCAAATAAACTTCTTTCTCCAGCGATTGCGTCTTCTACTTCTGAACTACAGTATATGCCAAATATCGATTACTTACCAGCCAACTGTCTGTGAGGGCCACACATCCAGAACTTAACAGGAAGATGGAAGTCTTAAATTTGCGAAAATTCCCATTGAAAAATTCAAAAGATGAATTGGCGAACATACGCTTATTTCTACTCTGCAATTCCGATAAAATGGTTGGCACGGCTCTCAGGTTACCTATTAGCCCGAATTGTGTATACGACACCCAGAGGATATTGAAATAAGAATGCTCGAGCCCCACTTTGTGCACATTTCCTTGTGTTAAATTCTAGGAAGAGCTAATACTCCCGTGTCTTAACTCTAACAGTAATCTTGACCCTAAGTTCAATGTTAATGCTTAGTGCAGCCTTACCCCAGACGCAAATTGCTCCGGAAGTTAGCACAATACCACCTCTCGGTCAGCAGCAAATTTGTTTTTTTGTTTTTCATAGGAATTTCGATTCTCGCTTCGCTGCTATTTGTTATCGACTAAGGGTGCTCAGGGGTGCATGCCCCCCCATCTTTATTTCCAACAATTTAAGGAAAATACGCTGTGCACTGCACTATCTGACATCTCTGACGTCCAAATGAATTTATCTGTATGTTGCCCTCATCTCACGTCGGCCAAAGTTATGGAAACTGCGGTCCATTTAGCACGCTGCTGCGTTCGAATCAAGAAAAAGATTGACGCCTTACGGCCCTTCAAGTGAACTTTCCCCTTTCGAGCTGCCTATTAATTTCTTGTTCTTTCAGAAAAGTGAAGCCTGTGATAGCTAAGCGCTCCCTCTTTACACACATGCCTTCGAATGTCACCTCTACATTTTTGCTCAGGCAGCAACGAATGGGAAATCTGACTAAAAGCGTTCACTATAGACAAAGAGCGCAACCGAGAGGCAGTTGTGCGGAGACAGTAATCGTCCTGCCGACACCCCCCCCCCCCCCCCCCCCCCCCCCCCCCCCCAATTCATCGGGAGGCAAGAAAAGGACCGTTTTACAAAATAAAGCGCCTGAATCAGTTGCCCAAACTTTGTGTATAGCTGAGCAAAAAAGTGTCAAGCGCGCGGATTAGCCATTGCCCAAACTACGCGTCGATTAATACGAGCAGTGACAACCTGCCATAGCAATACGACCTTCATGTGTACCCGGAAAGGTTAATTTTCATGCCTATCCGGGCATCAGCCTGCTTATCAGATAGATGTACGTCGACATTCAGCTAAAACACCAAAATGAGCGAGAACAAGCCCTAATCGGTGATTTTTCAGCATGTCAAGAGAAGGCAATTTGGAAGAAACATAAACCGACTTTTATTTTGTGGCCCTTTGTAAATATTCTCAGGAAAAGCAAACTGCCGGGAGTCATAACAAAAACCATGCATTTTAGTCATTCCACAAGTAATCCTTTACGATAGCCCAGCTGCAAATAAGAAGGAAATTGAAGCATTATTTTCCCAGAAGAAATTTGAACAGGGCGAATGTCACGAGAATAGCAGAATTTATTGACGTCATTCAATTTCGCGACCTCGTATTCAAATGCAAACAGTCATCATATATTAATAAGCCAAATTAACTGCCCAATTAAGTATCCACATAAAAGGGTGAAACTTGATAGGTAAATCGAGTAGGAGCTGTTAGTCTTAGATGTGGGCGCAAGGTGAGGTGATAGTGCAAGGGTCGGAAACGTATGGCTCACGAGTCAGGTGCGGCCCATTTGATGACTGCGTCTGGCTCTCTCGGACAAAATTGGAACTAGAAACTTCAGTGAAGGACCCAGAAAGGTGACTATAATTCCGCTAGCTATAGTGAGGATGAAAACCTCGACGCTTGCATGAAGCTTAACCTCACCAACTACCAACCAAAATACAAAGCCATCAGCAAATCCATGCAGCACCAAAAGTCGAATTAGCGGTGAATATTATAACAACATTATTCAAATGAATAAATCCAAGTGCTTATTATACCCACATTGAATGCAATTCAATCCTAACATATATTATATGGCTCTCGCTGAAATACATTTCCAAATATTTGCTTTCTTGGCTATCTGAGTGAAAAAGGGTCCTGACCTCGGGGCTAGAGGATGGGGGAGGCAGTTGTCACAGCATGGCAGTTCATGTTAGTTCATGTTCATAAAAGCCCATGGGAGGTGGTAAAAGGGAGGCATAGGACAGGGTAGCAGTCAGTCCTAAAGGGGAGCGGGGAGACGTGAGATCGACCGCTACCACGGCGCGCACATCGAAGACTAATAGTTTCTACTCTATTTACCTATCAAGTTTCACCATTCTATGTTGACACTTAATTGGAGAGCTAATTTATCTTATTGATAGGCAGTAACCGTTTGCAGTTGAATAAGAGGTTGCGAAACTGTATGACGTCAATAAGTTCTGTTAACCTCGTGATCTTCGCCTTGATTCCGGGGACATGTCGGTTCGGAAAAGTAGAAGAACCGAGTAGTTTAAGTCTGAAATCACCTGCCCGCGCAGTTCTTTTGAACTTTATTGCCTCTGATTACCTCCTATACTTTGAGTGTGTGTGTGCCAAATTTCGTACAGCGGTCAACACGTGTAAACGAATGCAAGATAATCATAGTGAACAAAAGTACAGACCCATACCTGGTGTTCGGTCGGGGTGTAGGCGTTGGTGCAGTGAGAGCAACCATCTCCTGGATGGCCAGACGCAATTTCAGTCGGTGGAGGGGATTACTGATCCCGATCTCACGCTGGATCTCCTGTTCCGACAGCGCTGCCATTATAGCACCCGACTTGACATTTGCGCGGCAGGCTGCAACGTACCATGCTGGCATCCCCACCCACAGCTACGGGGAGGGAAACGAAACAGGGGTTTCAGGTGGCAATTAAAACGAAAAGGGAACGACAAGATACATGAAACAACGGCCATTTCTAGCCCTTGAGAAACAATTGGCAAACCGTGTATGTATTTGCACATTCAGTTATAATAGTACATCAGCGATGTAAAGTACTTTGAAATTAATTATAAAATTGAGACCATCGACTCCCAAAGTACATCCAGCGTCCACAGTAACCTGTGAAACATTGTTCGCAATGATTTGATCATCCGCATTGGGCATAGGGCCATGCCGATTTACTAATTCATAACGTAAACTGTTTGCTGCATTAATGCTCGCACAGAGACCTGGGAACCGCCAGGAAAGTGTAGGTTACAACCCGATCGTTTCCAGCTAACTCCTATTGACTTTTGTCAACGTTAGCTGATGACGTTGCCGGGATGAGAATTTTCCCATTGGCTTGGCAGTATCCGTAAGCACGTGGAGGGTGCAAGAGCCTACTGGCTTTCAATTGAGTTGTTTAACATTTACCATTGCAGACCACGCTGTTGAAACCTTCTACGTAAGTTGTAGAGGGGTTTCCGCTTGGTTTTCTAGTCTTTGGTAAGGAAAAGTATGCTTCTCAGAAAACACCAAGACAGGTCTTCTTCCTACCACAGTTGCACAGGAAAATACTTCTTTAATAATATTAGCACTTGAAGGATTAACATATTTCGCTCCTACGAAACTTTGCTAATTAATTTGCAGATATTTTTGTTTTAGTAGTAACAGCATTTGAGATCCCTAGGCTTGCTTGCGCGAATGCAAACAGTTCATAAAGTATTCCTGTATACATAGCAGTTTTGAAAGTAACAAAGGAAACTGTTATCATCAATAAGCAAACTTTCTGCTACTCATGTCTCTGATGACGAATCCGCGACGGATATCGAAACGTCAGGCGAATAAACATATTGTCCCAGCGATCGAGTCTTCTTCTTCTTTTCTTCTAGCCATCGGCCCAGAGCACATCCACTAGCCTACTAGAACTTCAAACAGCTAAAGTAAAGATTGGAGCATCTTGGTAAAAGACAAGCAGGTCGCTGGCTCTGGTCGAGAAGATTGACAGATACAAGGTAATGACATTGCGTGGACCAAGTTGCAAGGCACAGCATGCTGAATTAGGCATTTTATGTGTGTCTCGCCAAAGCAGCGTAAATAAAGTCACTAAGTAGGGTCCATAAAACATGTTGCCAGACAGATTTGGCTTTAAAAATACATGAATTAGTCAACTTCTGGAAGACAAAGATATTCCGTTCATTCAAACTCTAATTGTCAAAGGTCTGTCATTTTCGACAAATTGCTATCAGCCATAACCTTTTCCCGGTCTTTCGTGGGAAGCAGTATTAAGGTTTAAATACACCAAAAATCTGTGAAAATTATATACATGCCTATACAAACTCATGCGGAGTTTGTTTGCTTCAGGGAGTCAGTATACGAGGTCGGACCTATTCCTGCTTGAAAACGTAAATTTTCTGCAGTGACAGCGAATGACAGGTGGCGAGGCACTAACAAACTTCGGTTCAGTTAAGTGCTTATGACCTATCTGCTAGGCACAGCCTGCAGACTACATGTACTGAACTCTAGAGCACATTTTGTTTCGACTCCCAGCTGACAGTCATGCTTAGGATTGACTGAATGAAGCCAGAATAAGACCGTAACAGTCTACGTCAATCTGAACGCATTTTCTGTCATCCCCCCCCCCCTCCCACCTCTCCCCGGCCTACGCCAAAAGTGAGAATACAAGACAATGCAGGCTCGATTTTTGAGTTTGAACCAACTACAAAAGCTAATGCTCCTCTGACAGCGGAATAGTTGACAAGCCAAATTTTTGTTCTTTCTTAAAGCCTATGCAGTGAATCCGTCTTAGTAGGATTATGTCGAGTAACATGTTTGAATCGATTGGGTAGCCTTGGAGAACCACGGATCAAGCGCCTCCGCAGAGTCTGAGATCTTCTCTCTGAGTAAATAAGTAAAGAGGTGAGTGCGGTAAAATTAGTCCATAAATCTCCTCCTTGGCTCCGTCCACATGTAGATCCTATGCCACATGTGTGATGCGAGCCCGAAATTATCACGTTTTACCGTGGCTGAGACGGTTGTCAACTGACACTAATGTCAGATCGGGCCATCAACCCAGTGTGCCTAGTGTGTTTAGGGGCTGATAGGTGGATTGATGGTCAGACGGTAACGGCTCACCTCACCTGCATCGACAACTGTTATAAATGTGGCCGAAGGCTGAGATGTCACCGTCCAATTACGCCTTGTGCGAGTCCCCAAGGAAGAACACGACAAGAAGATCGCAAAAGCAGAAGTCTTTTTGTGTACAGCCATGTCTATTAGACCAATCAGATGCTGTCCTGGAATGAGTATTGACACAATTGGTTTGTGCCTTAGCGGTTGGCTTGTCAGAGTCATAGCCTGGTCATATCTTTAATTTTTAAATTATTGATTGATTGATTGTCAGTTGTATTGGCCGTGTGTAGGCGGATCAATAGCCTTGCCACCAGCTGATTCGATTAGGGTGACTCCTAATGCCAAGCTCCTAGTTGTTTAAATTCTATTGTTTGTGTCAAGGCGGTCAGAAGGTGCGCGCAGACGGGTTCGTCGGCCACCGTCAGCCACAGCGTCCATCACACATCAGACAACTGAACGGCTCGCACGGTGGCCTGGTGTTGGCGATGGAAGAGAGCGAGGTCGGTGACTCAGTGCATTTTCCTCACTATAAAAACTCTGACGCGCTTGAAGCTGCCACAGTGCGCTAAAAGCTTTGACTTTCAAAGTCACCAACTGGCGGAAACTCAGACCACGCAGTTAGTCCAATGTCTGTTGTGTTGTGTTAGTAGCTGCCCGGAGAACTTAGAGTCAGACGACAATAGCTCCTTCTTAATGTGGCCTTTATTGCACTCCCAGTCGGCCGGGGATCCGTGCCACCCCTATTTTTTGATCTCATATTCTGATTGGGTTGACCCACAGTGCTTGGGCCTGCACCCTCTCCCATCTCCGGTCTTCTTGACTTTCTCTTGACACTGGGCCTAAGTAGGAGAGCAGAATAGGGGGCGAGATAGATGCAGAGCAAATCCACTTTCACTATGATTCAGCGCAAGTCACCATTCCCATACGACTGTGCAGTGAAGTATGCGATAAACATCGTGGAACTTGACAGTCAAACTGTCAGTATTGAGCCCAAGAAGTTGCATAGGAACCGAGGCCAAACTTGTAAAGTTCAGTCCGACCAACCTCACTGCAAGCTCTTTCAATTATTGCCTTAGGAAAGCCAACAGTGTTTGCTTAGGGAATACGAGTTGTGTAAATGTAAAGAGCGTGGCTTTTGAGGGCCAGCGTATCAAAGGCAAAAGTGATCAAAAAACGCGGAAAATACCTCTAACCAAGCCACGATCGTGGGCCCATTCCACTGGGCAAACGGGAGTCTGGCTTCCATAGCCTCTTCCAGGAGCTCTTTCTTCTTCTTTCGACGCCTTTCTTCGAGGGGCTGGGCGACTGGAAGACCGGCAATCGGTAGGAAACTACTCTGTGGTGCAGAACTGACGGCTTGTCGACCAAAAGCCCCGCCGCTTACTGGGGTCTTCGGAACGGTCTCCTGGTTGGTCGTAGTAGCTGGAGATGAGAATCCCGTGACGTCGTCCTCTGTATCTACACGTATCGTAAAGAAACGCTGATTACTTAAAAGGCTACAGTTACATTAACAAAACCTGGGTCTTCAAATAAAGTGAGCCATATCTTTTGTCAGAACATGGCTAACCTACAGACTTTGGCAGATAGTATTTCCGGCAAAAGACAAGGGAGATTGGAATGGTACAAATGTGTTCCGGGAGCGGTCGGTGACTGTTAGTCAACGAATTTCAATGTCCTCCGACGATGAACGGCAAGACAACGAGCTCGTGGATCAATAGTCAGTGTTAGACCCTGGTCAAAAGGATCGCGAGTTCGAACCTCGGGTGGTGCACCACTTGGGACTGGGTATGAGGAGCAGATGACGGCTACTAAGGCAGAAATGGGCAGTCCAGTTTCCCATATCTTTACCGGCAACAGCACCAACAATGCATAGGTCGGTCGCTGCCAAAACTCTTCAGAAGAAAGCATTCAAATAGATCTTGTGCAATTTATTCACCTGAACTAGAATCCCGTGTATCTGTATCTACAGGCGCCATAATGATACATTTCTTATCTTAAAGGCTACGGTTACGTTAGGGAGACAGCGGGACTTAGAATAAAGTGAGCAAAATCTTTTATCGGATCATGGTGACTGTACAAAATTGGGCTGCGTTTTTTGACAGGACCGTATGATGTATACGTCAGTCGTTGTTATAACCTCGAGAAGGATACATTCAAATAGAAGATGTGCAATGCATTAGTTTCTGGTAGTATATCGCAAGCTCTGCGGTCTAGTATGAACGTCCTGCAGGTACTCAGCTTTCGACATGCAGTGCATCCGACTGTAATCTAGTCTTCTGGTGCTTGGACTACAGTGTGCGTGTGCCGAGGTGCCTGACTAACTGGCACCTTTCGATGTCGGGTCTCTTTTATCTACCTGTGCTCGTTGATTACGTCAACCCTGTAATGTTGTGCACACAGGCGCCTTAGATTCTAAATTAAAAAAATTGATCTGCCTGCGACCTTCTTCTACCGATGTCAGTCACTAGGGTGCATACCAAGCATTATGTCAGACTTGAGCAACTTGCACTGATGGGCCGCTAGGTCACAAGTTCTCATGCTCCAACAGCAGACAGTCGACAAACGAGAAGTTAGGGCCAACAACTATAAAATTCAGAATGAAATTATTAACGAAGACAAAGGAAATTAGAATGAGAAAACGACGATTCGATCGCCACAACTTTAATTCGTCTGAAGTTTCGATATCGGTCGCGGTTTCATCTTTAGAGACATAAGCAGAAAGCAAAAGCAGAAATGGTTAGTTAGCCGGCATCAGCCAGCCATACTACACCCCAGGTGGTGCACCAGCGGAGGTTTGAACCCGCGACCTGTTGATCAGAAGGCCAAGAGTTTAACCAGTGAGCCATGGGCTCGTTGGCCTGTCGGTGGTATTCTAGCGCAATGTATAGAGCGTTGGCGTTCTAATGTAAAGGTCGCGGCTTCGAGTCTTATAGGTTACAACACCCGAAGATGACTATGGCGGGCTGATGATGAAAAATAAACCAGAATTGATCATTCCAGGTTCCCTTGGCTTTGTCCATAATGATATTCTGTCCGCGATATTAGCGGCAGTGTGGCTGCTGTTGGGGTTCGAGAGAGAGAGAGAGAGAGCGAGATCTGCAAGACACAACGCGACGACTATGTCCCCTAACGCGATCGGTGAGCGTGCCATTTCAACTATCAAACTGCCTCGAATAATGCGACTGTTTAAAGCAAAGTATCTTTTTTGAAAAGTAAATATATTCTTTAAACTTGATAGTTCAACCGTCGATGCCGACGATGTCCCCTTGGGTGTCCAACAAAATGGAAGGCGTAGAGAAGGTGACTTGGATATGATTTAGTACATAGTAATAGATTCTATAAGTCACTTATAAACGCATTGAGAGGAGAAGACATGAGCACAGGAAGCCCCGTAAACTTGCGCTCAATGCTAACGAGTATAGCATTTGGACACAGACCTAGGTACACACCCGGATCTAGAGCAAGGCCACTGACAATGCAGCGGGTGTCTATTGTGCAAAAATAAAGCTGAGAAGAAAAAGAGATATGCACAAGCTGCCCACTGTTCCATCAGTCTAATATTTTCGTGCGGTAGACTTGTAGTCTCGAACTTGCTGGGGGTGAAAAGGTCGACATTCAGCTGCCATCTGCCAGTGTTCGAGAGATGCAACAATTGGGCTTAATTTTGAGAGTTTCAAAAATGCCGGCAAACTCAAAACTGGGAGGAAGGAGACGCAATCGCAGATAGGAGAAATTGATTATTGGCTGTCTGAGGAACGACTTAACAAAATAATCGCCTACGCACATAGCTGGATAACTCTGAAATTAATCACACTTAAAAAAACGGCTAACACACAGCCCTAAAAATCTTTGCGTAACAGGTACAGTTGCTTGTTTTATGCAAGCCCACAAAATGTCTTTAAAATTGGCCTATATGTCTGGGAAAAATTATAATTCCGCCAAAATGTGATGCTGCTGAAAAAGTGATCGATACTACGATATAGAAGTGTAAAATATTTTTAGTGAATAATATAAATACGCTTTAACCCGATGTATATATTTTAGTAAAACAGAACAAGATACTCCAACGGGGAAAATCAAAGCTCCTCAACACATCAACTTCGTCACGCAGAGAGTGTATGAACGAAGAGTATGACTAACCATGCCTTGCATCATCTTCTTAGAACCATGTAAACGCTGCACCTAGCGGACTATTTCATTTTTCATGTCAATGCATCGGCCTAACGATGAATGACGACAAACATTATTTGCCAATCTACCTTTCCAATCGCAACCTGAGAATTTTCGCGGAACAAAACTAAAAACAGTTGCGAAGTTAGAACATTCCCGAGCAGACTTTTCCAAAAGTGCTTCTACAAAGTTTACATCTAGGCAAATAAGTAAAAAATGCCTATAGTGTAGATTGCAGAAGTCAAATAAAAAATGTAGCATGCATAATGACTTTAAATAAAGGTTCATTCCACGAAGTTTTTTTTCGAAAAATAAGCCTTGGTTATAAGTGAACTTATGCCTGCCGCACAAGCCAGTTTAGAAATTAGTAAGCACACAAACAGGAGGGCGTATTTTATTACAAAAATTAAAATCACTGGAGGAACACCGCAAATTGGAGCCGGGAGTGACCGTCTTTCGCAGGCTTTTGAATGATATTTCAAAGAAGGCGAGTGGGGCTACGATTTAATTTAAGTTTACCTCGAGGTTATAGACCAAGACTTGACTGATTGGTCCTTTCATCATTTTTAGAAGATAGCTTGTGATTAGATCTCTCTGTAGCCATTGCAGGATGACCTGTCTGCCCAGAGAGGGAGTTGTCAGTTCGATGGACTAGATGGCCATCTGCTCGAGTTGGTAACCTCATTCAAACCCATCTGACACTTAACTCCTGCTAGGGCAGTCAATTTGCTGTCCCGTATTGGTGGATTCCATATGAGCGGCAAAGTTGGGCGGGTAATATCGATCCAAGTGTGATTAAACTCACGGTGTGAAGCGCGACATTCGTAGATCAAGTGCGTAGAGCGTTGGCTTGCGTAAAAGGCCTTCCTCCTGTGCGGGTTCGAACCCCGCCGAATGCTGCGAGTTTTTTCACAATTGGGTCAACTAGATTAACCAAATCTGCCAAAATCACCTTATTACTTAACTCTAATCTAAAGCTTCAACAATTTGTACTGATTACCCCTCTCAAACACAGGCAGCCGTTTGAACCGGAGGGCAAAACTAGAGGAAACGTTACTCAGCAAAACCTAGTCGGATTATGCAAACAGCAAGAGCATGTTCTGCTGTGCACAAAAGGAGCGTCTTTATTTCGATTCAGTCAATGAGCTTTTTGTTATTGTGAGAAGAGGGGGTCAGTTCAATACCCGGGAAGTCTCTTTCAGTATAAGCAAATAGAGAGACAAGTCAGCATAGCTAATCGGGATGGCAGCGGTTATTAGCATATTCGACGAAGGCAATATCAGTTGTGGGAGCGACTTAAGGCACGCACCGGCGAAGGCAGTTACTGTGTCTTATCTACTCCTAAATCCTCATAGCTAACCCCCTCGGTTCCATTCGGTGAGACCTTCGTTCAAAAACTGCAAATTATAGTTGACATCCGGTGAGAATAAAGGCTCAATGCGTTTTCAAGGTTATAATTTGCACAGTTTCAAAGTGGCTCGAAACAATGAGATGATGGTAAGTCATTCATCCTGTGGGTGTGTGTCCACTTCAGGTATCCGAGCAGCTAGGCGGTCACTATGCGGTGGGGGAGGGAGTGAGGTCGACCTCGGCGCGTTTCTTCCCTCACTATAATAAATCTGAATGCGCTTGAATCTATCACGGTGCGCTAAAAGCCGTGGTTTAGAGGGTTTGCCAACTGACGGGAAAACTCGGGCCCCCTACGTTGCTGCTCCTTTTATACGCGTATGTTTTTGTGTGTGTGTGTGCATGGGAGAAGAGGGAGGACTGAGTGTCAGGCTGCAATGGCTACCTTGTAATATGGCCTTTATGGCGCTCCTGCACAGTCGGGAGCATACCTAGCGAGTTGGCTGCGCCAAGTGTGCGCGTGGTGAGTAACTATCGCGCCAGCCATGCACACACTCCCTCATTCCCGGTCTTATTGACTTTGGCTTTATACCGGAAACTGAGGTGGGGTTGGCGAGCGAACGAGTGGGTCGATTCCCCGCGAGGCTGCTTTAACTCTTGTTTCATTCGCGATAGTTCGCTGCGTTTCTTTAGTTTGCTATAGCTCTCGTGCCACTTGCCTACCTTGCCTCAGTGCCTGCCTCGACTTGTTTCAGCGTTTTCTGTGGTTTATTGGAGCACGCGGCCGCCGATCCTCGAAATTGACGGGGAACTGTCGATTGTGTGTGTGTTAATTCTGCTTCAGCATAAGACATGCACTAGTAGCGATTCTTTCCCCTGGATCACAGCAAGAATCCAAATCTGCCAGCTCGTCGAAACACCAATCCACTAGTCTTAGCATAGACATCCCAG
Organism: Ligula intestinalis; assembly: GCA_036362985.1. Lineage (NCBI taxonomy): Eukaryota > Metazoa > Platyhelminthes > Cestoda > Diphyllobothriidea > Diphyllobothriidae > Ligula > Ligula intestinalis. Next base: position 40,853,912 of record JAYGXS010000001.1, on the reverse strand, counting down.
TGACAAGCGATTGGAGCTGGAAAAAAACAGAGAGTCACGAACGATGCTGCGCAACTCCCGCTGACGCTAATTCAATATACGCACGAGCCACTTCCCACGCAAACGGTCTGAAAGAAAAAACGCATTGAACGACCTACCATGGTATGTCCTTCGGGGGAGGACAAGACTATGTGCGTGTGTGTGTCAAGGTGATGTTCACACTCATACAACAACCTACCCGCCAGCCACACAGACACAGGCACGCGTGTCCGCGCCCGCGCTGCAGATTCCCTACACCGATAAGTCACTCGAGCTTTTTTAAACACCTCCTGTCCATTACTGTTAAGTGTGTACGCAGATGAATTAGGCGGCAGCAGGGTGGGGGGGGGGGGTGGTGAGGCTTACCGTTGCTGGAGTCGACGTCTGAACTGTAGGGCACTCGTTGCTGTTGAGAGAGCTGATGCAGATGCTGCTGGTGCATCTCCTTGTGTCGCAGAAATTGAGCCTGTTGTTGCTGCAGCTTTTGGCAGTGTCGCTGAAAGTTGGCGTCCAGTTCAGCAGCCCCGGTGCCAGACGTCGGCAGAGCCGAGGATGGCGGCGGTGGCGTGTATGGTATGCCTAGCGAGGGCGAGGAAGAACCGCTCACGCCGAACTGCAGGCTCCCACCGGAGTACTTGGGGAGGGTGCCGGGCAGGGGGCTGGTGTTTCCACCGCCGCCGGAGGAGGAAGAGGAGGAACCGGAGGTGCCCCGCTTGAAGATTCGTCCCAGAGTGCCGGTCAACATACGACTCTTCTTTTTGCTCGGAGTCGGTGAGGGCGTGAGTGAGGTCGCACGCATGCGAGCGACGGCGTTGGATTCTGCAGGCAGCAACAAGTGCTGCTGCTGCGGTTGCTGTTGATAGTGCGGAGACGGAAGATGCTGCAGGTGATACTGTGGCGGAAGCCGCTGTGGGCTGAAGGGCCTAGTGAAGGGCGGAAGAGTTTGTCCGGCTGGCGTCAAGCGACCCTTCAAGCCTGCTGTTGGTGGTGGCGCAGGATAGTGGTGATGGGGATGTTCGTGGGGCACGCTAGTGAGGACTTCGCCCTCATGAGGAAAGTGGGCGTTGTAGGGTGAGGGGTGTTGGTAGGAGACAGGGGTTGCAGCGCCCGGGACTGGCGTTTGAGGAGAATGCGCACGCCCCGCGAAGCCACTCGGGACGGTTTCCGACTTTGGGGAGGCAGTTATCGCAGCGCCTTCGAGAACAGCGACACCGGGCGCAGTGGCTTGAACCTTGGCAGCACGCGCAATGCTATCGAAGAGGAAGAAGGTAAGGTTTCATTGGGTATTCTCTTTCAGTGTCGGAAGGAGTCGGGCATAACCAATCAGAATGATAAGGAACTAAAAAAATTTTCAGTAAAAAGGTACTGCGTGCAGCGTAAATGTTTTGCAGTCTAAACCATGCTTGGCATAAAATACTGCCTAGCCTAGACTGGATAGCAATGTCTGCATTTCAAAATCCCACTTTTCAAGAAAAAAAGGCTATCAAAAGCAAGCCAGGGTTATAATTTCATCGGGGCTTCGAAAGTTTCTTCAAATCAACAGCAGGCTGTAACCTTCGAGCAAACTGCATGCAAACATTGCAAACGATATTACGCAGCTAAGCAGAATTTTCCGTCCGACAAACTTTGGTCAAAAGGGTTAACCTGTCAGTTAGCCTTGGGAGAATTAGCTTACACTTTCCAGGGTGGCATTCAATAGCTTTCTAGATATGCATTTATCTCCCCAAAGTGCGCCTCCTAGGGTAGTAGTCAACCTTGTCTCAATATTCTACAGAGACGTAGATTGGCGGTATTACTTAGGGTTAAATGGTAATATCCGCAAAAAACGGTCCGATGGGAGAAGAGCATATGGAAGACGAGGATTGTGAACCAAAATCCAGCGTAAGCAGACTATGAAACTACATAAAATCGACACAACCATTGCCAGGGCTAAAAACGAGTTGTGGCATCTCTCTCCGTAATGCATGTGGTGTTCTGCTAAATTCTGGGAAATCAGGGTTAGCGCAACTGTTACAGGAAAGTTTAAGAATGAAGTACGGGAATTTGAGTCCTCCAGAGGAATACAGTTGGGCTTGTGCTAAATTCCAGAGAGGTTGCCTATTCATGTTTTATAAATTTAACAGTAACCATAGGCCTTAGCCAAACTGTATCACCAAATCTAACTTTAATTCTCCTTAATGTATAATAAGGCTGTAATGACTAGCTCCACACGAAGCGCAGTTAGGAAAGCTTGTCGCGACTAGCTACAGTCAAAAAAAGCACTTAGGAGCGCTTACTGCTACCGGCTTCTGGAACAGCCAATCGCAGACCAACTCACACAGAACCTCCTGTGCTGACTGACGAGCATATATCATTTCAGACACAGCCCGCGGACCTACGGACATGCGCTAGTCCTACCAATTCGGTATTCCTTCTGTAGAGAATAAATGTTTCCTACCACACTGGCCTTCCCATGGTTTCTGCTCCTAAGGAACCGTGCCAGGGTTGAACTTTCTTAACCCCCTGCGATAAGGCCACCCCTAGGATCGCGAGTTCCTATTCTCCCGTCCCATCGTGAGAAGTCTCCGTGCTAGACCGAGGATTAACTAACCAGTGTTTACAAACTACTGAATTCCTGTCGGCCGAAGGCGAACATGAAAATATTACGCTGCTGAAATCGGTGGATTTCAGTTCGAATCTTCATACTATATTGTGTACTAAACTCAGAGTTTCAGCAGCAGAGTGTACTCTAGGTTAACACATTAATTTCCGGTGAAAATAAAAATGCTTATAAGCAAAGGTTTTCTTTTAAGGTTATTTATATTGAAAACACCGAATTGTACAGTGAATTAGCGAGGTTTGATCGCTGTGCTAATTTCTCGAAACACCAGGCGGAATAAGGAGAAAGAGGGGAGGCCAAGGAAACTTTATTGCTCATACCTCTATAAGCAAGTGGAATTTTACTTGCAGCTTTACTTACACTTGTCTTAAAACGGATAATAGCTCTGCATTTTTAAGACGGTAATGACAGTATTTTCAAGAAGGACGAATTGGTGTGTGCTCAGTTCCGCCGCAGTAGCCAGGTCTGGAAATATAATCGTAGTACTATTGATGGCAGCAGCAGATAGTTTAACATTAGTATTAGTTGCACCAGTAGTAAAAAGTAGTATCATCTTAAAAAGTATAAAAAACGGCAAGAGCAACAAATCCTACACAGGGTAAGTAGGGAAATGCGTTGGAGATAATAAGGTCCGACTAAACGGCAAAGCCGATATAGCAGCGCCGCATTCTTCAGGCTCTTTGTAGTCAATAGCAAAACAGGGCGAAGCAATAAACAAAAACCGTAGCCTAATCAGAAGTAATAATCCTAGCATCGGCATTGACTTGGGGCTGCCTAATTGCTTTAAAATAAGCAGTTGAAGTGGGAGAGAGGCGATTGCATTCATGGTAATCTACAACGCCTATACAATTAGAAGCCGAAAGCATGTGTCTGCGGAGGCGAACACGTAGCGGCATGCGGTAGAAGCTTGAAAGCGGCTGCGTTCGGTGGTCGACGGGTGGGCACCAACTCATGCAAGGACTCTACCTCGGAATACCAGATTCCCGATAGGAAGGCACTGAATGACGACGTAGAAGGGAAGTGTCTGAGGGCAGCATCGCGGCGGACAGACGTTTGCTTTCAGCAGCCTCCTGGCTGTCTGGATGCTGTTGTTGTCGAGGCGTCTTTTGCAGTTGTCCTTGGCTAAGCTGCCTCTGGAAGCGAGGCGAGACGCCACTGGAACCGGCTTCCTGGGCCCTGGCCTCAGACTCCAGCAAGTACTGGAGGCTGGTGCTTTTGAAGTTTTCCTGAGGCCTTCGGTGGATGGATGAGGAGGAGGAAGAGGACTCGCCCAGCAGAATGGAGGATACGCTGGGTCTGGACACGCATTAACAAGTAAACAGAGATACTTTTTGTAGACGTAATTCACATGCCTCTTGGGCTGTTGTAGCACTAGGGGGGAAGTGCTTTTCCAAAACAGAGAATACTCAGAAGAGGACAGTTCGGCACATAGGCTACGAAAAGGCTATTTAATGCAACGCGATCAATAGCAGTCTTTAATGAATACAAACGCGCACTAGGATTTCGAGTGCCACTAAGAATGTTTACAGAGGCCAATAACAACGAAGGCGAAAGGTTGGAAGGGGACTTATTCTAGGAACTAGTTCGACAGAAGAAGAAGAAGAAGAAGAAGAAGAAGAAGAAGAAGAAGAGAATGACGGAAATTATGTATGCGAAAAGGTGGGTTCCAGGTGGGGGCAGGTTCAATCACCGGAACAATAAAAGCAATCAATACAAGTTGGGCTTCACTTTCAAGCAACAGATGGTGTTAGGATTACTATGGCCAGGATGTGGCAGGCAGATTTATTCGCTTTAAACGAGACCAAACAGCCTAGGTTCATGGACTTGGATGTTTGAGTCTTAAGTTGATTAATTAGCAACTGTAAACGGTTTGCAAGTCTACTCAAGGAGAAAATAAAGGTCTGAAAGGAATCCCACCATTGACAATTTCCTGCTTATTAGAAGGCGTCAGCTGGCCTTACACCAACCTAGATTGATGTAGAAGTTCAGTTCCTGGAGGGACGACTACCTTAAAGGCTCAACCAACTGATACGTACAGGTCACCTCGAAATTACTGAGCTAAATCCATTGCATTAGTTGTTTTACACTAAAAATTTCCTTTACAGCAACAAAGCGTACAGTATCGGATCCGGGTGGGAACAGTGCCAACCGGACGCCAGGATTGGTAGGGATCGCTTACAGGCCATTTACAGGCGGCCACGAAAACAGGAATCACCCATAAAACCAGTCACTTCTCTCTATATTCCACTGAGATGAGATATAATCTAGACGTCTCGTCCCCTGTACACGAACTTGCTGGTCACAGAAACTGTCTAGTAAATCTATAAAATCATTAATTCGAATCAGAAGGGCATAGCAATACTAGTGCATGCACTCAAGGAGTTAACTTGAATGCGTAATTCTTAGTTGACAGCCACCTGTACCGGCAGTTGGACGGAGTAGCTATGGGCGGACCCCTAAACCCGCTTCTAGCGAATATATTCATGGGCAAATAGGAAGCTTTGCAACTTCGTCACCAGGATAATAGTCTGACGTACTAAAGTCACTACTTAGATTATATGTTCGCGATTGCATCTTAAAAAAAACAAAATTTCAGCTCTACTTCATACCGTAAATCAGGCGCAACCATCACTAAAATGTACAGTGGAAAAAGAACAGCCCAGATCGCTCTCAATTCTCGACGCGATTTTGAGTAAAATACGTGACGGGAGTATTGAACGTAGGTTCTATCGGGCAATAGACCCCTTTTGGGAGTTTCGTACCGCTAAACTTAGAACGTAATTTAGTATGATGTTTGACGCTAAGTGCCAAAAAGATGTCAGAAAAGCTTTCTGGATGAGCTAGGAGGTGCCTGTGGCTATTAAAAATTCCTCGAAGAGCCACGGCAGAAGCGGTTGCCATCAGGCTACGCAACCCAGTCCTATGCGCCAAAAAGAACCTCATAACGGCGCCGCAGTCACCGTGGCCGAATGTCGCCAATTTAACCGCCCGCCGATTATCACCTTTATCGGCACCCCCAGACGCTGTTGACCTCAATTCTGTTCTCCGTGCTCTCCCTCCCCCACCAACATTGACAATCGCACAATTTTTTCGATCAACCCGCATATTTTATTAAGTCATTTACTATATAAATGTATAGAGAAGAAGAAGAAGACTCGATCGCTGGGACAATATGTTTATTCGCCTGACGTTTCGATATCCGCGACGGATATCGAAACGTCAGGCGAATAAACA
>JAYGXS010000001.1:40820642-40847661 GCA_036362985.1 Ligula intestinalis | reverse complement strand
CGGATATCGAAACGTCAGGCGAATAAACATATTGTCCCAGCGATCGAGTCTTCTTCTTCTTCGCAATTGCTTCCTGGGACACGGATGTTCGCTTGCATTGGCATAAATGTATAGGCTTGAAGAGAATTTATCGAAAGCAAACCTATGCTTGTCAATTTATCTTCCGGAATTTTCAACGGGAATTTTTGCAACTTAATTGTCGAATTAAGTACATGGCTCTTCGGAGACTATTAGCGAGAAACAGAAGCAAACGAAAACACTACTGTATGCCAAACGGAATTCTTGGTAAGGATAGGTTATAGGTATCACCAAAGCAAGCCCTGGTGGTAAAATAGGCTCAATGGCAAATGCAGCCGAGCTAAAAAAACCGCAATGATTCTTCTTTTCGTGGCGAACTAAGCCCACTAGAGTTTTTTAATATAAGTCACATAGAACCTCATGTCAGACCATGCTCCCGGATGCGTACAACATCAAAAGCCACCACAGTCAACTAGATCATTTCGTCCAGTAACCTTTTCAGCAAGGTTTTTAAAATGCTGACGTCAAGCGCACGTCAAATGTTCACCCGTCTTTTTTCATTCTTGCTGCTTTGGGTATAAAAAACGGCTCCACTCGGCGCCACTGCACCCCAGCCAGTTGAAAAAAAGGCGCGAGCAAGCCCGGTCTAACCGGAATTAATCCAACGGCGTTTGAGTGGACCGACGTATTGGAAGAGTATGCTGCCTGGTGAATTCGAAGGTTAAAGTCTCCGCTCAGCCCTCCGGTACCAGACTTTAGGGTGTTTTAGGACTGTGCCTAACGGCGAGTGAGGCCTTACTTAATGGCGGCCAACAGCCGTCGTCACCTCGTAATTACCGCTGCACAGCTCGCGACCAATCATAGGCCATCGAGTTGCTAGATAGGTGCCCAACGACGCCTGAGGGTATTACCGGTACGTGATCGGGCTAATGCCTATTTCGCAGTTTGCTGTGCATGAAGACCACAACCTGCGGATGTGCCATGTAGGTAGAAGCTAGGACAACTAGAAAACCCACCTCCACCCCCCAGTTTCCTGTCTTATCGGGATGATGATAGATGGGAACTGCCGACGTCGAGCCGTGCTAAAGTAAAATGTGCCTAACAGACTGTGTTAACAGACCTTGTAGTTCTTACAACTTTTTTCTTCTGTCCGCAAATCAGGCTGCATACGCTAATAAAGAAGAACAGCCATTCCATAGGGGAACAGTGCACGAGACAAGATGCGGATTCAGCGCCTTCAACGGGATTGAAGTTGACGTCCCAGTTAATGCAAAACGCGTCCGCTACTCCCTTTCTGAACACGCGCTTCACTTGGCGTTATCTCGAATAGCACGGGCCTTTCCAACTGAGCCACATTTTTCCTCCCTCCATTCGCATGTAAATTTTCTTATATATATATACGTCGGTTGCCCTACTTCTTCCATTTTTAACCGGTTTTTATCCCTCTTTGTTTATTTGAACAACAATGAGGTCATGAGTGCACAAGGTCATGATGCTAAAGCTGTTCTTAAAACCGTCCAAATTGGCCTATAATTGACGACTTTTCCAAGGATATTTATCCGTTATATTGAAAATTGCAGTCACTGGCGAGTAAATATTACTTTTGATTTCCCGGTGTTGTGACTTTGTGCGCCCAATTTTATTCCTTTTGAATGGAGGATGTCTGTTACCGAAAATGTTGGAAAGATATTTTCAAAATAAAATGTATATTTCTCAATCTAACTTATGGTGAACAGTACAGTTTGTAAACCTTCTTTTCGAAAATGAAGCAAGGCAGCCTGCAAACGCACAGAATCCTAAATACCTGTCTCCTGTAAATTAATAAAGAAGTCAAAATTGATGCAGAACACAGAAATGTAGATACATCAAATTGAGAGTCTGGGATCAGTTAAACGCAGTAGGCGGAGCCGCTAAAATCGTCTTCTGAATCACCTTTTTTTGTGGCATAAAGATAAAAAGTCTTGAGTGCTAACCACTGTACCATGGGGCCATTTTGTGTGAAGTCCTTTTACGTACGTTTGGGGGGAGGGAGCAGATTGTGTACGTTGCACGCGCACACAAAGTCACTGGCTAGGTTAGGTACTGCGCCCATTCCCCGCATCAGACAAAGGGAGGGACTGTGACAGTGGGTAGGTCCTGGGAATCAGATCAGAGTGTGAGGTGGACAACTCAGAGCATTTTCCCCACTGGCAGCAAGCTGATCAACTTGAAGCTATCATGATTGAGTAAAGGCCGTGGTTTAAACGACTGGCGACAGACTGGACACCTCGGATTGCGCAGTCGCCTAGTGGCCGACCGGTGGACGGAGTCGGACTGCTATGGCTCTATCCTTTCAAGGCCTCTATGGTATTCCTGCTCAGTGGGATCCGAGCCGGTGTGGTGACCCGGCTAGGAGCGCCAGCCACATTCCCTCTCCCGCCCCAGGTCTTCTTGGCTTGGTCATGGCATTGGGCTCAGGTGGGGAGGCGAGCGTGTGGTAGATACAGCGCGTTTACTACCACGATAAACGAAGTCACGCGCAAGTAGCCTACTGGCAGACAGATAGCATGAAGATGTAACGTTATTAGTCTGATTGGGATCCCTATTTTAGAAGCTCTTTTTGTGCTAAGCTGCCCAGAGACTGGCTAGCTTACCTACCTTTCACTATCATTCTAAAACAACTTGATAATGTTTTAGCGTCATCTCACAAAATAAAGGCTTTAAGCTATGCACGGAAACACCTGCAAGAGTTACTCAACTCAAAATGGAAATTAATCAAGGTGGCTCTGTATTAAAGAACAAACGTTGAATATGAATACTTGAAAACGCGAAAATAAATGAAAATGATTAGCAGCTAGTTTAGACGTGTTCTATGAAGAAAATCCACGACTACTGAACAACGAACCGGTGAGAGAAAACTGTTTAAGCATATACAAATATTCTTCCCATTTTGCTATTTTTATCTCTTCTCATAGGCGCGTTGGGTGGCTGGGTTAAACCTCTTGGGAATTTTAGTTCGCAAACAAGAATATTTGGAGGCACAACAGAAAACCCTGAATCGCATGAGGCTTATGAAAACATTTCTTCTATGTCATATTTTTATGCACTGTGCGCTTATATTTAAAGCATGCATGACTTCGTGAGACATTTACAAAACCGTGGCGAAGTCGTTACCTCAAGAAACTAATCTAGGGCCTAAGAACAGCGTGGAGGTCGAAGTGGCAGAGGTAAAAACACTCACAGAATCGGCGCCGCCGTCTGAGCATCCTTTTCCTCCGGCGAACGGGCAGCATTCCGATTGACCCTGTCGGCGTATTGAGACGGCCCCATTGGCGAAGCATAGTCCTGTTTCATTGGGGAGGTTCGGTTGTAGCTCATTTCCGGATCGATGCCGTTGAGGCGCTCAGTGTTCATTCGTCCCGGAAACGTCTGACCGAGACTGCTGGAAGCACGAGGCACTGTGTAGGATATGTCGTCTGGAGCCTAGATCGACCATGAGCGAAGCATAAAATCGAGGGTATTTTAGCATTTTTTGTACAATTACAAATCCAGGGCAGCTGAAAAAATATGCCTAAAGAAGATTGCTCGACGATGCAATGTGTCGTAAGCTCCCTATATATGCTTCCCTTTGAAGTATTTTAGTCATTGTACAGGAAGTTTGTGATTAAATTTCAATTGACAGTAAGACATTCGTAGAGTAGAAATACGGGCAAATAGTGACGCATAAACATTCCGAATGGCAATTTTTCTTCGCGTCAATTCACACTGGCGGACATCAAGTTGCTGGGATGAAGCAGACAGGGTAACGAACTTGTCCTCACATTAGGGAGAATGTTCATTAGTGCTTGCCGAAGGCAGCTTTACAAACGTACATTTGGCGATTAAATAAAGTTCTGGGTAAGTTAGTGCTTTGAATAAAAGGAAATGCAAAAAGAGCTCGGCGATTTGACGCCTATGAGTGGAACAGGATAGAGGATGACAGACAAAACAGACCGCTGCTAGCCCAACAAAAATTTAAAATGTTGTCACGCTTCTTCTTCGTCCGTTTTAGCTGGAGGCTTAAGTGCAAATTTGTAAGGAGGAAGACGTAAAAATAAAGTAAAAGCAGGTAATGGGTTCTATGGTGCAGTTTAACCGTTGTGCTACTTTCCAGGAATTTGCAGAATAAACCCACGTGCATGGTGTTTTCGCAGGCAATATACGGTTTCTCACTAGCTGAAAACTAGTAATAATCCGTTTAAATAGTATAACTTTGATGCGTTTTTTTTAAATTGTTGCTAAAAACGAGGAGCATGCAGCAGGTGCTAGACGGAACGCATCAAGGTTTGCCTGCCAACGGTAGTAGACGAGCTCAAAAACTGGATCAACGATTGTACGATCGTGCAAAGTGTTCTAGCAACAGGATAGCTGGTAAGCAGGAGGTAGCAGCCAACAGGGGGACAGGACGCATGCGTTTGGAGAGCCCACCGAGAAGGGATACTAGGGGGAGGGGGGAAGGGGGAACGCAGGCGTGGTTCACGGGTTCCCCAACTGACAGACAACTGGCGGTGCGCTCGATACCTGAGTTGTGTTACTGGTTGGTCGGCTACTGGCGATGTCTGATGAACGCCGCCGGACAGGCACGTTACTCACGCTGCCCTCCTCCGGACCAAACTCATAGGGGTTTTCGGCAGCGGCAACAGTGGAGGCTCCTGCAGACCACCGGAGACTTGCGGCCATGCCTGCAGGGCCACTGATTGGTAAGTGATGAGAAGCACTTCGATAGCACCGAGCGAGGGCTTCAGCTTGACTGGGAGTGTCATAATCACCGGAGGAGGCGGCTGAAACAGGCGACTAGTAAGAAGGGGGACATAGGATAGAGTGGAGTTCGTGATTGGACAGAAGAGAAAGTGGGTCAGTGGAAGGCAAAAGATGAAGCAGTAGTTTTGCAAATGTAAAAGACGGTAATGACCAAGCGCGGGGAGCGGAGACGGAGTCAGAAGTTTGTCAGTTGGGAGAAGGATTCGAACTGCAATAAACTTGACGCGCTTACGGCATGAAAGCTTTCTCCATGTTGCAGAACTAGACGGATTTGTTAAAGGAAGTTACAAAGAAGGGACCCTTGATGCAAAGTCAAGTCCACCTTCTTGTAGTGTAGGGACAACTTCAACTTCATTGTAGCGGAGATATTCTCAGCATAGGAGATGAATTCATACCAAAGCAGATAGCGTAAAGGTCAACGGTACAAAAAACGCACTGAAGGCTCCTGTAAAGTATCGCAAAACCCACCAACGACTACATAGACCTTTGCACAAGTTAACATCATGAGATCTGGTGTACATTATATTGCTGTATTCACCGGAAACAAAAGAACGTAAGAAACAAGACAAAGTAGAACGAAGGTTAGAGCACACCGTCGAAGCAAAACATCAGAGACGGTCAAGCTCACCCAAGTTGCATTTCTGCCTAGTTATATTCAATGTTCGGAATGGCCTTGTTAGCTACTTTGACATTCAAATCCACTGAAACAACGACAAGAATAACAAAAGTCATGAACGATTTTCAATTTGCTCGCACATAGAGTGTATGCGTCACGTCCGGAGGGGCCTGAAAGGACCAGATGAATTTAAAGAAATATGAGTAGAGACAGGATGTCCGAGAGACATGCCAACGGGGAAAGCTTGATTGCGGGTCCCAAACAGCTTACTTAAATAACTGATTATTTGTGCACGATAATTAAAATGCCCCATTTTGTCCAACTGGGCACTATTAGGTCAGTTTAAGTATCGCGCAAATATTCGGTTATTTTAATGATTATTTCTATGATTTTCAGCTTTTATACGGTCTCTTTTTTAATTATTTTTTCTTTCGCCGGATATGTCCCACCCATTTAACCCCTATTAACACCTGTCCCAGAGTACAGAAAGATGGGGGTTTTCGCATGATGTTCGGGACCCTAAATTAAACTTTTGCCCCGCCATCCTCACCACTACCACAGGTACCCCTGAAATTGTTTTAACAACTCAAGAGGAGCTTATTTTATCATCTTCATGCCTACTATCTCGCCAGGAGCTCCAACTACTCAAATAAACCACCCAAAGTTCTTCTGTAATCCGAAGAAACTGGGCTTGATGGCAAATGAGCGCGCGTTTGCATGTGCGTGGGCAAATTGCCTAAAACAGCCTACCTGGCAAAGAAGCTGGGCCATCGCAGAGCTGGAACGTTGAGGATCAGCAACAGTCGCCCTCATCGGCCCCGCAAACACGTGTCGCTGCTGGTATTGCGGTGACCGGTGCGGTTGGACGGCGGCCGGATATCCGGTTGCAGGGAAGGGTGCCGGCGAGGCCATTGAGACCCCCACCAGGCCAGCCGCAGCCGCAGGAGTGGCACATCCGCTGCGTGGTGATGGTGGCGGAGACCAGCCGGTCGGTCCGAAACCAGGCAGGGTCGGCGGCGCTACAGGTCCTGCTGCTGCTGCGCTGCCAGCGGCGGCTGAGGAGGCGATGGCGTTCAGGTGGTCTGACAAGTAGGTGCGGGGCTCCTGCATGACACCACTACTACCGCCACCGCCGCCAAGCATGGGGTCGTAGAGGTATGTCTGGTGACCACCACCACCGCCACCACCACCACCACCAACTCGTGACTCCAGTTCTTCAGCCAGCTGTTCCGTGTTCTGCTTCTCTTCCTGTAACGGAGAATTTAACTATGTTGTTTAGTAGAGTCTTGCATCGAAGAGATGGTGTAAGATGATGGGCGGAGAAAAAACAAAGGTGCTCAGTCAATGTAGAACGATAAAGCCGGATTTGGTAAAACAAGAAGGCGAGGACGCCTTCAACTGGCAATAAAGCAACAAGACCATTTATTTGAGAGCCCGGTCGTAAACTGCCGTTCGGACACGAGGTATGTTAAAACGAAGAGGAGGTGGTGAGGAATGGGGAGTGTCAAATTGGACTTCCCCGTGAATCGTGAAAGTAAGCAGGAAGTCCAACAACTTATTTGTGCCCTGCAAACCATTTTAGCTTCGACATTCGGCAGTGATATTGTCCTCCAATCTTCGGTGAACCGGTCTAGGCAGGCGGGAATGTAGGGAGATCCGTTGGACAATGACGGGGTGCCCATGTTCGTCAACTGGATATGGCTGGCCCACTGTGGTGAAAGCAGCCAGGCTGGGCCAAAATCAACCGTGAGCTTCGGTTTTCTTCCTAGCTGCTGAGATATGCATTTGACTGACAGGATGAGGATTCTGTCATGTAGTTTCTAATCATCTTTACTCAAAAAATTGGTCAACTTTTGGAAGAAATCACAACGATTGCTTGATACCAGTTACTACTTGTTGGATTGGAACTCGGCTAGGTGAAAGGAATTTGTTAGAACTGTTTTAAAACCGGATTGGTTTCTCTCTGCCCTTTTCTCGTTTGCCTTAACCCAACACTGACGTTTTGTGAGGCGCATCGTGTAAGCTGACGGTTTATTATGAGTTATTTTACCAGTGAATCCTCCAGTCGATTTATGAAGGGAGTTGCCTCTCTCTTCCCAGATATACGGACTCTCCGTATTTGCATTTCCTTACCACCATCATTGGCAGTGTATTATTACAGCGACTGACAGGTCATTTAGAACCAACGAATGATAGATAAGTCGGCTCACTGAAAAAAATGGTTTTGAACTAGGGCAAAATTTGTTTAAGCAGTGCAGCTCACAGACCCCTAGCCTCAGAATTTTATCCTACGGAATTAGTGGTTATAGGGGTTTTAAAGGTAGGGAAATGGGATAGGTGGTTAAGGAAATTTGTAGAAGTGCAAAGTCGAAAAAATGTAGTTGAATTCGTTTCCCGCGGCCGCTGGGAGTAAGTTGTTCCCCATGTAAATTGAAGATATGTGCCGCGCTTTGCGCCGTGGACTATACTAATTTAACTCCAGAACGGTAAGTTGGACCTCAGGTAAGTTGAAGTAGACGACCTCCTAACTACCATTCGTGTTATTTTCAGGAATTTCAAGAAACCTGCATTTCGATAATCGGTTTTTATCGCAATACGTTAAACCATAATACAAATAATGAAGATCTACTGATATAAATCAACGACATTTTCTAAATACGATAAAATAAAAATGCACATAAGTGATTAAAGTATATTCTACTGTCTATCCTAATTCTCCACCCATAAAACCCCTTCAATCACCGTTTCCTTAGGACTAGGGGTATATGACGTGCCCTACTTAAACTACTGTTACCTGAACTAGTTTGAAGAAGCGCGCAGCAATTAAAGTATGCTGAGGGTTGAATGATATGAATGTGCAAATGGAGCCATGACTTCAGAGTACAATTAATGTTTAACAAAGCTCTTCTTTCGAAGTCCACTGCCCGAAAAACATGGAAAAAGCCTTAGTTGAGAGCTATGGATGGAGATAAATTAATATGTCATCTCAACAACCGCGATCATGATGTATACAATGTCTGGCACAAAGTGGTGGGCTCAAGGGGCGGTGTCTTGCGCATGGGTCACTTTTTAGTTATGGCAGAATTACGCAGCATCTAACACAACCCCCTCCCCCTAATCCACCTGGTTCCGGCGGGCTTAAGGTGACCAGAGGCGGACTCGGGCACAATGGTTGACATAGTCTGTTTATGCATGCGAAGCAGGTCTGGTCCGCCCACGATGGACAATTTTTTTCCCACGAACAAGGGGGAAGGTACTGGTCCCACAGGCACGAAGACAAAACTATGAATCATTGAGGTAGACTGGGGTATTTCCCAGGTTGGCAACCATCCAAGTCACGTCTTTGAGAGCAACGTGATAATAAAAAGCGCGTAGATTGCCTATAGTGTGGAATGTGAGTTGAGTGCTGTCGAGCCTAGTATTTCTTGCCGCTCCGAGGCACTAGTCCAATGTCTGAGTCAGTCAGTCATCTGATGCGGGGATAAAAAGAAAATTACTGACAGAACTGAGTTAGCCATCGACGCATACCCCACACAACCTGGACCCCGGACAGCAAATCGGATATTTTTACAGATGGGGTTGAGAGGCTGGAATGCAAGTTCACCCTCCGAAGAACGTGGGAAAAAGTCATATACGGGAGGTCAGACGTGGAAGTAATTTGCCATAGATTATGAGAAGGTTTAAGATGCTCAACTGGAATTTGGGCGATCTACAAGAAATAGTCGAGAGCCGACCTACTGAGCTTGCGTTGGAGGTTATGCCTCTTAAACTGCGCAAGTGGTACCTGCCGGCTGGGGGGATAATCGCGTCAATAAGCCAAGACCGAGATTCAAACTAAAAGCACCTACTCCCAGGGACTGGACCCCTACTAATCCAAGCCACAGAGAGTCGGTTATTCGCGCTGATTACTCGACTCCACCTACACCTGTAAGACCTTCTCTGCAGAATAATGGTACCTTTGCGAGCCACTTTTGCAAAAATCGGAAACACTAACCTGAATCAGCTTGATTTCGTTGTTAATGGCATCCAACTGGTCCTGAATCATCAGTGCCAAGGCTTGTGCATCACTTGCGTTACCCGAGTTAATGTTGCCATTAGTGCCGTTTATCGTAGCGGTTGAGGGATCCATGGAAGCCGTCGGGGATACGCCGGAGGACGAGACCGAGGCAGTGGCGGGACTGTGCATATTGCCGACTGAAGTTGTCCCGTTGACTTCCTAAAAGGGATAGAAAAGTGAAGTTTTAGTGTGTTGTAAGAGAATACCCGAAAGTGCACGATCTAATGACATTGAGGCTAAGCAGGTCCTGCGTTTTATACTTTTTTCATAGCAGAGTCGTGAGTCATGAGCTAACACTTGCGTCCTAGAAACTTTGTCGCGAGTACAAAAAGCCGCCACTATATCCTCGTTGATCACAGAGCTCGTTTAAATGCCTTTTCTGTGGCCAATCCCAATAAATCTTGCTAGTTCGTGGCAACGCTACTAAGAGGGTCATTATCATCATCATCATCCTCATCCTCATCCTCGTGCGTCATCCTTTCCGAGCAAAATATCACCACTGGAACGTCACCAGTGGTGTTTAAATGTGTTGTGCGCGGGCAGCGACTCGAAGTAGCAATGCAGTGGTCTACCAGCTAGCCTCGGAAAGCCAAGTCTATTACGGAACTGCAGAGATTTAATGAGATAACACAGCACTGTTGTACACAGGGTAGTCGTTACTGAACCCTGTTTCGTCGTTCTGTCTGTGACGGAGTTGAACGACCAACGAAGAGTTCGGAAGTTTGTGTGGTCTGGCGCCACGGCTCATAAACAGCGCTGCGGTCTCGGTCAGATAGATTTATAGACAGCTAACTGTCACAACTTCACCCGTTCAAGGCTCAATCGTAGGAACTTGCATTCGTGTTGGCAGATATCAGCCATGATGCGTGGTTGGACGGTCGGCTGTTGATTGCGGTTGACAGTTACATGATCGGTAGGAGAAGGCCCACACACAAGGTCGAGCAAAACACTCCACGGTTGCATGGACAGTCCTTTCGGATGTATGTTAAGAATTAGAAAGAGACTACCTATCAGCCAGTTCTTCAGGTGATGGATAAAAAGACACGGCTGCTTACGTGATCAACATTGGTTTTAGTCCACTCTTCACCATCTGCGGTACGTTGTCCTCGGAGAGAGTGTCTTCCGAGCGAGTTGTTGGAATACGTTGTGTAGTTATCATCTACAGCAAAAAATATATCAACACTAAAATAACAAATTAAGAGTGGGCGTGGGAAGAAAGCGCAGTTAATCGGTCTAGCTTAAGCCGGCAACTGGCAATTTAGGCGAGCGCGAAATGGTTAGGGCTGGGGTTAGCGGCAACAAAAGCCAATCCAAAGAAAACAAACAGCTCGAAGGCACTTGGCTTAAAACTGAACAAAAGCAGAGAGCCACAATGGTCCTGGCGATCGCAAAGATAGTTGACTGACAGCCAATTATTTGGTCCAATCGTGTGTTCTGGGGGACAAAAATGAGTTGACGAATAGAACAGTTATCAGTATTCTCTGCTTACGCATCATATACAGTCATCTTGGGAATAGCAAGGCGCTCTGTCACAATGACATGCGGTGTAAATTCATTAGTTTATTTTCTGCAGGAGCCAAGCGCAACAGCCCTAAGTTATGGCCGAACAAAAGCGGTTCAGTCTTCACTAGGAGTGACTAAAGCACTAGCTATTTTCAACACATTTAGTAAGGTGTTGAGTCCCTGCCTGCTATTACCATCTCTACACACACTGCAGAGGACTTCGCAAAGCAGGGAGTCATTCGCTTGACCGGTCATTACGCCCAAGCTTCTTCAGTACGACTGGGATTCAAGAATTGCTATAAATAAGAAAGACACCAGATTCTGACTTGGATTTCGAATGTTCTAAATGCGTGCAATTGACGACGCATGCACAGCAATACTTGTCAAATCATTTGTCCAGTGTAGTTTAGACAAGATCCAGTTTTCAGCAGACCGGTGGTTCCACCGAGAAGCCAAGAGTGGGCATTTCTAACTTGATGGTCAGCATTGCCCAGCCGAGGACACCAGGCACACCGACATACCATCTTCAGTTGGATTCGACCGGTGAACGTCAACGTCACGTGACTGGGATAGAAAAGGACTCCACTGCTCTATTGATGGTGTTAAGCGTATTACATACTTGTTACAGCGGAAGGGCATTCGCCACCCCACTTCTAGGAAGCGTTCAGTCCGTTGCGCTTTGAAACGAATTTCAAAGCCCACGTAGGCAGTGGCACAGCGACTGGTCATATAAGCAGATAAGGTGGTACCGATCAAGGGAAGGCAGACCAGGGTAGTCATTTTTAATGTATTAGTCATTGTAAGCTAATCAGAACCAAATGCAGGTTTGAAGAACCTGAAGTCTGAACCCGCGGCTTTTTTGGTTGTCAAGTAAATACGAAGTTCTATCCACAGTTCTTAGTTGCGATGGCAATGGACAGGTCAGCAAGCAGGTTGTGCAAAGGCCAGAGCATTGTACTTACTATAAATAAAAGAATGCGGGTCCAAACTCGGACTCCCGAAGACTAGGGGTTAGGAACAGCTGACGACGGCTGATAAGCAAAAAATGACCATCGTGGCCTCCCTTTTTCTTGCCGTTAACTCTCTATCGGCACATACTTGTACCAGAGTCCAAATACCAGATCTTCCTGACCTAGAGCTGCAGTATAGCTTGCTGACGGCGACCAGAAACCATTCTTCTGGAATCTATAAGTATTTCCTATTGACTCTTAGTTACTGTTTGCTTGTATTATTTTCTGTGGTCGTCCTGCGCTGGCACCTCAGGGCAAAACAGACCTTCGTCCGTACTTCGTCCTGGAATCAGGCTACTGGTAGACTTCACTCTGATGGCGGGTCAGTGTATGCCTTCCGCCTCCCAGCGAGATGCCAAAAGTAGCGTCGATGTCCTGTGCCGAATTACCGGTGCCAGTTCATGCCCGACTGGTGTAGCCTATAAATTACGTCCATGGCCAGCGGCCGCGAAAATGCGCACGCTCTAGCAAAGAAACCTCGATTGAATGTGTGAGCCGACAGGGGCATGCTAGCAACGTCCTATAAAATCTGAGGTAGCGCTTTCGTGTGAGGCCGCCAGGAAATGTCCCCCTCGTCAGGAATTCGTAGTAGAAGGTAATAAAAGAGGTGGGGGTAAACCAGGAGCCGTTTGGGTGTGGGAAAATGAATAAATAGAAAGAAATAGAAGGCACTTGTAATTGTTTTACTAAACTGAAAACATGGGTGAAATGGTCAGGGAAGGTTAAGAAAGATCGAAAATAAAGCCTGCAAACCAAGACAACTGTTCGAATAACTCCTACTGGTTAATAACAGAAGCCTACAGGCCAAGAAAACTATTAGAGAAACCCCTTTTAACATAGTGTAGCCTTACAAGAAAGTTGTTGAAACTATCCATGACCTTCTACGTCAGAATTACGATGAGAAGGAAGGTCAACACACAGTTAAGGGTGTCATAGAACTCATGGAGCATCGCCTCAAGATTTTCTTGACCTTCGATAGGATCACATAAGAGCAAATCAAAGGCACTCCGAGGGAGTCCGCAATCTCGGAGTTCATTGTTGCGATGATTCTGAAAAAGTGCGAGAGGCGGCCGTTCGAAGAGTACGAGCCCAGATTTAGGGTACGCTACGTTGGCGAAACTTTGCTTTTCACCAACCAGGGTAGAATTTAAATCATTACTAAGAGCGACTGAAGTCAATTTTTCCCGATTTGCAGCTCACGATGTAAGAAGACGTAGAGGGCAGACTTCCGTTCTTGGACGTTCTCGTCTGTCGCCAACCGGACGGCAAAATGGCGACGGCTGTCTACAGTTAACTGACAAACACTCGCAAACATTGAGTTGTAATAAAAACCACCCGCCGCAGCACGCCATCCGCCAAACGGGACGAGATGAAGCTCCTCCAGGGACTCTTCAGAGCTAACTGCCTTCACTTAACAGAAAAGAATGCCACCAAAAACGCGGACCAAGCAGTTTTGCCCACCAAAGTCCTGGCGGAGCATCCCGTACGTGAAAGGGGTCTCCGAAATCGTGGACAGATCCTTCGCATCTCTCAGAATACGAGTGGCCCATGGGCCCATCTTCGCAATCCGGCACAAAGAAATGCGACCGAAAGACCCTACACCCAAGCAGGAGATTTTAGGCGTCGTCTACCGTTTTCAGTGCAGCTGCGGGATGAGCAATTATTAAGGAGAAACCGGGTGACAGCTACAAGCGCGAAGCTTGCTGTAAGGAATTTGGACCCAAAGTCAGAGATAGCAATGCATACTGCAGAGATGGGGCAGGATTTCAACTTTGATGCTGTTAAAACTGTGGGCTGAGGTGATGATCAGGCACCAAGGCAAATTGAAGCCTAGATGTCGACCGATTGCTCAAGAAACCGCCACTTAAATTTGCCCATCCCCTATTTGATTTTAGGAATCTTCCTATCAGGAGACAGTCACGGCAGAGAACAATCGAGGCTGAGAAGAAGAAGAAGAAGAAGAAGAAGAAAACTCGATCGCTGGGACAATATGTTTATTCGCCTGACGTTTCGATATCCGTCGCGGATTCGTCATCAGAGACATGAGTAGCAGAAAGGTTAAGTATGCACAGACGTTTGCAGTATTTATAGGACACAGTCATTACTGCAAGCATACAGCGACAATTAACGTTAATTGCCTTCTTGTGTGTGGACTGCTTGTTGGACGGTACGTGGGCTCTGACCTGTTGAACTTTCGTCACGGGCGGTGAGCTCGGACATGATGATTGCTCGGCCGTCTGGCTCCCCGGTGTTGGCGTACGATGAGGCGGTGGCTTGCCCGTTTCTCAAGTGACGGCTTGCTTTGGCCAAATTGAATCTCAGGATTGAATATAGATTGGGCAAATCGTTGCGCTTGTTGATGGATTGGGGGCCCGTGAACCATGACTCAAGTAGTTCTCGGCTCACCTGATTGTCACCTCTTGCGAGAATTTTGGCCTCATCAAATTTGAAGGTATGGCCGGGTCTCGTCGAATGAGCCGCAACTTGAGAATTGGCATCATTTCGCCGCACTGCAGCCGCGTGTTCGGCAATTCGCGTCCTGAGAAGTCTGCCAGTTTCTCCGACATAGTTGCTTTGACCGCAACTGCACCAGATCCTGTAGACGACCCCAGATGTTTCTTGCCGTGGCAATGGGTCTTTTGGCTTCATTATCTGACGCCCAATGGTGACCTCCGGCCTGTGTGCGACTCCAACTCCAAGTGGTGCGAGAAGGCGGCCGACTGCTTCCGATACGTTTTTGACATACGGGATCGAACGCCAAATCTTGGGATCGGTGAGCTTTTGTTGGC
The DNA here is from genome assembly GCA_036362985.1 of Ligula intestinalis. Classification (NCBI taxonomy): domain Eukaryota; kingdom Metazoa; phylum Platyhelminthes; class Cestoda; order Diphyllobothriidea; family Diphyllobothriidae; genus Ligula; species Ligula intestinalis. The sequence continues at coordinate 40,832,889 of JAYGXS010000001.1, read as the reverse complement.
CAGCTCGTTTGCGCAAGCACCGGTTGACGAAGTTGCGCGGGTAGCCATTTTCTCTGAACACCCGTCGGAGGTTTTCTACCTCGGCAACTTTGTCTTCTTCTTCGCTGCAGTGCGTCTCAACACGCCGATAGAGTGCTTTTACGCAACTGCGGATCATAATCTGGCAATCGAGACGGTCAAACTTCTCCTACGAAACGAATACGATGAGATGGAAAATCGCCTGGGACACGCGGAAATCCTACGGCTCCTGAAGTTCTGTCTCAGGACGCACTTCACGTTTGACGGAACGATCTACGAGCAGGTGAAGGGGACACCGACGGGTTCACCGATTTCGGGACTCATAGCCGAGGCGGTCATGCACCGGCTGGTTTTCCAACACGACAAACCGAAATTATGGGCTCGGTATGTGGATGAAACCTTCGTCGTCATCGAACCGGATCAGGTGCTCACGTTCAAGTAACGTCTCAACAGCGTCTTCCCGGACATCCAATTTACGATGGAGGAAGAAGAGAACAACCAGCTGGCTTTTTTGATGTTCTCGTCTGTCGAAAAGATTGTGGTGGTCTAAAGACTAAAGTATTCAGGAAAGCGACAATTACGATGCAAGTACTGAATTACAACAGCAACCACCCAATCAGCCACAAACGCAGTTGCGTAAAAACACTATTGGCGTGTTGAGACGCACTGCAGCGAAGAAGAAGACAAAGTTGCCGAGGTAGAAAACCTCCGACGGGTGTTCAGAGAAAATGGCTACCCGCGCAACTTCGTCAACCGGTGCTTGCGCAAACGAGCTGGCCAACAAAAGCTCACCGATCCCAAGATTTGGCGTTCGATCCCGTATGTCAAAAACGTATCGGAAGCAGTCGGCCGCCTTCTCGCACCACTTGGAGTTGGAGTCGCACACAGGCCGGAGGTCACCATTGGGCGTCAGATAATGAAGCCAAAAGACCCATTGCCACGGCAAGAAACATCTGGGGTCGTCTACAGGATCTGGTGCAGTTGCGGTCAAAGCAACTATGTCGGAGAAACTGGCAGACTTCTCAGGACGCGAATTGCCGAACACGCGGCTGCAGTGCGGCGAAATGATGCCAATTCTCAAGTTGCGGCTCATTCGACGAGACCCGGCCGCACCTTCAAATTTGATGAGGCCAAAATTCTCGCAAGAGGTGACAATCAGGTGAGCCGAGAACTACTTGAGTCATGGTTCACGGGCCCCCAATCCATCAACAAGCGCAACGATTTGCCCAATCTATATTCAATCCTGAGATTCAATTTGGCCAAAGCAAGCCGTCACTTGAGGAACGGGCAGGCCACCGCCTCATCGTACGCCAACATCGGGGAGCCAGACGGCCGAAGAATCATCATGTCCGAGCTCACCGCCCGTGACGAAAGTTCAACAGGTCAGAGCGCACGTAACGTCCAACAAGCAGTCCACGCACAATTAACGCGCAATTAACGTTAATTGTCGCTGTATGCTTGCAGTAATGACTGTGTCCTATAAATACTGCAAACGTCTGTGCATACTTAACCTTTCTGCTACTCATGTCTCTGATGACGAATCCGCGACGGATATCGAAACGTCAGGCGAATAAACATATTGTCCCAGCGATCGAGTTTTCTTCTTCTTCCTCTCAATTACTTCCTGGGACACGGGTGTTCGCTTGTATTGGCAACAATCGCGGCTGCCAACTAGCTCCACGGCCAACGTGTTTGAGCGTGAAGTAAGCCATGGTGAGACACGGGACGACGCAAGACAACAGATGGCCGGCACACGTGGGTGTGAAAGACAAGCACCACGACCGCAGACAAGGCTAACGGGGAGATCGACAGCAGAGAAGCAAGCGACGGTGAGCCACACAAAACAACTCAGCCGGGATCGGCAGAATATACACACGGAAAAAGAGCGCACCCAACGAAAAAAATGAGCCGAAGTATTCATTCTCTGACGATGGGTAGACGAGACCATTATTGGAAAGGTTAGACTTGCAATTAATCTCTCCAGGTGAACTCTCTTCTTTTTAGTCTAAAACCCTACCAAAGCTGATAAGCAGGCCTCTACTCTCCATACTTCCAGAATGATCGTGTCCAGAAAAAGCGCCCTCTTTATTCTTGCTTGAAATTAAACCCGACTGTTAAGGGAGCCATTCTGGCCATCCAAGGGCAAATAGCTGACTAGAGTGGGGTTCACGCAAGCAGTAAGACTGGCCACGGCAGGGTTGCAACCCTCTCGGCGAGACTGAAAGAAAAAGTAGGGGACTGCGCAAAGGTCAGCATGTAGTCGCAAGATGTGAATGCATGCAAATCTGTGTGCGTGCGCCCGCACCGGCGTGCGCGCACTGCACCAACCTTGATAATTTCTTGCGGTGCTGCGGCAGTGGTGACGTCGACGGTGGCAGCGGTAGCAGCAGCGCTGAGTCAGCCCCAGACGGGTTAGGTCGTGCTGACACGCGCACAAAGCAGGCAGGGGTCCGCCTCCCGACCGCAACCCAGGCCTGAGGGCCCTACTACGCCATGACAACTGTTGCGAATGTCAATCTTGGCCAGCGCACGTCGGGCACGCGTGCGCACGTCCGGTCATGTGTGCGCGGCCATCCTCGCGACCGCGGCACACAGACGCACTTCAAGGCCTGCGCGTACGCGTGTGCGCACGTACACATCACACGCGCGCATCGAAAGCGAGACAGACGACCGCCACGGGAGGAATCAATCGATAATTACGCTCGCGAGACGAACATGGCGAGAGCGAGAGCGCGGCGGCGCGTAAACGCGAGCGATGGCACAGGGGCGAAATAGAGAAAAAAACTGGGTGGACAACGTCGATGAAGGGGATGAGGAGGGGAGGGAGAGAGACGAGGGACAGAGGAATAATCGCGTAAATCCAAGATGCAGGCTCTCAAAGACATAGTGGAGGAGTCGGCCGAGCTGAGGCGTGCGCTCGGACCGGACTGTCGCACAAAGCCTAAAGCTGAGGCCTGACGAGAATTTATCGAAAACAAAGGTATGTTCGCCAATTTATCTTCTGAAATTTTCAATGGGAATTTTCGAAAAGTTAAAGCTGATTCGTCACTAAAACGGAATTTGGCAAGGGCAGTAGAGTGGTCATGTTATTACACGAAACTCCAAACAAGGCCCCTAGCGCAGTAGGGCACTGAAGCAGGACTGGAACATTCATCAGATAAACCAGAAGTTTGCCATATACAATGACCACCCCTCATTCACTATGGATCTAACAGTGCACGGCAGAACCTGAAGCCTACCTCACAAATAACCACCAAACCACATTTTTGGGCGCTAAAATGTGCCAGCAGCCGAAGTACCCGCGATTCTCAGTTAAATTTCTCGTATTAGAAGCGATTTTGAGTAAGCTGGGCACATAAAACGGGCAGTTTTATCCTAAGATTTAAAGGCGAGCCAACTTATGGTTTAGTCTCGTGAAAGCGGACGGGCACTCTCTTCCTGCCCCCTTCGTAGACGTACATGATGACGTCATACACTACCCTTTCCTCATCTGCCCCGAGATAAAAGAGGTAGCGCACTCGCCGCTGACCGCCAAGCACGGCATTTAACACAGAAAAGTGGCCCACTTGTAGACCCAGCGGCACAGGAATCTACTAAAGAAGGAAACAGATCTAATCTTCTAAAGCCTTGAGTAGTACTCGGACCAGAGTTTTCATCGGATTTGCGCCATTTAGCAGTGGTTAAATGTATGCAGGTGAGTAGTAATTACTAGGGCATGATTTGGATGAAGACTTCGGCAGCAGATAGCCCAGTTTATTCATTCACGGTGACAGGATGAAATCCATACGACTAGAACTACCTTTTTGCACAGTTACTGGCTCAATTTAAGACTCGCATCTACGCGTGCTACACACTTGCTGTAGCATACGCACAAACTGAAAGACCTCAATATCTCAGCTCTGTGCATCAATGAAAGCCTCCACAGAAGCTACACCGAAAAACAGCCGTTGAACACCGATCAGTATTTCTAAGGAGCACCAAGATATCCCTTTTAGCTGATAAACGTTCCACCTAAGATTTTCAGCAGAATGGGGTAGTATAAAGCGTTTTAGGTCCATATTTACAAGGAAGAACCTGCAGAATCAGTTCGCCACGTCTCGCATTATTGGCAGCTCCGAGTCCAGCCGGATAGGGCTCAGACTTCCCATTTAGACTGGTGTGGGATAAGACTTGCATCTACGGTGTGCCATGTGTCCATCTGACCGTTTTTAAGGTGAGAAGAAGCAGATGTGATTGCTGGCAGAAGCACTTTATTCGCCGGACGTTTCGGATTTTGTCGCGGATCCATCCTCAGAGACAACAACAGAAACCCATTTCTGCTATTTTCGCTGATGATGGCGAATAAAGTTCTAGCCCCCATCTGATTCCACTCATTTTTAAGGCTTAAGGGAAAACCACCGTTCGTTTTGAGATCTGGGCGAAAGGCCAAAACACCTATAAAGAAGCGCAACGAAGTGGACCATGAAGGTGTTCGGCGTACTAATAATGCCACAGAATTTGTGCTGCGGGTCTGTTCGCTATCGTGGTGTTGAAGGAAGCGCGAAGCAGGTTAATGTGACATTTGGTTGCGAAGCCCTTCAGTGCTTTACAGCATTAGGCGAAAGGTGTGGAAGGTAAGAGTGTTGGTTAGATTGTAGTTAGGCTGCATTGCCAGAAATGCCCGAAACCAGCAAACTAACATTTGCGCTGCATATGCAAGAACTGTGGTGTCAAGATGGTCACTAAGGGAGTTACGTATATTTTAGGCAGACCTGCATTCTGAAGAATAAAAATGCCCTCCGCGGCCTCTAACCGTACGGCTCTAGCCAAAACAAACCGTTGAATACGGTTCGCTGCCTTGGATTCACTTGGCGGGTTGTCAATCACGCCAACCAATCAGATACACCCTAGGGTACTTCTTGACTAAAAAATGGCCTCAACTTAGCATTGCGAGAAGCAAGTCAAATGTGTGGAAGTGCAGATGGACGAGCGGAGTGAGCTTTGCTGCTAAAATCGCAAGCGAGTGTTTAGTTGCAGAACCTGCAGAACCTGCCAAGACGGGTAATGGACGCAGTTGCAATGAGAGGCGACGTCCAAGACGAGAGAGCGGACGGTATATGTCGAAAACCTGAGTGGGAATTAGCAGACTCTGTGGTCTGCCAAAAAGCCCTTGCACGGGAGCGGGAAATTGTCGCAAGTCTTTCAAAATAGGCACAAAAAGAGCAGGGTATCAACCAAAAAGAAAAGTTATTCAAAAGGACATATAAACCAGAAGAAATGGTTGAGTTTAAACGACGCGTGATGGCCTAAGGCAATGACGCAGGCAGAATGAGCACATGCATTTTTTTTATAAGTTAGCATATTCTAATATGTACTACAATCGGCAGTCATTAGAAGTTGCAGTCTCTTCACAGAAAAGGTTAAGATGATAAAACGTTGTTAAATTGATGGCATTCCTATTCATGGCGAATTTTAGGTGACGCAGAAACCCCCGAACTATTGAGTACGATATCAGAGTGAAGGAATGTGAAAAAAACTACGTTCGGAAGTTTCCTCCAAGAACAAACGAATCGGCAAGTCCTAGTGTTGCCAAAATGTCATCCAATGAATCCACTACGATAGTTTAGACTTTCAGAGACATGCCGAGGTTTCCTAGGGATTTGGCAAATTCCAATAGCTCGATTGAGCCAACTGCGAAAAATTCGCGGCCACTATGGAAATCAGACCCACACAGCAAGGAAGGCTCTTGCGTAGCAAACGCTCTACCATTAAGCTACGAGGCCCACCATGCGCCGTGAATTTAATCTCACTTGGGTCAGTTTCCTTGCCCAGCTTTACTGAACGTATGCAATCCACGAATAGGGACACAGAAAGCTGATTGTCAGGATGACTGAGGTTTATACAGACTCCAAGCCTCTGTTATATTGACTAACCCATGGCCACAGGTACATATCTGTAGAAGTTGAAATGTAGTTACAGTGGAGTCCGATTAATGTGGACACGGTTAATGTGGACAGTTGGCCAGGGACGGAATTTCTCCATAGTAAAATCCTCCGGTTAATCTGGACAGCCACCGCTTAGTGTGGACAGCACCAAGCTGTCAACCGGTCGGTCGACCCACAGATTTTGTCAAAAATCCAGCCAACTCGCCCGCGGCGGGGAATTTCCGCGTCCTGTTCGGCATTGGCCGTACTCGAAACGGGGCATCGACAACAAGGTTTTGATGTGGAGAATTTTGACACTGTGATAAAGAACTTTAGGGGAGGTTTAATAGAAAAGTTTCCACCAAAACAATCAAAACTGAGCATGTTCTTTCAATAAAACTTCATTCAGATGCAAAATTCTGTTTTTTTTACGTAGAAACGACTGGTTTGGGGTCAGTTCGCTTAATGTGGACAACCGGTTAATATGGACAGTTGGCCTGGAACGGAGGTGTCCACATTAACCGGACTCCACTGTATAAATAAATAATTGATGGTGTCCAGGGGTTACAGAAGACTTCATCATAGTGGAATCATCTCAATACCTATTAACATAGACAGCTGGTTTCAATAGGAAATAAAACAGGAACTGTTGAGGACTTAGAACAGCCTAAAACCGGAATAAAGACTTGGTTAAACCGTTTAGTCAAAGACGGTCCCTGAGACGGCCTATTTCTCTAGCAAATGTATAAGATGAAAATAATTGTCTGTAAGATATTCGCGGTTCGCCATATAGCCACGACTTACTGTTTAGAGCGCCGAGGTCCAGAGATTCGGTGAGAGAAGCCTGGCGTTTGAGACGTTCAACGTCTGTGAGAAGACGATCACGATCGGATTGGATGACTTCCAGCTGGCGACGCACACGATCCAACTCCGCAGTCAGATGATTCTTCTCCTCAACAACCGTCATCTTTTCGCGGAGGTGCGTCTGAAGTCGCTCATTGGACTCTAGCAAGAGTTTGTCAACCTGGAGACAAAAAGTTTTGAGTTAGTTTTTGCAAACTTAGGTTCGTTGCTCTTATATAGTCACGCAATTTTACCACAGTACGCAAGTGAATGTGTAAGTTGACCTTCAGGAGAGCGAAAAGGACGCTTCCATAAGGAAATAAACGGTAGGGATAACATCTTTCCAAATTATTCCTACGACCATCCCCCTTTCCCCAGCCACCCAACGTGAACTGAATCTATTTTTCCTGAAATTTGAGGACCCAACAACGCCGAGTGCGAGTAATTCGAAACACTCGCAGGACGGGAGGGAAAGGGACCTTGAAGCTTTTTCCGTGGGGTTGTCATTCACTAAGCTAAAGTCAATAATACCGAATCAACTAAGCGGGAATCTAGCCTGGATAAAGCATGTGCCAACACAGCAGGTTGTAAGTCCTGTCGTGCATGTTGAGTTTATATCACAGTCAAACGCTGAAAGCGTCCAACCTGAATGGTAAAAAAAAACTCCAAACTTAAAATAAGAATCAATATGTTTTCAACTATAGCTGTGAAGACTGACCGTCATGAGGACTCGCTCAATTGAGGGAAAACAGGACCTTGATGATGCGAAAATATGTCATTTATACAGTTCGACTTGGCCTGCATCTCAAGTAGGCCCTATTTTCGATCAGCGCGCAAGGTAACCTGGGTGAACCTAGCCATACAAGGACCACCAAATGTGTTTAAGAAGTGCATGGCTAAAGACCAGTTTTTTTACAACTTCCCTTACCAGAAGCACTTGCATACACATTCTGCAGTTTTTTTGTCTTAATTAGTGCATGGTCAGGCCTCACTGCCCCACACATACGCAAGTGTCAGCGATCAGAAACACAGAAGTTACTCGTAAATGGCACAACTAACTTCCATTTAAAAGCAAATTAAAGACGGTAACATTGTCCGCAAATGTTATAAATTAATTTTCTGCAAGACGGATCCGAGTTAACGTACAAATGTACAAGGAAGAGATCCTGATGCAGTCATACATGCGAAGAGATAGTTGTTAATCACGCTCAAGTACTTGGATGTCCGGAATCCAGCCAATAATTCCAATAAAACAAACTAAAAGCTCTGTGAAAATAAAACGAACGGGTCTACGATTGACATCCACTGATGAACGTTCACCGACCGCGAACGGAACTCATCTGTCCCGCTCTGCTTTGGACCATGATATAGGCCCTAACAGTTGTAGCAGCTGGCAGGCTAGGCAGCTCTTATTGCCAGCAAAGACAAGGGAGACTGAAATGGCCATTTTTGTCAGAGTCCCTGTTGAGGCCCAAGACAGGACGGGACAAATGAGTTCCGCTGGCGGTCGGTGAACGTTCATAAACGGGTGTCAATATCCCCCGAACTCAACTTGCAAAACAACGACCTCATGGCTTACTGGTAAAGGCGTTAGACTCTGATCAACACGGTTGCGTATTCGAGGCGCTGCTGGAGCGCCACTTGGGTCTGGGTATGGCTGGCTGACGGTGGCTTGTAAACCAGAACTGGCTATTTCAGTCTCCCTTTTCATTTCCGGCAATACTATCTGTCTATACTACCAGGGTCTACTTTTATATTCCAAGAGGTGCTCAAATAAAACTATTCCATTTTATTCGGTAAGGATGACTTGTATGACCGCGTAGACAGGACACGGGATAGGAACGCCCCACCCACTTAAAAGGTGGCCCTGCGTTCAACTGCAGGAAGAGTAAATATTTCCATATTTTTACCCTAATAGTAACCTTAAAATTAAAATAATTGTAACCTCAATCTTAAACCTAGCCCTAGCCTAAACCTACACCCTGCAGTCAACACGAACCCATGCCCTAATACTTAGCATAATTTTGATCCTGATCCTAAATCTGACCTTAATCCCAACCTGGCAAAAGTAGGTTATGTAGGGCAACTCCTATACCCCTAGTCCCAGCATTTATCTTGCAAAAACGGTGCTTATAGAGTTTTGAGGGGTAAGAAAATGGAATAGGTAGAAAAGGAAATTTTAAAAGCAAAAGCAAAGTGGAAAAATGCAGTCGAAGTTGCTTCCTGCGGCCGCTGGGAGTAATTTGTTCCGCATGTAAAGTGAAGGTGTGGGCGGCGCTTCGCGCCGCGGACTATACTGATATAACTACAGAACGGTAAGTTGAACCTCAGATGAGTTGAAGTGGATGACCCCCTAACTACCATTTCAATTTTTCGGGAAATTCGAGAAACCTGCAATGGGATAATCGGCTTTTTCCCAATGAGTTAAACGATAGTACAGATGAGGAAAATCTATTTATGAAAGTATATTTCACTGCGTGTCCTAATTCCCTACCCACATAACCCTATGACCACCGTTTTCGTAGGAAAAATGTAGAGAGTAGGGATTAATGAGTGGGCCTACATAAGCTACTGGTGGCCCCAACCTTAAACATCACCCTATCCCTCACATAATCATAAACTTAATTTCCATGAAATTTGGCGAAATGTCACATGTATTGTGGGTGGCTGCAGTTCGCGTGTCCTGCTTAGCCGGCCATACAAACCAACCTTACCTTTTACTAGCCTTGGTTTATTTCATAGCGGTCAGAGCTTCCTCGGCCTTCACAAGACAAGTGCTCATTAAAAAATCCGGAGATAGAGGCCTTCTTGCTGTCAACATCACTGAAAGGCAAGAACTCTCCCCTCAAAGACCCACCGCAGACCACAGTTTTCTTCTTTATTCCAGCACAGCCTGAACCAGAAAATTTCGTGTAAACTGCCCTACCACGTAGTTTCTTTGCGCATATCTAGCATAAAGCTGTCCACCAAGGAAAGCCGGTCCTCATTAGTAGAATTTCTAGAGTAATTTGGATATTTGCTGCTGTTTGAAGCATTTTACATCGTAAGGTCTCTTAAGTCCCGCAAAAACAGCTTTTTAGCAGGGAAGGCTTATATGCATCGCTCCCGTATATTAAAACATTGTTTTACCAGAAGAAATTTGAACAACGCGAAGATCATGAGACTAGCAGAACTTATTCACGTCATACGATTTCGCCACCTCTTTTTCAACTGTAAATGGTCATTGCCTATTAATAAGATAAATTAACTGTCCAATTAAGTATCAACGTAGAAGGGTGAAACTTGATAAGGGAGTAGGAGCTAGTAGTCCTAGATGTCGGCACATGGTGAAGAGGTAGAAGAGGGGGGAGGTAGTTATTACAGCAAGGCAGTTTATGTTACAGAGAAAGCCTGGGAGGGCCGATTGAAGGATGGGGGGAGGGGGGGGGGGGGGGGCAAAGGACAGGGCAGCGATCGGTTTCAGGTTTCATCCTTATAGGTCGTTACTTAATTGGGCAGTTAAGTTATCTCATTAATAGTGAATGACCGTTTTTAGTTGAATAAGAGGTCACGAAATTGTATGACGTCAATAAATTCTGCTAGAAAGCGCCAAGGTAAGGCCATGTGTATTACAACGAGGCGTTCTTATTCTAATGTTCTATCCGGAGGGGGGAGGGTCACATAAGCGATTCTGAGCAGCTTTCTCTGCCAAGGTGCAAGATATTTTCGTTGTAGACGCAACTATGCAACAATGTTCTATCATCTCTTTTTTGCAAATTTATTCTCCATTTTAATCGAAGACCTACTGACTGAGCAGAACACAAAGGAGTTGGTTACTGAAGGGGAAATTACACTGCTGTATCGAAAGGTCCTTAGAACAATTAGAGGTCCCGGATCCGAAAGTTGCTGATCAGCTATGGAGTTAAAAGTTGGACCACAGGCGTTTAAAGTTGTCTCGAAATCCTAACTTAGAACTCCTTTATTATCCTCCCGCCTGGATGATGGTCTCTGACGCCTAACCGCACTGCCTCCGTTGGTCTACAATGCGTTCCATGGATGGACTGACTCACCATCACTTTGACTCAATAACTGAGTCAGGGCAGTGAGCCTGCTGACGCATAGGAGGTTCTAATGTACAACTTACGCAGTGCTTTTTTAAAATCTAGGTCAACCCGAGTGTTAAACACTTGGAATAAGTAAGGATGATTCAAACTCCGTCTGGCTCTTGAGCACAAAATGGAGAAAGGAGCTCCTTTTGGTGGGAGAGGGAGATTTACTTTTAGAGGTTATCTGGATAACCACTGAAGATCACACTTCTTTCCTATCAATAGAAGCCGCCCATAGGCGAGCCGAAGACACAGCCTCAAATTCAGGTGCAATATCACGCTTCTAGTGATTCCACTGGCTGGGCGAAAAAGGGTTGAGGAAATGCAAGGGCCTGCTGAACGATTTCACGAAGGAATCCCCGTAAGGGCATCGAAAATGCCCACGGGTGGCCGGAACAAAGCCTGGACCGCCGGAGTGATCACATTCAGAGTATCCTTAATCTATTTACTGGCTGCGAGCTGGTCATCAAACCTTTAAAATCCATGCTGTCTCTAGCTCCAGAGCCGTTCAGAAAAAGTCACATGGAAAACTCGAAGCGCCAACTCGATCTCACCTAAAGACATTACAATGGGTATCCATAAAGCACTTGAGGAATAGGATGCAGTACGTAAATTCGTCGAAGGGTACTTAAAATCACGGTTCCCCGTGGGGCTTCGCAGTTCAAGCAGTTGCAATATTGACTGCACTAAAGCCTAGCTCTCACTTTCATGGGTTTTAATCCCACCGAGGTCACCGATTTGTGCATAATCAGGCCAAATGTATTATTAAAATCTGCCAAAAAAACCACGACAGCGTTGTAAGTTGCCCTTGCGATCACTTTCTTTGTTGTAATATACCAGTACATTCCTTTTCAAACACAGAGAAAAAATAGTTCCTTCGACAAACTAGAATTGTTTAGTGTCCGTTGGTTTTTTTTTCCAGAATCAAAGGCATACGTTTGCGATTTTCCTACACACAACTGACCAGTAATGCTACCACTTATATACCAATCGCAGTGTGGATATTAGGTCAAAAAATGTAAGCAATTTCCCGCCATCTCTTCCCTGCGCAGACGAAAATCATACCACGTGCTCCTTAGCTATCAGCTCTTTTTTTCCAGAAAATCCTCTTCCGACTGTCCGCTACATAGAATATGATTGGACAACGCGTTCCATGTGTCGGATAGCCAGATCACAAAGACAGACATAACGACCGGGTGCAACCGCAAAGAACCAAAGGCGAAAGCGGTTACACAGAATAGAAAGCTTAAAGTTGCAATGTAATGAGGCGGGGGTGTAGGGCACAAAATGAAACTGCTTAGTATGGCCAGACGAAGCCCCCTTCTAAAAACAAAAGCATAACGATGGATTACACGGACTTAAAGCCACTGTTGGCAGGGAGAAAGAACTGGGGGGGGG
>JAYGXS010000001.1:40774533-40820632 GCA_036362985.1 Ligula intestinalis | reverse complement strand
TCTATGTGCGCAGACCAAAATTTAATATGAAGATTTGAGCCGAAGTCTATCAACCATTGTGGGATAGTCGCGTAATATTCATTAAACTACAAACAGATAGTCTGCAATATAACATATGTAATTATTTACCTACCAGAAAGCACACGGGAAATGCTGAGAGACCCACTGGTGAACCTAATCTCACAGCCATGCTATGCAGCAGCAGAATATCACTGAAGCACGTGTCTCGTGTTTTAGCTAGTACCTCTGCTGCCAGTATGTTACTAATTACGTGATTTATATGGCCAACTGCCTTGAAGTCAACTCGGGAATAGTACATGGTTATCCCATGTTGGTTAATGAACTTCGACCCAAATATTAATATGAAATTTCGGTTTGTGGCTGATAGACACTTCATTATTAGAGGTTTGATAGATTTCAATAATTTGATTAACCCAAGTGTGAACAATTTGCGGCCCCGGCAGGAGTTGAACTCACACAGCAGAGGCAGCTTTTGCGCGACCAACGCCCTACCATTGAGCTACGAGACTCACCGTGCGCCGGGAATTTAATCACACTTATGTCAATTTTCTGCCCAGTTTAAAATCTGCTAAAACTAATTACAACCAAAGTTAGCCTAGTAGTCTATCCGGTGGATTCTAGATGACTGCTTAAGAAATCCTGCCTGGCAGTCAGTTTACTGCGTCTGTATTGGTGGATTCCACAAAGCTGGGCGAGCAAATCAATCCAAGTGTGGTTAAATTCACGGCGCACGGTGAGCCTCGTAGCTCAGTGGTAGAGCGTTGGATGCACAAAAGCCTTCCTTGCTGTGTGGGTTCGACTCCCACTGAGGCCGCTAGTTTTCCACAATCGGGTCAGTCGAACACTTGAATATATTTATTCCGCCCAAGTCAGATGCCTGTTTCTGAGAAAATGATAAATTTGCAATTGCTGGATTAGGCAAACTCCCCGCAGCAGTGCCATGCAGCGGCAGAATATCGACGAAGCACGTGGCTGGGCTAGTACCTGCACTGCCAGTATGGTAAATATGGACCTTATCATTTTTTACTTATTGTTTCCATTTCTAGTACTTTTAATATATCCCTATTCATAATCCGAACAAACAAAAATATCATTTGTGTTTACTTTTATAGCAAACATTGCAGCATAGCATTCAGTGTCTCATAGCAAAGCCGTTGGTGGTATTTCAGCGTCTTACAGAAGACGCGGGTAGGAGTTTTCAGGACCAATTCAGTTCCCTTTTCTAATATCATGCAACCAAAAAGTGTGCCTTTATCACTCAGCATGTAAAACATGAGGACGTAGATCAGGCTTCTATCTTGAGACATAGTTCTAACGCCCCAGATGTAATTTTTTTACCGAAGAAGAGAAAACGGACTTAAGTTAGCAGTTTTGTTCCATTCACCAGCGCTTGTCACTGGAATTTAATTTGCTAGAGCTTTCCACACTACCAATGGGTACTGAACCCATGTTCTGGCGCCTTCTATCTAGCTCCAGCCTGGTTTAGTCGTAGGACGCGACCAGATGTTGCTATTTGACTTTGAGCCCCGGTCTACAGTCAGCAGAAGGTGGTGACCCTCAAGTATGCAAATGACGGTCACAGCACACAAACGCATACACACACTGGAGGAGCCTACCTGGTCATGCGAGTGACTAAGCTCCTTCTGCAGAGACGCGACTGTGGCCTCCAGATCCTTGGCATGACCAGTAACTTCAACAAGTTTGCGTTCCGTAGCCGCAGCACTAGCAGCAGCCGCAGCGGCCACCGCTGCATAGTTGGCGTTTTCGACAGCCAGATTTATCCCATTGGTGCCCCCGTTAGTCTGCTCTGAGGAACTGTTTGCGTCTACGACTGGGGGTCCGCCGGGCGGCAGTGAGGAATGGTCATTTGTGGAGGTCTGCTGTTTGAGAAGGTCACGCAGCTTGTTTGCGCCGCCGGTACCGCCGTCTTCGGTTGCGGAGGCATTGGTATTGGCTATAAGAGAAGGAAAAGAAAAACCCATAGCAGACTTGTGACGCCAATTTTCTGAGGTGACAGTTCGGCAGGAGTTGAGGAAAAGTATTGGACAAGTGGCATCAATTCAGTAGATGCTACTAATGTGTTGACGAACTCCGCGCAGACAGGCGTGTACCAAGACTCACTACCGCTTACGAGTACACATGCACTGGCTGCCTACACCCATCCGTCTATCCAATCCGTCTGACCAATCATCTGTCAAGACTGACTCACACAAAGGTCACTCCAGACGCTGTGGCGATTCCCGCGATCATCTCACTTCGAACGCGGTGTCTTGGCTGGTGGTTGCCTGCTCATCTGGCAGCCCAATTCCTCTTACCTACTCCTTCTGTATAGAAAAAAACTCTTCCAATCACTCTGGTCTCCCTATGACTTCTCTTCTCCTAAGGAACCAGGCCTGAGGATCGCAGTTGCTAGGATTTCGCTTACTGTAGCCCCAGCGATTATATAATGCTGCGAAAAGTTTGAGAGATGCCCAGTGCCTTTGATAATATTTCTCATACGATGCAACCTCAAATGTGCTTCACTTGACCACAGAAAATGATTTTAGTCCACCGAGTGGCTCTTGAACGCAGAACACAATTATGTGATTGATTGCAGGATATCGAGAGTTAAGGCATAACCCATGTATGAATTTACTTTCTTTATTATTTGCTCCTTTCCGGAGGAATGAGCCGAGAAGAAAGGTTGTTGTGTTTTAACGATCGAGAGAATGTGAATTTATCCACATCCGATAGCCCGGTGTATATAAAAAAGATAGGCATCATTTGCCCGAAAAAACGCTTGTGGTTAACTTTGACTTGACTTATATTTCCCATATACTGCCCCTTACTTGGCAGCATAAGAATGTATTGGAGTCTCCGCTGAAAACATATTTCTAGTTCTGTCCAGTCCTACACTATCAGCTAAGATTTGCAGGTTTGAGAAAAAGTCGATGCGATTACCAGTAAGAACTTTATTCACCCGATGCTTTGGATTCCAACCCGCAGCCATCCTCAGAGACAGCAGTAGGTAAGGGCAACTCGTACACGGAGCGTGGCCTTACATATTGGGTGGAATTGGTAGGCTATTGCATACCTAAGACAATTCCCGGCGCCCCCCGTCCACCCCCTAATAAAGGATGATTGTTCTAGTTTTTAGCGGCAATTTTTGGGCTTGTGTGCGGCTAGACTGATTGGATACAGTCTGTGCTAAACACGTCAGGTGGCTGCTGGATCGTCTTTGCCCCAGAATATACGGGTCACGGTAAGCCAATGGCAAAACTAGCCCTGGCGGTTGTGATGTTATCTCTGATTAGAGAGAAATTCCGCGCCGCCATCACCGCCGGTCAAAACCGACATCTCCAACGCATTCTATTAAACGGCGTGATAGGGCACAATGAATCATAACAAACTTCGCTGCGTTTAATCAGGAAGTTAACTCAAGCGAGAGAACGCCCTGCACACCTTGCACATTGCAGATTAAATGGCATCAAGCTTCTGAAACCAACTAGCCTGACCAGCCGTTGACCACTAACACCTCCACAGCAGTATCCTAGTCTTCGTAGTCCAAACTGAATATAAACTGCAACACTTTCGAGGATAGAACTGAGTGGGCGGAAGTCAAGGGAAGCCCTGTTGTGCTCCGGGCTTAAAACAGAATAGCATAATCCGCAGTACACACATCTCGTCGAGACTGAAGGGATATGAACCCAGCGCTGACTTTAAACAGGGCCACTTCTGGCTAATAACAGCAGTGCTACTATCACTTGGCTACACTTGTAAGTAGAAGTAGTAGAAATAGCAGTACCAGTACCAGCCCTGGTTTCCTTGAGTCTGTCTTGACACTTACTGAAGGTGAGTGAGGGTAAACAGTGCGGTATTATCATCGAAAAGGTGTTCTGTCACTTAAGACTGAATAAGGCGGTGTTCTGGCCTGCATGGAAGAGAGCGGCCTACGCTCGGTCCAGTTAGTTCTTGTTGGCTCTGTCGTATCACTGGTTCAAACAGGCAGAGGTTTTAGAGTGAGGTAGACAGCTGCGCGTCTATTTCACTTAAATCTCGTCTCTGACTCCAGTCAGTGCCTGTTCCTGAGCACCTGGTGGACTTAACCGAAATTGATGGTCGAACTATCACCATCTCTGCCAGAACCATTCATTTCTGAAGAAAAACACGTCAGACAGACAGAGAATTGAGAGTGGCGCAGTGGGTCGTCTCCACTGTAGATTGCGTGCAATAAGTCAGGAACACTGAAAAAACCAAACTAGAGGTACACACCCCGGGGTGATTGGTCACCGGAAGATGGACCTGAAGAGATCGCCGCCGGCACGGACTACGGCACGGACGTCACGCGCCTGCTGGCGCACAAAATATATGGGTACAGAACTCAGATATCGAAGTAGGCCAAGAGCAGCAGATGCTGGATAAAAATAGCCCAGAAGATGCACACAGCAGACTGGCTGGAATGCGACCTGGGCTGGTTAACCGCACACACACACAGTGGTTAAAGCACACCTCCCCTTCTGGTCAGCAGCCAAGAGCTTGATTAGTAAGAGCCGGCATTTTGATTTGGCGCTTAGGCAGAAGCCAGCTAACAGTAGCCCTACGTACGCAGAAAATGCATTTTTTCGGAGAGAAAGAGAGAGCTGGCAGACGAGGTAAGACTCGGGAAAAACTGCCGGACGCAGGCGGAAAGGGTGTACGTGTGCATACTACATTAATAATTCAAAATGAAGGACAGTTTTGCCTACCCGGACCACTAAAATCATGTAAACAGTTTCAGAAACATCGGTCCAACGGAGGTTCGTACAGATGCGCCACGTATAGTGCACCTGTGTTCGCTGATACAGTAGAGCGGGAAAAAACCCAGCGATTTTATCTTTATATGCATTGATGTCGAAGGATGATTCTGACACAGAGAAGGGAGAATGAAATTATAATTTCTAGTTTATTAACTATCGCCAGCCAGCCGGCCTTGCCTAAAGTCCAACTTGGGTTCGAACCCGCATTTCCTCTTGGTTGTTAATGATTACAGCACTCCAATCACCGAGGTTAATTCAATACAGCCTGATTTCCCTGTCTCTTTCAGTTTCTATTACGAAATATAATATTGTCCTATGTCAAGTCCAAACAGTGGGAGTACTGTTTTGCCAGAAGCGGGGACCAAGGAAACATTAAAAAAGGTTTTAAGAACACGCATAATGTGAATGAAGTACTCGGTATAGACCACAAAATTCGGATCTTTCGGCTCCCCTGCCTTTACTTGCAGTCGCATGTTTTTTTTATGAACCGCCACTCTTGGAACTGGAGTGTTTCCTTCTATGAGCACCTTCCTGACGGTTCGACCTTTCCGAACAAGGAACCCCACCACTGTTCCAGAGAGAATAGCAATTCGAATTGAGCTCAAATTTGCGGACAGAAGCGAATATGCGATTTACAGAAAGCCGTTAAGATGCGATCTATGATGATTCCTTGTGCCAGCGATCGCATCTACTTTTATGAGCTTGAATTGGCCGCCTGTACCTCTTCAAACGCACCAATTTATACGGACAAGACAGAAGATGCAGCCAAGTCTACGTGCGGCACAAACTTCCTAATTATCAAATCAACATAAACTAGAATTTATTGAAAGATTTTTGTCTTAAGAAAAAGTTAAGACGCTACAGAGAAAATAAGAGGAAAGCCCAACTGTAGTTTGATCCTTGGGTCCAGAGGAGTACCGAATTACCTCGCTAACTGTCAATCTTCCTAACCACAACTTGCAGTGGTGTGCTGTGAGGTTTTAAAGACAAACTGGGTTATTTATAGTTCGGAAACTAAAGGCTAGAACAACCCCACTTTCTCTTCTATCTTTCGTCTGCGTCTTGGTAGGCAGCGGTGTGTGCTTCCGTCCGTCCGACTGGACTGGACGCAGCCCTACTGGTGCATCATGAGTCAGATTGACCATCATAAATGTGCATTAATGTAATAATGCCCTAAACTGGAAGCTATACATATTATAAGCCGACTTTGAGCCAATCAAACATTGTATCAGCAATCGAGCATCGATGCTAGAAACGCCCGGTAGGCATTTACATTTGGTCAGGACAAATCAACGATTACACATGCACACAGTCGAGTCGGCTACGGAGCAATGAAATAAATCCGCTTGCTTTGTAATTCACAAAAAGTGCATTGTTTGGGGACCTATGACGAGTCATTTGTGATAGTAGTACTGTCCAAGCGTTGACCTTCTGAAAGGGGTCAAGCGGTAGCTGCACTTGACCAACAAAGGGCCAGATAAGAGCACAGCAGCTGTTAGTCGGAATGGACACTTATAGCAGGCTCAGGGTTGTTGTAGCGCCGACGTCAATCCCACAAAACGTCACGTGATTGCACGCCTCCATCTGCCTCTGGGACAGCCGATCACACGTGCCATAGACTGCTATTGCCCAAACAGCGGCCGGTGACTCACTCCGGCATGACGTTTATGCATTCAAGACCACTGCATGCCAGCAGACAGACTCTCGCGCAGAGCCCAGGCCTGCCGCGCGTTGGGACTTCACAACAACACTGAGTTTCTGTATACAATAAACAACTCATACTGGTCGTACTCCTTCTCTTCCTATATGGAACTGGGTGTAATAGTTGTAGTTTTCTGAGTACAACCACGGCTTAGACCTCCACGGGGTAGGGAAGGAGAGAGTGCGATAGATGTCACGCAAGTCTACTATAACTATGAACAAATTCCCACACTGGCCACCTTCCCCGCGCCTAGCACGCTCTAACACCTAGTGTGGAGATCGTCGGAGAAGACGGTCAACCTGTCACCCAGTAGTTTCACTGTTATTTTCTGCACATAGGCTAATATAGTGTTCGAATTACTGTGGCTGCTATGCAGGCATCTACAGTAGAACCGTTAAAATGGGTTGCGTAGGATCCGTGCGGGGCCACAACTACTGCCGTACATCGGATTCTAGACGTACACTTACAATTCAGTTGGAAGCCACCTCAGCTACTGGCTCAGACGTTCCATGGGTGTATGAGAAATGGAGAAAGAGAATGAGACAGACACAGCAAAAACCACCCAAACGGAACATCCGTGCATCCCTTACCATAACAGGTTCGACAACTGAAAGCATTCGCCTATTCTGTAAGCCTTATGGAGGTTCTTTCAGCAGAGTTGAGGCATCTGCACCAGACAGTGATCAACAGTTTTTCAAAGCGATATCAAGGAGATACCGCGCTGGGATCACTGCGCGTTAACGGTGCAAACGGAAAAAAAGCTGCCTCTTTTAGGATGACATCCAGTGAGTGCTTAAAATTGTTAACAACCGGCCGAAGTTTACGGATAGGCTTTCCGATTTTTTTTAAAAAAAGTACTGACATGTGACTGCAAAGCCAATGGGCAAAAACAAATCCTAAGTCAGTGAGTAAAACATAGTAACATGTTGACATTTAAGCAAACGACATTCCGCCCACCTAAAGGATTTTTTGCATGTTCTTTTAAAAATATCTAAAAGCTACACAGGGACAGACATTTTTTTCAAATATAATCTACGAAGGAGACTAAGAAGTGCTCAACCAAAGACCAGAAGGCTTCTTGCGTAGATCGGCCTGGGATCACTTTTCTTCACAATCACTCGCAACCAAGTCTACGCCGATGTTGAGTCAAGCTGAATCTTCGCGATCAGACGTAGGATCCGGTAGGACAGCTGTTACTAAGTAAGGCCGACAGTCCTACTTTGTGGAAGATAAACATAAAAACGCGATACTCAGTAAACCCAGTTGTCCGTGCGGAAACAGCAATTATAATTAATCGATCACGGCCGCAATTCTTCCCCGCACTGACGCAATGCAATTTCTGAGTAATGCTGAACGAAGGAGCAAAATAAAAGGCTCGAAGACTTTTAATTAACGATGTCTCCTTCTCCGCTCTTTAATCGGGGGTGTTTCCGGCTTGGTGTTTCACGTGTTTCGTGTATCACAACCGACTTTCGGAAGATCAAAATAAAGCTCACGTAGCCACTCTTCAGTGGTGTTGTTTGTGTGAAAGATTTACGAGACTGGACATAATAACCTTCCAACAACGTAAACAAAGACCAGTCGGCCTGAAAGTATGCTTTTATGGAAGGATTTGTTTGGATTTAACTCGAATCTGTAAAAAATCCTAAGCTTAAAATACATTCCATCATAATGTATATTTGCAAGGTACTTTCAGTATGAAACTTCAGTAGTATGCCTTTTTCTCAAGGATTTGCAATGTAATTATCAACTTAAGTATATTTTTTACAGAAAGCGTGCAGTAAAATATACTTCCTCATACTTAGCTGGTATTAAATTCACCTTGAAAAATAGAGCATTTCGTTTTTAAATGCTTTCTAATCATGAAATTTTTTAAGAATGATAAAATGTCCATTCATGAAGTATCATATCTGTCCATCCATTAGTATTTATTGTAAATTATACAACCTTGTCCACGTCCATTGCGAAATATTAGGATCATTATGTGATTTCTTTCTAATAGAGAAACGTTAGAGTTTCCTTAGACGGACAGTATACAGCCTAGTGTTTCGTAAACCCCGAACGGAAATTTGACGGTTCATAATTTTTCAGCAATCGAAAAGCCTTTTGAAACTAAGAAGATCCTCTTCCTTTGCATATAAAATTTGAATATGGCGTACATTGCTATAAGCCAAATATACGAAAGTGTATTTTAGTGCATGTTGTCAAAAAATACATTTGAATTCACAAAAGCATAAAAAATCCATGGGATCTTTAACAGGCATTTCAGCCGGAGGGCAGTTCCTGTTCTCATGTCCTGTTTGGGGGGCATATAAGTTATCCCTACCGAAAGCTGTTTAACCAGCGCTTCAAATGAGGCAGAATACGCGTCACTTTAGCGACATTTTCCTCTGACAACGTTTAATGATGCGTTAATTACCGAGGAGGTCCAGAGAGATGCTGGCGAAATAATCTGTACAAAATATACAGCGTGCGTGAAAAGGGAACCAAAGTCGCTCTGAGGCCACGTGTGGCACAAAGCTGTCGAGGTTTCCTTGCGGAACTTTGTCTGTTTTACTCAGGGCGCTTATCAACCCGGAAGTCATATATCGCTTAGCAATTCATACAAAGTTAGTAGACAGTACATTGCTCGTTTATTTCGGAATGCGATCTAGACAGAATTTTCGAACATCTTCAATTGATAACCGACCCTTCATGGGATTGTAGTTGCAAATCTGGCAAATATTGTCTTTAATTTGAAAAACGTCCAGGGTTTTCGCTTAAGTTTTCCCACTCTTGGTTCATCCTGAAAGACGGTTTTAGTTGCCTTTTTCCCAAGTGAATACGACTCAGACAAGTTCCCTGTAATTATACTGAATATAGCGAAATGATGTTTCTGGATGTTGCCCGACCAACTTCTCAATTTAAAAGCCTAAAATATAACAGAATCTGCCGAAAATTCGCCTAAAGAAGGTAATACATTCTACTGAGTGTGGCATTTTTATGAGGAGCGAGAAATGGGGCATGTTGACTCGACTGTCTCGAAAGTCGGTCAAATTTTCTTCATTGGTGACTCGCATTCAAACACCGACGTGTGGGAGGACAGTAGCATCGGTCCCACTCAAACCGAGGCCCAAAATGGCTGGCACAGAATAAAGAAAAGACCCCACTTTGGTTATAGCGTCAACGGAAACGTAAAAAAGTCAATTCTTAATAATAACAGCTGTGAATTGAGTCAAAAGACTAACTTTTCACATTCATTGTGAGGTAGCAATATCTGACTGAGGGAATCTTATGTGATAACAAAATTCGAATAACAGAAGAAAGTGTGGGACCCTGGATACGAAAACTTTTCAGCAAGTGGCTGTATCTTGAAAACACGCAGATGGACAGATTAGCGTGAGCTACCACGCATCGCAATTTACCGTTGAGTGAGCGCCTTATGAAACAAGACCCAAAAATACGGTAAGATGTCCGGTAGTCGTAGCCTATCTGGCTACGAGTAGCCCAGCTCGTCCACAGGTAGCTGACAATGGACTGGCCTGATGAATGGACTGGCGATCAGGTCTACAGAATAAGCAGTCGCAAACCATAACGCGGTAAAAAAACTTAAGACGTGGCTGAACACCGGCCTCGAAGTGGGTTATTTAAAACAGGATCATAATTAAACAGCATATCACGAAGTGCAAATATTTTCCCGACCAAATAAGCATTCTCCCGTCATCATCCGATATAATCTTATGAAAACTTAAACTAGCAGGCTGGACGGATTCTCAGCTTTGTAATGCATTTTGGCATAGTTAGTCCGCAGAAAAAACGGTCATCGCTAGGAGACGCTGCTCTGTCTGCTGAATAAGCAGTCGCAAATCATTCCGCGATAAAAAAGAAACAGCTTGAGAAGTGGCTGAACATCGGTCTCGAAATAGGTTACTAAGAAAAGGTCATAACTACATCGCATATCACGATCAAATGGGCATTCTCCTATCATCGTCCGATATAATCGTATGAAAAATTAAACTAGCATGCTGCCTCAGCTCCGTGATGCATTTTGGCACCAAACCAAATGGCCATCGCTATGAGACACTGCTCTGAATGGCATTAATGGGCAAAACTAGACGTCGCATAAAACAGAGAGATTTACCATGGGTGGTGCCGGAGGCGGCTGTAGCACTGTTAAGATTGTGCGAAGTAGCTGCGGCAATGTTGGCCAGGGCAGCGGCCAACTGTTCACGCAGAGAGGCCCGGTCACCGGCCGAGGATCGTACCTCCTCTTCCAATTGAGCTGCGCGTTCGAGGGAGGCCCGCAGACGCTCTCGCAGACGCGTGTCCATGGCCTTGTGGTGCTCGAAGAGGGACTTCAGGGCTTTAAGAACCTCCACCTCAGAGCTCACTCCACCGGGGCTGGAGATCTGGCGCTTTACCACAGTCATCCGCAGGGAGCGTTCGTGACGTGCTACTAGACACTCCAGGTGCTCCAGAAGCAGCTAGATGGAGGAAGAAAATAAAGCCAGGCATAAGGCGGCAGGTATTGGAAATACGTGTGATTCAGACTGGAGTGTCAGAGGTCCAGCGTTTAGTTGGTTAGGATAAAGATAAAGGGATCTTGTCAACAGACATATTTTCAGTGCTGTACTTTACCATACTGGAAGAACAGGTACTAGCTAAAAGCACAGACACGTGTTTCACCAGTATTCCGCCGCTGCTTACCACAGCGTCGAAGGGTCCGGCTCATCAATCAATCTTCCAGCTTCCACCGTTTGCTTTCTGGTTGACAGCAAGCATAGTTACTTTTTAATTTTCCAAAAATTAATTTATATTTTGGATTCGAGCAGTGTATTCAAGGTTCTATAGGCACAGAGCAAAATGTTATATGATAACTTGAGCCGAGGCACTCCAGTCAATTTGGGATAACCACATAATATGCACAAGCTGCCAACAGGCAATCAGTAGCATAACGTGCATAGTTATTTCTCATGCTGGCTGCATAGGAATCAAGTAAAAGCCTAGACACGAGGTAAGCCGATATTTTGCGGCGGAATGCAACAGCTGAGAGAGATTGGGTTAATCTATGGGTCCCCTAGCATTCTCTGTCAGTTTTCTGGTAAATACGTCAGTTTCGAAATTGTAGCTTTTTGATTTCCGCAGAAATTAATTTCCTTCTTGAAGCAGATCATTATATTCAAAGGTCTGCAGGCACAGTTGTGTCATACAGCGGTAGAATAGCGACGAAAAACGTGTCTAGGCTTTCAGCTAGTACCTGGACTGTCAGTATGCTAAGAAATTACGTAAATCATAGTTCCTTCTAAGCGGCAATTTCGCTTGCTATCAGGTACTATGTCAGAAATTTATGGTCTGCGTGAATTAAAGAATGGCTTTTTCTGCAAGTTTAAAGCTGAATGTCTAATTAATCCTCTTAGCAGAAGAAAACTGACTGAGTAGATGTTTTTGTGTGAGGAGAATACGTCGAGGGTGGTAAAATGTCAGACAATAAATAAGCGATTAAACTATTTCAACATTTTTTTGTCTTAAACCACAGGTTGATGTCACGGTTATGGATGGCAATACAGTCAACATTTGTGTGTTGCCATCAATTTAACCTGTAGGACTATGCCGACTGT
Organism: Ligula intestinalis; assembly: GCA_036362985.1. Lineage (NCBI taxonomy): Eukaryota > Metazoa > Platyhelminthes > Cestoda > Diphyllobothriidea > Diphyllobothriidae > Ligula > Ligula intestinalis. The sequence goes on along the minus strand of JAYGXS010000001.1, from coordinate 40,808,537 downwards.
TTTTATTTGGAAATCGTGGCGGAAGCAGAGATGATTGCCGTAGGGGTGCAATTGTTACCAGTGATTATGGTTGCTGACCTTGTGGTTTGTCTGTAAAACGGGCAAAACTGTTGCACCAGGCCTTTTAGGAATTTGACAGGTGTTTGGACACACAGGCAAAAGACTGCCATGTTCAATCCCATTGATTCACTGTGATTCTGGATCGGAAGAGTTAAGATATTGCACCTGAACTGAGCTACCGTTTCTGGTTACATTAAAAATGATATGTTTAACACCATGATTTTGGTCTATGTGGCCCGGCGAGACAACCTGGGCTTCGGGACGGAGAGCAAACCTGAAATGGCTCCCTGTATGGACAACCCAGCTCGCCTTTAGGCAGGGGATAAGGGAAAGACCTCACGTGAAGACTAGCTGCAAATTAAGCCGACTCTCGGAGGCCTTATGGATAAGCAGGCACATCTTACACAGCATAAGTACTTTTAGATGTGCTTGAGCACTGACAGTGCATCAAAAATCATGGCATATCACAAACTGGTGAATATTGCCCACTTTTCACGACAGAGATTCGCCAGTCGTAAACTGGCAGAAGGAGGCGTGTAAACGCCCACCCAGGAATACCAAAACTACAGACGGAAAAACAGTTATTTGGCAAGCTGTCACATAATTACTGTCCAACGGGCTAAGGTTTTACCTTTGACACCTGTTAATGAAAGTTCACCGACCGCTAACGTAATTCACTTGTCCCGGTCCGCCTGCCTTCAGCTCCATTTTTCGGGCGCTGAAAGCAGCTGTAGCAGATAGTAGTAGGAGCAACTATGGCTAATATACCAGAACTGGCCGCCCCAGTCTCTCTTGTCTTTGCCAACAATACTATCTGTTGTCAGGGCCCGAGAAATGCGACCCGGGGCAACGGCGGACAGGAAAAAGTGAGCTCGAGTAGCGGTCGGTGAACTTTCATCGACGAGTGTCAATATCTTCCGACCTAATCCAGCAAGGCAATGAGCGGTAGTGTCTAATCAAAACGGTCGTGAGTTTGGTCCTCGGGTTATACACCACGTGGAATTGGTTATGACTGGCTGACGACGGCTTATTAGCCAGAAATGGTCATTCCAGTCTCCCTTGTCTTTGCCGGCAATACTACCTGATTTTATCTTACTTTTAAATGACTTTTGCTTATTCAAGCTGGGTGTACCAATGGCTACCTAGGCAGAAAGAGGCAATTTTCTGCCATCAGAAACCGCTTTCTTGGCAAATGCTTTTGGTAACTCTCGCTGATTCAAGACTGACTTATAAACAGTAATTGACCCATGCATGTGTGGCGGGCGCTGACGGAGACATTATGATATGTAAACTACTGCGCCTGTGCCTGTCTTCTTACTGATGTGTGACGTATGCGTGTGAGTGAGTATACACATTGAGGAACTGTACGCCCTCACCAGCATTAAAGGGTTTTTATAGGTCAAACGTGCCACCTCCCATCCCCAGATGATGCTGGTGGGGGATTCTCAGCGCGAGCGACGACAGAGGAATTTAGTTACCGAGATACATCATATTAGCAGTACTGATGATAAGTGAAAACCCAGACAAGCGTCTCGCTAATATTCTGTCATTGCATAACACAGCTGCGAGGTAGTTGGCTGATCAGTGAGTCCAGACCTACCCGTGCGTTTTCTGGCAAGTAAAATGTTGGGGGACCCAGTGATGAGCCGAACCATTGGCGGTCGTGTCATGTGAGAGCAGAGTATCGTCGAAACATTGTCTTGGGTTTTAGCCAGCACCAGTGCTGTTATTACGGTGTCCCGTATACGCCTGTGCCTATAAAACTTAGTTCAAACTGATTTGCTCAAGCTAGCGATTAATTTCGCACGAAATGGAAAAAGCGGCAGTAGGGCATTCACTGAAGATGTTATACAACAACTCATCCTGTTTTGCCTTCGGGTTCAATCTCAAGCCCCAACAGCAACCGCTCAGCGGCTGGTGCATTATGGGCGGGAAGATAATACCGACAAAAATAGTCTCTAATCAGCCCAAAATTGCCATTCTAGTCTGGCCTGTCTTTATGAGAATGCTATTTTACCTATAGTGGGCTTTTCCTTTGTCAATCTTTACGGTACTGAAGGTTGCTTAAACTGTAAATTTGTCAACAACGCTGTCATTGTACCCTAGGCGTACAACGACGGAACGTGCGAGCTTGCTGCTATGCAGCCCTAAGTAGATTCCTTGTGAAATATCGTATTTTATTTATTTTCTCTGCATAGCACTATTCAAGCGGTTTACGCTGATTTCTACTGTCTTCCCCTCCGAAGTGTGTCTTACAAAAGTTATTTCCGGACTAAAAGTATCTCGATCCAACCTAAAAAGTAAATTTTGTGATCCTATTTCCATTGTTATTGTAAAAATGTAACAGTAGGAACGGGACTCTTCTTTACACGTTCAGTCAAGTTTCTAAATGGCAAGATTTGACCAATGCAAAGAAAAATGTTCTTCAAGTGAAGCTTACTTCGCGAATCTTAATGTTAAAAATACGAATTTTATAGGCAGTAACTCTTGAGCCCATAAGCATCCATACTAAAGAGCTGATATAGGTGTTAGCGTTTTATGAAGTTTGAGTAATAGGCACTTAGTGAAGGTTCATTTACAAACACAACAGTTATTTTATTTTTCGATAAACAACCTAAATTAGCTTACAATTACAGATTCGCTTGAATTTACCTCAAGTATGCGTTTGACTGGAGGAGTAAATGCGAGGGTTTACTAGGATTCCAAATAAGGAGGGGTATTTCAGGTTTTACCAGTAACGAATGGGCATATTGTGTAAAGCACACAGTCTCCTGTGGCACCGGGACTGTTTGAATGTGCGATAGAACACTTTGCGTTTCATAACCTCATTATTTGTTGTGCGATCGGTGGATTATCATAGAAAGCAACAGAACCATTTTTCAAATGTGAATTGGACAGCGGTAGTTTTCCTACTATCACATATGGAATTATGTTTTGTTTCTTTACAAGCATTAGTACGCCGAAAGTGTATGGGTTACCAAACGGGGTGCCATTTTTAAGGAGGAAGAAAAATTTTTTTTTAGAAAGCGTCAATTAGTTTATACGTTGTCTAGCTATCATGCTGTGGACCATTCTGAAGGTACTTTTACTGTCACGTGAACGCTATTAGCCTACTTAGCATCGGAAGGTTACAGGAAGCAACCTACTGGCAGCACAGGTACTAGTTAAAAGCTCAGACGTGTGTGTCGCCGACATTCTTCCGCTGGATGACAAAGCTGCGAGGTTTTCGACAGAAGTTTTGTCGATGGTGGCCGTAATAGCGGCAGACATGCGACAGCGGGAAGACAACGAGTCCGCAGTTCAATAATTAGCGCGTTGGAGTTCTGATCAAAAGGTTACGGATTCAAGCCTCGGGTGGTGCACCACTTGAGGTTGGGTAAGACTGGTGGACGACGGCATATAAGCCATTCCAGTCGCCGATGTCTTAGCCGACAGCGTTATCCAACGACAAGTGGCTTAAATTCAGCCACATGGAGACATGCAGAACCCTCTACATTGCCTCGAAAGACAGCATCAGCATAACAAAATGAGTCAATTCTTTGATTCGCACGATACCTTTTGGCTCTCAATCTCCTCTCTTCTCTAGGTAAGTAAGAATATAATTTTGCAACTTATTATTTCTCTGTATATTTTTGCATAATCTTAACTTAATTAAATAGCTGTACCCTCTAGGTACGGTACTTAACCTTCGTCATGTGACTTCTATGAAGTAGGCAGTTTATCCAGTCTATCTTTCTGAGAATGAAAAAGAAAACATCATTTAGTAAGCCTACAGCCTCATTCATTACTTGTCTCTACCCAACTGGGAGTGCAAATCAAAACAGTAGCCAATGGGGTCAGTACAGTAGTCGCTGGCTATTAAGCCCACGGTTAATAAGGCCGCCGCTTATTCAGCTCAATTTAGTCTATGCCCGAGGTGGGCTTAATAGCCGGCGACTACTGTATATCGTTAACATTATTATGTACTATAAATGCAATTGTGTGATTAAAGCCAATAAGACAATAAATTACCCTCTTAGTTGCACTAAGCTAGCTTTTAACTGTAATTATAGTACTTTGGGAGCATGATTTGGGCCATATTTCCGAGATAAACTGTATGAGAAGTATTTTAGTGACTCGTACCACGCATTCGCGATTTTCCCTAAATCGCCATAGGTTTGGGACTTAGAAGCGCGAAGGTTCACGATATAATTGCATTGAGATCATATAATTGACAGAAGTGCGAGGATAGGAAACTATCGGGAAGCTCTCAAGCTCTTCAGATTATTGCTTGCGTAACTGGTTTCAAAGCTATTCTAACAGGCTCAGTTAACTTCGTAGTTTCAAGACGCACCTGGATGTCCGTCTCATGGCAAGCAGAGAATTTGCGGCGCGCTAGTGGTCGTTAGCATATCCCTGCAGACAAGAAAACGGGGTAAACACTTAGATCATAGCAGCGATTAGGCGTTCTTCCCCCGCGAAGAGCATCTAACAGTTCTTCTGGAATACAAACTTCACGACAATTTCAGGCTTATGAAAAGTCAACCCGTATTATTCATCATGCAGTCCTGTATATGAGGGAGTTTGGTTGATTTTAATAATTTAATTTGACCCAATTGTGAAAAAAAGCCTTTCCTGCTATGTGGGTCCGACGCTCACCGAAACCGCAAGTTTTTAACAACTGAAAGTCATTTATGTCTATCCATTCTGTGCTTAGCACTTTGTGTCGGAACATTCCAAATTCGCTAACGTGTTCGGCGTTTTTGACCGACTACCAAGACGCAAGCGGCAGATGGTCGGCCATCTCGCCATACCCTTGGACAGACGGCGGCCAAGTTAAATGTCTTGACTTAAACGGAAAGATCAGGGGACTCCTGCATGACATCGCCATCCAGAAATAGTCAAGCAGGTGAAAAAAAAGAACAAATAGAAGAGCTTTAAAACTGACGGCTTCGTAAAGAGGACCTGCTTGGCTGCTAACAGAGGACACAGTGAGAAGTCGTTTAGGCAACTAGAAGCTACCTGACCTGGATTCTTACCGTCCGATACCGTCTAACCGACCGATACGAATCCTATTTTGGTATAAAAACTGCGGAAAGCAGCTCCGCACATGTTAACTTCTATTCGGATAGAATTACTAGAGATTATCGGAGCAATCGATATGATTAATTAGCATGACATGTTGGAGGCAACGTTGAGAAATTGGTGTGCACGCGATCGCTTCAACGGTAAAGAAGATCATAATCTTGTGATGGAGGCAGCTAGGAACGCTATCGTCTCCCCAACCTGTAGATTTATAAATATTCGTTCTTTACCCTAGCCAGCTCATCAGTGGATTTGATGATACATTTCCTTCGATTAATATTCCAAACAACGAAATTCTGACGCATTATAACATGGGAACACATTACGCAAGTGCTGTCAGGCACAAACCTCTAGAAAATCTTGCAAGTTCGACAAAAAGGGGCGAGGAAGGGTTAAACAAGACACCAGTACCCAATAAGGAAGGCTTTGCTGGTATCCAAATTGCACATAGATACAATGTACTTTCCTGTGAACGGGCACAGGCAGACTGATGTCAGATAAACGCCCCCCTCCCTCTCGGCACCCACTCCGGTGACCGGGTTGCGTAAAACCAAGAAAGGAGAGAGAGCATTTAGGTGTGGCTACGTCCCAGAACTGGTATGCAGTCCTAGCATCTGTTGTTTTGACCGAGGGGTGTTCGCCGGCTACGCTGTTGGCACCGTGCCAAAAAGTAGCTCGGCTATACTCGGCAGGTTTGCGTGTCACAAAAGAAGATACTCAATGTGAGTTCCGCCGTCTCTAACTGTTGTTAGAGTTGACAGGGCAGAAATAGCACAATAAGCGGGGACAAATTCATGAAAATATAATTTTTAGGCCCTCCGCAGGTAATTAATGCAGTTTAAATTGAACAAAATTTGTGGCCTCAAAGTCAGGTAAGCCGGACGGCAGATCGTAGATACGATGGTCCCAAATGCCACAGGAAGTTTGTCTCAAAAGCCAAATAAAAGGGATGGCTTTTAGGTTAAGAGTGAGCAGGCACCATCAGCAAAATCCTTACACATGACGATCTAATGGTTGAAGCAGCAAAAAATTGGGGTTGCAACGATACTCCACCTCCTCATTTGGCCATGACTACATGGAGGCCAAGACAGATCGCGGTTCTCGCTAAAACCCGAACGCGAGTTTATTGGCGGTACGGTGGTTAATAGAAAAAAATGATTCCGCACTCCAATCGACGATCTGAAGTCACGACTGCATACAACACATGCCTGAAATATTAAAAACACCGAGCTACCCGGGACTAGAAGCATCAGTACAGTGAGCTAGATAATCTGGGGATGTGCTCAGTAGAAGCACCAATCGACGCGTGCTGTAAAAATTAAGAACGGGGACAATGCATTTTCTTCCGCATCCACGATAGACGTCTTAGGCGGTGTTTGTTTCGATTCGGGGAGACCACAAAACCACGGAGGTCCGGTGCAAAGCAAGGCCGCCTGTGAGCGTAATCGTCAGTCGAGTTGAATATCATTACCGACACGCAGCGCAAGTGTTTGAAAGTGTTTCCTCTTAAGGCGACTAACTTAGGTCCGACTGTGCGAACAGCCGTGGGAGACTGCCACAGGACGGGCTTACAACAGTGCATGCATCAGAAGGGGGTCACCTTAACCTTCTGGCCCGTTTGTTACAATTTTCGAAACTTTCATGAAGTACATAAGCCAGCTTATATGGTGCCATAAAAGTGAGCACGGTAAGAGGAACTTCATGTCTAACTACTAAAGGTGGCCTCGTAAGTAAATACACGTGTCCTAACCGTTGCCTAAGCCTTGGCTTTAAACTAAAAACTAGCCCTAAAGTTAACCATTAACTAAAACCTAACCCCAATTTCGCAGGAATTCCTTCCAAAGACCAGTGTATTGCGGGCACTTTCTATCGTCATATGCTGTTTAGGAGAACATATAAGTAACCTTTGCCAACCGCCAAAATTTGAGGAACCTTCAGATGACGAGACTCGAGGTTCTTATTCAGTAGCTGACTGTGGCGTCCATCCAGATCTAAGCCTTCTTTAACAGGGATAATCATTCGCTCTGAGTCATCGACCCAACTTCTCGCGAGTCTGGCCAATGTTTGGCTGCAGAATCAGCATGCCAGGGTGTGCGCCACAGATTTCTGCACGTGAGACACTCACTTGAGCTTCAAGCCCAGCCACTAGACTGGAGTAAAGGATCAGTAGATTGACGTCTTCATACAATTCACCTGCTAAATCGACCAAGGACCAGCGACGATTCAGCCGCAGCAGCAGCGAGGACGTGCGCATTGCAGTGAGACAGACTTCCGCGCCGTCAGCCTCACACCTATCTGCTAGCAAACGATGATCTGGTGACGCCAGGAGGTCTGGTGTGTTCGATAGAGGATTATGCGCAGCGTTGATTGCCTAGATAATTGCCCCCCAACTACAAATGCCACACACGTACTGAAAATTTAACCTACAGGAACGATAATCAACTTAGGCAGGTGTCACATCGGTGAGATTTGTGAAAAGTTCATATAAATAAAGAACTAAGCGGAATTCAACTATCGCTTCCCAGACCGGAGGTATAAAACCCGTTGGCAATATTCTAGGTCCTGTCTCCTAAGGCGCAATGACAGACTGAAGTGTATAGCAGGTGGTATAACGAGGGAAAGTGCAAAGACGAACAGTCATGCTTCCTTTTCCCCTTTTGCTATCGTTGATCACTCACAACTCGACTGAAAGGAAGAACAGGAGCTCAAACAAAGACCCGAAACCCGCTTAACAACGCCGTCGACTTAACACTATAAACCTCTTCGCGATAATCTACTCTCTAGACTCCGAGATTGGCGACACAAGCCTAGGGGTTTTATTTCCTTCCTACCTACATAGAAATGGTCCTTACCGCTAGAAAACCAACATATGAAGTTTAACAGGCGAGTGAGTAGCTCCATCGAACAAAACGTTAGTAGAACCTAGCTATCTGCTTATCCTTGCCGCAGCATATTCGGCGTGATAGGCGGTAAATGAAGAGATAGCGGTTCGCCGGACGCCAATGACGATTTTCACAGTGTGCCCCGTAGCGGAGTGGACACAGAGAACAGCTACGTACGCATAGATTACTTTATGGTGGTCATAAATTTGCAAAGCATCTACCACGCTCTCTGCTTCCTTCTCTTCCTAGACCCCGCAGGAAGACAGAGTTGAGAAGTTTGGGGGTGGAATCGAGGACAGTGGCTGACAAAGACAAAGAGCATGCCTGTGTGCGTTTGTACGCCTGGTCCACGCGAATGACGAATCATGTTTTCATATAAGGAGAAAAATGGGGCTCAGATCCCAACTGACTATGCTACCACAAAAGTCTACGCTACGAAAGAGACACTGCAGCTTGAATATCTGGCCTGAGAGGAGGATAAGAATATCCCGTCAGTCAACAGCCTTCGAAACCACGGAGCACTTAAATGCGCGTCAGATTGTTTATAGTGCTGAATATTCACTGAGTGCCGTTGTGATGGGGTCAACTACGTCAACCTTCTTCCCCCTCTTTTTTCTTCCGGGCGCCAGTCAGTCAGGCAGGATGGGGTGCAGGTAGCTAGCGCAACATAATCTTGAATCTAAGCGGGTCACACCCCTCCGTTTGTCACATTTGTAACGAGTTTGCGGCTCGACCACCGCGCGTCTTATTTGTAGCTGGCTCTTGCGTGGGTCCCATGCGCCTCTCATCTAGCAGCTAGAGACATAAATAAGCCAAAAAACAAGTGATCTAGTCTCTTATTAGTCAGCCAATGTCCCATATAAATTTTCACTCTACAGCACATACATTTGGATGATAATGACCTATCCTTAAAACTCGTTTTTCAAAGTCTTGCCGAATTTTTGATTAAAAAGCCTTACTTCTGCATGTATGACAACCTGGAGACTGTCTGCGATGCTATAAATTAACATCCTGTAGAGAAATACGGAAGGCCGAAATGCTGGGCAAGTAGTGAAGAGAAACTTGATAATATTGCAATCCATGAATGTTCAAGCATGCGTCATTTTAGTTTTATAAAATAATCGATTAAACATTTTACTTTCAATAGCGACAATACCCGAAAAATTACAGAATACGAATTTATTGGAGTTTGTTCGACTAATTCGCCGATTTCAACCGCTTGGACCTAAAAGACTTAAGACAGTTCGATTGGTAGTTGAGCTGGGATGACTCACTGAATGCAGAGAATAAACAATAAATGGTCGATTAATCTGTATCCGCGCTTGTCTGTTAATAGAACAGATATAATGTAAATACCAAGAAGATCTGAACCACACACGTTCATTTTGTGTTTTTCAACACCGAACTCTACATTCTCCTTCAAACCTTATGCCATATGCGTTAACACTGCAAAACCCTCCGTGTTCTTTCTAGACAAGCGGGCTACCTGTTGGCTGCTGTACTGTAACTGCGTTCAAAACATCCCCCATCATTAACACACGCAATTGAAAACAAGGGTCAAGATATCTTCAGATTGGGTATTCAGTGTATCGTTAGACCTGCACAAAAACTAATGACATGCTTTCACAGAGAGACCTCGAAATCCTCCCATTTCCTTTTGACAACCAAAAAAACAAACGACCAGAACTAACCGGAATGTCAGGTGGTAAAAGAAATCAGTGCTTTTTATGGGAATCTCCAAGTAGGCGCAAAAGCACACATCACTAGACGGTGGCAAGAAAATATATAACCAGAAATTGACGTCAGTGTGTAAAGTTTATTGCCAGGCGAGACTGCGCACGCCCAGGAAAATTGATGGGATGAAAACAAGAGTGGAAGTTAATGCATAATGTGACTGGCTAGCCTTTTCTGACGAGCTGATGGAACTTGCCTGGAAAAGGTTTGATTGCCTTCACTATTGCCGGTTTTGACATAGGGATATTACTAATGTCAAAAATGACGGGAAAGACTACAATACAGGGGACTCTATTGCATATGCGAAGCATGTATACATGCGTTCAAGTTGAATGAACAAATAATGAAAATTTGAAATGATTACTGTAGGCCTAAACTATCAGCCAAGCCCTTCAGGCACATCATTTGGTGTACTTGCTTCATTTGTTTAACACATTTCAGCAGAATTTTCACAGATCTTTGAACTTTTAGGCAAGGGAGTATAGTATCACATTACCTTTGGAAGGCGAATAAGACATATAGTTACCTTAAAATTCCTCAAAATAGTCTTAAAAGACACGAGTTGCACGTGGATCACAGTATCGAAAAAGACCTCACCATCCATACGACAAAGATTTAAAATTTTATACTTAAGTGTGCACCAGAGAGCAAGCACAAAAAATACGATGATAAAAGCGTGCTCATTCAACTTGGAAACTAGGTCAGGACATAAAAGAAAGCGAAATACCCTTGTGTTACTGCGTTCCGCTTTTAGTTCCTGGATTTCGTCTTCTCGTTCCATTAACTGATCACGTAGTTGCTGCACATCCTTAGTTAAGACTGCGATATCCTAAAATGTCAAAGCACATTATTCGATAAATCTTGCACATGAATAATTTAAAAAAACAAAGTGATTTTTGTGTTGACCGGTCGACCGGATTTCGCTGATATGTAACAACCACGCAGCAATTAAGAAAGCGTGTTTTGTGACCGTTGGTATGGTAGCAGTAAAACACATCCTTAGTCCAAGTTAATATTTTAAGTTATTGGCCAACTAGTCAGTCATTGTCCAGATATGTTTAATTTTTCCCAGTGAATCCTTTGTAACTTCTGTTGTTAAGACAATAATGCTTAAATGCGTACTTATTTAGTGGAGCTACTGCTCGGAAAGCATTATAAATGTTTTTTTCAGTGGATAATTAAGAAACACAGGTAAGTGCGCCAATTTTACGGACTACAGTTTATAGACATAACAATTATTTAGTTGATTTTCCAGTCCCAAGATCGGTGTTCAACTTCGCGTTTTAAGTTTACTATTATTTTAAAACCAATGGCATACCTTTAAGATAGACAGAATTTTAAACTGTTAGTAAATACTTGCAGTTTGGACATAATACTGCATATTCAATTGTCAAATTTCAGAGATATCAAAAATCCATTGATATGCACTCATGTGCATAGAAAATGATGGAAGAAATATTTTCTGCAAAACGAAAACAGACCATTTTAAAAATGGCGATAGACTGAATGCGACTAAATTAACTTTTAAATGATCCTATGCCTTTTTCAAGAATAAGAAAGTCTCCCTGAGACTAAGGACAAAATGTGTTTTACAAAAGAAAAGCTGTTGTCATAAAAGCTTGAAACTAAATACTACGATCCCAATCAAAAAGAAGAATTTGGTTGACCAAGTATTTAAGAAATGTTAGGGACATAACCCAGCAAACCAGATAATTTAGTTGAAATACGTTCTTCGTTTTCCGAAAATATATATTTCTATTTGCGTTCGTTTCTGTATATACAGGTTGAGTTGGGAATAAATTATTTAGGGCACATATAAGTGATGAAATCTAACTAAAACTAATATCTTAGGCTGATAGAGAATGGTTAACAAATACTTGAAACGCGGGCTGCACTGAATATCAAAATAGGCAGCTCGCTTAAATTCTCCTTAGGGCATCTATATTCTCTACGCGCGTATAGATAGAACTTTCGAAAACAATGAAAATTTAGTTTTCAACAATAAAGCCGATAAATAAGTATGGGCTGACCTCGGGTATTTTTTCCCTTAATTGACGGGAAAGGCATTCTTTTTCACGTTCAAGTTCTTGCATTCTATTTTGCGAGTAAGACAGTTGTTCTTGAGCTTCTTGAAAATTCTCCATAAGGCGGTCTCGCTCATCTAAAATGCTCAAAAGCATATCTTCAACCGTGTTTCCATCTCCGCTGACTTGAGAATCCCGATCGCCTTGGCTGGAGTTCCCATCCTCAGCTATTGTTGGCATTATATCACACATTTTGCAAGATGGCGAATATTAACTTGAATTATGGTGGTAAAATGTTATATGTTTTGCAGTGAAAACTTGGTTAAATCTTTTTAGATTATAAAAAACATATTAATATGGAGGGCATATTGCGTGAGAGCGCAGTTTGGTGTAAATTTCCACACGGGGCGTAAACACAGACAATACGACAGGCCCCTCATAGGTCAAACCATCCACTAGAAGGACATAATCAACACTCAGAGATATTGGACCAGTTAAACAAACTCGGAACGTGTATAATTAAGTAACTTTTTTGCAACTTTCGAAGGGAAATGTTATCTTTAGTCTTCCTTTTTGCTGAAGAATATTGTTAATAAACAAGATTTTTTATTTAAACTTTTGGCTCTCACTGACTCAAATACAAAATGCAGATGTTGAAGATGCTCACAAGACCACTCCTAACCCTTTCCCAAACATCGGTCCAGGCGAGGTACTTACCAGGATATTTGAATTTCGCGTGGGAAACAGCCCTCTATTTATTTTGAAGCTGGGTTTCCGCAAACAAATATCGATTGATTAGTCTTACTTAGATTTGTAACAAAATTATGGAAAGTAAAATAATATCTATAACATTTTCTCAAGCAAACCATCTGCTTTCTTATTTCTAGCATGGTTTCTGTAGGGGTAGACCCTGCAGGACAAAGTTACTCTAATGCTTCGAATGGTAGAAAAGGGAATTTTATAGAGGGTAAATGTGCATGTAGTCCTTATCTTCTACCAAAGGACATTCGATGGCATACCGAAGAATAACCTTCATTAGAAAACCAATCGTATAGGAGAACTAGATAAACCTATGATGCGGACACAAAACTTTCTTATCAGCTTTTGATAATATCACTCCGGTAGATCGGCACTCGTAGTTCCTCTTTAATATTTTCACCACCTCTTAGTTCCACATCTAAAAGTTCTCCTTATTTTTCCTTCATAAACGCCTTCCTCTGGAATACTATTCCTCTCTAAATTGGGCTGTCGTCTAACTTAGTGGTTTTTTAATCCCAATTACGTTACCACCAAACTTCGGAAGATATAAAGTCCTTGTTATCCGTCTCCTTCCCAAACGCACAACTTTTGGATTTTGAAAAAGGTCCCTGGTGTATGAGGTGGTTCTATTTATATTAAATGACTTTCCGTATCTGTCGATGTTATATTCTATAGAGTGATAATTGCAGTGGTGTTTCGTTGCGTTCTCTGTCAAATCATTATTGACGTTCTCTGTTTGACAACCGTGAAGATGGGCTTCGCGGTCACTAGTCATTTTCATGGAGGCTCTGCTTTTTTCGCTAACTCGTCGCTGGACTCTGCAGTCCATAAGGCCACATCTCCGGCGTTTCGTTAATGAGCACGTGACCTCTACCATTCCCTCATCCTTTTGGCCTGGTTGTCCGCGATTTACCCCTCCTGTCTTATCTGTCTCACAAGGAGTGCCATGCCTATAAAACTATACTTTTTGCATATAATCTCTCATTGTGAAATTATATTTGTTACTTAGAAGATGAAGAACCGATCACTGGGACAATAAGTTTATTCGTCTGAGGTTTCGACATCCGTCGCGGATCCATCCTCAGAGGCATAAGTAGCTACTGCAAATTTTATTTATTTTTTGGCTGCTAGTTTGCAGGCAAGCTCAAAAGGGGCATTTAAAGTGCTTTTTAACAAATAACTACAGTATTTGTTAAGTTGACTATGATTACTTGTCGTAAGTCATAGTCTTAAAATCACGTAAACTGGTTTTTCTGAACGTAATGATTAATACAGATTGTTAAACAATTTTTAATTATAATAAGGTTTATTTGTAAAGCACATCTTTGGCGCCGTCAAAAACCCCGGAAGGCAGGAAAAAACCTAACCCAACCCCCTTCTTTCGCAGTGATTATTGCATTTGTTTTGGTCTTTTGCTAGGTCAATAGTGTTCTTTAATAACCAGCTTCAATAAAATACTATTGGCTGGCTTCTTCTAGACCTTCTTAAATTAAAACCACATTTCCCTCAAGATATGAGTAAAAAAATTAGCTCATCGTAGGATATATGCCCCTAGACGCAAGCGGTGCCTGACAACACCTAGTAGTTAAAGCCTGGATGTCAAGATGCAGCCCATAGTCAAGGTTAAGCAAACCGATTTATCTGCATTGCAGAACTGTAATGACTTCATGCTGAAGTTGGTTCTGTTTTGACAATACTAGGCAATCTGTTTGATGGCAAGTTATCAGATGTACCTTCGCAAGATTTTAAAGAGTTAGACTCCCTCGTCCATTTAATAACCATGGAAGCTTTTGATAGACGAAAGTGAAACTATAACTTTATACTAAAAAATGCCTCCACACTAAGTTGCCCTTTTGATATTGCAACAGTTGTTCTATGTTCGGGTGGTTTCAACTACAAAATTGCTGAAGCAAAGCGCCTCCAATTGCGTAGCAAGAATCCGCCCATCCTATTTTAATTGTTCTCACCGATCGAGGTAGACTCAATCTTTGCTCAACGAGGTCACATTTCTCGATATTTGGAAATGACTAAAAGTTCTCTCTGCCGAGATCTTACACCAATGGAGCAAAGAAATACGGCTCTCCAGTCAAAGAGATCGATGAATTCTCAACCTTTTATTCATAAGTCTGGCCGTGGTCCCGATAGCGTCAATGCCCCCTCTAATCCGTCTATCCGGATATCTGGTCATACTCCCGCTAAAGTCAGTTCACCTGTTATCCCTGCCCTCGGGATGTCTAGTCATAGTCCCGTAAACGTCAGTACACCTGCTATCTCTGCCTTCCGAATGTCTAGTCATCGGCCCATTAACATAAGTGCACCAGTTAACCCACCCCCCTCGATGTTGGTACCTATAAGCCTCTCCACTCCACTATCTACTGCGATTACAACTAGCCTAAATACTTCCTCTGTCCAACGATCGATAAATTCCTTTGCCTTTATCTCTGCAACAAGCCCATCATTAATGTCGCCAACACCAACGAAAGCATTTAGGCTGACCACTTCCCCACCACAACCTAGCTCATCCCTTGACGATGCGAGTCATATTATCCCCCCGTATAATGCCTTTTTGAACGCGTCATGCCCGAAACACGAAAAATCTAAGTCACACGGCAGTAAACCAAACAGGTATAGTTTTAAATCTAATCAGAGTTGCCATACAGGAGATTTACTGTCTAAGACCACTAGTCCTGGCACAAACGGCCCCTACACTAATTTTGGCAGACAGGATAAGTGAGGCCAGTAAATTGTTTTTTAACTAAAAAACTACTTCCAACTTTTCAGTAGGCATACCATTTTTTCGTGTAGCACGTCTCGACTTACGTGCAGGATTTGGTCCTCACAACAATTTACATGCCTTGGTAACCACTTTCAGTGTCATCCTTAGACGATGTTGGGAGTCTAGACCATATTACAGTTGGTAGTGAACTAGGACTGGAGGCGGATAAACCGTTTTCCCAAAAGTATAGTCTTTATCATGACTTCCGATCAGCAAACACGGCGGACCTACTGGCACATCTAAACGCTCTTTACTGGTCTGAATTTTTCCAATGTTTGGATGTAAATGTTTGCATCGATGCACTGTACAAAGTGTTGGATCCACTCATCCTCCACTTTGTCCCCCGTAAGAAAGTGATACATGTCAACAATGAAGTGTACCTTCCTATGTCTTTCCATCGTAGGCTGCGTAAACTCTCTCGTCGTTTGCATTGGCAAAACGACACTTCCGTTCTGCACTTGACCACATTGATCTTTGAGCAGGCTAAGAAGCTCTCCAAAGAAAAGACGATAGCCGATGAGGCCCACTTCGCTGAAAATCCTTCCCTTAATGTTGCGAAACTCTTTTCGCGTACAGTAAAAGCGCAGAGGAAAACGCAACACCCCATACTTCAAGATGCTTTAGCAAACCCCATAGCTGACGCTAAGTTGACCGCCGATAGCTTCAATGCGTTCCTATCCAAAACTTTTAGTGAAAGCTCGTTCGCTGCACCTCCGGTTATCCAGGCTTGGACGCGTGCCATACTCGAAACCATAAGTTTTACCGTCTGGGATGTGACTGTAGCCAATCGTCGTTATCGGCAATCGTATAGTCCAGGACCAGATGACGTCCCAGTTAGCCTCCTAAAAGCTGAGGCGAATGATACCTTTCCGTCTATTCTTTGTAAGGTATTTAATCTTGCTCTCGAAAGCGAAACCTTTCGTTCGTTGTGGGAGGAATCGCACATAATGCCTATTCGCAAGCATGGCTGATCGACGTCATTCGACAACTTTAGGCCAATCAATACACTTCCCGCAGCCTCGAAGACCTTGGAGACCTTGATCAAAGAAAAGATGATGCGTCACTTGACAAAGACCAACCTGCTCAATACAGCTCAACATGGCTTACTCGAGAAACAATCTTGTGACACCTGCCAGCTCTCTTTCGTTGATTATGTGCTGCAGTCTAGAGACAGCGGTTTTGCCACTTATGGCGTTTGTATTTCGATTTTACTAAGGCCTTCGATCGGGTCGATCATAAACTCCTCCTACGGAAACTGGCCTCCTTCGGCATAGGTAGCACGCCTCTGAACTTCATATCTTCCTATTTGGATGCTCGCACACAACGAGTAAAAATTTTCAATGTTATCTCCAACCCCACGCATGTGAGGAGTGGAGTTATACAGGGTAGTGTACTGGGTCCGCTCCTATTTTGCCTGTTTGTCCACGACGTTTCAGATTGTTTTCAGTATTGCAGACACTTCAAGTACGCTGATAATTTAAAAGTCGCTTATCGATATAAACCGGCAGATCGCAACATCGTGCTCGAGCTGATAAAAAAGGATCTTCAGGCCTTCGTCCAATGGTGTTGCACATGGCGCCTCACCCTTTCATGGCACAAATGTTACGTTATGGTTGTTGGTGACGATCATCAACCGGAATTAAGCATTGACGGCCACGAACTAAATGTCCCAGGAGTTATCAAGGATTTGGGCAATTTGTCTCAATTTGTCAAAGCACTGTGCCCTAAGAGTCTCGAAAGCACGCCGAACCACCGGATTTATCCTTAGAAATTTTAAGACTATCAAAGTTAGAACTAGCCTTTATAATAGGTACGTGAGACCTAGTCTTGAATACTGCTCGCCCCTATTCAGTCTCCTGCGCACTAGTGAACGGAAGAAAATAGAATCGGTGCAGCAATTCTTCACAAGAAGAGTTTTCACTACAGAACACCTAAACTTAACCTACCAACAAAGGTGCGAACTTATAAAGCTGGATCCCCTGTGGCTTCGTAGAATGCAGAAGGGTCTATTTTTACTGTTTAAACTTTTGAATGGTCAAACCTTTAATCCTCTTAGTACAATAAAGCAGCTTGAGTTCTCTCGATGCGCCAGTCATCGAGACGTATTTGTTTTTCTTCCTATGGCAGGTACAGTTAAGTACCGGCAATTCTTTTCAGTAAACGCCATATCAACCTGGAATAAGCTGCCCAGAAGTATTAAAACCCATCAAAACTACCCTATGTTTAATAGAGCTATATTTAGTGTTCTACATTCAGGACAACTTTCACGAATTTTGGGTGCTGACTCGGTGGAATCTCTCTTTTACTCTGATGGCCTTCGTGGACTTTGAACCCCGCCAGGCTTCATGCTGAAGATAATTCTGCTGAATCAGCAGCCCGCAGTATGCTAACCTTTCAGCCGATAGCGCGCAAGTTATGCCGACAACCATTGAAGGAAGATTGAGAACACTGTGTTCTTGTGCCAACCCTCTCCATCTGGAACTAATGTCCTTAGACGATATGAAACATTTCTCCTGCTGGTGTGTCAACTCAGCTTACAACTGTACATTTATTCCGTTTGTATCATACCTTTGAAGGCAGGTTTTTTTCACTTGAAACAAACTCTTTATCTCGCTTAGTATTGACAAATCACAAAACCTGACACAAAAACAAAACTGGCTGCAACATAGGGAGTTTTTTTAGGTTTTTTTGTCTTCAAGGTGTTGGAAGGCACCCAAGAAGTGCATTACAAACTCATAAATTGCCTGTAAACTGGCATAATAAACATATTATTATTATACTAAATAAAATGGCTGAACTTCG
Organism: Ligula intestinalis; assembly: GCA_036362985.1. Taxonomy (NCBI): domain Eukaryota; kingdom Metazoa; phylum Platyhelminthes; class Cestoda; order Diphyllobothriidea; family Diphyllobothriidae; genus Ligula; species Ligula intestinalis. The sequence continues at coordinate 40,790,436 of JAYGXS010000001.1, read as the reverse complement.
AGCCATTGCTTTTGCGATGACGCCGATGCTATATGCATAAAAGAATCTTGTTTCCATCTTATCATTTCTGAATCCTCCCTTATCATAGACGGGTATGATTTCTACCGTAAAGATCGCATAAATCGGCGTGGTGGTGAATGTCTTCTCTATATTAGAACGTCATTTAGGCTCTTTCTATTTTATCTAAATAGCACGTCCTTCTCTGGAAATTACTGTTTCGCTTCCATTTTCTTGTCACCACGGCAAAAGGCAATTCTTGGATGCATAAATAATCCTCCTAACTCTTTATCTGAAAAAGATGATATTCTTTGTAAAATATTCAAGTTTATTTTAGAGTCCGCTATTGAAGTTAAAATCAGTGCTGGAGATTTTAATTTTTCCGATATCGACTGGCCTTCAAAATATCATCTACATAGATTTTAGCCTTTCCTAGATGCCATTAATTTTTCTAACTGGCCTCAACTGATTCGTTCCCCAAAAAGACAGAATCATATCCTACATCTGATTTTTACAAACGGTATTGCTCCCCTCTTCGTTGATTTGAAACAGGACACCTTCCAAAGTGATCAAACATTAATCCACTGTTGCATTCCGCTTCCTTCTACGAAAAACGCTAGTGCTGGTCATACCTATCATGCTTATGATATCGTAGATATTAGCTTAATCAACCATTTTCTTGACTCATTAGACTGACAGAGTCTCTCCTCCATAAACAACGCTGCATATCTTTCTGAACTCATGTCGGCCACTTCTAATAAATTGTTGGAATTTGTGCCTGCTAAAATTGCGAAACCCCACGCACCAGAATCGACCATTAATCACAATCTTTTGTCAAGACTAAATAAATTTAGGAGGCAGTTGAAAGATCAATCTACTAGTTCACTATCGATGCATCTAAGGATCGCAGGGATCTTCGAATTAGCATCGAAGATTCGTCTTGCGCGTGACCAACACAGGGCATCTTGCGCACTGAGCGAGTTTAACTCTGCGAAATCGGTTGCACAACTGTTCTGTCGTCAGTCTTCCGCTAAACGAGGTAATGAAATACCCTTCTTGCTAAATGAAAATAAAACATTTGTGCTTGATGAGTCTGACAAGGCTGAAATGTTTAATGCATTTTTGCAAAGCATCTTACGACAGAATCCGAACCGGTCCCGTCGTTTCAACCATACTCACACAATACTCTCGGGAACATCGATTTCTCCATAGAATTAATTCGTAAGCATATACTTCGTCTGAAAAATTCGCACTCTTCGGGAAATTACGGTATTCCAAACTCAGTTATCAATAGAGTGTCGCCATATGTGTTTAGTCTATCTCTAAAACGGTTTCTTTCCTGATTCTTGGAAGAAATCCATTATTCTTTCAGCCTTTCAGTCAAGATCTAGTTCGAACGTAAGTAACTACCGAGGTGTTCATAAAACCCCGGCCCTAGCGAAACTTCTGGAACAGATCATTTTTAATCAAATTCTTGATTTTTGCCTAGAAAACAAGCTTGTAAGCGACTTGCAGCATGGTTTTTTACCGGGGCGATTATGCCAGACGTGTCATTAGCCTTTTTTAATCATGTCACTTCTCTCCTTAACGAGCGGCAATCCGTGTTTGTTATCTACTTTGACCTGAGCAAAGCCTTTGACAAGGTTCCGCACAGATGGCTACTGGTAAAACTGGGAGCCATTGGCATCCATCCCCCTCTCCTCGACTTAATTGGTTTCTACTTGCCTAACCGCAGCCAAAATGTATATATGTATATTGTAAAGGTGACAGTCAAAAAATGCCCTTGAGGATCCTATTAATGTAACGCAAACAATGTTATTCTTACTGCTAATGTGCAGTCGGGGAGAGGAAATATGTTGCCATGACAGTATTTCGAGTGAATTTTCGCGAAAAGGAATGAAAATTGTTTAGAGCCAGAACAATTGTTCACGATGCTGGCAGTAGGAAATTGTGTTGTAAAATTCGGCTTTTGTCAAATAAAATCCCATTGAGTCTTCTTTTAAATTCCGCAATTTTTTTAGCGGAAACCATCTCGCTTGGTAGCAGGTTCCAAGGTCGGACCACGCGTTGACTAAAGAAATATTTTCGTAGGCCTAATTGAGTGCGTTCGTTTGTGACCTTGTAAGGATGGCCACGCAGGTGAGTAGTGGTGGCTAATAGGAAGAAATCCTCCAATTTCAGGGCGGAACTGTGGCCCCGGATTATCCTGAATGTCCAGAGCAGGCTGCACTGAACGTTCCTGTAACACAAAGAAAATAGGTCAAGCTTGATCAATCTCTCCTGATATGGTAAGTCTCTGAGATCATCGACCATCTTTGTCGCCCTGCGTTGCACTTGTTCAAGAAGGTCCGTATCTTTCTTCAACCACGGTGTCCAAACTGGCATTCCGTATTCAAGATGTGGTTTCACAAATGTGCTAAATATTTTTCCGAAGAGTTCAGGTGGAAAGATTTCGAACGCTCGTCTAATCCAGTGCAGGGTACTATTTGCCTTCTGGACGGACATTTTACAGTGCTCTGTTGGCATCAAGTTCGCGGTTGTCCATAAACCAAATCTTTGTACGTATCAACCTCTTTTAATGCGGTACCACTGATAAAATAGCTGTCGTTCGGTGACATTTTTTGCCCCGGGCTTATGTGTAGAACAAGACACTTGGATACATTAAAGTTAAGAAGCCACGTGGACGACCAGATAACCAGTTTATCGATGTTCAACTGTAATTGCTTTGCGTCGTCGGTGCACCTAACTTCAGCCTATATTTTTATGTCATCCGCAAATACGACAGCTGCGCAATCAAGCTCATTGAGGCAGTCGTTTACGTAAATCAGGAAAGGCAGCGGACCCAAAACTGAGCCTGTTGGTACACCACTCTCGACCTTTGTTCATTCTAAGGTTGAGTTTCCGACAACGACCCTCTGTTCTCTGAGAGATAAGAAACTGCTGATCCATTTATACATTTTTCCTTGAATTTCCACATCCCAAATCTTTTGTAAAAGAAGTCTATGTGGTACACTATCGAAGGCCTTTCGGAAGTCAAAAAATATGACATCAATTGGATAGCCTTTATCTGCAGCCTTTGTACACTTCTCCTGGGGTAAAAACCACTCGTGAGGCAACAGCGTCCTTGGTGAAAGCCATGCTGTCCATCACATGGTATTTTGTTGCTTTTAAGGAAATACATTAAATGCTTCTTAATAATGCGCTCCATTACTTTGCACGCGATGCAAGTTAGACTGACAAGACGGGAATTTGCGCAACCAAGTCATGAACCTCCCTTATATATCGGGGCGACGTTTGCCAACTTCCATTCTTCTGGAAGTTCACCTTCTTCAAAAGATCTCTGGAAAATGGCAGCCAGGGGGGTGCACAGTTCGTTAGCTAATTATCTTAGTGCTCGTGCAGGAATTTTTTCCGGCCCAGGTGATTTGGCAGTCTTAAGTTGGAGTAATTCGGGCCTGACAGTGTTGTGTGAAAACTCTAGGTCCTCTATTTCGGGCAATGAGGAGGAGGGTAAGGGTGTAGCTATCGGTCGATGAGCTGACAAACTGTCAGCACAAGTTTTAGGTTCTCGGGTGTAGATGGATCCAAAGAAATCGGAGAGGAGGGAGGCTTTCAGCTGGTTTTCGGTCACCAGTTGTCATTAGGCTGATCTTTGGGCAGGGATCAGTTCCTGAGATCTCTTCGTGATTTGTATGTAGCCGTACAGTATCTTGGGGTATTCCAACGACTTGTGTAATATGTTCAACTCTTATTTCTTGTGTGGTTTAGTAGATTCGCTTTTACAAATGTTACGTTGTTGCTTATTCTCCTACAAAAGTTTATCGGAGCCGGTTAATCTGAAGCGCCTCCAGAAGCGGTTTCTTTTTTTGAAAGGGGCCTGCAAGTTAGCGTTTATCCACTTGGAGCGATTTGTACTTGTCTTTCTTCTGAAGGGACAGTTGAGACAAACAGCCCTTTTCAACGTCGAGCTTAAGGTCATCCACTGTTCATTTGTCCCACCTTGGAGATCTGTTTTCAATGATACCTCTGACCTTTCTCTTCTCATAAGTGGGGAGTCACCCTTCCAAATGTTACTTTACCATTTGTCGGAGAAATAGGGTTTGGAGAACAGTAAATACTTGAAATACAGCATAATATGGTTGCTGAACCCTACTGGGGGTCGATCCTGCAGTTCAATCACAATTTCCTCCTCTCGGGTAAAGATAAGGTCGAGACAGTTCAACTGTTGTCCTTCCCTAGCCCGCGTTCCAAACGCGATGATTTGGCAGAGCAGTTTGTCTGTGGCCCATTGTAGTAATTTGTGATTGAAGTTGTCTGGAAGACCCTGTGCAGTCCATGTCTGCCAATCAACACCAAGAGCGTGAAAGTCCCCAACGATGAGGATATCGTTTTTCTCACTAACCCTTTACAATTCGGCTATGAGGATAGTGTCTTGGTCAGGAGTCTGGTTTGGCGGGCGTTATTTTACCGGAAGCGTCAGTCGCCTGGCATACTAAGCATGTATGGTAATATTTATCATTTCCACATCTCATGCTGGGACCGGTTCTTCAGCCGTGGCTGTCAGCGTACAAGTGTCATAGACTATAAGGCCTCCTCCCCTAGTTGTTCTGTCTTCCTTGAAAAGCTGATATCCTCAAAGCGATAATTCAGAATCAGCGATATCTTTCGAAAACCAGATTTCAGTTAAAGCCATGGTGTTGGGTTTCACCTCATCTTCCAAGTTCTTTAGTTCTTCCAGCTTGTTAAACAAGCTTTGTACATTTGCGGTTAGGATTTTTCGTGATAGTTTACTCCGTGAGGCCCAACCCTCATCGTGAGAGGTTTCGGCCAGAGGAAGGGCTCCTTGACTTGTGTTATTTGGCCATCTTTAATTTTTAGGCCCTTTGCCTCGCTTTCGGTCCTCTCTCTCAATTCTGTCCTTAGTTGCCTCATTTTCATCCGCTCCCTCGGCTTGTACTCGGGTTGAAGAACACTTACTTGTGAGAATTTCATAAGGCCGTTTTTTTTAGCAGTTTTTATGCCAAGCCTTCGTTATCGAAGATAACTTTGAGAGGCCTTGGGTTTGTTTGTAGGTCGCAGCCCGGGTCTGCTTTACCCAGACGGAATGCTTCATTTACGGTATAGGTTTCCCCATCCTTTATTTGGAATTTGGAATTTATATTTTTCAGCGCCGGTACGGCACTATCTATACAAAGTTAATTTCGAAAAAAATAAAAATTCAAAAAATAATTTGACAATATGTGCAAGTAGACGTAGAAAGTCGTAATAATGTCAGCAGAAATTGTCCTTTTGGGGCAACATTTAGCAATGTTTTGCAGGTAATTTTTAACTAAAAACGAAAAATTATAGCAGTTAAAAAAAAAACTCTTACAGTGAAAATGGAGACAGTGTTCAACGGGCCTCCATGTTCAATAAGTGTGCAAGAGAAAAAAACTGCTTAGGAAGATAGTAGTAGAGCAGAAATAAGTGTGGGTGGTCTGATGAAGGCGAGTATTCAACGAAACTGCCACATTTTAGACTGAGTACTTCCGCGTGGCTTCGTGTGTTTCAGCGGTGGTTTATGGAAACATCTAGGTTCTCGGGGGACACGAGGCAGAGATAATAGTTTCAAGCGGATCTCCTAAATTCCCGATGGTCCTTTCTCGGGGTCATGGCGAAAGAGTGAAAATGGAGACAGTGTTCAACGGGCCTCCATGTTCAAAAAGTGTGCAAGAGAAAAGACTGCTTAGGAAGATAGTAGTAGAGCAGAAATAGGTACGGGTGGTCTGATGTAGGTGAGTATTCAACGAAACTACAGCATTTTAGACTGAGTACTTCCACGTGGCTTCGTTTGATTCAGTGGTGGTTAATGGAAACATCTAGGTTCTCGGGTGACACGAGCGCTGACGTTTTCGTGTATTCGATCATTGGCATGCGCAATTCGTTTTGTTGTACTGTCACACGTTGACTCAGTAGCACCCTGTATACTTATGTTGTTTTTCCGATTTATGGACGACTTCTGTAATACCTCACCTGTAGTTCCGTTTGACTCGTCTTGAAAAACTACGCAGTGTTGTTGGCCAAGGGAAACCCTCGATATATTTGGAGCCCTACTGCCATCGGAAGACTCCGAGGTATTGTTAGGAATAAATTTTGACTTTGTGTTTCCGTTACCATCACCAGCGATAGGCTTCTTTTGGAGGCTGGAATTGCACTGATCAGGTCTGGCTTCGTGGAGCCCCCCTTTTACATGTGTGGTTTCCTTCAGTGATTTGTATACAGCCTTAGCATACCCACAACTTTGTATTTGCTGGTTATATGTGCCCATACAGACCTCACTAGAAAGTAAAGTTTTACAAAAACCTTCTCTGTTTCGAGCATGTTGTTTGGTAGGTGTGCTGTTTCGTGCAGTATCGAGAGGATTTGAGGTGGAAGCTACCAATTTCGCGACCCGGGTTGACAATGTCTGTTCACCTTCCACAGTAGATCCTCCGTCCTGAGATTTTGCATCAACTCTCCTCTGTTGACTAATCGTTTGGATCGTGCTTAAGCTCAGCCCACTTATATAAGCTCTAGGGCTTAGTTGGTCTTTTTTGGGAGCCCAAAAGTACTTCTTCGTTCTTTGAGAAGTCTGTGGGTTGACCGTTCCCCCTGTCCATTGCGGAATACCAACTCCGTCAACCACTCTGGCTGCCTGAGCATTTTTGTGCGTAAACGCTTCGGTGAGGGATGCTGCTTTTCCGTACGTTAGGTTCCCTCGTTCATGCATCGCCAGTTTCTCCTCTTGAGAGAGAAATCGAGAAAATTTCTTAAGCCCCTCCATCTCCAATGTAAGACCCCCCTCTCAAGGTTCTTAAATTTGTTAAAAAGGGTAAAATATGAGATGCTGGCTTCATCTTTATGAGTTTCATCCGAAATTGTACCCGGAGAGTAACATATTTTTCGTTGGGACTGGATACATAGGAGTGGACGAAGAATAACAGTGGTTGTCAAGAGGGGCATCATTGCATCAGAACGCAAAATAAGTTCCTCTCATGATTGTGAATCGCTATGGCTTAAACTGAAAAGGCGTGGTGCACCCACTTTACATTTCATGACTGTCTATAGACTGCCAAATCAATCTCCAGAGGGTGGCGAGACCATGTTTGGACTAATGCGTGAACTGGCTCAAATAGAATAGCGCTGATAATTGGAGATTTTAATGCCCCACTGATTAACTGGGATGAGGTATCAGTAAGGGGTTCTCATGAGTCTTTTAGCTCCAGATTCTTTAAGCTGACGGGGGACCTCTCTCATGCAGAATGTTGGATTCCCAACGAGAATAAAAGAAGCACAAACAGCGAACTGTTTGGACCTCATGTTATCGAAAGACCCGATTGATACAAATGAAATGAGGTCAATCGCGCCTCTTGGAAAGAGTGATTATGTCATGATCCTGTGAGAATATGCTTCAAACTTTATTCAACCGAAAAATACGGAGGTTCGGTCAGACACCTGGCGCGGAAATTTCACCGCAATGAGAAATGAACTAGCAGCAATAAATTGGTATGACCTTCTAACCGGTAGTCTGGATGCCGACTGGAACATTGTCAGAGATCTTATAAGTGAAGTTATGCATCGAAAAGTGCAAAAGGCGAGCAGGTCCATCTGGTTAACGCAAGATATGAAGAACCAAATAAACCGCGACAATAAACTCTGGAGAAGGTACGCATTAACACGCCAACCTTCACACTACGAAGAATTCCGCCAACAGCGGAACGAGGTTAGATCGAACATTCCAAAAGCGCGGAAAGACTGCGAAGTGGAAATTATAGAGCGGGCTGCAACTAAGCCAAAGGTGCTCTACAGTTACATCAACAGTAGGCTAAAATACAAAGACGCAGTTGCAGTACTAAAAGGTGAAAATACTGAAGAAATTTTAGACAATCTCGAAAAGGCAAAACACCTTAGCAAGTTTTTTGCATCTTTTTTCGCTGAGGAACTGCATTTTTATCCGACAGACTTCAATGCAGAGAGTAATGGCAGAATCATGGAGGACCTCCTTTTCACAGAAGAAGATGTGAGGAATGAACTTAATGTGCTTAATGAAGCTAAGTCTCCAGGTCCAGACAAAATACCAGCAAAGGTACTGCAAGAGCTGACACATTTTTCAGCTGTCCTTTGATGGAGGCCTCCTCCCATGCGATTGGAAAGTTGCGAACATACACTCTGCTTCAAATGCCTGGAGGACCCTTTTCAAAATCTACAACTTGCGTGTTTGGAAAGGAAACGGAGAGTAACGACTTTATTTCCTAAAAATTTAAATGCTTATGTTATTTGCCTTTAAAAATCGATAGGGTAGAAGGCAGCCTAATATTGAGTGGAAGGTTGTTCCAAATAAGAGCATATTTTGAGGTAAAAAGGAAGAACGGTTAGATGTGGAGCTATGGGGTGGTACAATTATCATGGAAGAGTTACGAGTGGCGTAATGTCGGTCTACCGGAAGGAGAACGTTAATTTGTGGGAGATAAGGACTACTGCTAACGCGAAACAGAAATCAAATACCAGCTTCGAGTCTTCTTACCCAAAGAAATTTTATGTTTGCTAACTGACATCTATCTTTATAACACATACCAGACCCAGAAACAGAAAATAATTTACGAGTGAAAACTCGCTGAACCTTTTCAATTTTACTACGGTCATTCTGGGTCATGAGAACAAAAAGTGGGCAGCAGTTTTCTAGTATTGGAAGAACAAACGTGCGGTCTTGTTTTAGTTTAATTTCTGGAAGGAAAATAATATGCGATGTAAACCCACATATCTGTGCGGCCTTGGCAGAAATTTGATCTGCATGAGGTGATAATGCAAGCTTATTCGTGTAAGTAAGACCCAAATCCTTTATCGTAGATCTTTCTAACAGTGGAATATTTTGGAAGATAATGGGTCCAGGAAGACTTGCGGGACCAAAACTCATGAGACTACATTCGGATAAAGAAAACCCCATCTGCCATGAAGCGCTCAAACTTGAGAGGGTACGCAACTCTGCGTTAACTTTATCAACAGAACTACTGGCCATGTCCTTAGAAAATGAGTAAATAACTTCAATGAGTTTCTATTCAAAACGTTTAGTGAAAGCTCATCCGCTGCACCTCCGGCCATCCGGGCTTGGACGGGTGCCCTACTCGAAACCATAAGTTTTACCCTCTGGGATGTGACTATAGCCATTCGTCATATTCGTCGATCTCATAGTCAAGGACCAGAGGGCGTCCCAGTTAGCCTTCTAAAAGCTGAAGCGAATGATATTCTTCCATCTGTTCTTTGTTAGGTATTTAATCTTGCTCTCGAGAGCAAAACCTTTCCTTCGTTGTAGAAGGAATCGCACATAATGCCTATTCGCAAGCATGGCCAATCGACGTCATTCGGCAACTTTAGGCCAATAAATACATTTCCCGCTGCCTCAAAGATCTTGGAGACCTTGATCAAAGAAAATATGATGCGTCACTTGAAAAAGACTAACCTGCTCAATACAGCTCAACATGGTTTACTCAAGAAACGATCTTGTGACACCTGCCAGCTCTCTTTCGTTGATTATGTGCTGCAGTCTAGAGACAGCGGTTTTGCCACTTATGGCGTCTGTTTCGATTTTACTAAGGCCTTTGATCGGGTCGATCATAAACTCCTCCTACGGTAACTGGCCTCCTTCGGCATAGGTAGCACGCCTCTGAACTTCATATCTTCCTATTTGGATGCTCGCACACAACGAGTAAAAATTTTCAATGTTATCTCCAACCCCACGCATGTGAGGAGTGGAGTTATACAGGGTAGTGTACTGGGTCCGCTCCTATTTTGCCTGTTTGTCCACGACGTTTCAGATTGTTTTCAGTATGGCAGACCCTTCATGTACGCTGATGATTTGAAAGTCGCTTATCGATATAAATCCGCAGATCGCAACATCGTGCTCGAGCTGATAAAAAGGATCTTCAGGCCTTCGTCCAATGGTATTGCACATGGCGCCTCACCCTTTCATGGCACAAATGTTCTGTTATGGTTGTTGGCGACGATCATCAACCGGAATTAAGCATTGACGGCCACGAACTAAATCTCCCAGGAGTTATCAAGGATTTGGGCATATCCTACTCTAATAGTCTCAATTTGTCAAAGCACTGTGCCCTGATAGTCTCGAAAGCACGCCGAACCACCGGATTTATCCTTAGAAATTTTAAGACTATCAAGGTTAGAACTAGAATTTATAATATGTACGTGAGACCTAGTCTCATCTCAGACATCCCCAGCGATGGTATTGTAGATTTGACGGACTTTTGGATATCATACGGCGGTGCCCATCACGATCATAAACTGGTGGGTTCCCTACGTTCTATTATGCCGCACCGGTTTGGGAACCCGCGTGCAGTGCCGAGAACCCGTCTATACCAGTAATGTTTCGTTAATACCTATTGTTCTGCCCCACGCTCAGCTTCGACTGAGTTTGCTTCCAAGCCCCCCTTACTAACAGAGGCAGTGAGCAACAGAATATAAAGTCAGAATCTAGATAACCATGTGGCTCATCTGTGGATGCCCTTGAATTTCAACTTCCTCATGACACTGCTATATTCATTTTTTTTGAATCTAACGAATTCGCATCTAAACAGTTATACTCGTCTTATAGCTATAGACTATGGATACTGTTTGTTTAACCAATTATTTCTAGTACTTCGTGCTTTCGAATTTTTGGTTTATTGATGAGGCCCATTGGGCCTGAAGGATACAACTTATTAATATTATTATTATTTTCATTATAGTCTTGAATACTACTCGCCTCTATTCAGTCTTCTGCGCACTAGTGAACGGAAGAAAATAAAATCGGTGCAGCAATTCTTCACTAGAAGAGTTTTCACTACAGAACACCTAAACTTAACCTACCAACAAAGGTGCGAACTTATAAAGCTGGATCCCCTGTGGCTTCGTAGAATGCAGAAGAGTCTATTTTTACTGTTTAAACTTTTGAATGGTCATACCTTTAATCCTCTTAGTACAATAGGGCAGCTTGAGCATTCTCGACGCGCCAGTCATCGAGACGTATTTGTTTTTCTTCCTATGGCACGTACAGTTAAGTACCGGCAATTCTTTTCAGTTAACGCCATATCAATCTGGAACAAGCTGCCCAGAAGTATTAAAACCCATCAAAACTACCCTATGTTTAATAGAGCTATATTTAGTGTTCTACATTCAGGACAACTTTCACGAATTTTGGGTGCTGACTCGGTGGAATCTCTCTTTCACTCTGATGGCCTTCGTGGACTTTGAACCCCGCCAGGCTTCATGCTGAAGATAATTCTGCTGAATCAGCAGCCTGCAGTCTGCTAACCCCTCAGCCGATAGCGCGCAACTTATGCCGACAACCATTGAAGGAAGACTGAGAACACTGTGTTCTTGTGCCAACCCTCTTCATCTGGAACTACTGTCCTTAAACAATATGCAACATTTCTCCTACTGATGAGTCAACTCAGCTTACAACTGTACATTTATTCCGTTTGTATCATACCTTTGAAGGCAGGTTTTTTTCACTTGAAACAAACTCTTTATCTCGCTTAGTATTGACAAAACACTAAACCTGACACACAACCAATACTGGCTGCAGCATAGGGAGTTTGATTCAGGTTTTTTCTAATCTTCAAGGTGTTGGTAGGCGCCCGAGAGGTGCATTACCAACTCTTTACAATTGCCTGTTAACTGGCATAATAGACAAATTGTTATTATAACCTTAAGGTCATCAGCCTAAATGAAATTTTCTGAATTATTTAGCATTGTTGAAATTTTATTTATGTAAAGAATGAAAAGGAGAGGACCTTAAGCCCTGCCTTGTAAAACGCCACTCGTGATCGGCTGAGGCATCGAGTAGCTTTTGCCTACCAAGACCTTTTGACTGTGGTTAGACAGGTAAGAGGCAATGAAATCGAGGAGGTGAGGCCTGATGCCTAGGCCTTCCAGTTTCACTCAAAGACGCCTATGCGGCACCTTGTCAAAAGCTTTACTAAGGTCAAAGTAAATCAAGATGACTGATTGCTGTTCATTACGAAGTGGAGTAACCAGGTTAAGGAATGCTAAGTGGCAAGTTTCGCATGATCTTCCAGGTAGAAATCCATGCTGTGAGGCACTTAATAGTTTATTTTCTACACAAAAATCGAGAATTTGATTAAAAATGATCTTTTCGAGAAGTTTGGCTATGGCCGGGGTTTTATGAACACCTCGGTAGGTATTTACGTCCGAACGAGATCCTGACTTGAAGACTGGACGAATACTAGATGTCTTCCATGAGTCAGGAAAGTAACTGTTTAGAAGATAAGCTGAGAATAGAGAACTTAGCAATCGGGGGAAGCTGAATACTCTCTTGATAAGTGAATTTGGAAGGCCGTCAATTCCCGAGGAGTACGAGTTTTTTAGAAGGTTAATGTGCTTATGAATTTCTTCTATGGAGAAATCTATGGTACTGATAGTATTGACTGAGCATGGCTGAAACGACGGGACTGATTCAGATTCCGTCGTAAGATGCTTTGCAAAGAATGCTTTGAACAGTTCAGCCTTCTCAGACTAATCTTGCACAAAGGTTTTATTTTCATTTGGTAAAGGGGGGATTTCGTGACCTCTTTTAGCGGAGGACCGACAACGGAACAGTTGGGCAATAGATTTTGCAGAGTTTAACTCACTGAGTGCGCGAGATTCCCACTGTTTCTCACTAGCAAGATGAATCTTAAACGCTAATTCGAAAATCTCTGCGATTCTAAAGCAAACAGATAATTAGTAGACTGGTCTTTCAACTGTCTTTACAATTTCTTTAGTCTAGACAAAATAAAATTCGGAACGGTGGGGTCCAAAGTATAAGTCTTAACGTTTTTGATCGGCACAAATTCAAAAATGCTATTTAAAATTGCCTTCATTAAGTCACAAAGAATCGTTACACTGTTCGTGGAGGAAAGCTCCTGCGAGTCTAGTGAGTCCATAAAGTTGTTAATTTAATTAATATCAGCTAGGTCAAACGCACGATAGGTACGAATGGTGCTAGCCTTTTTCGTAGAAGCAAGCAGAATACAACAATGGATTAAAGTATGGTCACTTGGGAAGAGGTTCTGATTGTAGTCAACGAAAAGGGGGAAATGTCATTCGTGAAAATTTAATCTAAAATATGCTGATCCCTTGTTGGATACAGACCAACTGAGACCAGTTTGAAAAATTGATAGTATCTAGAAAGGGCTGAAATCTGGATGGACAACAGTTCAATGACCAATCAATTTCGGGAAAGTTTAAATCCCCAGCGATAACTTAAGCATCAAAGGCGGACTCCGAAATCAAGCTAAATATTTCGCAAAGCTTTTCAGCATCTTCCGACGATGAGTTAGGGGGACTATAAATGCATCCGATAATTGCCTTTTGACGGGGAGACAGGATAATGGATGCAAAGCGGTAATTGCCCGAGAATGACTCAGCATCTAGGTCGAACGGGAAATGCTTAAAATAGCTTTAATATAGAGAAGACAACCGCCATCACGCTTAATAGGGCGGACGTGACGGTACAAATCATACTCGTCTATTATGAGTAACTGAGTAAAGCATCAGAAATTAGTGGATGGGTCCACGACTCTGTGATCCATATAACAACTGGCTCCAGCTCAAACGCAATAGCTCTAAGTTGAGCCATGTTATTTAAAACAGATCTTGCATTAAGCAAGATGATATCTAGTGTAGCTTGAGTAATCGAACTAGGGTTATCTTTATTCAGCACGAAAAATTTTGAGGTGGGTAATTTGGTTGGAAGTTTGGAGAATAGCCATCAACTGGAGCAGGACAATTCACATTAGAAAGCTGAGGGTGATAGCTAAAAGCTGCAGGTAGATAGCTCTGTGAGATCGATGGGCCATAGGGATTAGTGCCGTGGTGAGGTTGCTGATAGTTACCGGGAACTTGGGAAAACCAAGAAGGGAAATAGAGGCAGGTGAGCGAGGTAAGGTAACTATGAGGATTAAGCCGTGGAAAGCCTGACCCAGTTTGATAATTGTGATAAGTAGGGTAACCTATATGTTAGTTATCTTCCTGTTGTATAGGCTTAATTTGTGTTTGGGAAAGCTGCATGCTAGCTATTGAGTTCCGGATCCCACCCTTTCGACGACCTGAATTGGGTGATTTAATAGTAGGTTTGTGAGGACTTTGATCGAGTATCGAAGCTGTTGGTCTACCTGACGTAGAGGGCTTTTCAGAATTTTTAGGAGGGCTACCAGAATTACCAGCTACGGCAACTGGGGAAGCATCTAAGTTGGAAGTAGACGGGGATGTCTGGTGACTTGATGGGGATGAGACAGTTGCTGCAAATAAATAAATAAATAAATTTTATATTTTAGGCCCAGAGGGCCTCGTCATTGCAAATTTATTGCTGTGGAAAAATTAATACAAAGTTGATCAATGCTGCTCTCCATGAAACAACCACATAGACAGCGGGAGCCTTTAGTAGTTTTGGTAGATAAATTCATATTCACCAACATATAGTAGTTAACGCATAGTAAACTAAGCAGGGAAGCAGTGAAAAAAACTCCTACCATTTAAGCTGGGGCGGAGTTCAGTGAACCCCCACTTAAAAAAAACAAAACGTAGGAGAAAAAAACTGCTTCAACAAAATTAAGGGGTTGGTTGAGAGGATTGATTGTAGTGCAAATGAGACAGGACTGTTGATGAGAACGAATGAGGGTTGGAAACGCTTCTTGTAATTTGAGAAATCATATAACAGCAGAGACTGTCGTTCACCATTATTACACCGCCCGACTGGCTTCATGATCAACCATCAGGGAGGTGAGACCGGAGGAGGCCAACGCGGACAACAGAGTCGACAAGAGAGTGAACGGCAGAGGTCACCTGATCATTAACGAAACGCCGGAGATGTGACCTTGGAGACTGCGAAGTGTAGCGACGAGTTGGCAAAAATAGCAGAACCGCCACGAGCATGACTAAAGACCATGAAGCCTATCATGAGGGTTGTAAAACGGAGAATGGAGAAAACGGCAATGATGACTCGACAGAGAAGTGGACGAAACATCGTTGCAAATATCACTCAAAGGAGGAATAAATAGACATATATGGAAAATTTTGATTTAAACATAACCACCTCAGATACCAGGGGGACCCTTCTCAAAGTCCAAAAGTTGTTTGTTTGGGAAGGAGACGGATAACGAGGACTTTATAGCTTCCGAAGTTAAGTGCTTACCTAATTTGACTTAAAAAACTGCTAAGTTGGACGAAAGCCTAATTTCGAGGGGAATATTATTCCAGAGGAAGGCATATTTGGAGGCAAAGAAGTGAGAATGGTTCGAAGTGGAGATTAAGGGGGATGCAATAATCCTGGAGATATTACGAGTGGCATAAGATCTATCTGCGGGAATGAGAGCGTTAATTCGTGGAAGGTAAGGGGTAGAGTTAACGCGAAAGAGAAAACAGAGGCCCGCTTCGAGTCTTCTGACCCAAAGAAATGTCATGATGGCTAACTGACATCTCTCATTATAAGAAATACTGGATCGAGGAAGAGCGAATATTTTGCGAGTAAATACCCTCTGTACATTTTCAATCTTACCCCGGTTCGAAGCATTCATTAGACCAAAGAGGGGACAGCAGTATTCTAGGATAGTTGGAACATACATGCGATAACGTTTATACTTTATTTCCAGCAGGAAGAAATTGTGTGATATAAAACCACATATCTGTGCAGCCTTCGCAGATATTCGATCCGCACGAGGCGACAATGCTAGTTTATTTGTGTTGCTTAGACCTAAGTCTTTTATAGTGGATCATTCTAAAAGTGGAGTATTTTGAAAGACTAGGGGACGAGGAAGCTTGGCGGGACCGAAACACATAAAAATACACTTGGATGGAGAGAACTCCATCTGCCAGGTAGCACTCCAATGTGAGAGT
>JAYGXS010000001.1:40702476-40759709 GCA_036362985.1 Ligula intestinalis | reverse complement strand
CAAATAGCTTGGTCTGTATTGTATATTTATTTGAACACTGATGTAAATTTGTCTCAAATTGATTGTTTTCATCATTCAGATTATGCTTCGACTCCCTACTTCCTAAAATGTCGATGAAAAAATTTGGTGGGTTTCCCTATCGGAGGTTTTCTTGGAGTCAGAGTATAAACTATCTACTGGATTGTTCCCCTCTATAGCCATTGTTCAGTTCTCATGTGGCAAGGAAGATGCGTGAGTTAGGTTAACTTGCCTTGTGTCGTGTAGGAGATTTTCATTTTCGAAGCGAAGGTTATGGATGCTTGCCTTTGAACGTCGATGCCTACTCACCCATTGCAATATAGCCACATGTTCTGTAGTCTCTCCTTTCTGCCATTTTAAATTTGGCGGAATTCGGTCTGGCGACTGGTTGCCTGCTCGTGGCCTTTACCGCCCAGACGGGACTTGTTTCTTTCGAAAGTTCTCTAGATCGGTGTACACTCATTCCTGATTAAATATATTAACTTAATTCTGCTTAGCTCGGCCTGTCCCTGGGGGTTTACTTCCTAATTGTAGTAACCTTATCAAGTTATAGCGTTCTTGCACTACAATCGCGAAAAATTAAGTCCAAAAGTGAAATTGGAAGGTGCAGATATTAACAATCTGCCTTAGATATTTCTGTCTTGTACTTAAAAACCAAATAAATTTCTTTTCACGAGAGAAGTTGATTTAGTTTTGATATCACAGGATAACAATTATCAATTAGGCTGAAACCGCTGTAAATCTTCGTTCGATTCCTTTTATGTAGGCATTACCGTATAGGTTTCTTTTAAATCTGCCCCTTTTCAACATACTCACATTGCCCACTACGGAATACCTCCATAAAGAACCTTTTGTAACCCACGTAATCCTTCACTTAACAAGACCTTAACTATTCCAATGCCTTAAAACGTTTGCCGTAGGCTTACTCAATGCACCCCATGGGCGCTACGACGGGACTCATACACCATTTCAGGCTTTATCCTAAACATTTTCGGTTACTTAAGACGATCGGTAGTTTAGATGTAAATAATAGTAAACAACGAATACACTGTCGAGGTAGATTCAGACTGGTGGCTGCTAGCTCCTGCAAAAACGTTGAAGTCAGATTGTTATTAGTTAAAACAAAAAGGCACGCCGGTCGCTGCGTGATTCCGTTATCTCAATTTTTCCGTCTAACCGCAAGAACAGTCTCAATAATTATTCGGCTGGGTTTATGAGGGACGGCAAAGATATTTCTAGGAAGGTTTTCGTGTTTTATGTGCACATTCCCCTTGCATTATATAATAAGGAAAAGAAAGCAGACACAAATGCTACCTGATTTATTGGTTCCCGATAGCCTTAAAAAATCATAACAAACAATAACAAACCAACAGTCAGATGGTCATAACGACGTGTTATATGCCGAGTGCTAGTAGGGTCTTCTTCCGACTATGTTCCCTCTAGAAGAGAGGAATTTTAACTTTTTTAAATACGGTGGCATGCAACTTGACATAATACTGAGGCGACTTCTCCTTATAAACCCTTTCGTAAGTTGGTACATGGCAGGATTATATCTATGCATATCTGCCGAGTTTAATTAAATAAGTGAAAGTTGCTGTTGTCGCTGCTACTTGCGTACAGTTCAGTTCACTATTATCGAGGGAAAGGTAGACAAATGCCTTTGAGCTCCATATTGGTGACACAATGATTCAAACATGAATCAGTACAGTAGAAGGATTCAAACAGTGATCCTTTGCATGATTGCTGACAAGAACAGAGCGGCCGTCATTAAGTGGGAAATAGTAACCATAACTGACTACTCATTTATTATGAGTAGCATAAAAGAAAAAGTATACTGCCTCGACTCATTGGCGATGCCAAAGGCTCGAGTCATTAGATGCTTGTCCGAATGTTGCGAATGACAGTGGACGCTGTGCATGATCTGACTTGAAATGTGCCTCTAGCGCGTATAAATTTTACAGAATTTATCTGTACCACAAAGACCACATAAAAAACCGATAGAGCCTGAGCAGCATTTCTATGGCAGGCCAGGCCCTCCTCTAAATCACGAATTTTAAGGCATTATTATAAAGCCAATCGCGTCACATTTATTAAGGTAGGAAGAACGATGATTTGCCATGATTAAAAATTCACCAGCACCCGTTTCTCTGCCGACGCATACAAAACTAGCATTCAAAACCTCGACCACGAGAAACAAATAGCGCTCAGGAGCACCGATAAATACCTCTAATTCTTCCTAAATTGAATGAATTTAACCTTCATATTCGAGCCTTTGTCCCACAAATAAGCACTGTTTTCCACTTCACTGTGGTCAACCTTCTCTGAGGGACAAATGCTGACGAGGGCAATTTTGACGTCAAAGCGCATATGCAGGACTGGGAATGTACTCGGCGGGGAAATCTAAAGTAGGCTGTGGAACTCAGGAAACATTAACGTAAATTTTATAATATGCTTTCGAGGAAAATTAATTGCTTCGCTGTGAGTACAAGACTGATCAAAATAAACTTTAACCCAGGGTTACTTGTGGACACCGAGAGCCTAATGCATGGCTAAGCATCTACCCACTCATCTTACTTTACTGTACATATTATTGAATACCGATACCCGTATCAGTAAAATCGTATTTTATTGGAGTAAAGTGGGCCACGGTAGAGTCAGACCATACTTTTTTGGGGATGAGAAGTTATGCTACCTTGAGCACCTACCTATTTTTGCTGGATATTTCTTGCGTATCACTGAACTGCCACTGGCCTTCCTGATATGAGAAATGGTCTCAAACCAAGCTACGTTAATAAAACCTCCAGAATTCTCCAAACCTACTGGATGACCGCGTCAGTGATGAGGCCACTAATCCCCGAGTTTGACACGCCCAAAACGTTCCAAACGAAGGGCGTTTATTGATCTTTTCCGAGTACAGGACGGAGTGTAGCTGCTAACATTTGATCCTTGATATTTATTCTTGAACTCGAACAGAAAGGAGTATGTTGGCGCAATGACAAAGCAGCTAGGGTTTTAGCTTCGAGTCTTCCATGGCTGAGGTTGGGGAACGATGGCAGCAAACAAATAAGAAACAAACATTATAATTCAAATCTATGTCCCCATGCATTTTTCAATCTTAATTTGTAAGCTAGCCTACAACTGAAAAGAGATTTTTTGCCTGAATGATTAAGGACAGCCTTTGTTTCCGTCTCACAGGCTGCCTGAACTGCGTCTTCAGATGTTGTGCAAATCGTCAAAAGTACTAGAAACACGCTCACCCTGGACCGTAGTTGCAAACCAAGTAGGTGGCGGCCCATCCAAGATTGCGACACAGCCGGGCACCGCAGCCGAGGTCCGTTGTATTGGCCCACACCAACTATCGAAACAACAAAAACAGCGTTTAGACTCGCAGTGAACTACCAAGCTTAGCAGGTGGAACTTTTCTTAGGCGGGGCAACATTTCCTAGTGGATTTTTGTGCTGTACGTTTATTGGCAACCTTTTCGAGAGGTGTTTCCTTGGTTTTACATATCGTTATTATCATTATACTATTGGAGTTTGCTTTTGTTTACCTGATTTCATATTGTTCTTTTGTTTATTTCATTGTGTGGTGTTTTTTACTTATAGTTTATAGTTTGTTGTCGTTCTTTCTTCTTTATTGTTTGTATCATTGTCATAAAGTTTTCTCTATAATAATCTAATTTAACTATAATATAATAAGATAAACAACAATTAATATGCCCAATAGTAAACGCTGTCCCACCTAACAAAAGTTCCGCCTGCTAGGCTAGGTAGTTCAGGTCTATGCATTCCATCAAAAGTATCCAACATAGTGTTTGCTTTTTAATCAATTTCCCCAGAAATTTCAGAGGCACTGTTTTAAGGAGAAAGTGCAGCAATTTAAAAAATATAAACGACTAAAAACTGTTCTCTCCACAAATATATGTGGAAACCTTCTCTGAACTTACCCTTTATAAAACGAATTATGAATCATTTGCTGCATTCAGAACAGCTTTCACATTTTTCGGTACTGACTCAATCAAATTCATCCTCCAGTCTGAGGGAGTTCAGGATCTCTAAGCCCTCTGCCAGGTCTCATGTTGAAGAAAGGGTGCTGAATTTGTAGCACTTAACAGGTAAATTCTTCCAACAGGTAGCAACTATCCACCTGTATACCATTGTCTGGTACAGAATTCTGGCTCCACAAAAACGAATGGAGACTGAAGACATCCTACACACTTGTGCAAACCGTTCCCCGTTCCGAACTGCTATCGTTCCATGACTTGCAGTTTTTCCCGAAATAACCCAGTTACTGAGAGACACCAGTAATTATAATAGGTATTCAATTTTTGTCACTGTCAGCTCAACCAATAGTGTATGGATCTTCTAATAATACAAGTCAGATGAAATAAAATATAATTATTAACTTTTATGATCATTATTATGCTTATTACATTTTGCGTTGCAGCACGCAGACTTTTGAAGACCCCTCCTATAATTTGGTTAACCCTATGACAAACGTGATCAAACCTCCTTGGTAAAATGTGGCTTTGATGCTTGCACTTAAGATTTTATTGTCAATTCACTCTCCTCTGATGACATACAAAATATATTCTGATGCGTAGAATATACTTTCTCTCACCGTACTTAGTACCTGGTTGACCTTTATTCTATATTGGTTACATTTATGCGGCCGTTGTATGCATCTAAACAATGCATGAATCCAGAGTCTCTAGCTATCCGGCTGAAGATAGTATGGTGTATATATGAGTCCGTTTATTATCTCCGTTGAATAGTTTTTATCGTATTCGCTTGTTTCCGTATTAATCAAGAGCTTCATTTAAAGCGATATCGGGAAGTCAAGGATCACATGGCTCTGTTCATCTGCCGATTGCTCCTTTTTATTCCTGCCCTGGTCCTTAATGCAGTAAATTTAGTTCAAGAGTATGCCCGATTTTCACTTTTTCGGAATTTTTCGCTTTTATAAAAAATTTGGTTTTTCTAAACAAGGTAATATTACTTGTGACACCGCAGGATGCCTTCTTTTTGAGAACCATCGTTCCGTTACTACTCTAAGGCTTTGAAGGACACAATGTGAGCTGCGTTGGCGTAACCGGGAGTTTCTTGGAAACCTCTTTAGATTTCATGAGTTAGAGGACCTACTTTGGTAAGTGTATACTAAGTGTATACTAATAATTCAATTCTTCACTCGAAGAATAATCATTAACTAGCATACAAAGTATCCTCCTCGTTCGTTTTTCTCTGACATCTTTGCTACACAGCTTGTCTAGGTTGGTTATCAATGGGAAGTTTCATTGATAAACATGATCTTGAAATTCAGACAATTTTTGGACGATATCAGCAGATATTTTGTTCTTGTTAAGCCTACTCAATAATGTTAAAAACCTGACAAACAGAGCGAAGCTTTAGAAAACAACTATACAATTTTTGCTTATAGCTTCATCCCTGGCCAATACCTGCAATCGGAACGACATGGACAGGTCGGAAGCTCTAAGTCGCAGAGGTTGGGCCAATCTTGATACGACCCATCTGTTCTAGATATTTAGCATCATGAGATAGCGATAGTTTCCTTCGAAACGGTAGTTGGATTAGTGTGTTTTGACTTCAGTAGACGTCTACTGCTCTGTCGGTCAACTTCGAAATGAAAGAGCTAGAATGAATATGTACACACAGCTGTACCTACTGAATACCCCAACTGCCTTACACGTCCGTCTGCGTGTTCGTCTGTAGCTATGGTGAAGGTAGAACAGGACACTGGATATTGTTTCAGTGACTTGTCCTATCCACACTATTTTGACTTTCTGCGGAATTCAATTCGGAGACTATAATATAAGCTAAAGTTCGATTAGACATTTTCCTATCAAATGGAAGAAGTATTATTTTTACACTTTCCCGGTTCTCAAAGAAACTCATCGGAGAACCCCTACGGTTAGTCGCCACGTACGAGATTTATGTATTCTTCGGGGTATAAAGTAACTTAGGGGAGGATGAAACTGTCTGTACTTATAGTTCTTTGATTTATCTTTCTAGCCTTTTGAATAAATTCGAATACTTCTTGATATCATGCTGCAAAACGGTGGATAATTTTTTCGTATTTGACCAGTGGTAACTACATTTTCATAGTATTCATTACAAGTACTGTTATGAAGTTAAATATACTATTCTTTGAAATTTGAGCTTCTGTAAATGCCGAATTTAAATAAGTGTATTTCCATAGCAAATTATGATTGATAATAATAATGCCTATAAAATCAGGATAGTGATCCTTCGCAGATATTATTTAAAATAACTACATCTTTGTTTATCAAGTAAATAAGGTATGCCACGTAAAGGAACGTGTTTATGCATGCAACAAAACACTTTCTGCGCTAAGACGAGATGGAGGACTTTTCGCCAAAGTTACAACTTACCATAAAGAAACATTTTCCTTTTTTCAAGAAAATGTAATACTAGGATGAGGTCAGCAAACATAGAAGTCGTAACTTAGTGAGTCCTCCATTTATCCATCTAAGGATATCCACTTCTACAAATCGTAGATTATGTGAAATTCAGTATGATTTTAATTATTCTCCCAGGGATCAAAACAGATGCATTTTGTAAGAACGTCGACAAACTTACTTGTGTGTAATGACCACAAACCCTGGAGCAATAATTTGAGACGTAGTCATAAGCCTCGTGCTCCCTGAACCACATTATTACCGATCTAAAATGTTGAAACATGTGGTAAATGAATGTAGCAGAGCAGGAGTAAATTTAGCAGTTACCTACTCACCTTTCGAGACTTTTTGAATAGGCAATATTTTGACCAACCCACCACCATTTTGACGTCCTCCGCTCGACCGCAGAGTTGTGCCTAAACACGCAACTGCTTGCTTGGGCCTGCGCGGATCGTTCTAGTTCTTCATTCCACCTCTACATCAAATGCATTACCTGAATTAGTTTACCGGTTTTTTGTCAGAAGTAAAGTTTTAAATAGAAAAGGGCAGACGTTCTGAGGAATCTCAGTCAGTTTGCCATGCGTAAAGCGAAATAACTTGTTGACCTGAAGCAGATTATTTTATCATGCCTAACATTGTGGCTTTCTCATTTGGGGGCTTAAATACCGGTAATCTGTAGCGTGTTTATACGATCACCTATCTTCATACTGCAAAGCCCATTGTTGAAAATGCTATACACCTGGAGAACACCATAAAAATATTCAAAAGAATAGTTGGTGAGCATACGTGAACTTTCGATAAATTCTCATCGAGCCATTGCATTTATATGGGAAGGGTGTAAAAAGCAAAAATATGGGCAATTATGTTCAGCATTACATGTTAGTTGGTCATGGGAATAGGGGGAGAGATTTTGTGTTGATAATAGGCGGTTGGTTAAGTGGCAGGAGCGGGGGAAGGGAGGGAGGTCATTAACGCCTACCTGATTGATTTCGGACGCTAATTCTCATAATCTCCTTTTTATAAGCAGAGACAAGTAAACTCCTAAGAAGACGCCTTGACCAAACTGTGTCACGGAACTTCCCAGGATCGAGAGTTCGAGCGTTATTCTCAACCATCCCGGTCCTGCACGGCCAAGGTGAGAATAAGTTTCCAGCCCAGATCAATTCCATGCGCATTTACTCATTTAATTGCTCCTGTGAAGCAGGTTATATCGGTCGCACGAGTCGGTGCATATCCAAAATAATACGGGAGCACGTCCCGACATGGTTGAGCACAGATGAAGTCAGGAGCATACACAGCGCGATTATCAGCCGCATGGTGGATTCCGGATATCGTGTGGACCCAACGAAGCCTTCAATGTAATTTATAACGTCCCACCAAACTATCCAAAGCAATTCAGAAGTAGAAAATGCGATCACTGAAACAAGAGTTTTATTTTCCTGCCGTTTCGGATTCTGTCGAGACTCCTTAATCATAGGTAATCGTAGGAAAGTCGGAGACATGCGTAGATAAGGGTGATACATGCACAGGTTGCACGGTATTTATAGTTCGTAACGGTCATTTGCATGCGAACTATAATTGTCAGTTCCGGTAGCCACAGTTTGAGGTCTTAATTGGTGCGGTGACAGTCCATTAATTGCCAAAGTTTGCTTGTCAGCGTCTGATGCGGGCTTGATAATTGCAGGACAATTATGCCCACTGTCGTCAGAGTTGATGCCGCCCCCGGTCCTTCCCACGCGACTCATTCTGTTGCTCAAGAAATCTCCCAGTTCACCGTATGGGAACGCAAAATTGTTGCATTTGTTGATGAACTGGGGGCCTGATAACCAAGACCCAAGCAGCTCGCGGCTCACGCAGTTGCCGCTTCTTGCGAGGATTTCGGCCTCGTCAAACTTAAAAATATGGCCGGTTCCCGTCGAGTGAGCTGCAACCTGGGAGTTGGCGTCTTTCTTACTCACCGCCGCTGCGTGCTCGGTCATTCCTGTCTGGAGTAATCTTCCGGTTTCTCCGACGTAAGGGCCCAAAGTCCCTGGGGCCACGTGGGCTAGAAACAGCAGAAGCAACCACGATCTGATTGAGGAAGCCGATCGTGTGCGCGCTAAAGAACCTCCTGCAAGCTGCCAGCTTGGCATGGCCAATGGTCGCCTAACTGCCTTCAATTTTCTGTGCTTGATTTTTTCCTGCTTCCGCTTCCAGCCGCGTAACCTGCCACTTATAATCAACCCCAATCCCCCTTCCCCTATCCTCATGGGTAATTCGCATGTAATGATGAACGTAATTGCCCTCATGCTTACTTTTTACCCCCTCCCATATAAATGTAATGACCCGATAAGCATTTATCGAAAGCCCACATAGGCGTGCCAACTATTCTTCTAAATTCTCTGATAGGAATTTCTGCAACATAAAACTATATTGTCGTTATCGTGATATCCAACTCTTCAATTCGACGCGTATTGTGTCGCTATGTTTTAGTGCAAGTCCCTATCCGGATGGATAAAAAATATTTGTCCTGATTGCGGGAAGAAATGTAAACCTTCCATTTGTTCGCTGCGTCTCGACCGCTTGCGAGTGCTGTAAACTGAGCATCAGGCTCAACTGAAACGTCTGGTGAATGCCACCCTCCTTCACGAAAGGGTACCTCTTGGTTTGAAAACCTTTTTAATGCCCAAATAATTTTGAACCCAAACCCGCCGTTACACTTTCATTGAGGTTTTTTAAACTAGCTGCCGCATATATTCCGTCTAAAGGAAAAACCACACTTCTCTTCGTTGTTTTGTAGACGTCATACAGTGCTCGTGAAGTTTTTCAATGCATGTAGGCCATGGTGTATACCTTATAACCAATGTTAGTTAACCGAGATTTTACGTTCTTCAAAAATCTCATTATTATAAGCTTTCTAAAGCCGAAGGAGAAAAAGATTTGGAGCGTACGATTTTCAAAGACGTACTTCACTACCAATTGAACCGAAGAAAGTATATTTTTGTGCATTTTTTTCTAGAAAATATATCTGAAATTAAATAAGTGTTTTCACAAAGTGTGGTTTTTGTAGGCCACCGGAGCTAACTTTGTTGAAAAGCCGTCATCCTTACGTAGCTAAATTATCTTGGGATTATGCTGCTACTGACATTTACTACGACAATCCTATTTAAGCGATCCTAATCGAACGTACTGTATTTTTAGAAGCACAGCTCTCGCAGCCTACTTTTATTTTTTCTTCTTGATGTTTACCAACGTTCGATGAAGAAAAGTAGCTAACAGGCCATATAATTAGTATAAGGCAGATAGTATTGCCTGCAAAGACAGGGAGGACTTTCAGCTTTTCAATTTCCTTAGAATAAGAATTAATTTCTAAGGTAATTAAAAAGCTGAACTTTCGAAACCGATCTATCGACCAGAATGCAAGAAAGGAAAGCTGGGATACCCACTGATGAGTCATATCCTTCGCAACTGTTTCAAGCAGTGGCAGAATACCAGCGAAAAACGTGTCTGTACCTTTTAGCTGGTACCTGTGCTGCTAGAATGGTAAGTTACAATATCAATATATACAAGAGGGGCTTCCATCAACAAGGTCAAATTAAGAAAAATTGGCAAAAGTAGCTTATGTAGGCCCACGCATATACCTCTAGTTCCAGCATTTTGTCCTGCAAACACGGTGGTTATAGAGTTTTGGGGGGTGGGGAAATAGGGTAGGCAAAGGAGGACATTTTTAGAAGTGTAAAGTAAAAACAATGAAGTCGAAGTTGCTTCCCGCAACCGCTGGGAGTAAGTTTTTCCGCATGTAAATTGAAGGTGTTTACGGCGCGGACTATATTAATCTAACTCCAGAACTGTAAATTAGACCTCAGGTAAGTTGAAGTATACGACCTCCTAACTAGCAGTTCAAGTTTTTGGGAAATTCAAGAAACCTGCAAGTTGGTAATCGGGTTTTTCCGCAATAATACAGATAGGACAATCTACAGATATAAATCAACAATACTTCTAAATACATTAAAATAAAAATGCATTTAGTGTTTATTAAAGCATATTCCACTGCGTGTCCTAATTCACCACCTATAAAACCCCTATAACCACCTTTGTCATAGTAAAACATGCAGGGAGTAGGAATTAGTATGTGGACCTACATAAGCTACCGTTGCCTCAAAATTTTCCATCGATCATAAACTCACCAGACTCTTGAGTTTCCATGAAGGCGGTTGGCCGGACACGTGACCCGCTGCCACTTGTCTTCTATACTGATTGTGCAAGTCCAGCAGCAAATTTCGCTCATCAATTGTCAATGCTGAGAGTCCAGAGTCCCTCAGGAGAAAGTTGCACAGAACAAAATAGAACAACAGCATCGAGCTCTTCATTTTCTGACAGTCTTCGCTACACCGTCACCGTCTGCTAGGTTTCCCACTATTTAACCTTCACAGCCAGAAGGACGTAGACGCAGGGCTGGAAAGTGAAAGGTGATCTTGCGCTCGCGCAGATATGCGGGTGGGTGTGTATGTGTGGTAATACGAGAGCGAATCAAACCTACGTAAAGCTCCCCTTGGTGGGGAGTTCGTTGCCTTAGCCTTGCACACACTGACACATTTTAACTTCACGGCTATGGTGAACTTTCCTGCCTGCTTTGCGAGCGAGCGAGCGAGCGATCGATTCTTTTGGCCCTGTTTTGAGTAAAATCCTTGGGCCGAATATGCTAGTGCAAGAGCTGTGTACTTAAAACTGCCGTATCCTGCAATAAATAGTTTAAAATGACAGGGTCTTTTTAATGATCTACTGTTGTTTTCTTTACATTTGTCAGAGATTATTCGCTAACATGGAGCAAATCGGTCTGAATGAGGCTTTAGAGGCGCGGATCGAGGGCTGACACGAATATTTGGGATGAACTGCATCAGCCAAAAGGCCAACCCAGTAGTAAGTGCACGATAGTGTAATCGTCAGTTTCGATTATATCCATCGCGTGCTTCAGCATACTGGAGGCAGACGTGAAGACTTGTGCAAAAGTTAGTCTTAAGTGATGGTAGACTTGCGCCGTACCTAGCACACACGCTCTCTTGCTCTCTTTTCCCTTACCCGTTCGTGCCCGGTTTCGTGATAGAGTCAAGAATACCGAGAGCGGAATCGGCCGCATATGACACACAGTCTTTCAGCCTGACGTGTTCTGAGCTGACAGGGATCAAGCGTAAGCGGCTGGTGCGGCGTGAACCTCCACCTACGCGTGCTACCATGTCTCCTCCTGTTCGATGTCTGTTATGGGAGTGCTAACCGACTAACGCCTGTCTTACTCTAATTTAGCCTCCATGTTGGTCTAGCGTGTCTACCAGGCGGTCCGCTTAGGGGTTAATTCAAGTCGAGCGTTCCGTTATCGAACGGCAAACTCATTGGCCTTTAGTTGCGGGCGAGAATATGCATGTTCTTCCCGATATCTGACCATATGTCAGCTGGAACGCATCAGCCAGCATAGTAAATGCAAGTTGCCAACAAACGATCAGTGGTAAACAATAGATTCTCCTTTTTGACCCAACCTCTCGCCTTTCGCAACTTCTTGCACGTGCGCACAAAAGGCTGCCGGCCCCTATTCGGCCCGGTCAATCACCTTCAGAGCTGACTCAAACAGGCCCGCATTGTGACGACTGCCACGCTCTCACATTTTGGACGCCGCCCTCGCTCGTGTTAACGCACTCGTCCGACTGCCAACATATCTCAAATTTTCTCCATTACCTCTCTGTAGAATACACTATTCCTTCCACCTGGCGTCCCACTTCTTCTATTCCCACAGGGCACTGGGCCCGAAAATCGCAGTGACTAGGATCTTCTCTATTAATTTCAATCACTGACGGGGTCCATTATGCGCTCCACAACATGGCGGCGCAAGGAAGATGGCGTTCGCTTTAATTAGTTTAATAAAGTGGTAGACTTTCGCTGCATCGACCGCAGTTTCTGCTACTTCACTCGCTTATGTCCGATGTAAAGACTGAGTCACGAAGATCAGTCGCGCGATCGGGCGCAGGTGGCTGGTGCGGCGTGAGTCTGCACCTATGCGTGCCACTGTGGCGAGGTCCCAGACTATTTCTGGCCTTTAACATTCTCGCCTCCATTTTTTCCTTGACTGACCCTTGTGTTTGAACGCATTGAGTATACCGCTGGAACTTTATTTTTTTGTACACGAAGACTCAAGGTTGTAATTATTTTATTAATATTTTATATGTCTTCGAACTCTTGCTGTTTTTGGTCATCATTGCATTTGACTGTCAGTTTTGCGATCACACTTCTTCGTCAACAACAAACGCCTAACCAGCGTTTTAACACAATAGCAAAAGGATCGAAGCGGTGTTACAAATCCCAGCCCACACCGTCGGGACGCCCATGCCACATGTCAAGCTTTACACCAACTGGTCACAACCTACACATGTTCAGGATTTTAACATAACAAGAGGATAAAGACAGCAGGTCGAGTCCCAGCTCGCAAGACAGTCCTTCCGTAGATTTCGACGATGGGCACCGCGTGCTCCAACAGGCCGCAGCAAACGCTGAAGCAAGCCAAATCAGACACTGAGGTAAGCTGGGTAAGCTGCACGAAGGCCACAGTAAGCGAAAACAACGCAGCGAACTACCGCGAATGAAAAAAATAGTTAAATCAGACTCGCGGAGAACCGGCCCATTCGCTCGCTGCTCCCACCTCTGTCTCCGGTGAAAAGAAAAAGTCAAAAAGACCGGGGATGAAGGAGGGTGTAGGTGGCAAGCGCGATTGTCATTAAGCCAACTCACTAGGTAGGCTTCCGCGTGTGCGGGAGCGCCATAAAGGCCAAATTAAGAAGGAGCCATTGCAGCCTGACTCTCAGTCCTCCACTTTCTCGCATACGCACACACAAACACACGCGTACTAGAGAACAGCAACGTACTTGGCCAAAGTTTTCCTATCAGTTGGCAAACCTCCAAGCCATGGCTTTTAGCGCACCGTGATAGAGTCAGGCGCATTCATATTTATTGAAGTGAGGGAAGAAGCGGACTAAGAGTTGACCGCACTCTCTCCCCCACCGTCTAGCGGCCGCCTAGCTGTTCGGACACCTGAGGTGGGGCATGAAACCTAGTGGGAGCGCGAACGCATACACCGACAGGGATTCGGAACCGAGAGAAAGTGCCAGCGCCTACCAGACCACAGGGACCATGGTTTTGCCGAAGTTCGTGCCACACACACCCATCACACACCACCTGCTCACAATCTACATCTGATCTGAATTTTAACACAACAAGTAGTTGATATAATGATTGCCTGATACGCCATTCGCAATAAATAGAGTATGGCAAAGACGGATGATTGATAATCACTCGCAAACCAACATGTATGCATGCATGAACTCTTTGAACTAATGATGAACAACCGTAGGTCCATTTATTACTTAAAATAAATACAAGAAGTACTATTTTTTGTAAAGAAAAATCAAAATTTCTTAATAATTTTCAAGTTTCGGAGACGTATACTAGCTATAAATTGGAACAATACAGCAAAATATTATCATCAGTTTAAAGGTTAACCATACTACTTTCTTTATATTGGATGAACTTCACTTTATTCAAAAGTTATATACATATATATTCACTCAGAAATGTGCGAACAACGATCGAATAGGCTTCCGAACTAAACAAAGTTCAGAGTTTCTCAGCGGAAGACTGCCTGCCAGGCCGATTCCGGCCAAGTCATAATAGCAGTAAAGGGGGCATGACAGCATTTGGGGGTAACTTGATACAGAACCGCTTTGGGCTTATATATATAGTAGCATGACTGAAGATGCAAGGTTCAGATAAATTATCCCGTTTCCCATCCCCCAAAGAAGATGAAGAAAATAAGGCGCCTTCATGGAGCACACTGTATTTGTGCTGACGTTTCGAAAACATGCTTGTTTCCATCATAGACCAACAGAAAGACCAGGGGCCGTGAGGTAGGCCAGAGCCAATCGGCGCCCAGCAGGACAGGCAGGATGTACGCGTAACCCACGCGCATAATACGAGACAATCGGTGAGACAGAACAAATCACTACAGGCAGGAACAACCACTCAACCAAACTGATGATGGAAAAAAGCATGTTTTTGAAACGTCAGCACCAATACACTGTGATCCATGAAAGTACCTTATTTTCTTTATCGGACTACAATTCATGAAATAGCGTCCTTTAAATTCCGGCATATTCTTGAACGTTTTCAGTGCCTTCAAGCTTTCGTCCTCAAATCCAGATTAGGCTCGATGCATATATTAAAACCTTTAAAATAAGCTATCCGTCAAAACGATTTACCCAAAAATGAGTTTTTGGATACAAGTTCTTAGAAAGATGGCCATGTGGGCCATATCTATAAATTCCTCCAAACAGCAAAACAGATTGTCGAGAAAAAGACTTCCGGAACAGCATTCTGATCTTGCTTATACCAAAATTAATAAAAAAGACTTTCTATAATAGGTTACCTTTTCAAAAAAGCATTCGAATTACATATACTGCTGACCCATATCTGTACATTTTACAATTTTTAGGGTAATATCAAAGTGAAAATTGAGACTTTGGCACTTTTTAACGATACCCCAAGATAAATGCTACAAGTTGGCTGGAAATGAAAGAACACGTTTTTTTCTTTTTGCATTGGAATATTTTCCGCCATAGTGGATTACCTCCAGACTCTGTGCTAAGCTTGCGAACGCGAAAAAGAGTAACCGAACTTTACTTATAGATTGCAATAATTATTATTCTTCCCTCTGTTCCTTTTCCAAATTACAAATAAGTTAACATTATAATGTACAAAAATGTTTATTTCTACATGTTTTAAATGTTTTTTTTTTCGCACTTTTACCTTCATATTCACGATAATATATGGGCAGCTTTGGCGAATTCCCAAATATTTTATGCGGTAAAACAAAATACGGTTAAAAATTTTCAGTTACTGCATTTTTGTGGCAAAAAACGTCACACTTTAGCGAAAAACTATTTTTTTAAATTGAAAGTGTTCCTTGTTTCTGAAAATAAGGGCGATTTTTTACATTTGTTTTCATTTGCATTTGAGCAGCATTGGACTAAAATTATCGGTTCTGGAAGGGATATAGTTTGACTTTCGTTCTGTCTTTTCGTGTTCTTCCATAGTACAAAGCACAACATACTGCCCTCGTATGCAACCATTATTTCCTGGTAAAATCTATTTTTTCATACAAGTAGGCACACCTATTTCTTCATAGGGGCAAGTCAGTTTGTGAAGCAGAATAAAATCAGGTGAACGTCAACACTTATAGGCACTGAAATCTCGACTACTTAACCGAGGCTTTCAAACATTCCTGTCTTATTATTCCTTTCAGTAGGCTAATGAGTGAGGCGTATACTCTCCTTTAACTCACCATTTCGAGAAATGATGTCTTTATCAGAGATAGGAGGTGCTTCGCGTATCAGAAAAGTTCTGGAAGTTGGACTTCCATAGGTTAAAGCAGAAGTAACTGATGTGTCATGAGATTAGAGAGTTTTTGTTTTACTCAGTTAAATATGCCTTGTAAGTAAGTTGCCACAACTTTCAGTAAGAGGCTAAAAAGCACGTTGTTTTTAGCGGCGAACGTGTTTGTTCTTATGTACTAATTTATAACTGTTGGGATACTTCTATCCCGCATTGGTGACTCCCTCTCGTTAACCACGCCTTCAATTTCATTTATCTGCTAACAGGTTCCATCCGCATCCTTTTCTTTTATTCCACTGGCAGCAATATTCTAAACCCTCCGATTTACTGGCCAAAATACGTTATCTTTTAACCAATACCAGGCCTGCACTTAATTTCTCGTGTTGCCCACGTCTCACAATGACCTTTGACCAAACACGTCATGACTGGCCAGTCTACCAGCCGGGCATTCATACGTTCGAACTCCCCGCGGTATGAACTCTCGATATCGCCCTTTAGTTGCACACGGTTGAGTCGCATTTCAATAAGATGCTAAAAAGCACCTTGTCATTAGTGGCCAACGTCTTATGTACTGGTTTATAACCGTGAGGCTACTTCGATCTTAGATTCCTGGATAGTCTACTTCGTATCCCACAGACGGCTGGCCGCACCAGTTACTCATATCTTTGAAACTTTGAACTTTCTTCACTCACGTGCCTAGGTCAGCTGAAGTTTTTGGATAAAAGTTCTTGAAACATCAAAGTTATTTCAATTTCTCCCTCATTTACTGCTTCCGCCATCCCGCAGCTACTGTGCACATGTTTGTACAATAACAGAGATTTTAGGTGAGGAATGCGAGTGCGTATAAAGCTATATTTTTCAGATGATTTTATTTCAGAATCAGGGATAACATGCAGTAGGCATAAGGCAAAGTATTCTTTCAGAATTACTCAAGCACATTGACAGATGGGTTTCGTTGGCTGGGAATCTTGACTGCTTTCCTGCTGTGAATAGGGACGCGCGTTGTTCATGTTTCCACTATGAAGGAAAATATGAAAAGGTGGGATGTCACATAAGCTGTCTTCACTAAACTGTAGAATAGTATTCACAGAGAAGGCTTAATATTTAAAGGAAACGGAACTTGGGGAAATTTTCAAATTACAGGCCTACTCATTCAGCCAGTGACTGTATTTGCTGATTAATACAAGGCTGAAAGGGATTTCGGATTTTAGTTATGACACAGCTAAGTTACTCTATTCTTCGCCCTGGTATTTTGCCGAAGCAGACTAGAATTAATCGTTTAGTTTCGTTGCTTAGACAGATCGTGTTTCCTTCGTTGCTTTTTTCAAAACTGACCAGGTGCATACCTGCCTTGTCCCTCAAGTGTGTTAACGTTTTAAATTTCATGAAGCACAGGCGAAAAAAAAAGATTTTGGCGATTTCAATTCTTTTGCGTTAGCCCGTATCAGATTAGTAAGGGGAAGATAGGTGAATGCTTCTGAGCTCCCTAATGGTAGCAAGGTGGCTAAAAAGTTCACTGATCGAAAAGAGAAAGAAAACGAATACTTCAATTGCACGTTTGCATGGGAAGAGCGAAAGCTAGTTGAGTCGAAATAGTAATAAAATATGCCTACTGATTTAGCAGGAGTAGTATAATAAGTATTATAAACTCTCTTGTATTTACTTTATCATGAGATAAAAAATCTTCATGGGTACGACTATAGAAAATGGACAGCTACCGCAGAGGTATGTTGGTAAGGTACTTCTCTGTTGCCTTTTGCCAGATCATCCAGCCCAATGGGACAGATGACACCAGGCCATTCAACTGACAGCTATATCCCTGTCTGTTCAAGGTTCATGCCAGACAACAATCCAATGACTTTTGACAGATGAACGTTGGTAGCAAAGACGAAGGGGGACTGGAATGACAATTTTTTGCTTATAAGCTGTTAGCAGCCAGGCGTACCATACCCCTAGTGGTGCAACACCCGAGGCTCGAACCCGCGATATTTTCAGTAGAAGTGAAGTTCGAGCCAGGGGTTACTTGTATTGGTTTAGATCGGTGAGCGGTCATTTAACCCAGGTAAAATGACTATTCTCAGTTATCGGCCGTAAGTTGAGTTTAAGGAGCAGTAACAAGGAAAAGAGGGCATTTTACTCGTATTTGGCATTTAAGCAGCGAATTTTGTCTGGAGACAAACATTCAGTATGGCCGGCTGCAAACAATCCTAGAGGAACGTTTATATATTGCTGGCGAAGTATGTCTGGTGATGGTAACTCCACGTTGGTATTAAAAGTGTTCGGGAATGTTTGATTCTTTACTTTTTAAGAATTTCACACTCCTTATATAAAGTAAGCGATCTCATAAAAGTAGCTCACCCTGGTCCATAATTGCAGACTAAGTAGATGGCGTTCCATCCGAAACTGGGGCATTCTTGCACGCCACATCCGACGTGCGTCGTCTCAGCCCACACCACCTATTAAGGCAGATGGAAAAGATCACAACAATAGGAGCTTTTCTAACTAGACGTAAAGAATTCCCATAACTAGAAAATCCTTGGTACCGCACGTGATTGAGCCATCAACCCAATCGACCCTCCCCCTGCTTGCTTGAATCCGTGCACATTGATCTGCCTCTGGCCTATCCTAGTTGCGCTCGACCGTTGCGTGTAGAAGCCAATATTTATTCTTGTTTTGATTAGATAGGTGAGCATTTTGTAGCCACAGAAACGATGCTCTTGAATCTGACAGTATCTATCTGCAAATAGGGTTTTCAAAGGCTCTGCCTATCTCGCTTATATATACTATATTATACTGAATTAATGATAATGTAAATGTACACCTCTATTTTGTGGACTTCTATGGAGGATATGACGGAGGTTTGGCCCACTCCATAGTTTTTAATAATTGGAGCATGGTGTAAGGAAAATTCATACAGTCACAAAAGCTTTTTCTGATAGAGACGGCCTTAAATTCTTGGGCTGCCTTTCAGATCACTGACTAGAAAGTTATTTGGAACTAATAAGGTCGTACGAGGAAGCGTGAAACCTCGCCACTGTCAGTGATTTTTCAAGTTTGAGAACACATTTTTGGCGAAGGTACGCTTTTGATTATTCATTATCGAACCCTAGGGCTCTCCTGGCCAATGAAAATACCTGCAGTGACTAGCCACACACGAAGTACAGTTTTGAAAGCTTGTCATGACTAGCTCAAGTTGAAGTGCATTGTGAACGCTTGCTGCTTCCGGCCTCTGTAACAGCCACTCACTGGTTGGCTCACAGAGGCCCTCGTATGACGACTGCCGAGCAGGCACCACTTCCGATGCCATCCGCTGGGTTGCGTGGGCGTCCGACGGTAAATTTCCTACTGCCTTTTCTCCCATTCCTTCTGCAAAGAATAACCTTTTCCTTCCTCTCTGGCCTTCGCAAAACTTCTCCTCTCCTAAGGAACCGGACCTGAAGATCGCAGTTACCAGGGTTTAACTTACTTAACCCCTTGTCGTATGGGTGACTTCCCGGCGTGATCTGATCTTGTAACTTCTGATTTGGCCTGCTGTCCCTGCGATAAACCCTGCAACTGTGCTCGTGCCACGTTGCAGTGATGGAGCAGAAACGTAGTGAAGTCTCAGACACCAACTTCCCTTTCCCTCCCCCATCTCCCCCTCCTTCATTTACTAATACGACTGGACCCCTCCACTCTGAATGCTCTCAATCCTCTCTCACATATGTACTGTATAATTTGGGTTTAAAATGTTGTTAACTTCTTTTCTCTCACATTATTGTAAAGACCTAAGGAGGTATAATTGAAAGCACACATTCGACAAAGTCGACTTCTTACACGAGTGTCATTGCTGTATTTCCAGGTTAATTTCACTTCGTTGGGTGCTCCAAGCGCACGAACCTAAGCATTTAAGCCTGCGAAAAGGCTGCTGACCATTTTTCATTTGGTGGAACGAAACTTCTTCAAGGGGCATATACATCTACCTAATGGGTACACATCAGCAAAGGGACGTGTTAGTTTATGGATAGGTGCAAACTGTGATCAGCCTTTACTTATGTATCCTTAAGAAGCAAGATTTTATGCCCCTCCAAATCCTTTGTAACGTGAAAGTCATTCAAAAATTAATGCGAGTATGCGGGAGACTGTGTATGGGTTTTGTGTTCTTTCTGCAGTCCCAAATAGACCGAACTAAGCACACGTGGATTGGTTGCCGAGGGGACGAGTGCAGAAGCCTACGGTATCGTTAATAAGTTTGACAATATTGATGTTGTAACTCACCATAGTAACAGCCCAAGTACTAGCTAAAAGGCACAAACACATATTCTGCCGCTGCTTGACGTAGCTGCGAGGCGTCCGGCTCCTCTGTGTGCGCCCCTACTTTTCCTGTTAGCTTTATAGTTGACATATTGGTTTTAAAATTGCAGTTTTTAATTCCCTTAGAAATTAATTTCTGTTCGCGGTATACTTCAGTATGTTTAAGGTCTATAGGCATAGACCGAAATTGTACGTGTAAATGTGACAATCTGTTTTTCGGATATCGTTTGAGAACTCTGTAATAAGAACCTCATTTGCCGTTTGCGTCAGGTTCGTTATCGTTACCCTTTCTCTAGACCAGCAAACAAATCAACCGCAGATGTCAGGCTTATGGAAGTTCTGTGTCGACTATCGAGTCAGGTTGTATTCAATAAATATCAAAGAAAGGACCAATCACATAATCTGGTAGACAACAGTTTAAGCACATGGTGCCGACGCAGGATAGGATGCACGCGAAATAAGTTTTACTGGCTTATCTATGCACTAGTAAAGAACGTGAACGATGTTCGTCAAACGTATTTACGACTACATC
The DNA here is from genome assembly GCA_036362985.1 of Ligula intestinalis. Lineage (NCBI taxonomy): Eukaryota > Metazoa > Platyhelminthes > Cestoda > Diphyllobothriidea > Diphyllobothriidae > Ligula > Ligula intestinalis. The sequence continues at coordinate 40,739,022 of JAYGXS010000001.1, read as the reverse complement.
GGAACCCGGTTTATCGGGTCATTCGTTAACCGAGTAAGTAAACTATTTTAGCCATATGTTGGAGGACGGAAACTGATTGTAAATTTTAGTCTTTTACTGTCCTCAGGAATTCGTTTCTAACAAGAAGTAAATGATTATATCCAAGAGGATGTAGAACCAGACAACAATTCAAAGTAAAAATTTGGGCAATGTGAAAATGACGAAATTAGCAGAATTTATTGACGTCATATAATTTTGCGGCCTCTTATTCAATTGCAAACGGTCACTGCCTATTAATAAGATAAGTTAACCGTCCACTTAAATGTCGACCAAGAGGGGCGAAATTTGAAAGGTAAATAGAGTAGAAGCCATTAGGCTTAGATGTAGGCGCACGGTGAGTGGTAGAGGAGGGGGGGGGTATTTGTTACATCATGGCATTTCCTGTTAGTTCATGTTCATGAATATGGCTAAAGAGCGAGGGCAGCGGTCAGTCCTAAGGTGGGCGAGGAGGCGTGAGAGGGAATGAGTGTATCGATCGTTACCACGGCAAAACGAGGTTGATCACGTGATCCACCTGCTTACAGAGTTCAAGTTTTCTTCGTACTGCAGCGGTCCGGTCGACGCCCTATGTACGACCTTACATGCAGTCTTTTGGTCGACTGTATGGCCAGTGTACAGTAGGGGCTTCGTGATTGAAGTCTTCTGTATTTTATTTTCCGCCCTGAGCAATCACTTCGGCATATCTTCAGCTGACCGCGTTGCCAACTGCCGTTGCGTGCGCCCAATGTATTTGCGTCCGCAACTACGTGTAAATTCGTAAACGCAGTTAGTGTGGCGTGCGTAGGCAAAATGTCTGTAGTTGGTCTAGCTGGAATAGCTGTTGTTGTGCTTAGGTACAACAATTTAGAGACAGGCTAAGTTCTTTCAATCGGGCGTCAAAGTCTTCGCTTTATCGCGTTGGATACATTATCACCCTTGAAAGGAAGGAAGATGCTCAGTGGCTTTTGGCACTAAGATTTCGCGGGGATTTTCGTGTCTATGGTTGCGATATTTATCGATGTATTTCTCTGGAAAGCCGTTTCAAAGACACAATTTCTTGAGAAAGCTCATCTTGCCATCGATCGTATTCGAAAAATATATTCGAGCAACTCTATTGAAAAGGCACAAAACCAAATTTCGTGTCATCTGAATTGGAACGAAACTGAAAGGTCGCGAAATGATATGATGCCAGTAAATTCTGCTAATCTCGTGATCCTGGCCTTGTTTTACCTTGCCGGGAAAATACTGTTTCAATTTTCTGTAAATATTTGGGCCGAAGTCCATCAGCCACTGCAAGGTGATCGCATAATATGCACAAGCTGCTAACAGGCAGCTAGCACATCTGTGGAGGTAAGGTTTGCTTTGCTTTCCTTACTCCTTGGAAGAAGGTTATCTGTCTGCTAGCCTTCAGCCTGTTTTCACAGCGATCTCATTTCTCAATCATAGAAAGCATTCAAATGGCTGTTATTTGTAAATTCATAAAGTGGCCTTAAGTATGCTTTCTAATTGCTTTTTTTATTCCAGAAACAAAGTATTCCTTGGGTTTTCCCATGGATAATTGTTTGGCAGGTTTATGCGGATGCGCTGTAACCTTCAACCATAGTACAAACACATTCCTGTGAATATTTGTCAATTTATACATACCTGTGTATAGTGGCCACAAACTCTCGAGCAGGAATTTGAACCATAGTTGTAGTCACTCGCCTCCTCGGTCCACATAGAGAAGCCTCTGGAAGGAAGAAGACCGAAGTTAATGGAGGAAAGTACGTCATACTGATGGCAGAAAACTTACACTGTAAGACTGCTGGCGAGTGCGAGATTCTGTCCAACCCACGCCCATTCAGCTGTCTTCCTCTGATCGGCTGAATTGTGCGAAAATACACAGCTGCTGGCCTGTGCTTGGGCCGACTCCTCCAAGTCACTGCTCCATTTCTGGGGGAAATGAACGCGATTCATGTTACTCAAATATAATCAGTAGGACAAATATTGTCTATGATATGGATGTGACAAAACAATGGTCAGGACGGAGCCTGCTTGAGCCCATATCACGACAATCCTTCAGAAGATATTCGATCAGAGAATGAGGATATTGTATTCAGCATTTTGACGTATGGCCGATAGCATCCCAATCTCAGGCCTGTATAGCCTGGTCATCATTGAACACTGAGGTAAACGCCACACCACTGGATCACTGATTCGTTCTCCTGTAGGTTGCTCTGGGAAATGCGCATTTTTTAATGTATGTAACATGCTCATTATGTTGGCGTTGGGTAGTAGACGACGTTCAACCTACGTGAGTGTGCATTACAATCTCTCTTGCCTTCTTTTGACACACATTTCAGACCACAGTTTATGTAGGTGTTTAGAACACCGATGTTGGTCGAGACTTGAATAATGCCCCAGCCTCCCAGGAATCACTTAAAACAGCTGAGACTATGTGCTTAAACTATAAATACGCAAAAAGGCCTTGTTCCGTAAAGCCAGAGTTCCCCTCAGCAATGAGGGGGAGGAAACAGTTTTCGATTTTGAAATCAGTCCTAGTCGAGAACGCTATGTCGGCAACAAAAACAAACGGAGACGGCTCTTTCGTGAGTGAAGGGAAAACTGGTGAAGGGGAAGCATGTACGGAAGTTGGCTGATACGATGAGTTCTCTGGCTGAAACCACCTTGGCGAAAACTGCAAAATTTATTGGATCCATAACATTTGTGGAGCGCTCATCAGTTGCAGCCACTCTAGTGCGTTACAGAGTAACGAATGAGATAAGATTTTCCATTGCGACTCCATCAGTTTGTAGACAAAATTGGCCATTCGTTACTCTTTAACGCACTAGAGTGGCTGCAACTGATGAGCGCTCCAGAAATGTTATGGATCGAATAAATTTTGCAGTTTTCGCAATATACCAATATCGTTATTAACTAAATAATTATGCGGGTTGGTAGTGCAGGTCGGACACGAATTTATCGAATACAGACGTATGTTTAGTAATTGAACTTCTGAAATGCTCAATGGGAATTTTCGCAAATCAAAAACAATCGAAAGGCTGTTTTTTGTTAGCATGTTGCCCGACGTCTACCGGCTCCGGTTTTTAAAAGAAATTATTTACAGGAAAAATTGAAGACTTCCAACTAAATCTGTGGATAAAGAGACTGAGGCTCAGTGAGTACTTGTCAGTTGACGTAGAAATAAACTCCCCTTTCAACGCTGCGTCATTGATTGGGATAGGACACCTCTACAGGTTGAAGGTATTTTGTAAGAGACTCAAAAAATCCAGCAGTAGAATATTTGATCGCTGAAACAAGAAGTTTTTTTGCCTGACATTTCGGATTCTGTGGAGAACCATTAGTCCTAGGTAACCATAGACTAGTGTGGCAGACAGAATCCGAAGCGGCAGGTAAATGAACTTCTTTTTCGAGCAATCACAGCTTCTTCGTCTGAAATGCTTTCTGAAACTAGTATATTCGCTTCTATTGGCACTCAAAAAATTGCCAAAATCACTTGGAAGGACAAAACATAACGGTAAACTCACGAGGTTGCCTAGATTTTGAGTGGGCGGTTGATTTCCTACCCCGCCGGAGGCCACCTTTTGCCTGAACTGATTGTGGAGATTCAACAACTGGGTTCTGTCGTTCTGCGAGACTTGGGAGAACACGGAACCAACGCACACAGCGAGGAGGACGACGGGAAATGCGAGCACAGTCATTGCACACACACCCACACACATCATCTGCCCTTTATATAAACCCTCGATCTCCCTCCCGCTGGAAAAGCTGCTTAAAAAGCGATGACCTGCAAAGCTGCAGATTAGTTCTGTCAATATTTTGTACATGAAAAGGACTGTGTTTAACAACTGGACTTTATTCTATCTGTCGGTGCAAGAGTACGCGTGAAAGTACAGGATTAAATGGCTCGGTCATGAGCCTAAAAAGTACTCAAAGTACTAGCAAATGTTTGGTACTGAAAAATGATTCGAGCTTGCGCATCAGATATTGCTGGCAAGCGTACTCCGCGGACGAAGTTGATTTTTTTACGAAAATGCAATGGCTAACCTACCTAGTGCCGAGATTTTGATGCAATGAGTTCTAATAAATACAAATAACGATGGATGCTTATGAATTTCACATTCCTCCCTTTTCTCATCAGTTTGTGTTTATCCACCGTGTCTGAACCTCTGAATAACTAAATTTGCAAACCAATGCAAAAGTTACGTGCTGAAGGTTGTTGCAGTGTACCAAAATTTACCTACTTTTTATTTTGTCTCAATATTACGTCTGTTCTTTAATAAGCAGAGACATTAAGGGGTCTCTTTTCCTGTGTGAGTTTTTCTATGTGCGCTAACATGGACTCCATCTTATTTCCTCAGCCAGGCCTAGAAATTAATGAATAAATCGTATCATCTCATCTAACTGACGCCATAATTTCTAAATTGAGTTTCGAAAACCATCCTTGCTTACGAGGTGCATCTAATTAGCACGTCTTAGTATTAGAGTCTGTTAGGGCCAAATATAAACGTGCTCGTTTTTTCAAAAACCTAATAATTTGCTACGAAATCTTAAATAAGACTTGATAAGTTTCCTGTTAACGGTGTTGACGGTGTTGATAGCGTATAAAGTACCACTCGCCTATTAAAGAAGTGCAGTCTCCGGGAGGACAGGAACCTCGGACGTACGAACCCTGTCTGTTGGCTTAACTGTGTGCCATTTAGTTTATGACACACCTACAGCAACTTGCGCAATCTTCATTGCTACCATCCCAGCCGCAAGCCCCAAAACGACTCAACGCTCTCCGTCCTATCCTGTCCTCATTGTAACTGCACATGCACATTACGTATCGGCCTCGTCGGTCACCTGCGAATCCATGGTACAGAAACTCACGAGGCAGTGTCAGGAACGTCAAACTACAACTACCGTAACCGAATCAGCTGTTTGCCCTGTGTATTTACATTCACACACTCCACCAGCCTTTCAGGGCCACACGCCTCTCATTGGAAACCTACGCTAGAAAACTGCCAGCTATATTCACATTAACACATCTCTCTTCTACATCACGCACGATCAAACAAAACACAACAAAGAATGGATTTTCAATCGGTACTTCTTACTGGGAAGGGTGTATGATTCTTGGCTCCTTCTAATATGGCCTCTCGCTACATCCGCGATTCAAGCCGTGGCGTGGGAGGCTGAAAATTTAGGCTTTTTTTCAGATCATGCCATCAGCCTATTGTGTGGTTAGTGGCTGACCAGTGGACTGGGAGCCAGCCGATGACGATTCGTTGTCACCCTCCAGATTTGGGTAATCCTGGTTTGCGCACCAGGGTGGCCAGGTCGTGTTGTGGTGCGCGCAGACAGGTTCGCCAACCCTGTCAACTTCTGTGCCCACCCGGCACCAGACAACTGACCGGCTCGGATGGTGGCCCGATGCTGGAGATGGAGGAAAGAATAGCATCAACGACTCAGCGCATGTTCTCCCCCACACACAATCTGACGCACTGGAATTTATTACGGTGGGATAAAAGCCGTGGCTTGGCAGGTTGTCAACTGATGGTGTAACTTGGACCGCGTGGTCAGCCAGGTGTTATTAGTTTGTGTGGAATGTCTGACTGATGAACAGAGATTGAGGATGCTATGGCTCCTTCCTAACGTGGCCCTTATGGCACTCTCACTCACCTGGGGTCCGAGCTGCCCCTTTTTGTTTTCTTGTTTGTGGTTGCTCACAGTATGTAGGCCTGCGCCCTATCCCATCTCCCGTCTTTTTGACTCTACCTTGACAATGGACCCAGGTAAGGGAATGGAACAGTGAGTGAGGCAAATGCATTGCTAGTCCACTCTCACTAAAATCCAGCACATGTCATCCCCTGCACCATCGTTCTGTGGAACGCACGCTGGATATCGTCGAACTGTCGTCTACAGGTAGAATTGTCCTTGGTACCAACCGCCTAAGAACTTTGTGGGTTTAAGGTCTGCTGCGTCCGGTATAATCCTGAAACGTTGAACATGTGTGTAACTGAAATCTATGCAGATGCCCATCCTCGGTTTGGTATACTACTAGAAACCATTCTGCTATCGAGCCATGCCACGCAGGCAATGTCACGGTTTATCAGGGTTTTCGGACAGTCGAGGACCACGGTCTGCGGGTTCTGACTGGGTTAATGCTGATTTCGTTTTTTTTGTAGTTTTCGTCCTTTTAGCATGATTAAAAGAACCGTCTAAATCAAAAAAATCCGGATAAAGTAGGGTTTAAGGTTAGGGTTGACATGAACTCAGGCGGGCAGCAACAAGTGGTATGTCCGTCGGTGGAAGAGGGACAGGCCAGTAAGCACGCTGACCTGCCAAAAATTACGACAGCCGCAAACGGGGACAAAGTTCACACAAGCCCCCCAGCGGTCAATCTCACGGACAGTCAGCAGCGAACAAGCAGGTCAAAGTTCGTGCGCTGAGCATGGATTTAATAACAGGCATGCAGCGAGGCTGAAACAGTCCCGGCAAACAGGAACAACCACCACGTTACTCTGACGATGGAAACAGGTGAATGTCCGAAACGTTAGTCCCAATATAGCTCGGTCCATTTCCTTGAACCTTCTACTTCTTCTTCTTGTTTGCGGGATGACGAAATCGAAAAGTACGGTTTGTTAGGTGAAATATATGCTCAAAGATATACTGTATAGGAAAAAACTTCTGCTTGCTTGATGCCACCTTTAGAAGCCTATGCTTCTCAATAGTATACGTTAGTGGACACTCATGAACAATCGACAAATCAACAGCAGCGTAAAATCGAGATCGTATTAGCACCTGTTCAGAAATCAACCTGTTTTCGGGCAAACCATATATTTACACACATGACAGTTCGACCGTCGCTTTCGACGATGTCCACCAGGCGCTTTAGCAGGCTGGAGAAACGCGATTACTCCCGCGGGATTAAAGTGAAATTAGACTTGCGGAGAATCTACCCCAATCGCTGACTACTCGCATACCGGGCCTGATGTCAAGACAAAAGTCGATAAGAACGGAGGTGGGGGAGGGCACAGGCGCTGTGCGTGAAATACACACCGACTTGTTAGGTAGGCCCCCACGTGTGCGGGAGCGTCATGAAGACAACATTAAGAAGGAGGCATTGCAGCCTGCCAGTCAGCCACTCCACATAGCAAGACAGACACCGGGCTGACGGCGACGTCCGAGTTATCCCGTTAGTCGGCAACCCCCCCCCCCCCCCCCCCCCCCCCAGCGCCAGCAAAAGGTCACCGCCTAGCTTATCGGTCACCTGAGGTGGGATGGGCATATTGCCCACGCGCGCCACAGCACGACCTGTCCCCTTGAGCCCCACCAGGATACACATAACCAGCCGATGAAAGGGAGCCGGCGCTCTCCGACTCTCAGTGTCCCTCAGCAAAACAGCAAGTTCAGCAAAACGTACACACATACACTAGAATGAACAAAAACGGATTTGATGAAGGCTACCTATTGGGCCACAAAGAATTAAGTGGAAGACAGAGAAAGCATCTTTTTAAAGTTTATTTTAGCCCTCAGCAACCAGTGGCATCTCGGACCATCATATACACGCCCGACCGCTAGAGGATTACGTTATTTTCTGAAGTCCTTTCAGTGTGAGCCCAGATGCGTACAAGCCATCAACCTGAGTTGTAGACCTGGCTTGGCTGACAGGCCGTGCCTTCTCATGCCAAAGAAGAGAATACCTACACATGCATATAAGATCATTTTACTTGACAGAATAGCCTAAGCTGAATATGCCAGTTCTCTCTCCGGGGGTGGGGAATAGAGTGTATCGCCGCGATCGTGGTAGATACGAAGCTGTCGGTTCCAATCCTTCTGACCAAGCTTTCTGGGTGCCCAGAATTCTTCAAAATGCCGATAGGCTGGTCGTCGCAATCCCTCTTCCTCCTCCACAGCCGCTGAATACAGCTCCGCCAGCAGTTGTTTCATTCCGGTCAAATAAGCTCGCACCTTAGCCTGCAAGGGATCCTGCCGTTCGGAGGCGTTTGTGTCCCTACTGGTGCGATTATCCAAAACTGCTCTCCTGCCTCTCAGTTCTCCACCAATGGCAGTCATCTGCCTCGAGGCGTGAGGTGGTCTTTGTTTCGGCAATCCCACCGACTGGCGCCTTATACGCATTTTTTCTGCTAGCCTGTAAGATGCAAGAATGTAAAAATAAAATACATTGAAACGGAACGTAGTATCACTCCGGGACTATTTTCCGTAATCTTTATGCGACGGCTGAGTTCTCCTTGTGGTCATTAATCCCCAAGTTACACGAACTCAATTTTGAGATAAGATTTTCACTAGGCTGGACGATAAAAGTTATATTTAAAGCTCAATACAGCACACGAAAACCCTAGTATTTTGCAGCACGGAACCGGCGGTGGCGGATGGGCATATCAAGGAAAAGAGAAAATAATTTTAAAACAAGAGCGTGTAAAAATAGAAAATAATCTAAATAATTATCTAAATAGCCCAATGTATGCGCGTGGTAACTAACATGAAGATAGAACCAATAGGAAACAACAGGTGTCAATAGTGCCTAATTGGATGAAATCGAATATCGACTCGAAGTCGATTCTAAATTGAATATATGCCATCTCTATATTGACTCAAATTTTAGAGATAAAAGGTAAGATAGGCTTTCTTCCTCATCTTGGTAAAATTCCTAATAGATTCTTAACCAAAAAGGTGCAACGAAGTAAACTAAAAATAAATTAAACTGAAAGCGAAAGTAAACAAAAACTAAACTCAAGCTAGGGCAGGAGTTACTAAGAATTCTGTGGAGGCTCATTGTTATATTGGATGGACTGAGCAGCCATGCTGGCTAACAAAAAGTGGGCGGGACTTGGGCGGGATATATGGGTATGAACTACTAGGATTTCCGTGCGGAAGTCATTCTTACATATGGATGTGCACCATACTTGGCAAACAGCTGACGCCAAATTAGTAAAGCCAATCATACCTACTTTTAAGAAATAAGTAGACACTTATGCGACAAATACACAGTAGTTAGATCTAAATGTAACTGTCACTTAACGAGAGAAAATTCTGTGGTTCCTTGCTCGAATCAGTATCCACACCAAAATTACTTCCAAGGATAGTATTCTTGGGCTCCCTTGTGAATTGCATACGGGTTTACTTCGTGAACAAAAACTGGAGTTTTGCTCAGTTGTGGTAATTCAGAAAGGAATGAGATAACAAATGTTTTCATACATTTTATTGAGTATATGAGGCCCCAAGAAGTCCAATGCAACGTTTGAAATACTCTCTAATAGGAAATTCATTCAGAACAATCGTGAACTACTGGGCTGCCTCGGGGTGATCCAAGCCCGTAATATTAAGGCCATTAAGTTTTAACAGAGGTGTCCAAAGGTGTATTAAGAAGCTGCCAAAAACACCTAGTAATATGCAATTGCTTTTTTGTCACGAATATTAATAACAGCAATAAAAGAACGTGATGTGTGTCAAATGAGGTTGTAAATAGCTATTTAACAGTGAGCATGAAGTGTATAAGCACTCAAGGGATTCCAAAATTCATACTCATGTGTAAGAAGTAGGTGGCGTGACTATTATTTCTTAAATAATGCAGAAACTCGTCCTTATAAGAAAACATAGTAAGGATGACTTTCACGGCCGCCTAAACAGGACACGGTAAGAGGAAACGTCCACAATGCCGTCCGCGCCAGAATTCATGCAACATGCCAACATATGCGAATGATTGATACTCCTTCGCTAATCGGCATTGAGTAAGGTTGCAATACTGATTAACGCGTAGAATTTTCGGTAGCTCAGTCATGATAGGATGCGGGCTTTTTAACGAGCTTCATTCTGACTTCGAAAAAGACAAGTGTACTGAAAAAGCAACTACTTAAAATTTCTGCGTTTTTGTCATTTATTTTGACTTCCTTTATAAATTCAAATATATTTTATAGAAAACATACACGAAAAAATATTTCTTTCACTTGTTTGGTAGCAAATTACACCTTCGTTTAATTTTATACTTAAATAAAGGGTATCTTTTGGTTTTCAGAAAGTTATCAAATTGCCCAATAATTTTGAAACCTACTGACTGCTTCACTTGAATTCAAGGTATACAAGCTGCGCACTGTATGCATTATGTTTAAGGTAAAATACGTTTTCGCCTACAGTTTGAGAAAGAACTCACATAGTTCTCATGAAATTTTGCAATAGAAGTGGAGCATGCTTTAAACCATATAGGCAGCATTAATAAATTGACGGATGCGATGTATTATGAATGAACACACCATAATCGTAAAAAAGCTCATTATTAGACATTTCTCTAAAACCAAAAGATACACTTTCCTCAAGTATAAAATTTAAAGGCGACGTAATTTGTTACCAAACGAGTACAAGAAATAATTTTGTCGTATATGTTTCCATAAAATATATTTGAAATTTATAAAAACAGTCAAAATCAATGATAAATACGCATACTATTTAAGTAGCTACATTTTACAGTACATAAATTTTTTTAGTGGTCAGAACGAAGCTCGTTAAAAATCCCGCATCCTATCATGACTGAAAAAGCTTCAGAATGGACGACATGATAATCAGTATCACAACCTGAGTCAATGCCGATAAGGCAAAGAGTATCAATCATCCGTAATCATCGACTTTTTATCAATTGTATATTATCCTTACGTCATCACTAGATAGAGGTTATAAAGTGATGATAAAAAGTTAATATAAATTTGACGATTGTGTCCAGTTGGGCACCACTGAGCCATTTTAATCATCATGCACAAATATTCTGTGGTTTAAATAAACTATTTGGGACCCTAAATTAAAATTTCATTGGGTTTCCTAAATCTAGCCTCATAGCCTATAACTGGCTGTCGAATATACACCGATGGATAAGAGACCAGCCCATACAACTTTAGATCCCATGGCGTACCCACGACCCCTCCGTAGGCCGAATTTTTGTCCGATCGACTGCTTATTTCGAAATTGTGATTGGTTCTGTAATGAAAATCTGACTAAATCCTTTTCTCGTGTCGTATGCCTTTGTCCTTTTATTACTTTGTTCAGTCGCGCAGGCGGGAAGACCTTTTCCCTATTTACTTGGGAGACTGTAATCTCAGTATTTCTGGTACATCAGTAAATCCACGCCATCTGTAAATGGCCAACTATGACCAACAAATCCAGATGACCAGGATTACAGCTCACTCCCTCTCGTCTACTAAATTAAGACATCGTGGTTGGTGCGCACTGAAGAAAAGGGGCAAGGAGCCTCAGTTGACAACCACAACTTTGGCCACGTGATTGAGACTACCTAAAATCTATCGTACATCCTGACTCAATTTAGATTGAAGTTAACCGGATGGTGGAAGTTCACACAGAGAGTTCCATCTGGAATAAAAGGGAATTTAGGCGGAAGGAAAGCCTGACAAAGAACAGGAAGACTGAGATGGTCACTTCTGGCTTTCTAGCCGTCTTCAATTAATTTTCCTGATCGCAACCAGCAGAAGAAACGATTCACCGCTCACTATCTAGGACCTAATTACGGCCCATGACCAGGGGACGCAAGTTTAGGGCCCCGGGGAACCACAAAAGTGAGCATAAGTAAGGATAACTGAGGACGGCTAAGAAGGCAGGAATGTCCATCGCACTGGCGTCCTTAAACAGCCGAATTTTCCACTGCCTGTACACACTACTTGACGCCGGTTCTGTATTAAGTGATTTTGTAATTTGTCATGCTTGCAGTCCAGGTTTTAGCTAAAAGGCTTAGATACGTGTTTTGCTGGTATTCTGCCGCTGCTTGACACAGCTGCGAGGGGTCTCCCAACTTTCCTTGTTTGCTTTCTGGTTGATATGATGGTTTTGAAAGTTCGCTTTTTAACTTCTTTAGAAATTAATTTCTGTTCACGGTATGCATCACTATATTTATGGTCTATAGGCATAGATCTATATACAGGAGAACATTACCGACAAAGACATGGGACACTACAATGGCCATTTGTGGCTTATTTGCCGTCATCAGATAGTGATACCCAATGCCAGTGTTGCTGCTGAAATTGCTGCCACCCTCGAGTTTCGAACTCGCGTCTCTCCGGTCAGAGACCAACGTCTTAACCATTGAGCTACGAGCTTGCAGTCTTGTTGGTATTAGATCGGATATATACAGTATCAGATACGCGTAAACCCATATAAAAATATACACTTACAATTTCGGTCTATGCTGAACTTTCAAAACCGGTATATCAACCAGAAAGCAAACAGGGATAGCTGGGGGACCCACTGATGAACCGGAACCCGCGCAATTATGTCAAGCAGCGAATGAAATCCGTTGAAATACGTGTATTGAGCCTTTTAGCTAGTACCTGGGTTGTGAAAATAGTACAGTCTGTCCGTTGGCAGCAGGTGTTTGTTACGCAGTGATGGACGGGTTTCAGCCCGAATATGCACTTACAAATTTAGCCTATGCCTAGAGACCTTAAATGTAATTAGGTATACCATGAACAGAAATGAATTTCTGAGGAAATTAATGAAGTGTTCATTAAGTGTTATCAAAGCGCTCCTTTACCACAAGTGTGATGCATATCAACCTAAATGTAAGAGGAATGATAAGTAAAGCTACGTGCATATGCCACGAAGCCACCATCCTTGAAGTTGTTATTAACGGTTAAGGTGTAACTGCAAAATGCATGTGAATTCCAGCTGTGCGTTGCAATTCACGTACTCCCTTGCAGTAATTTTCGAGACAGCTATATATACTTTTAGATCTCATGGATTTTCAGTGAGGCTGTCTACCATGTGCCAACCTTTTCGCCGTATTTTTTCTCATTATATAACCGAATTGATTGTCAGCATAAGTGTTCACTTTAGTTATTGATATTTAGAAAAAAGACAATGAGTATTCGTTGATGAACGTTCACCTGACCCCTAACGGAACTCATCTGTCCCGCTCTGCCTTGGGCCTTGACAGAGGCCCTAAGAACCAAAACGGCTAGTAGCCTAGGCATCTAGTATCACCGGCAAAGAAAAATGAGACTGGAGTGGCCAGTTCTGGCTTATCAGCTGTCGTCAGCCAGCCATTCGCAGACCCAAGTAACCGTCAGGGCCTCTGTCGAGGCCCAAGGCAAAATGGGACAGGTGAGTTCCGTTAGCGGTCAGGCGAACGTTCATCAGCGAGTGTCAATATCCCCTGACCTAAAACGGCGAGACAACGAGCTCGTGGCTCAATGCTTAGGGCCTTTGACTCTGGTTAAAAAGGTCGCGAGTTCAAGGCTCGGGTGGACCACCACTCGGATCTGGGTTTGTCTGGCTGACGACCACTAATAAGCCAGAAATGACCATTTCATTCCCCTTATCTTTGTTGGCAATACTACCTGTCTGCAGTGAGTATTATTTGTCGCTTTGAAGCCTTCAACTATGATATGGGGATCGTTTAGGCCACCGCAGTAATAGGAGCACCCCTCCTCTTCTACATAGAGGTGGCTATGCGATAAATTCTAGGAGGAATAACTATTTACATGTCGTAACCCTAACACTAGCCCTAACTCCAACCTTATTCTCACTCCTAACCCTACTTTCCCTGGAATTGAGCTTAAAGTCACCTCCATCAGGAGTGGTTCCTTTTCCCGTGGTACGTAAACGATCATGACCACGGGTGAGTTTTAAACGCCGGGTCTGAGTCAGCTAAAGTTTTTCAAGCTGGGATTAAAACACGAGTAATTAAACTCTGTGAACTGCTCTTAGGCTTATCAACATGTCAGGGCTAGTTTGAACAGGGATCTACTTACCTTTCCTGGAATTATACGCATGACCATCTTAAGGCGGGACGTTCCTATTTCTGTGTCTTGTTTAGGTGGCCATACAAGTAATCCTTAGCCTGCTTTCTCGCTCAGTGTAACCAGTTCAGTTAACACAAACAGAGGTAACGACTGAAAGGGATCCACCTACTGTTCACTCAGTTTCTGTGCCTTAGATGAGAGCCTCCTAATGTCCGGCAGTGTCGCCTCCGCCTTTCCGGCTGACCTCCTGATAACTTCAAGTCGCTCTCGATGCTCCTTCTCCAGCTTCCGCATCTGTGCCTCCAGGAGGTTATTGTCCCGTTTTCCCTGCACGTGCGCTTCGAATAGGCGCGAACGAAAACCAATGTGTCCACTCATGCTAACTCCACCACTGCCGTCTCCTTCGTGCGCTTTTCTTTAATGTCTGCCTGTCTGTCTGCCGCGTAGAACTTACCACTCCCTACGCGCCTACAGGCCCGACCTGCGATTCGTGTATGCTGGTACGCCTACTTAGAAGTCTGTTTCGTAATCTGACCTTAAGGCTTGGAACTAACTGCACAGCTAGCTAAGTGTCTCCTCAAGCGCCCGTATCTGTGTCCTTAACCAGTCAGGAACAGTGCATTGCTTTGCTAACCAAATTTGTGTGCCCCCCACCCCCGCCCCCGGTCCGGGAACGAGGCAGCCAGTCCCAAGAAGTCTTCTTGTCATGGACAAAAACTTGGAACGGTAGTTTGAGGGGCCGGATGTCGTCCTTTGCACCCCCCCCCCCCCCCCAACTACTTATCCAAGCGCCTTGAGAGTGTGGGAAAATGGATTGGCACTTTCCTCCCGACTCCCCCACCCCCTCCCCACCGCTCACCTTCAACTGCCATGAGACAGGAGTAGGGGAGCAGGGTATCGGCCCGCTGAGTTTGCACCCAAGAAAAAGCTCCTCTGCCTCCGGATACACGCACGTGCTAGCTCCGGAAAGGCGCCTAATGTCGGCGAGTGTGGGCATATTACGTGCGCCTCCGCCTCACAAGAAACCTTGCTTCCTGTGCGGACTCAGAGGGGTGTAGTGTCTCTCTTGGTGTTTGTGTCATAGTGTTTCTCCTTATTATGCCTTCAATATCCGCAGTGCTTTGCCCTATTAATCTTCTTCTCAGGATTCTCGTAGCTTGAGACGTAAAGGGGCACGCTTAAGTTATTTTCAGGGGTGAAAAATGCTCTTTTTTTCCTTCAGACCGTATTTCTCCCACCTTAAGTAGCGCAGCCGGAAACTCTCCAGGTCTGGTGGGGACAGGTAGGAAAATGCGCTTCCGTGATAGCACCTCGGATGTGGCCAAGCTTACCCGTAGGGCCCAACTGCAAGACTAGCAGAGAACTACTCTATATTGCAAAAGGGCTTGGATGCTCGCAGTTTACAGTAGATGATAGAACTCATAGAAAATCATGCTCCAAATTTGAGTTTACAGATCAACGCGAATTTGGTCTTGTTATTTTGATTTTTTGGGTGGATTTGAGGCCCCGAAAGCATTTTTTAAGGAAAACTACGTGTTTGTTCTTCTTTATTGAAGGATTTGCGTGAAATTGGAGCCTAACGAATGCCCACAAAATGTCCTAATCTGTTTAATATGACAGAAGAGCATGCATTGTTTTTGCGCATCGAATGTAGAGTATTCGGTGGGATTTTAGTATAGACCTGAAAAAACTTGTACACACACGTTTTAAATTCGCTAATTTGATTTATTTCAAAGTTTTACTATGTGAATTAATGTTGGTTTGCGCATGCTTATCAATTATTTGCATATTTGGACATTCTGCACGACTCAGGTCACCTACTGCAGATTAACAATAAACATATGCCTTCATCTGGTATGCACGGATAAGATGAAGTATTTGTAATCACAAGCCTGAACTGTATCGTTTATCAATAACTCTAGAGTTTCGCTGCATAGCACTTAAGATTAAAAACTTACCTAAGCCGTGTTTCCGACTTTTGAACATGTCTGGGCAAAGGTAGTCTTAGTAGTACACCGCACTCACCCCTAGTCTCAGCATTTTTTTACGGAAACGGTGATTATAGATGTTTTTGGGGGTGAGGTAATAGGATAGGCAGAGAAAGTAATTTGTAGAAACAAGTGGAAAGTAGAATTTGTTTCTCACGGCCGCTAGGAGTAAGTTGTCCCGCACGTAAATCGAAGGTGTGCGCGGCCCTTCTCGCCTCGGACTATACTAATCTAACGCCAGAACGGTAAGTTGGACCTCAGGTAAGTTGATGTAAACGACCTACTAAGCAGGAAGTTCAAGAAACCTGTATTTTGATAATTGGGTTTTTCTGCAATACGTCAAACGGCAATGCAGATTAGGAAAATCTACAGATATAAATCAACAACATTTCTAAATACAATAAAATAAAAATTCATATAACAGTTATTTAAGTATGTTCCACTGCCTACGCTAAGCCCTATGAGCACCGTTTCCATAAGACAAACGCTGGGACTAGGGGTATATGAGGTGCACTAATTAAACTGCTGCTGCCCATTTCTGAACGCTTTACTCGGTGTTTAAAGAGTTTTAGTGATATACAGTAAGTCCATGAACCCCCAACTAACCGTCAGGTGACAAACTTCCCCTCCGTCGAGTTCACCAAATGGAGTTTACAGAGACAAGACTAATGTTTCTAGTAAGGCAAGCACACAGAGTGAACAGGTCATTCCTCGTCTCCTAAAATTAAGCAAGTTGCGAGGTCCCGGCAAAAACGGGCGTCCGTCATAAGCGGCCGTGGCTGGCAGTTGGCCACGTGGACTGCTCATCAATCAACCCTATCTTTGAAGCTAGGGGGGTCAGATGGAAACCTGATAAGCATATCATGCGGGTGTTGGTGCGGGAACCTAATAATTGAGTAAAAAGCTCTTATTTTTTGGCTATTTTGGCGAAAAAAAGGCTGCCTCTACAGTGTCCTATTCTGTGCATAAACACTCAGTCAATTCTATCTGAAGGTGCGATTAAGTCTTACTTTCAATGTAGCATCCTTACTAACGAATTGGACATAACCTTATCATATTATTCCTTTAATGCAGCCTCCATTAGATGCAACGGAAACTTCAGATGAATACTCATCAATAATATGCAATTTATTTTTATCATAGCAAGCCTCATTTAGAGATAACTGGGTGAATTGTGTAGTATTCTGGTTTTCAAGCATCCTTCCGACCGCCAACTTTATTTTCTACGCCCGGCAACCTCTTTTTAAGAACCTATCTTGTTAAATTCCTTAGGTTTCTGCCTCTTTAGTTCCTCCGAGTAAATCAGAAGTTAAAAAGTCTTTAACTCTCTGACCTTGTTGGCCGATGAACCCCAGCATATCTTCGATATTAATCGGGTCTTAGAGCTTGTTTAGATAAGGAGAGGGAGGGCTTTGAGCTTTCGAACGCGTACTGGAGGACATCCTCAGAGCTTGCCACAAAAACCCAGTAAGCGGAATTTCGAAAAAAAATCGGCTAGTGGACAAAAAATAGGACAGTTCGATTGTCGATTCCGTCGAGGTCCACCGTGTGCTCCACAGAATGTTGGTGCAAGGGGCGGAGACTTGCGCGTTGATTATGTTTAAGTGATAGTAGACTTTCGCTGTATCTACAACACTCCTCCTTCGTCCAACTAAATGTACCCGGTGTCAAGACAGAGTGAAGAAGACCAGTGGCAAGATCAGGCTCAGGTGGGTGTTGCGGCCTCAGTCTGTGCCTACGCGTGCCACCAACGCTCCCCCCCCCCCCCCGCCCACACACACACGACGACGACAGTTCCCCCGTCGATTTCTACGATGGGCACCGCGTGCTCCAGCAAGCCGCAGCGAACGCTGAAGCAAGCCGAAGCAGACTCTAAGGCAAGCTGGGCAGGCAACACGAAGGCTGCAGCAAGCTGAGCAACGCAGCAAGCTACCGCAAACGAAAACAACAGTTAAAGCAGACTCGCGGAGAATCTGCCCACTCGCTCGCCACTCCCACCTCCGTTTCCGGTGTAAAGACAAAGTCAATAAGGCCGGGGATGCAGGAAAGTGTTGATGGCTGGCGAGAAAGTATTTCAACAGGCGCTCACTTGACTCAGCCAGCTCGCTATGTAGGCTCCCACGTGCGCGGGAGCGCCATAAAGGCCATATTAAGGAGACATTGCAGCCTGACTCTCAGTCCTCCACCTCCTCCCATACACGCACGACAGTTCGACAGTCGTTCTCAACGATGTCCACCGCGAGCCACAGCAACCTGTAGCAACGCGGTGACTTCCACTGGATTATGTTGAAAATAGACTTGCGGATAATCTACCCCACTCTCTGACCACCCTCATATCCGAACCCCATGACAAGACAATAGTCGATAAGACCGGAGATGAGAGAGGGCGAAGGTGGTGTACGTGAACACACTCCAACACGCGCCATAACAATATCGCCTTGCTAGGTAGGCTCCTGTGTGTGCTTGGGTACCCTAAAGGCCACGTTAAGAAGGCAACATTGAGCCTGACTCTCAGCCCGCAGTAAGCCCCTCCACACAACAGGACACACTAGGCTGACTGCGGTGTCCAAGTTATCCCGTTACTTGGCAACCTTGCAAGCCGCGGCTTTTTGGCGCACCGTAGTAGCTTCGAGTGCATCAGATTGTTTTCAGTGGGGAGGAAAATGTGCTGAGGGTTGACCTCTCTGTGTCATTTTTTTAGCTGTTCTCTTCACTGCTGTGCTGGAGTGGAGTAAGAAGATGCATATGCAACTGGGAGCCTCCACCGCCCCATGACTTCGACTTCAGTGGTCAAAGCAGATGTGGGCTTGGCCTTGCACTCTTTCTTGCAACTCCCATCTTGTTGTGTTAGCAAAATTAAGGCTTGTTGTAGGTATAAATCGGCATGCGGCTGAATCTTCACCTCAGTAGTCACACCTATTTTCATACACCGTTGACGTAGCCTGTTTCAACCCCACCCCCCGTAAGTGTATGCGGGATGGTATTAGTAGCTACAGATTGTTCGCCGCTCAGTTAAACATTAATGATCAAAACGAAAAAGCTGATGAAGGTAGGCACCCCATGTCCTGCAAAAACTTCCAGTAAGCAAGGCCAATAAATGCACGAAATTAATCGCAGATTGTCGACACAGAAATGACCAACTTAAGTACGCACTCCAGTGTCACTTTTCTTTTCACTTTGAGAAGACTGAGATAAGTGCAGCATCTTCTTTCAGCACTTTACTAATAAGTGTATATGTTAGCCATTGAGCTGGTGTCCTAGTCCGCACAGACCTTAAATTGTAGGAGGGGCCTCAATGCATGTATCCATGTATCCATGTATCCATGTCTTAGGAGTTTGACGGCAACAATAAGGTTGGTCTTCCCACTTTGATACTCCTAGCCCATCGTCTCGTGGTTACTTTTAGCTTTAGTAGTTTTGCTTCAGTTTCAGTTTAGTTTAGCTTTTAGTTTGTTATTTAGTTTTTCGGTTTAATCCTACTTTGAGTTTACTTGAGTTATATACCACCAAAGTTAGATAAATATGCTTAAATAAGTACTCTATATTAAATGAACTAAACTAAAGTATACTTAGCAAAGCTAACTGAACTTAAAGCTAAACTACTCTGAGCTAAATAATAAACTAAACTACCGCTTCGGTAAAGCAAAATTCTGGGGCTAGAGGTATCTCAAGTGGTAGACCAACGTTACTGCTACTAGGGCGACCAACTGCATCAAGGAAACCCCCAGCCATCGGTTCATATTTTGGATATTGGGAAAAAGTGTGATCGATGAGGATGGAATATTTGGATACCCCGGAGGAAGCGTCGTAGTATGCCCCTGTCAGTCGCAGTATGGTAGGATACAGTGGTCTTCCATACTGATTAAAATTGGGGTGATCGACTTCCCCTTTGGTGCACAGCTTCCCACGCATTGTACAAAATTGAATACTTGACTTGCTAACTTATATCGCACTTGGAAAGAGGATTTACCTGACCAAATTAGGTGGTACCGCTGTAGAATTTTCGCAGCGTCCCAGCTACGTCGCAAAATCAATGTATACTTCTCTGTAAACTTACTGGTTTCCTAGGTCTTGTCTATAGTCCCATGGCCTTACATTTAGAAGTTTCTTCGCTCGCAATCGTTGCAAGACAGCAGCTGGCTGGTAATACACCGTAAGATGTTAGCTATTATGTTTTTTGATTTGAATCATTTGCGGTTGGATTTGCACTTATGTTTTCGGGGAGGGGGGGGGCGGAGGTGTGCTTCTGGTTCCCATTCTGATAAATATCTTCAAACCGTCACAGCCCTGGTGATCGTTCAAACTGCTGCCATTTGTTTTCTAGCATCGTGTTCGAGACACCTACCTGTGTTGCCAGGCGGGTAGGCCTGGAACTGCCACCTGCCCACGTCAGACGAACGTTTGTCTGTTGATGGATTAGGAAACAATTGACTGTGCCAGCAGGCTAAGAATGAAGTCGGCATGTGTGAACTCCCGCCCCTTGGCATGTCGAATGAGCCGTCATCTCTTTGTTCCCTATCCTACAGCCACCCAAATGACCTGCCCCTTCCTCTCCCCCCTCCCCCCACGAGGACTAGACGTCAGGTGACGGTTCCCCCGTTAGTTGTCCTTACAACCTTACCTCCTCCCACAGCCTCCACATCTAAGAGCTCTCTACTTTTGCCTTCGGGTATAGTTTTCTCTGAAATAACTCGCCAGTTAAAATTAGGTTATTAACTTACCTATGTGCATTCAAGCGAAGACTGCAAAGTTATGTTAAGTGGACTTTATTTCGAAAGTATTATTCCAACCTTTTCAGTGAAAAATTCTTCCATTCACGATGAATAAAATTAGGGACACAAACCACATAACAGTGGAAGTTCACAAGCGACGCATGCTTACTGAAGACTGAAACTATCCACATCATGAAGAATCATCCGTGGACGGCTTGCAAAATATAGGCCAAAGTAGACTTCCTTCAAAAATATACTAGTACCACGTTCTAATTACTGATGTATTTTATTCTGAATAAACAAAGAGGGCAAAAGTAGTTTATGCAGCCCCACTTATATATCCCTAGTCCCAGCATTTTGTCCTGCAAAAACGGCGGTTACAGAGTTTTGTGGGGTTGAGAAATAGGATAGGCAGAGAAGAAAGTTTTAAGGCGTAAGTGTAAAGTGAAAAAATGTAGTCGAAGTTGCTTCCCGCGGCCGCTGGGAGCAGGTTGTTCTGCATGTAAATTGAAGGTAAATTGAAGGTCCGGAACGGTAAGTTGGACCACAGGTAAGTTGAAGTAGACAACCTCCTAATCGCAATTTCAATTTTTCGGGAAATTCAAGAAACCTGCAATTTGATAATCGGGTTTTTCCGCAATAATTTCAATGATAATACAGATTAGGAAAATCTACAAATATACATCAACAACACTACTAAATACAGTAAAATAAAAATGCATTTGGCATTTATGAAAGTTATTCCACTGCGTTTTATAATTTCTCGCCCATAAAACCCGATAAACACCGTTTTCGTAGGAAAACATGCAGATTGTATGGATAAATGTGTGGGGCTACATAAGCTTCTGTTGCCACAAAGAGGGACAAAAATCATTCTATATTCTAGAGGGAGTGGGCCAACCGATACATACATGCAGAGGCAAATTAATATCCGAATTGCAAACGAAGAAAAATTAAAGATTCAATTTAAAAGCCCGTTTAAAATAAAGAGTAAAATTTTTTATACTATTTTCACTTCTCAAGGATGAGACAGATTCAGAGGCAGAATGTCCTGCAATCCATTTTTCAGGTATGAAAATACAGTTTCTTATGCTTCAGTTGATTGCAGCCAGTTCGAAGTTGTGCATCAGTTTTGGGGTTGAACCCGATAGACCTGGGTCCGACGACCCATCTCTAAGGCTCGGAACTAGCTTGTTGCGACGAAATCAACTTTATTCCATCTAAATCATTCGATATCACTTGTGCTTCCCTGAAAACCGCATGGTAAGCCTGGTGCATATTCACATTGTCAGCTCGACTTCTAACTTGGCGACTTAAACAACCTCTCGTGGTCTGCTGATCGTGATTCGACTATCAGAGAAGGGAGTTAGAACGTTCTGAGAAAAGGGGGGAGAGAGAAATATGCTTTATTTTGAAAGTAAATATTCAAAATTTCCGCAAAAATAACTCAATTCGCGGAGAGCACGAGATAAGGTAAGGTAAAAGGTCATATTTTATTCAAAGTTTAAAGTTTTACACGATATCCACATCTGTTATGAAGACAGGCCGGCTTTCAGTTTCTCAGTTTCCGTTTCTTTGCACGTGAGTTAGCTAGCTAGGAATAGGAGTACGGAATGCTGCTATGCCGATCTACGGCAAAGCATATGATGGAAGCTTCGGTGCATACTACGGGAATACTCCGCAGCCATCACTTCAGAGTGGAGAGGGGGAGCAACCTTACTCAGGTTGCGATCAACAAATTGCTTGACCAATTTAAAGTGCCGCTGTATCGTAATAGCAGCTAAAACACAGGAAACACCGGCAGCTTAAGAGAACATTCGGAGGCTACGTTTAAAAACGATCAGATATTTTTGATGTGAAGGTGGAAAAATAACTGGAGAGCAGAAAAAATGAGGGGGAGAATGCACGCATCTGTGAATCACCAGATTGGTGCTTGCGGTGTGCGATAGGAACGCAAACGGTGGATATACTATAAAAATTTACGATTTTTTGTAAAACGGCTTTCAATATGAGGAGTAACTGAGAGGTAAGAGACCAGAGTAACATCAAGGTACCAGAGAGAGGATACCTTATCGGACAGAAAGTCTATGGATTCGGGACTGGGAGAGAGTCGCAATCGAAAAACACGCTGGACTGTATTTTGGTCCTTTAGTAGCAGGCCATTTGCTGACGACCATGCTGAGGCGTGATTCAGGCCATCTTTCAGTACTTGAAGATGTGTTCGACTTTTGAGAAGATGAATAAAAACCATACCATCAGCATATTTAACGTACAAACATTCATTTGATAATCCTAAGTCGTCAGTTTGGAGGGAGTAGACGTAAGGGGATAATATAGACCCTTGAAGAACTCCACAGTTATTGGGAAGGACCGTGCGTTTTTACCTGCCACACTGAATGAATTGGA
This sequence comes from Ligula intestinalis, assembly GCA_036362985.1. Taxonomy (NCBI): domain Eukaryota; kingdom Metazoa; phylum Platyhelminthes; class Cestoda; order Diphyllobothriidea; family Diphyllobothriidae; genus Ligula; species Ligula intestinalis. Next base: position 40,716,153 of record JAYGXS010000001.1, on the reverse strand, counting down.
CGTGTGAAGTAAAATAGTCCCCAAGCTTAGCGACAGCCCAGCCGGGAGGGCTGCATGCGGAAGTTTTATTAGGAAGAAGATGGCGCGGGAGAAGCAGTCAAGAAAAACACATACCTATGCACGGCCGGCTTTATCTAAATCTCTTAGAGCAAAATGGACTATCAGTTTGATTGATCGATGCTCATATCGGAACTGGCACCGCCTACATGCATGCGGCTACTCAACTGGTCAAAGGGGTTCAACCATGACCAGGCCTTTCGAGAGTTTTGTCATTTGGAGGGTAGAGCTGAATCAATATCCAGCACTTGCTTTTTGAGTTTGTTGGATAGAAAATGAGGAAATGCACTAAAAGCGATGGGCATAAACAACGTCAGTCAACAAACTTAAAATGTTGACTGTAATAGGATTTTGGAAGCCTGACAACTGCAATCAGAAAAGAAAACTTACTGCCAAAGTTAAATTGTCCCCCATCTTACTGTTTTGCCTTGCTGGCACGTTAAATTTGCGGGGATCGTGAGCTGCATGTGAATTAGTTTAAAATTCCTTTGACCCAATTGTGAAAAACTCAGCGGCCTTGATAGAATTAAAACCCACGCCAGCAAGGCGAGGCTTTAGCACAGCCGACGCTCTAGTCAACTGAGCTACTGAGGCCCCAATGGGAGCCATGGGTTTAATGACACCGGGGCCACCGAGTTTTTCACAACTGGATCATAAAGGACAACACACTCGTCAAAATCACTAAAAGGGCAAACCTCGGTGTCGTCCACAATCATCAGGTAAAGATGAGACAGCTGGTTAGCTCATATTCCCATTTGCTCTGTTAATTGCTTATTATTCAACTTCTGATACAGTTATAGGATATATGCATTTTAGCTGATTACGGAGCAGACTGCTCTCCTATTAGGCAGAAGACGTTCTTTAAAATCTCAAGATAGGATTAGACACTCCAAAAAGTCAAAAAGTTAGTCTGAAAACGGCAAATGGCACCATGCTACATACAGACATGGTAAAACTCCAGCTATAACTTAATAACGTTTCGGTAACCATAAGATGACGCAGCCTGTTGGATAGATTTACGAGGGCAAAAACCTAGGAAATCCCTGATGTATTCCAGGCTTCAAATGTGTAGCTACTCGGAAGAGCATAAATCCACATTCACACTCCCTGTTGGGATCGAGGGGATAGGAAAAGGAATTCTGTAAATTCCATGCTAGAGCTAGATACTGTAGTAAGCTTATAGGTAGCCTATAGACGGCAAACGGCACTACGTTAAGACATAAAGGCATGGTAGAACGTGTGGTATTATTTAATAGTGCGTTGCTTAAATCATAAGCTAATCATTAACCTCATACACATTGAGAGTCACAATAGTTGCCGACTTCCTAAAAGTAAACATAGGCCGTATTATGGTATACTATTTACTGGTATTAGTAAGCATGATCACTAGAATTAGCACTTTGTCATAGGCACGTACTTATAGCAGCAGTATCCTAGTCCTCGCAGTTCAAACCTAGTAGAAACGGACACAGCCTGATGGATGGAGTCCAGAGGGTGGACACCAAGACAAGCCCCGATTTGCTCAGGATCTCAAATAGTTATATACTCAGAATAGCTTAAACCCAGATTCTCACTCCTTCTTGTGATCAAGGAAATATAAGCCCCAGCGTGATTTTTAATCCGCGTCAACTGTGACTTATAGCGTCAGAAATAGTACCAGTACTCATAGCAGTCAGCTACATTGCTAGCTATCAGTAGTAGAAATCGGAGTAGCAGTATCAGTCTCGGTCTCCTTGCGTCTGTCTTGACACCTACTTAAGGTGAATTATGGTAGGTAGTGGGCTAGTACCTGTACAAAAGTCTACTGTGTTTCTGGCTTGTATTGGAGAAAGCGGCCAACGCCCGATCCAGTCTCGTCTTCTTGACCCATGGTGTAGGTGAAGAGTGTCTTTGACGCTGAATACGTCTGCTATCACTTTAAAGCTAACCCCTCTGGCCAGTCACAATCACTGCACCAACCTATTGGTGCATATAGTGGAGTTCATCGAAATCGATTGTCGAACAATCAAGCCCCACCCAATGGATCTGATTTTCGCTTTCTTCCCATAAGACGGATCGCACGCCAACTAAGTGGGTGTGCCATAGACGCTATATTAAAAAGAAGCCATTTAAACCTGACTCTCCATGGAGGACCGAATTGCCTCCTCAATTGGCAATCTTCGAAGCCACTTCTTTTAGTGTCCGTGATAGACTCAAGCGCGCTATATTGCTTATGATAAGGAACATTCGCTGACTCCCCAGGTGCTACCTCGCTCCCCATCTCTTCTCTTTTTCAAGCATCAGTCTCGAAGAAGAAGAAGAAGAAGAAGAAGAAGAAGAAGATGCGATCACTGGAACAAGGACTTTATTTTCCTGACGTTTCGAATTCCGTCGGGAATCCTTCGTCATAGGTTATCGTAAACAGGTCTTCCGTCAGAATCCGTTACCTGGACTGGGTGTAAGTGTTTGACAGTGTTTAAACAATCGACGTCTACGTTTTCCACACGCTGCCCCCGCAAAACCTATTTCACGGTTCCCCAGATCACAACTCAGGGAAGACAAAATAAACTGGAAGAGCATTACAGTGGGAAAATGAGTTGTGCAAAGGCTGCGTCACGCGCCAGTTACCAGCTGTGTCCGTGAAATTGGGATCATCAACGACGAACTATGACGTCCAATCGAACTAACTAAATAATGCTCATGAATGCTATCCCAAATTAGGTCAACAAAACGCAGGACAGTGGCAAAGTAATAACATTTGTGCCACAACCATAATTAATTTCTGCAAGCCCATTCCAAGAATGAAAAATGGACACTTGGAGCACATGTATCGTTTTGAAGAAGTGGTATAGAATATTAGGGCAAATACTCTGGTAGGAGATGGAGAACCGCACCTATGGGGTTAATGCTCAAGGTCGGCCAATAGGATAATGACCGTTTCTGACTTATATTTAGTTGTCAACTTTGGGCTTCGAGAGCGGGATGCCATTGAGAAAATTTTTTACTATCAAGTTACAGGAATATGGTTTCGGATAAAATCAACCATGACTGGAGGATGGATAAAAGGATTTTTATTTTGTCTTGGAGTTCCCGATTTTGGATCCATCCAAACTGTCATAAGAAGGCCGCCAACCAGTAGTTAGGACGTGTTACTGATATGAGAGGCTACCATGTCTAGTTTGTGTTGCATTCAACGTCGCGGGAACGAAAATCCTGCAGCCTGAACCCGAGTTCTTTGGTAGTTGATAAGTTATTACTTTTAGTGCGAATAAGACTCCCGAAAAACAACTCAGGATCCTCTTCTGGATTGGGATGTGACCGACTAGCATTGGACATTCCGGCCTCCCTCCTCTCTGTGTGTGATCTGTTTCCATTTTAATTGGATGAACTTGACGAAACTCCATCTGGTACCTGCCTTTAAGCTGTCTCAACTCGCAAGTGTGAGTGACCAAAGGGGACCTCAAAAAGCAAGAGTTGCCAGTTCTGAGCCACAATAACCTTTAAAATAGTCTTATGGTTTCTTATTTTAGCTTAGCTCTAAAGTCTCTTTTCCAATCTTGCTTCTCTGCAGATCTCCGAATAGGGCAGATCAGTCAACAACGGGGCTTTTGCATGTATCAGAGTGTTTCTAACCTTTTCGATTATCCCCTCTCACTTACAACTGGAGAATGACAGGACAGAGACTAATCTTGCATGATATTGCCTTCCGAGTCATGTCTTCGACTACTTATTTGCCGGTTCTCCGTCATACTATGCTCCTGCTCTGCTCTGACCTTCTGAACGGTAACCTCACAAGAATTGGTTGATCTGAATCTTTAACTGAAAGGATAGTACTTAACGAAAACCAAACGAAAGCTCAGAGCCCACTCGACGACCAAGATTCGTACAAGACATATCCAAGCACTGAAATAAAACATTTTCTTACCCAAATGAAATAAAGTATGGTAAAACTCAAAGTATACGATGCAATCACGCCCAGCGATTGGTTTTCCATGAACCCAACCGACACAGCCCCAGCACAATTTAATGGTCTGTCGAAAGTTCACAAAGAAAACATACGCTTAGGCCAATCCTCTCCCTTCTTGGCACCTCTACGTACGGGTTCGCAAAATTTATGTTTACTCACCTCAGGTTCCTGGCAGTAGGCTTGACAACAACCGTTGGAGCTAGATGAGTCCATGGTATACTTTGAAGTTGTTTCTCTCTTTACCTCTATCCCATCGCAACTAGAGATTGATGTTGTGAGACAACTTCCAAACGAACGCTACAATGGGAACGACTAACCCTTGAAGTCTGAACATTTTCTCGAACTTCTACGATATTGCCTTAAAACCTATTTCACATTTGGTAGACAAATGTTTAAGCAAATTAAAGGCACTTGCATGGGCTCCCCTTATCAGAGTGGATTGCTGAAGTGGTCCTCGAACGGATAGACCACTTGGTCTTCACCAAGTATCGACCGAAGTTTTGGGCTCCTTATGTCAAAGACACTTCCGTCATTTTCACGAACATTTGGCATCGTGCACCTCAAAGATTTACTGAACTTGGTTGATCCAACTATTCAATTCACGGTGCAGTTTGAAAGGAATAAACAACTAACTTTCCTTGATGTCCTTGTGCGCCTGTGTTCAACTTGGCTACTGCAAACTAAAATATTCAGAAAAGTCACCAGCACGAATCAATTACCACATTTCAACAAAAACCACCCCATGTGTCACAAAAGTACTTGCGGTTGTACTATTCCCCGAAGAGCTGAAGCACATTGCAGCGCTCTAGCTGACAGAAGAGTTGAACAACCGTACCTTCACGAACTCTCTCGAAATAGTGCATACCCAAACTCATTTATTAAACAAAGCAAGCTCCAGATGAACAGACGGCGACCGGTGCAACAGCAACCCAAAGTCTGGAGGACCATTCCCTAAATAAAAGGAGTTTCCGAAGCAGTCTCACGACCGTTACAAACCGCTAGAGTAGGCATAGCCCATCAACCTCAGGCGACAATACGCCGCCGTGTGGTGCAACCTAAATGCTGATTGCCCCCTACCAAAACATCTGCGGTTGTCTACAAGATACGTTGCAACGATGGTGACTGGAATTATTTTGGAGAAACAGGCTGGAAATTGCAGATCCCCCTACCGAACACAGGCTAGCGGCTCGGAGACTAGACCCAAACTCTAAGCTTGCAGCACACATCAGAGAGACCGACCACGACTTCAATATTCAAGGAGTAATCATGGTAGGCCGAGGAAGCTCAAAGGCCGAAAAGTTGATACTTGAGGCATGGTATTCAGATGCCAACTCTGCCAACAGGCATCTAGACCTCCCTGCGGCCTACAAAGTCTGACGCTATTACGTGAGCAGAGGACGGAGCAAGGCCAACCCGAACTTAAGAATTACAAGCGACGAAGAGCCCACAACGAACTGACCAGAAAAGGAGGTTGGAACATCCGGACCCTCTACCGCGGAGACAAGGCATGACACTAATTACTGTTTATAACCCCGACCGATCCCCGACCATATTGACAGTTAATTAGCGTACACCACTATAATTGCCCCTCCCCCATCCCTTTTGATTGATGTGTTTTACCCCTTGACGCCCTGATGACCGCCGACAGTAGATTAGCCTATGGCCGCTATAATCACCCTTCTTTAGGTTGCCGCTTCTCAGCTCTGAAGATGGACTCTTGTAAGAGTTCTAAAGCGCAGGATAATAAAGCAATTGATCTGGTGCTCGACGAGTCTTCTTCCTTATCTATGCATATACGTGGAACGCGAACGTTTTCATTCATTCGGAAAAATTAATATCTTATGCAAAATAAATTGATGGAGAAGGCGAAGTTTATGCCTGAAGTTGTATTAGCTCAGAAGAACATTGATTCCATAAGGCGGTAGGAATTTCCGCATGCGTTTCTTGCGCTTTCGTTTTTCGTGGCATAGAGAAGAAATTGGTAAGTTCGCTGGGATCACATCAGAAGATTCCTGAGTATCAAAGCCCGCGCAAAATGCCCACCAATGACTGTTGTGGCCCGACTGCGTACCTGTCGACCAGGTTTTCCCCCTCTCCATTTCCTCGCCGGTTGAGTCATGCTCGCCTCAGGGGTTTTGCTGGCGTCCATACGTAGCCGATTGTGTCATCCATCTGGCCTTCCCTCTTTCATCTCCATGTGCCCGTACCAACGCGTCTCCCGGTGGTGACGGAAGCAAAGCCATCCCCTTCTTCCCCTCTCCCTCCCCCCCCCCTAAAATCGGGGTTCCGCAGAGTTGGTGTGCAGCCTTGCAGAAAATTCTCAAATGAGGCGGAAACCCGGTGACTTCATTAGGGCGCGGTCATCGCTGAAGCTGCGGCTAGGGGACGCGGACTGCGGACGTCGTCCAATCGTGTGATGAGAGATCTCCGCGCGCCGAACCACGACCCTCCAACTACCAGCGAGGTGAGGGCAGTTTCCTCCACACATAGGCTTAGCCTCGCCGGGGGGGGGGGCAGGAGGAAGATGTATAGACACATGGACTCCGCCTCAGAAACGTGACCAATAGGGGAATCCTTTTGATTCTGAAACATGCCTTGAAATGGGGGAAATACACGCAGATACGAGTCCAAGGAAGTAATTGAGAAGAAGCAGATGTGGTCGCTGGGAGTATAATCTTGTTCGCTTGGCGTTTCGGATTCCATCGCAGATCCATCATCAGAGGAAATAGCAGAAGCGGGTAATTCACGCACAGGAAGTAGTATTATCGATAGAATACAGTCGCCATGCTACCCCTATCTGCGCATGACTATGAATATGTTACCATCACCTATGATTAAGGATTCGCGACGCAATCCGAAGCGTCAGAAAATTAAAACTCTTATTCCAGTGATCGCATCCTCTTCTTCTGAGTCGCCATGCTATTGCAAACCTATGGCAATTAACGCTCCACCCATTGAGGATAGTTGCCCTCTTGTGCGCTGACTGTTTGATGGTTGGCGTGCGGGTCGTGACCCACTGAACTTTCATCACCCGTTCTGGAGTCGAGCGGGTGCATTGCTCGGTCATCTGACTCCTTGGCGTTAGCGTTAGAAGACGCGTTCGCCTGTTCTCGCCCCTAGTTGCGACTTGATTTGGTCAAACTGAGCCTCAGTGCCGAATATGGGTTAGAATGGACATTGCAGTATCATAGTGACCGTATCTTTTAAATACTGCAACTCCCTGTTCATTAATTACCCGTTTCTGCTAATGTATCTAACTATGGATCCGCGACGGATGTCGAAACGCCAGGCGAATAAAGTTTTTGTCCGAGCGATCACAGCTGCTGCTTCTCAAATGGAGGAAATATATTTTGCTGTCGGGGAACGCCATTGGCAGACAGGTTGAGTGCCAGTTAATGTCACAGAGCAAGGCTATGAGAGGACTTTGATATATTTTGATGAATCGAATGGACTTGGGGAAAACTACACAGGCAATACGCAGATAAGGAGCAGATACAGGCAATGCTAGCGAAATCAGCATCATCAGCCATGACCATAATCCCCTCTCTTTCTCTTTCTCCCGTCGGCATTGTTACCGTCCACTCCGTGAAACCTGAATCAGGCTTGGCAGCAACGGCCGCCTACGCCCATCCCGCCTTTGTCTTGACACCGAGCACAGGGGGCTGAGGGGAGAGAGGGTGCGACAGATGCAACGCAGATCGCCTATTATTTAAAATAAATTTACGCATGATTCACCGTTCGTGCACCATCACCCTGTGCCGCACACAGTGGACCTCATCAAAATGGATGGTTGAACTGCCAGACTAAGCCGTCCACATCGGTCACCGCCCCAGTGCAACACGGTAAACTAAGGGAAAGAGATGTTGATAGATCGTAATAAGCATCCCACAACATGAATGATTTCACTTTTCGTTGCGCCTGCGGGGCGAACAAATGTCTTACCACTACTTCAGAATATGATGGTCTTGGATCAACTGGATCGACTGTCATCTTCATGCTTACTTCGTCGCTGATCAGACAAGCAATGACATGCGACTGATGCCAAGCTGACTGTGAAGACCCGCTCCTGGTACTTCTTATTAACACGAACGCTGAACCAAAAAGCCCATACAAGAGAGACAGAGAAAAAATTAGTCGGCCAGAGAGAGGGAGGGAGAGAGAGAGACTGCGGTTACTCAGACAAGCACTTTAAGCAAGTCAGCACAAGTCTTTGAGAGTAACAGGCACAACATATTTAGGTCAACAAGGTGTGTAAGCTAGGTCCATCGAGCCAATCAGCTTCTGTTCTGGCTTGGCTTCCGGGATGATTGGCACTGACTCAGCGGCTGAATGCAGTTTAAATTTTGGATTATTAATTGCTTGATTGCCTGTATGTGTTCGCCTAGTGTAAGCTGATCGATAGTCTGCTGTGTGTGCGACTGCTTGCTGCATGCACCCAACAAATCCCCTTCAAGTCTGTCAGTACCGCTTATGCCGTGGATTGACCTGCATGTGCTGCGGTCTTTGACGAGCAAGGTCGGTCCGGCGTGTTGTGGGCGGTCTCAGGTCTACTGCTGTGATACCAGGACCTGGTTCCGAAAGTGGTACCTCCGAAGGAATTGCAGGAGTTGGTTCGGGGGCTGACTGGTCCGCTGGAAGGGCAAAGGTGTCCAGCAGGATGTCGAGAGGGAGTGAAATGCCTGATTTAGGTCCGGTCCGAAGTGCTGCACTGCCGCCGTTGGAACTGATTTTGGTGACAAACCCAGGTATCACCACCGACAGAGAGGTCGGTGCTCTGTGCCTCGGTGCTCTTTTATCCTCCCCTCAATCCAGTCTGGAAGCCCTGCTTGGCAGTCACGAACAAAGACCAGTGTTCCGACGGAGAGTTTGCCAGGAGAGACAGGTGGTAGCGGGTGTGAGAACGGCAGATTAGTAGGCAGCAACACATGGAACTTCGTTCGAAGTTTCCGGCCCATTAAAGCTTCGGCGGGGGAGGCATCCCCAGGAGAACAGGAGTGCCTGGAGTATCCCGTCCGTAATCCCCTCCCTACGAGCTTTCAAAAGGGCTCTTTTGAAGGTGTCAACAATGCGTTCCACCTGACCGTTTCATAGGGGATGCTAGGGTGGGGAGCGCAGATGTTGGATGTGGTGTTAGCGGCAGGAATCCTTAAAGGTCGATGAGGTAAATTGTGAGCCATCATTCGACAGCAGAACATCCGGCAGGCGGTGTTGGCTGAAGATGGGCCGTAGGAAGGCGATAGCAGCAGAGGTGGTTGCCGGATTCAGCGGTGCGATCTTGGGTCATTTTGAGTAGGCGTCAACCACAACTAGGTAAGTGACACCGTGGAATGGGCCAGCAAAATCGAAGTGAACACGAGACTCAGACCTATCCAGAGTTTTCTATGGTACTGGCGATTGACGAGCGGGCACCTTGACAACTTGTTGACAACGGGACCAGCACCGCACGAGATCGTCAATTTCGCTATCAATACCCGGCCAGTAAGCAAAACTGCGCGGAATGGACTTCATTTGACTGGTACTAGGGTGAGCAGCATGAAACTGGCGCAGCACAGCAGGTCGAAGTGGAGGAGGAATGACTACACGGTCTGCAAACAAGAGACAATAATCCATCACAGACAATGATGCTCGACACAGGAAGAGCTGATGAAGATCGCCAGTGAGATTAGAGGTGGACCAATTGGTTTGCACATAGGAGATAGCTTGTCGAAGCACGGGATCCTGTTCGGAAGCACGTCGTTTATTAGCGGCAGTTACAGGAATGCCTCGAAAGGTGTCCGAACACTGTCGGCGCACTCCGTACTCAATCGAAATAGCAGCAATCACAGTTTCTTCCTTGGGCTCCTGATGAATACATATGAGGTGGGAAAGGGCGTCAGCCTGGCCAAAGTCAATAGTGCAATATTAGCGGAAATAAAAATCGTAACCGAGAAGAATGGTTGCCCATCGTTGAGTTCGGCTGGCTGAATAGACTGGGATGCCCTTCTTCGAACCGAAGATGGACTGTAACGGTTTATGGTCAGTCAACAGAGTGAAATGATGACCGTATAGCAGCTTGTGGAACTTCTTGAGGGCAAAGATGATGGTTAAGGCTTCTTTCTCGATTTGACCATGGTTCTTCTCGGCAGGGGTTAAATTTCGTGATGCGTACATGACCGCCTTTTCGGACCCATCGGGGGAAGTATGCGAAATGACGGCACCGACGCCATGGTTGGAGGCGTCATCAGCAACGACGATTTGCAGTGTCAGGTTGTATTGTGTGAGCAGCAGATCTGAACTCAGCATCGACTTCAGCTCGACAAAGGCCTTTTCATAGTTGGGGGACCAGCACCAGGGAGCATCCTTCTGCAGTAGACGGTCGAGCGGGGCTCGTAAGTCGTGCATTGACGGTAGGTAGGCGCTATAGTAGCTGATCAGGCCAAGAAACGATCGAAGTTGTGATAAATCCTTGGGTGCAGGCATCCGCTGGAGGGCACGAATATTTTCGGGATCTGGATGGCGACCACTGGCGTCAAAGATGAATTTAAGGTACTGTATGAACTCAAGGAAGAATTGACACTTGTCGGTCCGCAATCGGAAGCCATATTCCTGCACGCGTTCAAGTACTGCGCACACTCGATCTTGGAGCTCAGCTGGGGAGCGACCCATGATGATAATGTCATCCAGGTACCCAGCTGTGCCAGGAATGCCGGTGAGCTTTGCGTTCATAGTTTGCTGGAACAGGGCCGGAGCGGTCTTGAAACCAAAGGGCAGCCTAAAGTACCGGAACAGACCGCGCTTTATGTTTATTGATAGAAATTTACGCGACTCTAGAATGACTTCGATCTACAAGTACGCATCAACCAGATCCAACTTGGCAAAGCAAGTACAACCATTCAGCAGGATGAACAGATCAACGGAGACCGGCAGTGGATAGCAGTTCTGCGTCAGAGCGGCGTTGAGACCGGTGGAAAAATCGGCGCAGATACGAATCGAACCATTTCGCTTCTTGACCACAACAATGGGGGCAGCCCAGGCAGAGTAGGACACAGGTGTCAGGACCCAGAGTTCCCCTAGGTGCTTCAGTTCAGCATCGAAAGAGGCAGGACTGCATATGGAACTGGTCTCGTTGGGTGAAAGACTGGTTGACGTCCATAACAGAGATGAAGCACAGCTTGCGTGTGTGTGTGTGTGTGTGTGCAACGACCAAGGCCATCTTGGAACACTGAAGCAAACCGCTGGAGAATGTCGTTGGCGGGGTGTGCAGGTACAGCAGGAATCTGCACTTGACTGCAAACAAGGCGGAGTGGCAAATCAACCAAGCCAAGTTGATCAATCCAGTCGAGACCAAGAAGATTGAGATAAGACTTGGAAATTTAGCAGGTAGCAGTGATGTTAATGTCGCGGAAGGAGACACAGCATTGCAGCTGCCCAATTAACTAGGCAAGGCCACCGCACACACTTGCGGCGGACTGAGAAGTCTGCTGCATTGCGGGGGTGCCAAGTGACTGCCAGAAAGACTCAGAGATGATTGTGATATCTGAAGTGGTGTCCAGTTGTAGGCGACCTGTGTGGCCATTGAGAAGTCGAGAAACGAACTTCCGGCAATCAGCTGCATTAACCTGGAATGTGGCCGACTGACTCAGAGAATTTCAGACAGTCTGTTTCTTTGACTTGCTTTTTGAGTTACAGCGGTGCTTTTGATTGGAATGGGCAGGAAAGGGCGTGCCTATAGGACTTGAGGATTGGGAGAACCCAGCACGGTGTCAAACCTGGTAACATTTGTGGCAGCAATGTTGCCGAAAAATGCAGTCCCCATGAAAATGCCACGCGCCACAGTGCCGACAAGGAGAGGGCGGGGATTTCGCCTTATGGGCTTGCTTGTGCCGCGAAACCGAAGATGGCTTAGCTGCTGCGACTGCATTGACTGAACCCGTAGAGGAAGCGCCTTAGATCATAGTCGAATCGTTGTTGAGATTTAAAAGTGCTTGAAGTTTGGCAGACAGTTCTTGGAGGGTAATTGAGCTGCTCTGTTGCACGTGGAACAAAAGACTTGTCCGGCTGTCGGCATCCGTGGGGGACTGGAGGCTGCAGATGGAGATTAGGCGAGAGAGCCAAATTAAAAACGCCCACACTCGCGATTCACAATGTCGGCATAAGTGATGAATCGTCGGATTCCCGTTTGCACAGCTGGAGGCACTGAAATCGGGTGTTGAACAGTGATGACTGCTCACCGAAAATCTGCGAAAACATCTTCAGTGTGTCTGTGAAGGAAATGTCCCGTGGATTCTTCGGCAGGATAAAGTTCGTGCTCGGCAGGACACAGTTTGCGAAAGAGTCGTACCTTCCACGCGTCTTCCTGGGCAGCCAGATCGACAGAGAATGCATCCTCGTATCGGTTGTACTAGGAGTCAAAAGTAACTGGGGCCTGTGGGTCATACAAGAATTCGGTGACGCTGCTGGCGATGAAATCGACGGATTGTGAGCCACCAGCAGGACTCGATTGGCCCGTAGATTAAGTGGGAAGCTAGGTGGTGAGGGTTTCCATGAGCTTCATATGCTGGTGCAACGTTAGCTTCAAGTCCACGCACGGATCGAAACTACTTTTATCAGTTGGCTACTACAAGTCATTCTGAAAAAAGGAAGATATAAAAAATGTGGTATCAATCTCAATACAATTGGTAGACGTGGCTAGTAAGTCCTTTATCTCCAGCCTCTCCCTCTCATCTCTGAGTGGAAATAAACTGAGCAAGCATGACCTATATGACCTCTAAACAGGACATGGGGCCAGAAATCACCCGTAATATAGAAGTCTCTGCGTAAGAATTCGGGGACGATAGGGTTAGGTTTTAGTCCAGGGTTAAGGTTGATAGTAAGTGGGTTAGTGTCAACTGTAGGGTTAGGATTAGAATCGCCTTTTAGGTTTTGTTAGGGTTATGATACAGGAACTTTCACCTTTCTCGGAATTATGCACAGGACTACATTGATTAGTCGGACTGAGTGTTCCCATTCCCATGTCCTTTTTAGGGGCCATATAAGTAGCCCTTAGCACTGAGTGTATTTAGAGTTCAATTCAAACGTTGAATCAGTCCTTTTTCATACAGCTACTGTCGTGCAAGTGCATTTAGTTTTACAAATCTACATGCCCTCAGAAATGTGCTGCAGTCACAATGAGGCTGGGCTATTCCAAAAATAACTTGCAGCCCTTTTTTATCCTTCTTCGCCCGGCTTAGTTATCGGTTTCCCAAAATTATCACCTGAGACCCTGGTGCTCTTAGATGGTTGCCTGGGCAGTCGGCCTATTATCACTAGTAGGCATTCACTCCTCCACTCCGGGTCGCAGCTACATTTCCAACCGTACACATTGAGCCAATCGGACGACTGGACTGGGAGACAACTGGACAGCTGGACAACTGGACAACTGGCTACCTGCTCACCGCTGTAAAAATAAATCAGTTATTAAACTGAGGGTAATTTCCAAAAGCATTTAAACGGAGCCACGCGTTTTCATTCACATACATATATAAAGCGGTATATATTCGTACACCGATCTGCTAGAGGATACACTCGTCCGTCGATGTTGCCATTAGAGCTCTCACTCGAACATCCACCGCGAGGCGGCTAGGATACAGGCAGGAGGACATTATCAGAAAAGACACGGGACACTAGGAAGACTTCTTCTGTCTCATTAGGTGTCA
>JAYGXS010000001.1:40687968-40702466 GCA_036362985.1 Ligula intestinalis | reverse complement strand
AAACAGTTCTGTATCAAGTTATCCCCAGACGCTGTCATATCCCTATTGCTGCTATTATGAATTGGCCGGCATCGGCCTGGCAGGCGGTCACCCGTTAGGAACCTCTGACCACCACGTGAACTTTGTTTAGTTCGGAAGCCTGTTCGATCGATGTTCGCACATTTTTGAGTGAATATATACCCGATCAGTAGTGACAGCTAATGGCAGGTGGCGAGTCCGAAGAACTTCTTTCTTTTCATCATATCATCTCGGAATGCAACTAACTTCACGTTCCCAACATATACAATATGATCCACATTTATTAAAACCTTTTAGGAGAACTATGTGACCTTTTTCTTCCAGCGTAGAGAAATCAGTGACCTTCCTTAAATTTCCTTTAACGATTTTTGCTTACAAACAAGTATGCGTAATATTGTTTTTGCGCATGGTTTCTACAAAGATATTCAAATTTATAAGAACAAAGAAAGTAAGTGGGGAAAATGCAGACTACCTTAGTCGAAATTTTTATAGATGATACTTTTTGCAGTCTGTCAGAAAGAAGCTCATTCTAAGACCGGCCCCATGAGAGGTCTGAAGTATCTTCGAATTAGACCGCACGAAACTCAATAATATAAGGCTACTTAAGTTGTCTTTTCCGAAAGCAAACGCCATTTGGGCGAGATTTCATGACATAGGACATGTACGGTGTGTTCAAGCTCTTCATATTCATTCTAGTGAGGTATGCGGTGATTTAACATTGGAGAGGATCCCTCCCTACTGACCTCACTCTCTTCCATATAATAGTGGTCTGTCCGAGCATTTCGACCAATATATGGGGAGAATAGGAGCGCTGGGCTGACACGGTGTCACATGTGGAGAGCACGAACGTGGGGGAGGGGGAGCGGGGGGGAGTGGTGCGATGAGTTATCAGTCGGCTACCCATGGACTGGCTGTGATCATTTGGAATGGATGCCATTTTACAGACACGTTTATCGCTGCTTCCTTCTGCATCCATAGCCAGGAACTGAGCAAAATTTTCGGATGACTTTCATCAACATAATGATGCAGCTGAGTCCGTGTTCGACGTTGTCTTCGTTTACAGGTTCACTCCACAGGCACATTTTTGGCGTATGAGTTCCATGTCTTTTTGCCTATTTGCCTAAGAACTTCGCCAGACGGGTTCCGATATTGTCAGGTCCATTTGGTTCCACAACCTCCTTGGACAGCTCACGGTGTTCCTTGATACAGATACTGACCCGTGTTGGAGTGCCGGTATAATTTATCCAGAGAAATATAGCTCCTTTTATAATGTCAACATAAAATAGATTTTGTATGCAGACTTACAAACTACATTGGATATTTATTGTGCAGTGTTACCGCTCACTAGATAACCAACAGGCTTAAGTGCACCATACAATGGCATGAATATGTTTTGCCCTTTTAACCAGATCGGTAAGTGAGTAGCCTGCATAGGTATAGGGGTGGAGTTGGAGGAGCAGATCTTCGAGTCAAGGTAACATCCTGGTACAAACTGCTAAACCCTAAGAGCGAGCTATTTAATCTTTATAAATTGGTACACAGCACCTTCCTCCAAAATTCTTTTGCGACGAGAGCAGAACTGACATAAATCCGCAGTCCTTTATACCCTCGACAGGCGGTAAGTGAATGGCGAAATAAACTGTACAGGAAGGCTACCAACGTTAAACAGGCCCTATACTATAAGAGCACAATCGCCGCCGTGTTAGGCCTCAGACCCAAGGGGCGAATCACACGGCACCGACCCCAGATTAAGAGAGCAAAAGCTCCGGTATCACCAAGAACGGTCTGCGAAGTGCAACTGCTCTCGTACCCCCTCTAAACCCTTGCTTCCTCATTCGTTCAAATAAAACACTCATGGGAGACACACCTTACCCTATGCCGGAAAAGTATCCAAACTGAAAATTTTGCTGCATTTCACAGAAGCAAACGTTGGCATAGTTTCTAGTTGGTTCATCCGAAAAATCTGCAGACGGGATCGTGACTAGCTTCGGTGCATGCCATAGTGAAGGAGCCCAGTTTTAATCCAAACCAAACGAGGCAATCATTCAAAAGTTCGATCGATATTTGTCTGTCCTTTGCCTGGGACAAAATGCCGACCCGTGTGCCAGGAGTAGCCTTTATGTGGCTTCCGCTCCTTGTTATTCTCCTTCTCGCACAGGTTTCTCAGGAACACATAGCCAAATCGTTCGCCGCCATGAACTCAAGAAAGGTAAAACACCTTAAGGATCCTGGGAGTAAGCAGCATTATTCACATCAAGATTACGGAGAGTAGTACTGTTCTGGTGTAATGAAGCGTACAAGTCTGGGAAGTGTTACATAACCAGCTCAAAACCTATGATAAGAGACGATGCGGAAAAATTCTGCGAATCGTTCGGTACCAGGTTGTTCTCTCCGATGGTTACGGGAGAACTTGAGGTATGGAGAATCGCCTGTTTCTCAGCTTTGTTAGGGCAACTATTTTGATAAAGAAAAACACTATTTCTTGCGCCCCAAGAGAACACATAACTTCTTTGAGGACACACCCTATTACCCACAATACTTGTAAGCATTTTCTACCCCTCGCTTTGCCTTCATTACATCTTTTTTCTAGAAAATTCGACAAATACGCCATGTCTGAGAAGGGCGACTGTCTTTGTTATGAACACAATTGGCGAATGATGCCCTGTGAGTGCAATACGAAGCACTGGGTTATTTGCGAACTGTAGGTCTTTGCGCGAAACTAAAATTGCATCTGTATGGCTACGAAATATAGTTCCTATCCGATGCTGTCTTATGCTCTGTCTCTTGGCCGAAATATCTTGGTATAGGTTAAGTCTTCGTCGTCGCCGCCATTGGGATGGACTTAGTAAGTCTAGGCTTCTCTCGTTTTTTACTTATAAAATTTAAAGGCATATAAACGTTCGACCAGCCTAATAAGTATAAACATGCTGATGCGTATCCTTAACGGAAAAAATGTTGGCTAGCAATCTCTGGGCACTATACTACAAGCCAAAATTCGCGCAACATGGCATTAAGGTTGTAATACTGATTATCGTGAAGTCTATTCTCAAGTTATTTCAGTCACAATAGCATGCCGGCGTGAAGCAATTATTTCTTTTATGCCTTTGGTAGAAAATTACGCCTTCTTTAACTTTGTACTTAAAGAAAGGGTATCTGTCGGCTTTAGAAAAGTGTCTATGAGACTGTCTACAACTGTGGGGTGTTTATTCATTCATTACACATCAGATCCGTAAATTTATTAATGCTGCCGATAATGTATACAGCATGCTCCGCATCTGTTGCAATATTTTATGAAAAATATGTGACCCCTTCCTCAAAACATAGGCAAAAATGTACTTTTCCTTAGACAGCATCTACAAAGCGCGCAAGTGGTAAACTTTGAATTCAAGTGAAGCAGTCGGTAGGTTTCAAATTATTCGGCAATTTGAAAACCAGTTTAGAACCAAAAGATACCCTTTCTTTAAGTATAATATTTAAAGAAGGCGTAACTTGCTACCAAACGAATACAATAAATATTTTTCTCGTATGTTTCCCATAAATATATTTGAATTCATAAAGACGGTCATAATAAATGATAAAAATGCATACCACTTTAGTAGCCACTTTTTACGGTACAAACGTTTTGTTGGCGGTCAGAAACAAGCTCGTTAAAAGCCGGCATCCTATTGTGACTGAAATGACTTAAGAATAGACTACATGATAATCAGTATTACAACATTTCTTAATGCCGATTATCTAGAGCGTATCAATCTTTCGCATATGCCGACACGTTACACGAATGCTGCACGGTACTCTGCAAGGACTTCTTACGAAACTATAACTATTGAATAAATTTCCTTTGTACCATCTTTGCCTGTCCTTTGTGAAAACTTGTGAACTATTACTATGACATTTATAAGAGCATGTAAGATGCCAGGAG
Organism: Ligula intestinalis; assembly: GCA_036362985.1. NCBI lineage: Eukaryota > Metazoa > Platyhelminthes > Cestoda > Diphyllobothriidea > Diphyllobothriidae > Ligula > Ligula intestinalis. Next base: position 40,698,529 of record JAYGXS010000001.1, on the reverse strand, counting down.
CCATTTTGATGACTTATTTCTAGGTTTGATGGCAAGCTCAGATGTCCAAAACGCACTCAGATTTGAACTGCTTGCCACTTTGAGCAGGTTTCTGCCCCCTACGTCGATGCCTAATGACTCTCTAAGTACCGGCTAACTTGCCTCACACAGTACTCCCTACCCTATTCTTCTTTTCTGGCTCTTCGCTCAGCTCTTGGTAGAAGCGTTTGCCTTGGGAAAGCAGGGATTCACAAAATATAGACTCTGTAATTGCAGATGTAGCAGATTGAAGTCTGGATACCTTGCTGGTCATTTCACGACATCCGCGAAATGTTCAGTAATCCACTTCTGAACAGAGATACCGTAATAAGCAGGGTCAACATCCTGCGGGAAGCTACCCGTGGAAGCTCTATAGGTCACCACTTTTCAGTTAGTATTCTTAGCTTTTATTTAGTTGTCACTGCATTATCATAGGTAAGGCGGACCAATTAATCCTGCACAGTACACTTGTTGCAACGCTATGTAGTAAAATAATATTTTATTTATTTGTAAATTTTAATACAGGGTGATCCAGATGCAACGGAACCTTAATTATTATTAAAGACTATAAATAAATTAAAAAAACTTCATAACATGAAACCACAACAATTTTTCCAAAATTGAATCTCTTCCGCGAACCTTCAGTAGACCTTGTTCATACGGTCTTCAACATGCACGGCCTTATCCCCGTTTTAATCAACTTGCACATTAAGCAGGATGGTGTCCTTGCTCATTATCATCCCTCCGTTTGAAAGGGGCTTAATAAATATATTCCGGGTGTCGCGGAGTGGCCTGCATGGTCGCCAAATTTCAGTTCTCAAGACTTTTGCATCTGGGGAGTAGTCGGCAATCAGGTACTCGACGATAAACTTAAAACTTAAGTGTCTGAACTAGATTACTATAAAGTCGTGGGCAAATTAAAAAGTGTGGCCAGGCAACAATGTAATCGATTCATCCATTGAACGGTGCGGCAACTGTGTGGCAAATAGTGGTTGACATTTCCAACATCTTTATAACTGAAAAACATTACCGACAGTGCCAAGGGAGTCTAGAGTGGGCAGATGGTACAGCACCCGAGGCTCAAACCTGTGACCCGTTGGCAATAAATCCAACAGTCTAACGCATCGATCCGGTTTCGGTGGATAATAGTTAAGTTGATAGACTGACTGATGATGGCTAATAAGCCAGAAATGCGCATTTATCTCTCTCTCCCTGATATTTCTCGGTTTTATTCTATTTATAATACTAGTCACTGTGCGGCTGCTGGCGAGGCTCTAGGACGAGTCCCCTAGCCCACCGAGTCGACCTTTTTAACTTTTACAATACAGTTTTGTTTCATTGACTAATAGCTTCTTATAATAACTATAGTGCACTTGCATGTAGACCAACCTTTATAGTTATTAATTCCCTTTACCTTCCGCTCCACTGCTATGCACCTCAATACGCTGACATAAATTTCTTGCTCCACAACTTCTGCAGCTGACTGAAGGAAGTATTTAGCAGCCTAGTACTTGCATCATAGAAGTTGCTTTCCTGAATGCTTTGAACGCTTAGACCACAGCAATCTCATTTTAGGTCAAGGTAGCAGCCGCACGCCCAACCCAGAATCACAGTATGTGGTTTATGAATGCTATAACGCTGCCAAATCCCAGGTTTCGCTGTCAATTTACGCCTCCTTCGAATTCTCGAGGAAAGAAATAACGACAAGGGCGCAAAAATGGAAGTCTCTTTACGTACTTAGTACAGCGTATTGAAGATAAGCAGAGCATGTAAAGGCAAATGCAATCGGACCAATCAGATTGTGTCCTTGAGGGGTAATATGCTGAGTGGGTTTGCAACTCATCAGAGCGGTAGTATAAGAGGCGAGCCATTTATGGAATCAGAAGGGCCAGCGGATTCGAGTTTAGCACCCGTATTTCGTGCCGATCAGACCATAGGTGTAGATAATGCCTTGTTTACTGAAGATCGCGATTTTTCTTTCACCAACCTACTGCAGATCCATCGCAGTTAGACCACTGAGAAACACATCGAGGTATAGGGAAGTATAATGCAAGGAACAGTGTATTGAAAGGTAAAAAACGAAGATAGTATCAACTCGTGGATACTTTTCACGAGGAACAGGTGTGGGGAAGAAATGGGCAACCTAACTGTGAGGTGTCGGTTGAAATAACATCCACAGGTTTTGTATCTTGACCTGAGAGCTCACCCTTGTGCTCAGCTTTAACAAAGAGGAAAAACCAAGAACACAGTACGGTCACGTTCACTCTACGAACACCGTGGCAAAAATCTTTTCTCCTTCAAACCTTTATTAAAACAAAACTATATCTCTCTTCTCCTACAGTAAGGCAGAGCACTAATCCCGGTCGGCAGCTTGTGTCACCTCATCACGCGCGCGGCCTGTACTGATCGATAATGCACCGTGAGACGAGTCATCAAGACAGCGTGATGACGAGTTCTGTTAGGGCTGCTATTAACACCGAAGACCAGTGACACTAACCAGCACAATTCTACCTCGACTATGTGTCTCTAAAGCGGAGAGATCAGTGGTCTGACGTTAACCTACTTGTAGACTGTTGTGTTAAACGTGAAGTGCGTCTTGAGGCAGAAATTCAGGAGCTGAAGTATTTGAGCTTCTCATAGGTAACCTGCCGTTTCCTTGTATTTTTTCACGATTAAGTCGATGGTCTCGGTTGCTAGTTCCTAGGACACAGAATGAGTATGAAAGCAGCAGCTATGTTTACCATGATCCAATTTGTTTGGAGAATTACGCCTTTATCTTGCTTTAAGAATTGTGTTGAGAACCAACGGTAGAAGCTGAATCAGTAGGTGGTCACCGAAACGGCAACTTTGCCAGCCCATAATTTGGGTAACATCGGGTTTTGACATTTGTCATCGAAAAGATACTCGAGTGCGTATCGTTAGCTAGGGTGTGATTGGCCGAAGCCGCCCCCAGCACTAGTGCTGGATCAGGAAACAGCAGACTTTATTAGGGTTGCGCTCCCCTAACAAGTGTCCAACACGTGACGTAGTGGTGGCACGCGTACCTGCATACTCACGCCGCGCGAGCCATTTATGGCCCCTATGACGCTAACGCTTCATGAGTTCTGAGCCAGGCCTGACGGCTCCGGCCACACCTGCAACATACGACCGATCCTGCCTCCGGTCTTTTTCACTCTGTCCCGACTTTGGGTACAAGCGGGTAAGGCAAGAGAGAGAGAGAGAGAGAGAGAGAGAGAGAGAGAGAGAGAGAGAGAGCGGTAACTGCAGCGTATATCTACTGTCACTTAAACCTAATCTACGCTCAAGTCAACGCCCCCTGCACCACCATCCTGTGGAGCACACAATCAACCTTGTCCGAATCGACGGTCAAGCTGTCGTGTGAAACATGACATTGCCTTATTCAGAATCGATGTTCGGACTGCACTGGGTCATATTAAAGCTCTTCCGTATGCGCTGGAAACCTCACTCATTGAGGGTATTTTTTGCCTATGGTCTGCGCAAATGTAGCTTCGTTCTCGTCAGCCAAAGTGCCTACATCCATATTTCAATCATCTTGGCTTAGTTGCCACTGGGACTTATATTGGATACGGCTGTGATCATGCGTGATCTAACAGGCCACGATGATGCTGCGTATTGCAACTCCCCAAGCATCACGAACTGCGGCAACGGATCTGGAAAGCTCAACCCATTCTTTTCTCCAGCGAAGGAGACTGAATACTGAAGGTCCACAAACCACTTTTATGTGTTAGCGAACTGTGTCGAGAGAGCTTTTAAGTTGGCCTCTTCTTCAACGCCTGTACATGAACAACGGCACTGGATCGAGGGTAGTGATGCTGAGGTGGACGACGAAGGTGTCCAGGCGACCTCAGTCGTTGTTTTTAGATGACCTGGGGTATCCTTACGCAGTGAGTGTGGTCTACTTCAATTGGATGGTGGTCTCAAGCAGAGGTTGTAAAGTACTATCAGTTTTTTTAATTTTCTTCAACCCGCCCAGCCCAGCATAGAGCAGATGTACGGTATCTGCGGATCTTCGGGGCGACGCCCATGCCAAATCCGGTCCATACATAAATTCGAAGGCTTGAGAAAACTCGGTGGACTGTATCGATTCAGGCGACACCATTGTCTTTATTCTGTCCATTTGGCAGCAGTCTCGTCCGGAAGTATTTGAAACTGCATACTTTTTCAAGTAAATACGAATTAATATCGAGTTGCACCTTTGTCTGGTCAAAGGGACAGGTTGAAAACGTTTTGGTCGGTAAGGATGACATAAAGGGCCCTCTAAACTAGCCATAGCAACAGGAATCGTCCACCATACAGATAGACTTATGTAAAATTACGGGGAAGATAGAGTCAGATTTATATAAAGTAGGGTTAAAGTTATGGTTAATGTCAACTCTAGGATTCGAATTTAGGTAAGGGGTAAGGTGAGGACTGTGGTTTTTGTTTATGTTAGAATTACTGTCAGGATTAGGTCGCGGGAACCTTTACCTGTCCTGGAAGAATTAGCATCGCCACCAATGTTACTTAGGTGGGACGTTCCTATTCCTTGTTTTGGTTAGGTTGCTACATAAGTAATCCTTTCCCCTTTGTTCTTCCCAACGTTTATGGATACACCGATGGACTTAGCATGACACCCCTAAATCAGACTGGAGATCCCAAAGCTCGAAACCAACAATTCACCATCATCAGTCTAGTCTAGATTAGTCAACGTGCGACCGGGTGCAAACTCATTTTTGTGTAGGTCCTTCCAGAGCGTCCAACGAATAATGCATTAAAACAGAATGGGCAAGAGTATACCACTGGGTTGGCCAAATCGGTTAGCAAACGGTTGGGCATATTTTTTACGCTAGAACGCGCGAAGTGGTTGGCCTTGAGGAAGACAATGCTTTTGATTGGCATACTATCTAGTTCTGTTGTCGGCAACAGTATCTTATGTAGGCCCACTCATTAATCCCTCCTTCCTACATGTTTTTCTACGAAAACGGTGGTTATAGGATTTTTGGGTGGAAAATTAGGGCACGCAGTGGAATATACTTTAATAAATGCCAAATGCATTCTTATTTTACTGTATCTAGAAGTGTTGTTGATTTATATCTGTTTTAACATTTAACTTGTTGCGAAGAAACCCGATTATCCAATTCCAGGTTTCTTGAATTTCCTGAAAATTTGAAATGGTGGTTAGGAGATCACCTACTTCAACTTACCTGAGGTCCAATTTACAGTTCTGGGGTTAGATTAGTATAGTCCGCGGCGCGAAGCGCCGCGAACACCCTCAATTTACATGCAGAATAACTTACTCCCAGCGGCCGCGGGAAGCAACTTTGACTGCATTTTTTCACTTAGAACTTACTTCGAAAAATTTTCTTCTCAGTCTGTCCTATTTCCCCACGACCCAAAACTCTATAACCACCGTTTTTGCAGGACAAATTTGGGGAATAGGGGTACATAAGTGGGCCTACATAAGCTACTTTTGCGCTTTTGTCCACCCCAGGTTATAATCGTGCGCGAAGGGGACCACAGCCGACGAGTCTTAACCGCGTTCCCACCAGCCCTCACGGGCGCCAAGGTCGGTTAAACTAATCTCCCCACGTTGAATCTATCTTCCCTCTCCATCTGTGTTTGAGATGACGGAGCAGCCCCTCCCGGCCACGCTGCTCCGACTCCCCCTCCTTCTCGCCGCCGGGATTGAGGCCAACCCTGCACCTTTTTGGTACTGCTCGTTCTGCCAAGTCCGCCTGGGCCCACGCGACTGGTCTGTACGTTGCGGCTCCTGTAATTGTTGATGCCATCCTCGCTGCAATAGCCTCGCCAAATCTGCTAATTGGTCGCTCGCCTTCACGTGTCCCAGTTGTCCCGTGCCTCCACCTGCTCCTACGCCCCCCAGCCCTTCCTGTTCTCAACATAAATTCTACACTGCCTGGTCTTAAGATTCTACAGTTGAACGCCAACGGTCTACTTGGCAAGCTTGACCAGCTCCCTGCCTCCATGCGTTCGCACAGCGTAAACGTAGCGGCTACCCAAGAGACAAATTGGACTACCACCATCAGGGTGCCCTCCTGTGCCGACTACACGATTGTCGGTCGCGACCGTGGTTGCAACAAAGGCGGAAGCTTGACCTTCTTAGTGGACAAATCCCTTGCTCATTATCAGCGCCCCTTTTTTGCTGCCGACACACGGAAGTATTGGCAATGTCCCTCGACATTGGCCCGGTACCGCTAACCATCGTGAACATCTGCACATTTTCTCGAGCCTGACAACCATCTGGAATTCCGATATAAAAAACTTTCTGACTAAATTTTCCTAATTATCCCAGAGGACGTCTTTTTCTTAAAATAACATTACTTGGGATGCCTGCCTTCCAGTTTATACGAAACATCTACAGTAGCCGCCGAAGACCATGCAACGCTAATTATGAAATTTGCCTTGACACTTTGGCATACATTTGAAAACATTATTGCGATTCATTCAGTTTATTGAATTCTGCAAAAGCCTTTACTTAGTTAAATCGTCATTTAATTAGGTTTATTAAGAGAAATGACAATGAGTTTTGGGGATTTCAGGGGTAGGCTCATACAGAAGGAATTTCCTATGCTATTACGAAAGAGCGAACCAAACCGCACGCTAAAGTTGATAACTCTAAGAAGGAACTCCAAAATAAATAAAATAGGTACAGAAGATATCCCTTCCAGAACCGGAAAAGTTTATACAAAATTGTTCAGATTGAAGTGAAGCCAAGTTAAAGGAACCAAATTTGTTTGCAGTAATATTGAACACTTGTGTTTAAGAAATTATGTTTATCTATCCTGTTAAGTTTTATTGCACAAAATGGAAAAACAGAAGAGTGTTTGTTTGAATGCAGCAATGAATTCCAAATGTCCTTCAATCAAAACCAAACGTCGAACATGTGTACGCAGATTTAACACAAATAATGCCTTATGAAATGTAAGTCGTGAAGAAAAATAGTTTTTTGCATACTTTACAATCCCCTTATACTATATTTATAAACGGAACAGACGAAAGAATAATAAGTATTTCAAAAAATTGCAATGTATATGGTCAGTTTTTTTTTAATTCGTCAGTATATATCTGAAAGTGGAATAAATCTACTCATGCGGAAGGTAAATCATTATAAAGAGAAAAGAATGTTCTTGTATTTCCAGTCAAATTGAATCATTTAGCTTCAGAAAACTTCAAGAAATTCTCAAAATTCTCAAATTTCAGTGTGACATTACGTTGGAGAAATTCAATATACACAGAAGTTCGTCAGCCGAATATCTTATCAAAGCAATTTCTAAGAGGTAACCTTTTATGGAAAGTTTTTTTATTAATCGTAGGAATAGTAGTTGCAGAGCTATACTGCTGACATGATTTACTCTTGACAATGTGGTTTGCTGTTTCGAGGCATTTCTACAAAGAAGCAAAATGGTCATCATTCTAAGAAATAATATCCAAAAACACTTTCGCTCGGTAAATACTTTTCATGCATACCTTATTTTAAAGGTTTTGGTTTAAACGTCGAACAGATGCGCAAATTATGAATTGATCAGTGAAGATAGTAAAAACAAGCATTTTGATAACACACTTTTTTGATGACATTCAATGAATGCGTAACCGGTAAGAACAGACTTTACAGGATATTTTGACTAAAGAAAAATTATTTAATTATATAGAAAGTGGTTGCTTCAAGTTTTCAACTTAACACAATATCTAAATTTATTGTTCTAATTTAGAGCTCTTTTTTACGTCTCTAGAACCATGGCATTATCGAGAAAATTTTATATTCCTTTACGAACACTTAGTAATTCCTATAGTTATTTTAAGTAATTTATAGGCCTTATGCCGTTTAGTACTATTTCGATGTTTTCCTAAATACATTCACACTGGTATTGGAGTTAGGATCAAACTTATACAAATTCCGGAAAATTACGTGGTCAATGGCGACCACTACACATCCCTCCAATCCCCAGCTGTCCTCCCGGTTTTACCGCCTCCCTTGTTCCCTACTTACCTTGTGGAGACAGCTTGATGTTAGGTGCCTTCAATGCCCACCACAACCTGTGGTGCTCCAACTTGGCGTTCGATCTCCGCGGAGAAGCCCTGGCCGATTAATTAGATCAGGCTCCCTTCGTAGCCCTCAACTAGGACAGCCCAACGCGGCTTCCGCCCTATGTTGCCCCAGCTCTCCCGATGTTTTCCCCACCAGTCTCAGTTTGGTAGCCTCCACCACCTGGAGCACGGAACTCAGCCTAGGGAGCGATCACCTCTCCATAGTGCTCGAATTGGCCATTGCCGCTGACCGTATCAAGGCTCCATCTCGGCCCTAAGGTGGCTGCCTGCCTGGCTGCCAGTTTCAACCTTTCGCTGGCTAATTTAATTATTCCCAAATCCTGGCGCCAGTCCATCGTTATCCCATTGGTCAAAGCTGGCAAATATTCCAGTCTAGCGACCTCCTATCGCCCAATCGCCCTCCTCAGTCTACTGGCGAAGATTCGGGAACGAATCCTCCACCCAATTTGGACGTCTGCAGCGGATCTGTCTAGCCACCAACATAGTTTCAGATCGGGTCGTGGTACAACAACGGCGCTTTTTGAGCTCAGCGACACCATCTTCGAAGGCTTCAATCAACAAGAGCCTGCTTCGCGGACCGTGGCAGTCTCAATTGACCTGTCACGAGCCTTTGACCGCATCCACCACGATCAGCTCCTGCAGGACTTGGTCTCCCTGGAAGTCCCGAATGGCCTGGTCCGATGGTTGACGGCTAACATGCGTGGCTGCCACGATCGTGTCCTTTTTCGTGGCGCTCTCTCTAAGCCCAGTAAGCAGACCTTCAGCGTTCATCAAGGCTCTGCGCTCAGCCCGACGCTGTTCAAAATATATATGCGGGACCTCCAACTCCCTCCGGCACCTGCCAAAGTGGTATCATACGCGGATGATGTCGCCTTCTTCTGCCAGCACCATTACCTTGATCTGGCTGCGCAGGTCTTGTCGGAGTCCATGCTTGATGTCGTGAACTTTTTGACTCAGCGCGGGTTGCCGATCTTGGCAGCCAAGTCATCCGTCACTGTTTTCACACTGGACCCGAAAGAGTACAGTCGTCACCCAGCTATCATTGTCAACGATGCGTCTTTACCACTGGTCCGTACGCCCAAGCTCCTTGGCGTCCGTTCAGATCCGCTCTTTACATTCGTGGACCATGCGCGGGAGGTCGCAAGCAAAGTGAGTCGATGCAAGAAGGTCCTCAATGGTTTTTCGGGCACATCCTGGAGCTGCGTGAAAGAGATCATGGCGACCACGTTCAAAACGCTGGCCATGTCGCATCTAACCTATGCGACATCCATCTGGTCTCCTACAATCAGCCCTCCACCGCCTCTTGTCAGCACAGAACGCCGCCCTCCGCTCAATCACGGGTTGCTACAAGATGCCGCCTATCGATCATCTCCATGCGGAGGCCTCTGTCTTGCCGGTCGTCCCTCACAACGCACTCTTAAGCCAGCAGGTTTGGTGAACCTGTTCGTAACCTGGTCATCCAAATTACCACCGCTGCCATGCCCTCAACCTATCCGTAGTCCTACCTTCTCTTAGAGCTTTTACAAGGAAGCTGTGGCCTCATGTCTCTCGGATCTACACATTGATAGCTCTGCCATCATGACAGGCCTCCAGCATCTTCGCCAGAGAGCTGATGTGGACGCAAAATTCAGCTAACACTCCTTGGTCCTTTTGGGTGGCTTTTCATCTGCGATTGCGGCCACGGAACGACAACTCCCGAGGGTCACTCGTTGTACCCTGACGCAGCTGCGCAGTGGCCACTCCATGCTCCTTCGCCAGTACCAACACCGACTCGAACCATCCACACCCAAAAGCTTTCCAGACTGCTGTGTCTCGTCGCATGACTGTCAGCATCTTTTTGCCTGCAGCTCCCGGCCAGGCACCCAACTCACCTCCATGGACCTTTGGCTCAAGCTGGCTGAAATAACGGCTTTTCTCTGCATCCCAAATGCACCCAGTTTGGACTCCGGCAGGACTCAACATGGACTATTAACCAACCAACCGTGCACGAAATCAGACGCAGTGACGAAGTCAAGCAAGCAGACGGACGTCGTTTGATGGTAGCCGTGGTGGAATTCTGGAAGTTTTCCTGCCAGTGGTGGGGGTGGGGAGGAGTGAGCCTGGCGCTCCACACGTAATCTCACTAGATCACCTAGGTTGCAAGTAATTTTTGACTATAGAAGAGGGCGTTTGGCGCTCATGTTAGGGGACCCACTCGTCCCATTTTGCTCAGGAACTCAATCTAGAATCCCTCCGACAGGGAACTACAGCTACTGCCAAAGCCAAGGGAGGAGAGAATGGTTATTTCTAGCCTATGAATCCTCCTCAACTTGCCAGATCTCATCCCAGGTTCGCAATCCTCAGAACTCGAACCCGCGTTCTGTGCTCTAACCATTTGTGCACGGGTTCACTAACCTGTCTGTTGTGATCGAGGGTTACAAATCTGGGATAGGATATGGCCGGCTGATGATGATGATGATGATGATGATGATGATGA
>JAYGXS010000001.1:40641541-40687568 GCA_036362985.1 Ligula intestinalis | reverse complement strand
TTCTCCAATGGTTGCTCTTGATTTATGTCCGAGCGAAACTCTATTGCCATTAATTCGGTGTCTGAGGAACTGATGGCAAATTATGCCTTTGCCGGCAATACTATCTGCCTACTACTGGCTGTTACGGCTGTCAGGGCCTCTGTAAAAACTGGGACAGAAAATGTCCGTTAGCGGTCAGCTGAACGCTCATCAACAACTGTCAATACCCCTTGACCTAAACCGGTGAGACGACTAGCTCTTGGCTCAATGGTTAAGGCATTTGGCCCTGACCAAAAAGGCCACGAGTTCGACGCTCGGGTGGGACACCACGTGGGTCGGGGTATGACTGGCTGACGATGGTAAGTAAACCGGAAATGGCCACCGTAGTCTCCCTAGTCTTTGCCGGCATTACTATCTGCTCACTACCAGTAATGCACACTGTTTAGCCCCTATTTTCGCCTCATTAAGGAAGCGAACTGTCGTGTTGAAATACTAAATTGACAGGGGAGCCTCATGGGAGTACTGAATACCCACAAAGGGAGATAAATGACGTTTATCAATCCAATTACACAGATTTCAACGACGATTAAGTAGACTGAAAACGGTAGCTCATAGTTCAAAAAAACAGAAACTGTGCAGATACGAGGAACTGCAGTTCTGCCAAGGACACCGTTGTATTTATTTTCGTTTTGTTTGCTCGACTCCCTTTGCCTTTAGACAAATCCCAGGCTTCCTTCTAATGTAAGCGGACTTCCGGGCTCTGGCTGTTCAGTAGAAACAAAGGAATCCTGTCACGATGTTGCCTGTAGATAAGGCAAATGTTTATGACCAGCAATAAATTTGAAACTGGCGGACGGGTGGTCTCAGTAATTTCCGGATCAAACAGCCTAGCCTCTGAAGCGCGCACATTGGTGATCTTTCACTCACAACGGGAGCGATGAATTCTTTTATGATAAGACCGAACTGTTAACAAGGTTTGGGTGGCAGGAAGTTGTCGATATGATCAAGTCAATTATTCCTTTTATGCTGCTTCTTCTAGCCGCTAAAAAACAAGATCACCATTGTCTGGAAGTATTTTCTATTTCTTCTAGATGCAGCCTCGAAACTTCGTCGACCATGCGCACGGTACAGCATCGTCAGCACTTATTCGAATTTCGGCAGGGGGTAGTTGCTTGTTAGGAAACCGCTCGATAGCAGTCCATGTATTGCTCAGGTGGTTGATTTCTCGTAGAATCCAGAGGCAGGTATCTTTAGGAGTCATTTTCTCGGGCCCTTCGGCGTCTTCTACTGTCACCTTCAGGTTTTTTTGTTAGAATGCCCCCCAGTCAACTTGCTTCTGAAATTTGGTACTGTTTTTTTTCGGTAGATCTAAAAACCATGTCAGCTATATTGTTCAAAATTTCCAGAGATTGGTTGGGGGATCTTGGTTTCCGGATAAAAAGTCGGGTCAATATATGTATCCATCGTTAGCGAGAGCGACCTTTCCACGACCAGCAAATTATATGCCTGAGTGAGCTCAGTTAGGAGAGCATTCTCAAGAAAATGTCCAACTGCGTCACAGCAGACAGGTCAGAAAAGGGTGGCTGTCGAATATTGGCTGAAATTATATTTTGAATGGAGTCCCAGTAAAGATACAAGAGGCTGGAATGACCAGTTCTGGCTTATTGGCCGTCATCAACCAGCCATATCCAATCCACGGTTTGGAGCATCTGTGATTCGAACTCATGGTCTTTGGTCACTAACCCAGACACTTTACCGATTGAGACACTGTCCCGTCGTGTCGGTTTCGATCGGGAACAGACCACAGGGCACGGCATCCTACCTCGGCATTAGAGCCTTGGACTCCACTGGTAAATATCCCGGATTTGAATCCCAGTTGCTTCAGTCCTAGTATTCCAGTATTCTAGCATAATTCTGCACCACGTCGTCGATGCCGCACTGATCAAAACCATAAAATGAATGGGGTTTACCACTGCACAATTAGTTTTCTACTTTTCTTCACTGCCTATCCTTATTACCCATCCAAAACTCCCTACTACTACTACTGGTCCCGAAGAGCAGAATGCTATGCTGCAGCTAGGTGAGGTTCACTTTTTAAACTAATTTTACCTTATACTAGTTTGGAATACTTGCAACTCACCTTCCAGTCAACCACCTGGCCTTGATTCGATGGAACTGGCCGGAGATTTTCAAGGTTCCAGTGAATGGCAAGTGAACTCATCTACAGCTTCGTCATACCTCTCTTAGGTAACTAAAGTACCTTGAAACCGCCCACCGCAAACAAGTTAAAGCGATTCAGTACTATAATTACAGCGTCTGTATGGTTGGCATTGTAGTTACTTTCTTGCAAACAGTGATTTCTATGCTTGTACGGCATTATACAATAGTCGCCGGTTAGTAAGCTCATGGTTAATAAGCCCAGCCGCGTATTAAGCCCAAGTAAGCTAGGGACGGAATTTTACAGTGCAAAATCCGCCGGCTAATAAGCCCAGTCACCGGCTATAAAGCCCAGCTTGCCAACAGGATAGAGTGAAATTCTTATCTCTCTGCGTGCGCAACTGGTTACGAGTCGCAAATAATTTTTGTTTTGCTTTTGCTATTACGTAAAATACAGACAAACAGCATTCTTTTCTTGTACATAACCAAGCTCTACACATAATACAGTATGTATATAATGTAAAGTGTCTATCTTGTGTTTGCTAATCAAGAACTAGGACTCTCCGCTTAATGCACCGCCGCTTATTTAGCCCAATTTGGTCTGGCCCCGAGGTGGGCTTAATAGCCGACGACTACGGTACATACTTTTACGTCATCCGACTGCAGTCCCATCTGACCCAGGTAAAGCAGGATACGTGCACAATGTACAGCCCCACTTAGAAAAGAAAGATTATTTCAGCATGCAATGCGGGAACGGTGGTAATAAGGGGTCTTACAGGTGAGGTTAAGGAGGTGAGGAGGTGAAAGCGCCAATCTACCACTAACCCTACCCATTGGGTTCGGTAATGTTAGAATTTTTTGCTGGCTTAGTATGATCGCGCAATCGTTTGCTGTCCCCGACACGTGTGCAGCTTACGAGAACCGGTGGATTTACGCCGCGCCGAACACTGTGTACGATGTCCTTCCTAGATGGCCTGATCCAATTTTTTTACGAACCCGCGATCGGAGCAAGAATGACACTGGCTCTGCACGACCTTTCATTACCACAGTATAATTGATGCATTTTGAAAGCACTACGGCGCCCTAATAGTCACCAGCTGGAAAGTTACCAGTTAATTCGGTCCTCTTACGACCAAAAACTACCTTGTGACCCTACCAACCCAATCAAACTAATGAATGATGTTAACGTTAGTTTGGCGTGGACTGCGGTCGCGTAAAACACCCTGAGCTATCCTTTGACGAAGGAGAAACAGCATTCACTGTGAGAGATCTATTTGATATATGACGCTTCGGATAGCTGTTTCGTCTATCCATTTTCAAAGAATTAATACTCTGGCTCTTGGTTCTCGCAGTAGGTCGCTGTTTTCTTCCGTGTGCGAAGTCCGCCAATCGTGGCTTAACCACCTTGTGTGTCTCGCGCCTCGCTGTTAGTTTCCACTTTGACCCTGGCTGTAACCGAGGCGCCAGTGTTTGTCTGGTCCCCCTGTATGTTAGTCATCATCGTCGGGACGGCGGCATCTAACGAGCACCAGGAGCCAGAGTATTCGCCTTCTGGAGATGGATCGACCAGACAACTATCCGAAATGGCTGATACCTCTTTCTCCTTCTGACTTACTACCCAAGAATCGAATTTTCAATAATATTCTTTGTCTCCTGGGGGGGGGTCGCATCTTGCATCTTCGCCGGCATCAATAATGCCGCGGGCACATACACGTGAAGATCGGTGTCAGTGAATTGTGAATGTTTGATGCTGCGTTTTCTTCGGTAATGAAAGCCGAGTGCCATGTGTCCAATGGCAGACAGTTATGAACCGATTTCTGATACAACGCCTACACAAGCACATGGACCAGATTTATAACAGTAGCATCACATTCATGAGGCAAATAAGGAAAAATGTATCCAAATAACCTCACCTATGTTTTTAGGGCCTGAAGCACACTTGCAATTGTGCCAGGACGGATGAGGTATGTCTCATTCGAGTCGAATGCGTTGTATCTTGCTAGAAGGATTAGCCGGAACTAATAGTGCACCAAAACCTTTATTTTCATCTCACTTATTGAATATAAAAACAGCGTTCACAGATTGATTGAAGGACTGCTAAATGGTTGGCGGCTATACAGTGATTATGCTGTAACTGTTTCGATATAGCGACGAAGCCATGTAGCCCGTCGAAGATTTAAAAAAACTCGATAAACAGCATTTCTTCGGGTCAGTCATAATAACTCTGGTTGCATGGCAATAAATTGACCATGAGGTATTTGAATGTCCTTAGCTGAATCTGTTCCTTATTCTATGTTATTTTCTAATCTACTTGAAAACCAGCCGCTAATGTTTTTGGAAGTGTGTTTGCCCTGCAGTACGCCTCAGAATTCGTGCAGCATGTTGGCATTTGCGAAAGGTTTATACTCTCTCGCTTATCGGTATTATGTGTGTAAAACTATCGTGTAGTCTATTCTGGAGTCATTTCAGTCACAACAAGATGCCGGGTTTTTAACGAGTTATTTTCTGACCGCTAACAAAACTCATCTACTGTAATAAGTGGCTACTTAAATAGTACGCACTGTTATCATTGATTTTGGATGCCTTTATAAATCCAAGTATATTTTACAGAAAATATGCACAACAAATTCTTTCTTGTTTGGTAGCAAATTAGGCCTTCTTTAAATGTTATACTTCAAGGAAAAGTATCTTTCGATTTTAGACTAGTTTGCAAATTGCCGAATAATTTTGAAACCTGCCAACTGCTATACTTGAATTCAGGGTTTACGAACTGCGCGCTGTGTACATCCTCTTTAAGGAAAAGTACGTTTTCGCCTATGGTTTCCGGATGAAATTACATAGTTCTCATAATATATTTCAACAGATATGGAACATACTGTATACATTATAGGCAGCATTAACAAATTGGTGGATGCGATGTATACGGAATGGACACGTTACAATCGTTAAAAATCTCATAATAAGAACTTTTTCTAGAACTGAAAAAAACCAAGTAGAAACTAAACTCCGGTTCTCATGGTTCAACGGCTAGAGTTACGACTTGTGTATACTGATCACACTTCACTGCCTGGTCACCGTTACACCCTGATGAAACCTCCCTGTGGCCAACAACGGAAGATTCACATTTTTGTAGGTGTGAAGGCAGAACCAATGAAGGTAAGCGCGCAACTACAGCGTACTTACGCGCACAGTCCATGAAACATTAACAGGAATCCTTAAATATGTTGGTGCCAGTAGGTTACTGCGCATAGAAACGACCTGCAGTGTTTGCATACTGCAAGAACTGCCACCTTTCCATTAAGGGCTTCAATGGGCACCCAATCTAGCCACACTCGGAAACAGCCACTACCAAAGTGACATGTTCGTTACTCCCAGTATTTTTAAATTACTTCGAGTAACATCATTTTTTCCACAATAAATGACTAAAAAATCGGTTTGTTGTTTTTTGGGGGCAAAACACGTGTTCTCATAATTTTTGCGCAAAAAGTAAACCAAGTAGATGTAGTGTTTTTGCGCACACCACCTAATCTGATACCTGCCTATTCATGGCCCAGCTGACGGACTATGTAAGGTATACCACCTGTACATAGGTTTCAATTATTTGGACCCCTGCTTCTCGGCCCAGCTGTATGTGCCGGTTGAATTAGGAAAAAAGAACGAAACCCTAGGTACTGCCGTGAATATACCCCGCTTTCCAAGCCCATCACTTCACCAAGTTTGTCTTGTCAGGAGACAAGCCTGAAGAGTCAGTTGCAATTTGAACAAATGGAGGTGTGGTCTTCTG
Organism: Ligula intestinalis; assembly: GCA_036362985.1. Lineage (NCBI taxonomy): Eukaryota > Metazoa > Platyhelminthes > Cestoda > Diphyllobothriidea > Diphyllobothriidae > Ligula > Ligula intestinalis. Next base: position 40,681,648 of record JAYGXS010000001.1, on the reverse strand, counting down.
GTAGGAAGTTTCCTCAAATTGTCTGCATGCGGACAGTAACCAATGTCATGCAATGTTAACTAACATTCTGAGATGCATGATAGATTCGGGAGAATGAAGTTAATGGAATTTTAACATATTATATCTTAAAACCTTATTCCAAGGCAATGCAGAGATGGCAGGATGTCGACTTTTGAAAGAATTTAGTGTTGGCCTTCTGGAAAAAAAAATAAATTCAACCGAAATTAACTCTGAACTCAGCGCACAATCTTCTTCTGTCGATTCTTAGTGCCCTTACAATTTCACCTAAATTTTATAAAAACATAAGCAAAAATATTTTTCATTATTCATTGAGGTTTGAAAAAGTTTAGAATTAAAAATTTCTGATCTTGTATACTATTCATTTAAATCACATTGTATCCGTTTGTTTGGCATTGTTCTTCATGAATTATACGGTATAGCCCATATCCATAGCATAATTGTATGAGCACTATATGCTACCTTTTTAATGCTACACTGAAATGTAAGGTATCCCTTCCACGGAAAACTGGAAACCATAAATGCAAATGGGACGGCAGATTGGGCTGTTTTAAAACCTAAACGTACACTTCCCTTGAGCATGGCATTTGAATGAAACCTGCTTTTCTATCAAATGGGTGCTGTCAGGAATATGGTTGTGTATATTTTATGCAACATTTATTTGAATTATTAACGATCATATGAACTATTTTGAAAACATATACGTTTTACTCAAACAGCGATTTTATCCACTTATTTTCTTCAGGAAACTCCAGCCACCGCATCTACTTCTTCTTAATCTAATAAGTACTGTCACGCCACTTAAGCAATACACTTATTCTGATAGAATATCATGCGTTACGATAAGCTCTCGCACCTGCCATAGCCAAGTGATTCACAATGTTCAGCTGTTTCTTGCCGAAGTTCAGCCCTGCAACTCCGTGCTCAACTTCGATCGTGGACACGTGACTGCCAGGTTGTATATGCGTCGATATAACCGGCGCTAGCCACGTAATCATGCATGTTATTTTCACCCTTCTGTAAGGGTCAATGATAGCTAGGGGACAGGTTCTACAAACTGGAGACTCGACAATGTAACAGATTACGTTGAGGAGTCCTTTTACTTCCATTCACGCCCTCATCGCCCCCTCACCGAAAGTCGCTCTGTAGATATTGAATGTTCGCTCCCCAAAGGTGACCTCAGTAAGGTCAAAGAGTGGAACGGTAACAGGCGAAACGGGTGTGGCGATCCGTTTCGAAGGCAGGTTCTTGTAACCCAGTAGATTGACAGACAGGCAGAGAGGACGTGGTCCTGTTCATGGGGGCCAACTGTATTCCTGCCTTGTCATGGTGCTTTTACATAAAACAGTCTAATTGTAACAAACGCCCTTTGGACATTCGGCATTTTGGTTTCCGCGAGTGGGCTTAGCAGATAAGAATACGTAGGGTGTGCAATTGTCTTTACGTAGCAGAGGGGCAGCCTAGTAGTTGAAATGTTGCATCAGTTACCCTGCCGACTGCTACTGCACTGCAGGACACAACTACAAACGGTTCAGCGTTCCCCGGGGCTTTCTAGCAGATACTCTAGCTTGAAATTACATCTTTTTAATCTAATCAGAAAGAAGTTCGCTAAGATAGACTAAATCCTCCAGATTAACGCAAAAGTTGTATACTTCTGGCTGCCTGTTGGCCGTTCGGGTGTATTACGTGGGTATTCCAGTCTGCAGTGCTCACCTCCGGCTTTTTTCACTTTTTAGCACTGCCAACTGATGCATTACCGGACACAGCATCAGCCCAGTGGCTGTTTTGTGCAAAGTGGCTGATGAGTGACCTTGGGGGTCAGGGGGCGCCGTTTCCTTCTAACCTTCTGCTTATGGATGTCCTGATGTGCGTGTGTGTGTCGAGAGGCCAGGTTGTGCTGCGGCGCGCACAGATGGGTCAGCCGGCACGTTCAACCAGTTATAACGGTGGCCAAAAGCTGTGATATTCCAGTCTGACTAACGCCTCGTGTGAGCCCCGAAGGAAGAACACAACAAAAGTGGGCAGAAAGCAGAAGTCTTGAAAAAACCTAGTACAGCATAATTTAAAGCAAGCAAATGCATAGGTACAAGGTAGGACCAATAAGATGCTGGTCACAAGAAAGTCACGACTCTATTGGTTGAGTGAGTCATGGGAGTTTGGCTGGGCAGTTGAGCACAACGTCAAACAAAGCACTCGTGTGGGTGGACCGCTGCCAGCTGTGTGAGTCCTGTGCCGGCCGTAGGTAGGCTCGGGTGTCAGACAATGCACTTTTGTGCGTGGGCCGCTTGCTGACGTGACAGCTGTGTTCGCGTCCTGTGCCGCGGCGCCGCGGCACCGCTGCGCCGTGCGCTGTATGTGAGCAGAGCAGACGCTGGCGTGGAAATGTCGTTCGGGGAGCGCGTGCACTTACGCCGCCCCGTAACACAACCAAGGTGCTCATCCCACCTCAGGTGACCGATCAACTAGGCGGTGTAGAGGAGAGTGAGGTCGACCCTCAACGCATTTTTTCCTCACGGTAAACAATCCAATGCGCTTAAAACCATCACGGTACGCTAAATGCTGTGGCATGAAGGGTTGCCAACTAACGGGATAACTTGGACACCGTAGTCGGCCCACTGTGCGTCTTGTTGTGTGGAGTGGCTTACTGCGGACTGAGAGTCAGGCTTCAATGGCTCCTTCTTAATGTGGCCCTTATGACGCTCCCAGGCGGGAGCCTACCTAGCAAGGTGGTTTTGTTGTGGCGCGTGCTGGAGTTTGTTTTGCACACACCACCTGCACCCTCCCTCATTTCCGGTCTTGTCGACTTTTGTCATGACATCAGGTTCAGGTGTGGGAGTTGTTAGAGAGTGGAGTAGATCCGGCGAGTCTACCTTTACTATAATCCAGCTAGTCACTGCATCTGCCTTCAGTTTGCTGAAGCTCGTAGTAGACATCGTCGAGGGTGACAGTCAAACTGTCGGGTATTCCCGTGAAAGTGATAGCCGTTTAGTCCGATTAATTATACCAAATTTAGACTGAGCCTATAAAGCTGCATTTAGAAGGATTAATTTTATACTGGCGCATAAACTACTGAAATTACAAAAACGCGGAAATAGTAGGCGCCTCCAATTATTGGCTTCTAACACGCATGTCTGAAGACCGTAAACTTGTTTCACACCTTCCTTAGAACAGGACCGCGTGATAAAGCAAATACAGTCGAGTTGATGACTCGAATGCGCCGTCGCAGAGTGCGGAATGCTCTTAATTTGAGGATAACGATTTCCTCCTCAACTCCCATCAAGCCATCACGTTTCCTAGAGGTTTAATCGCCAAGACCGGAAGCGGATAGTAGGAAACACTCGACGCACCATTAAATTTAGTACTAACTTCCATGAACCACAAAGACTTGCAGACCTAGTAGAAAGGAAGTAGATTCGATCGCTGGAGCAAGAACTTGATTTGTCTGACGTTTCAGATTCCGTCGTGGATCCATCATCAGAAACACTAGCAGAAATGGGTAACTCAAGGAGTTTTAGTACTCATAGGACATGGTCACTATGCAGCTGCATGCCTATGATGACGGGCGTGCGGGTCGTAACTTGCTGAACTGCCGTCAACCATACTGGAATTGGGCGTGACGATTGCTAAGCTATATGATTCCCGGGCGCTGGCATTAGAAGATGCGGCAGTTTGTGCGTTACCTGAGGGGCGAATTGATTTGACCAAACTAATCCTCAGGGCTGAATATGGCTTGAGAAGGTCACTGCACAGACTGGGGGCCCGTAAACCAGGATTCAAACAACTCGCGGCTCCTCTCACGAGAACTTCTGCCTCATCAAATGTGAATGTGTGGCCGGGTGTCGTCGAATGAACCACGACTGGGCGTCAGTTCTTCGCCCTGCTGTCACGTGTTCGGCAATTCGCGTCTGGAAAGACTGGCTTGCAGAGGCCTATTTGGTATTTAGACCCCAAAGTTGCCTAGTAAAGACTGCAGTAAGTAATGCAATAATAGTATATCTTTGTAAATACGTCTCCCAAAGTAAAGTAAATGTATACACACACATACAGACCGTTAAAAATGACAAGTCACTAAATTGACCTTAAGGTGCTTGTTGTTGTTGTTGTTGTTGGTGTTGGTGGTGGTGGTTGGGGGGGAGGAAATCGGATGGAATGGTGGAGGACTGATACAAGAGGGGAGGGGCAAAGGCTTCCTCCGGGGGGGGGGGGGGGGGAAATTTCTCCAGCTTTTTTTTTTCAAGTAATATAGGAACTGAGGCTGTAGGATTGTGTGCCTGCGAGGCCGCCACCCACACTTCCAGCTGCGGTTGGCGGGAGGAGGGGTAGGAAGGCGCAGTTGGTGAGCTGCTCCATAGTCGAGCCGGTGTCCGACGCATAGAGGGGGCAGGTGTCCTCTTCCCCCTCCCCCTCCGTCATTGGTCCACCCCGAGTTCCGCGGCCAAAGGACTCTAGTAGCCGAGGCGGGTCGTGGCAGGAGAGGGAGGAAGGCGGGTGCATGGTCTGGCGTCCGCGCATTGCTGCCGCAACGGCAGCGGCTGCCGCCCTGGACAAACTGTCTCCAATCGGGGCGGCGTAGGTTGCTGCCGCTTGCGCGAAGACCTTCCATTCACCGAGAGGAACTGTTGTAGGTTCCGCACTCTGCGACGGCGCATCTTTTGTAGGGAGGTTCTGCGGGGCTGATAAGTAATCTCTCCAGTTTCCTGCAGCAGTAGCAACCGTAGTAGTGATTGAATTGATGCCGGCATACTCTGTCGCCAAGTCCGCAGACTTGGGTGCTACCGCCGAGGCAGGTTTGAATCCGTGCTGGGCGGGGTCCTCTAGTCCAGTGGTCTGCGTTGACGGAGATAGGGAGGGGACAGAGAATTCGGCAACAGCGGGCTCTTCACCGCCACAGCCGCCGAGACGGACACTTTCGATGCTATTGCTACCGTCGGTACTGCCATCACTTATGGTCCTCAGGGCAGTCCTATGATAGTCTAACCGACCGCGTGGCAATTTTATCTTGTCCACATTGTTCATCTAAAAGTAGCAGAAATCAAGGGTCAGCTTGTGGACATACAATTTAACCATATATTTCTCCCTAAGGACATTACCGACAAAAACAAGGGAGACTAGGATAGCTATTTCTGGCTTATCAGTCGTCCTCAACCAGTCAAACCCAACCCTAGGTTGTACACCACCCGAGGCTCGAACCCGCGACCTTTTTTATTAGAGTCAAACGCCCTAACTATTGAAGCATGAGCTCGTTGTCTTGCCACTTTTTGATCAGGAGGATACAGTGGAAGATAGGCGTACACCGATCAGTTAGAGGACACAATGGTCCGTACTTGGTGCGTTTGGAGACTCGATCTTATGCCGCAAGGTGGCTATTGGTATAGGCAGAAGGGCATTATCGCAATTATGTACCATGCTGGCAGCTTGCGAATATGACGCAGTTATCCCACAGTGACTTCGGCTCAAATATTCACATCAAACTGCGATCTGTACATATGGACTCTCCAGGTTAGAGATCAAGGCCTGAGGACATTAAAAAGCTGCGATATGTATTTCTTCGTTACGAAGAGCTTCCATTGCGGTTTAAAACAAATAGCTGGTTTCTAGACAAACCTAAATTCTCATTCAGTTCACTTCTGCCAAATGTTGGCATGATTATCGCAGTCCGCCAATGGCATCTGGTGTGTAAATGAGAAAGAAATTTAGCGCAAACACTGTCAGCAACGCACATCGAATTTTTTCGATTTTACCAAGGCCTAATTTAAAGGAGGCTGCCTTTTTTACTTGCCAGGCAGTGGATATCTCCAGTACATGATTGGTCCTCTTTTCTTCCAAGGCCACGGCCCATTAGGAAATTTTAATCAAACCTGGCAAAACACTTCGTTATGACTGGTTTTAAAAAAATTAACGACCCAGTTTTATCGTCCTTGAATCGCTCAATCTGGTTATGATTCATCCACCGTAGTGTTATCCTGCAACTCCCAGATGAAATGAAACACGGATGGTCCATATTAATTTCATTAAGACTACTCACGATTATTCTTCCGTCGACTACTGCCATAGTCATCGCTATCCCAAAGAAGAACTACAGACTTGCACTGCCTCGGCTCCGCTCCCTCTGTCCATTGTCATTGCTTTTTAGTGGTATTTGTGAGGTCACATTTTACGTGTACCATATCACAGCTGATTCCTCTCCCCTGGCGGTGAAAGAGAGGTTCAGGTCGACCCTTAGTATGTGTGTCGCTCCCGCGCAAGCGGGAGCTTACCTCGCGAGGTGTGCTGTTGGCATGCCCATTGAGCGATGGTCGCGCCAGCCACCTGCCCCCTCTCTCATCTCCAGTCCTGTTGACTTTTTTCCTTAAATCAGACGCAGATGTGGGAGGGGTCAGACAGTGGGGGTAGATCCGGTGAGTCTTCTTTCACTATAATTCAGCTGTAGTCACCACGTCTGTCTTCAGCTTGCTGAAGCTCGTAGTGGGCATCGTCGACAGCGACGGTCGAACTGTCGGGTTCTCCCCGCTGACCGAACACGTCTTTGCAAACATCTCCAGCATAGGGAAGACATGCCTGCTGCCACTTTCTGGTTTTGAAACAGATACTGATGCGTAGATCCACAGGGTTTAACATACTATCGTGGTGCAACGAAAGGTGAGGGTCAAAGCGGGGAGGGGCATCTCGAGCGGAAAGACATCTGGCACAACTGCCAACCCGCCTACATGCATACCTTTCCTCCCTCGCCACGCCCGTTTCCATGTGACAATGTTAACCGGGTGAAGTGTAGCCGGTTTTATCCTCCAAATATCAATGCGGTATATTAAATCAGGATGATTGCGCTGTGTAGAGTAGCTAGCCTACAAAACAAACCATCTACTGTGCAAGACAGCACTGGCACACGACATCGGTTTCTGCTGCTATCTTTTGTTAATGTTACTGACGAAAAAGCCGCGATCGATGTCAAAACGGCAGGCGAATAAAAGTGTTATCCCGGTGATTGAATGTTCTTCTTCTTCTTCTGCTCAATTATTTCCTGGGGCTCGTATGTTCGCTTGTATTGGCAATTTTTTTTTCTTGTCATAGAACTAGATTTTTCCAGCCCTGACCTATCCTACTTTTGTCATGCACTCATTGGTTCTATGCAGCTAACCCGACCGACAGCCGCTAGAAAGTACCAACGAGGCCAGTGGAATAGAAATAAACAACTTGCTTGCGTAGCATTACCCTTGCTAACCGTAAACGAGGGAGCCGCGACTAAGTTCTCAATCCCCCTAACAATCTAATTGGCTGGATACCTTGTTTTGTGTACAATGCATTGTTTGTCCAAGAACCCAATTTAATTAATCATCTCTATCTCATGAAAAATACTAGTGTGTTCCTTTCATCATCCCTGGCGAGCAAAGGGGGTGAAAACACTCATGAGACAAAAATGACTTGACACAGCTCATGAAGCTGCCTGTGAGGGCACGAGCAATTCAAACAGCCACAGAAATCGATCGGTGCAATCGATTGACACATGGGCATTAGGCAATGCAAGTGGTCGGACACATTCATCTGACGCGAACAGGAGTATAGACACCACGCTCTGACGATAAAAGCAAGCACGCTTTTGAAACGCCAGCCAACGTACAACTTGGTCCCAAAAATCGTCTTTCTTCTTCTGCCTCTTCCGGGGATGTGGCAGGGAATATTTTATCTGGACCTCTAATTTTTGTGCATATTAATACTAGTGTGTTCACTGTTCCAAAATGTCTATTCATGGACAAGTTTTATTTTAACTTTAGTTGGCCTGACATGCTCTCTATTTATTTCGCGGTGAATATGGTGGGCAGAATACTATTAAAAACAACGATCAAGGAAACTGGTTTGGCCATTCCTGACTTATTAGCCTTCATCAGCCAGCCATGCTCAAACTCAGATACTTCGGCACCCGAGACTCACACCCGAGAACTGTTTTCTAGAAGTGTGACACACTTATTACTGAACCTCGACTGGCGCAGCAACTTGGATTGAGTATGGCCGGCTGCTGACGTTTACTTAGTCAAAAATGGCCACTCCAGTCTCCCTGGTCATTGTTAGTAATACCATTCTGTCCATGCTATTGGCCGCTGTACGAGTGCGGGCTGGGCTCGAGAATGAGCCCCACTACAGAAAGGGACAAGTAATTCCTGTAACCGATGAGTGAAGGCTTACCAACTAAATTTCGCATTTTTCTGGAGTAGAGCTAAGCATATGTATATAAATAAACAAATTGTCTTTGTAGACGATGAGAGAAAACTAGGCCCACACTCCTTCTCTGCCCCTCAATGTGACGCTAACAACCAGTAAGTTTTTTTTCAGGTGAGCAAATGATGTTGCGCCTCATGAATTATTTATTTACAGTTGACAAACTCTTTGCGATTATTGTGTGCTTTAAAATGCCGTCGGGAGGCTTGAAATAAAACCATACAGTATAGTGCAAAGTGTCCTGTTAATTTGATGCACCCAGTCCCATTTGCTAAAAGGACGGATACACAGCACTCTAAATGGTTTGAAAAAAGGCCCGAACCTAGTTTATGTGGTAATCAGATCACAGCCTACTGTAGACATTATTGAATCGCTGGCTGGGAAAATCATCTGCACATGCGTACGTACAACGTCAGGTTTGTGCTAAATTAAAGTGAGTCCATAGCGAGAAACATTTTCAGTAACGCTCCGAAAGCTACTCTGGGTAGTTAAGCCGAAATCATGCAAAAGTCAGTCTTTTTTGCCTCCAAATATGCATTTATTTCGAACAATAAACTTCCACTCGAAATTAGGCTGTCTTCTATATTTCCTATTTTCAAAGGCAAATTACATAAATATTAAAATTTGGAGGAAATAAAGTCGTTACTGTCTGTCTCGTTTCCAAGCACACAACTTAGAGATTTTGTAAGGGGTCATCCTGGCATTTGAAGCTCTTCCCAGGATAGTAAAGTGGTCGCTAAATATGTTAAAATTTTCCTCTGCAGAGTCAAGCATCACTTCCAAATGCGGCAAACTCTCCTCCGTTTTGCAACCTTGGCGGTGATCTTCGAGGTCGCTATTGATGGTATTCTTACGTTGTCGCCAACGTGTACGTGGACTCTGGATTCCGGTGGGTCACATCTCGGTTATTTTACCTTGAATTTCACTGTCTCCTCCACGATGCGATCCTGTTGTCCTGGATGGCCCCTTCTTAACTCATCGCCTTGATGCTATATTTTTTTCCCATGACAATAAGCGTCCCGAACCCTCAACAGCAAGCTTCCATCTAACTGCATTCTGTTATACCATGCTACCTATAAAGGCAGATTTTTCTCCTAAATTTTTTGCAAATTGGTGGCTCGCTGAACTCAGCCACTGCTGTAGAAGTTTTTTACTGCCCAGACTATTATATTATAAGAGAGTTCGTTGTTAATCCGATCTAACTTACTACTATTTCCTGGTATCATAAATTTGCTTACTCCCAGCTGTGATTACCAATTTTTCTTTTTTCTTTTTACGATAGAACGAAGTTTGTAATGAAAGGGCTCCTTGGGCTTTAAATATACAATTCATTATTATTATTATTAGTAAAAAATCTGTTTCCCCATATTTAGGGTTGTGATAATGAAGTGATGTCATCTCAGTTACTCAGTTAGCCTGTCCAGCTAATTCCCATTCACGTTCATATCTCAGCCCGTGATCGAGCAGCTTACCAAGTTTCGTGAGCAGGCCTCTTCATCCCACTTGCAGTCGGCTAGTGTAAGGCTCCTCCAACCAGCTTCGTCAGACTGCTGCTGCTGCCAGACCCCGTCGTCGATCTTTGGAGCAGTCGACAGTTGCGGCGCGTAGTTGGCTGAGGCTGGTGGGGACCGTTTCTCGGTGAACGCGTTACCGTATCCTCCGCCAGCCGATGGCGGGGAGTCAAGGTGTCTGATGGCGGTGGTCGCAGCAGGTAAACTGGGCGGGAATGGGAATCTCGTGGTGGTGCCAGTGACACAGTCCATCCCCGTCGTCCCCTCTTCGGACAGTTTGCTCTCACGACGCCATTTGGCGCGTCGATTGGAAAACCAGACTTGAATCCGTGACTCCGGTAGGCCGATTTCCTTGGCCAGCTGTTCCCTCGCATAGAGGTCCGGGTAGTGACTGTGATCAAACTCTGTCAGAGACGCCGGGAGAAAATGACTGTTACAAACCAAACAGTATGTGCTAATTTTAAACGGAAAAATAGGATGAGCAGAGTGAGAACTTCTATCAATGGAACACATGAGTTCTTTCCCATAACAGGGCATCTGCAGTATTTCGGAAGTGCAAGGAGAAAGTGGTCATCACACCGAAGGATTAAAGGGCTGGTTAATGAATTATAAACTGTCACCTCAGTTTTCCTAGTATTTGTCCGCATTCTTCTTCGGTAGAATATATTGGTAGGAAAAAATAACTGAACAAATTGAAAATAAGCACAGCAGACTTGTTCACTTGACCAAATTGTGAAATATTTCTGGCCCCAGTAGGATTCGAACTCTCCACAAGAGGGAACGCTTTAGTACAGCCGGGACTACGAATTTTTCACAATTGTGCCAACTGAGCAAGTCAATTTATTTAATGACATTTGGTGTACTTATTTTCAATTTTTCAGGTATTACTTCATACCACTGTATACTAGGATGGCTTTGGCTCTTATCTAACGAGATGAGACGAGCTTGACACGTCAGGCTGGTACTTTCGAGATGTATACCGGATTGCGTTATGCAAATATCAACCATGTGATGTTGGAACCTGAAAGCCTAACAGTAGTATAGCATACGCACAAGAAATTCGCCCACTATAGCCCAAATATAGCTGCTATCTACAAGCCCGGGCACCGGTTCATCAAATTTCTATAGCAAGTTATAACTGTACCTAACGGATTTGGATAAAACTTTTGGATGTCGAATCGGGCCTTGACAGTTTGAGCCGCAACGAATCGGCAAAATATATCGTGGGCTTTTAGTAAGCACGTGTGTTACGAGTATGCTCGAACGACTTTCTGTCCCTCTAGTGAGAAACCTGTGCGCCCTTTCATCGCTTCAGGCAGGCTTGGGGAGAGAATGTCCGGAATTTCAGTTAAGAGCGTCAAAACCCCCAAAAAACACTGTGACGCTTGTTGTCAGAGATTATCTATTTGCCCCAGACGTTTACCATTTAATGATTTCACATGCCAACCAGTTTTTACTCAAACATGCTATAAGGGTGTGTTTGCTTTTGGGGTTAACGCGTTACTACATCTGGGTATTCCAACCACCTGGATTTAAATCTGGTCCGTGGCGCACATCTCAACGCTTGCCGGTCGTCAGAAGCTCATTGGGAGCAGCCAACCAATCAGGCGCAAGCACGCGACAGCTGTTTCGTCGGGCAGAGGCGCGCAGACAATTAATCTTGAGTCTGCGTGCTGCTCGCCCCGAGGCTTACAAGGGGGAAGGAAGAAATAGGGGGTGACAAGAGTGCGCACTGAAGCGTGAACCAGAGGGAAAGGGTGATGGCCGGGCGAGAGGACAGAAGGAAACGGAGGAGAAGAGGGTTAGGTAGAAAGCAGGGGGAAATGAGTCTGTAGGGAAGGCGAGCAAGTTGATGGATGTTCAGAGTGAACTGAACCCCAGAATCGGCTATTTGTCTTGCCGATGTAAGGTTACAACAACGTTCTAACTGACTTCTGAACCACTTAACTTTTTGAGAGCAGGTCACGACTTGGATTGATGGGAGACACTATGGTTAGATGAGGGAGTCAATTGTTTATTTAGAGACTCCATGATCCGAAGCGTACTATGGAGACTGGTGCGCACCTATCTACCTTGATTTTAGTGTGGGATGCGCTCTTCTGTTCTGTCGTGGAGCTCGTACCCACGCGTATCAGGAAATAGGAACGTCCGGTTGTAGGAAGAGTAGTTAGTACCGTGCCCCAAGCATCAGAGTAACCCTAACTCAAACCTGAACTACAACTCTAAGCTTAACAATGACACTAACTTCACTGACATTTATTGCAAAGCCATCTACAGTACGAGTAATTCCTGTCCCCACATCTTGTCCTAGAGGCCATGTAAGCAACAGCTGCTCCCACCCGTAGCGACCGAGATGAGTAAGATTGGAATGACCATTTTTGACTTATTGTCAGCCATATGCCGAGGTAATAAATATCAATTCACCCGCAGGGAGCCTCAGCCGAAGGAGGTCATGATTCAGGCCTTTACGGACTGAATTAGCGACGGTAAGTACGCCAAAAATACGGCATTCACAAGCTGTCTCTCGCCCTTTCTATTATTGTTAATCTACCAAATTAGACGGTTTTTGACCTACCTCGTTCCAGGGCTGCCAATTGTTCGGTCGTGAATGCTGTGCGGTTTCGTTGGAGCTTTTTACCGGCCGATTCCCCAGCCCTCTTTTCAAATTCCTCGCCTTCAGCGGTGATGGGCGAGTCGGCTGCGAGAGCGCAGCGGACCCTCTGCACGTGGAGAGAGTCACCCGCCAGTCTGCGATCCGTCTCCTCGTCCCCCTCCTCGCCGACATCATCTTCCAGTCCGCTTGTTGTACTACCGTTGCTGCTGCTGTTGCAGCTGCTGGCAGGGCCGCCAACGTACGCCGGCAAATATCTGGTACCGGCCTCGCGTTCACTTTCTGAAGCCCTGCGTTTTCTGGCACGCTCATGCGCGAAACTGGGCGCTTTTTGGCCCAACTCCTCGCCACTACGCCAGTCTGGAGCAGTGAGTGTGAAGCGTTCCTGTTGCTGCTGCTGGTGGTGTTGCTGTTGTTGTTCTGGTGAAATCGAAGGGAATTCCGGTGGAAAAGGAACATCGTGGCGGATAGGGAGACTGTAGTCCGAGGGCCATCTGGAACTGGCCGTTTGGTGACTCATGTCGGTTTGAAATCCAGTCACAGTAGGGTACACAAAGTGATTGGTCAATTGGCCTAAAAAGAAGCGGTCGTTGAGAGTAGGAAATGTCAGACAGTTTGTAATGGTCTGTAATGTTAACGTTGTTTAAATCTATAAATGTATGGGAAGATGACTTGTTGGGGCGGAGGGGGGTAGCCTTATTTGGGGGTGTAATATGGTCGCATTGGATTGCCATCTCAGATCCTGTGCAACCAGCCGCATACTATCGAGCACTCAGTAAGCGACGGTCAATGAAGTGAGGTCTGGAACCGTGTGCGTTTAGTTAATAAATCTAACGTTTTATATGTAAGTCCTGTTGGTAGTCTTGCAATCGTCTGAAGGATCCGTGGTACAAACCAAAATAGAATTGCCCATACCCGGATGGATTGATAGACGAACACCAAAAATAGACTACTTTTATCGGTCCCGATTGCAACTAGCAGAGCCTGAGACCCGAATTAACTCGTAGAGCATCTATTTCACTGGTTAGGTAGAGCTCAGACCTCACATTCCCTTTCGCACGATGGGGGACATGATACACTGGTAGGGATGAACAGCCAAAACCTGTTCATTCAACTCCCTCTGATGTCCCAGGAAATACTTTTTAGTCAGGTGTAGTTTCTGGACTCCTTGCAGCATCTCATCTGTATCTGTAAATATTTAGGTACAACACTTAGCCGTTCTCTATGCTTGTAAATACACCAATGTTAACCTGATCTACTGTTATGCGTTATAAGATAATAGTAAGGGTGGAATACTATATGCAGTAAATGTTCCTGTCTAAATGCAGGTATAACTTAATTAGTTTTTTGCCTGGGTAAGGGTCATCCTATTTTAAGGTATTCACACGTAGCTGTAAGCCATAAATGTTTAAGGGCTATAAAATGACTCTTAGGTAATATTTAAGTTATTTAGGGTAGTAGGTTAAATTAAGTGCTTCAGTATTTGAATGGACAACTATTAAAATTTAAGAGTCGTCTGAAGTCTCCGCAGATTCCAGCTATTCGATATTAGCTGCGGTTACTAACGTCTGCGAATACAGGGGTAGTCAATTATACCGGCCAATTCTCACCTGAAGTGTGTTGAATGCCTGCATCTACCTCAAATCGAGCACATTCCGCTAATCTACCCTGTGCTGGACTTCCATCCTCGCGGGCAGTTGCGTCGACAGTGCTGGAAAACTTCTCGACACTACTCGTTTCATCCCCCTCCATCGCCATGAGCTCGCAGGAGAATCGCCCGGCCAGCTTGCTGTCACATTTGGGGAGTTTTCGCATTTGTGCCGGCTGCACTGAATCAGTGCTGTGATCTGGCTGTGTCGGACGTGTGGCGTAGTTGCCCGCAGTGGAGCCCAGAGAGGACTTGATCGAACCGCCAAAGGGGTGCTCTGAATTCAACAGCCCCGCGAAGCCCCCGCTGCCAACTGACCGAGGGCTGGAATGCAGGAAACCTGGCGCCAGCGGTCCGGTTGAATGCGACTCCGAGTAGGCCGTCGGCAGACCGAGGGAGTTGGCGTACCAGGAAGACCAGGCCGGATGGAAGAAAGGGTTCAGCCGATCGTACATAAAGGGTTTCACGTTTTGGTTACCGGTAGCCGCCACTTCGGCATAATTTAAGGACGGATATAATTTGGGATCGCAAAAGGTGGAGCTTTTGTCTCGATGATCCTGTTGTTCCACGCCAACAGAAGGGGCAGGAGGAGTTACGGCCTTCTTTACAGCGGCTTCTGATTGCGCCAAAAAGGCCGTCTGCTTGTCGGCAGCAAAGTCACCGCCATAGCAATTGTTGTAGAGCATTTCTAGGTGCCCCAAGTTTTCACCGTAGGACAGGCGTAGGTTTGGACGTGCGCTTTGTGGGACTGACGATGCGTACTGGGGAGTATTTGGTAACGAAGCAGAGGCGGGATTGGTAGTCAAGTGTTCTGCGTTTGTACCGATTCTCCTCTGCGCCTCATTGAATAAATTTCGCAAGACGCGGTTGATGGAGGAGACCTTGAAGTGGAGAACGAGAGAGAGGCTACAGGCTAGACATTCAATAGGAAGAAAATAAGGCTTGCCTACTGATAATGCATATGCATTTGTTTTACTACTTCTGCGTGGGCCTATTCGGTGGGTTCGAACAAATCGAGTGTACATTTTTATCTGATACCCACATAAAGCTCTCAGCTATGTGCCCCGTCCAGTACGGTTGTGTATCCATGGGAAGATCAGTGCAAAAGGATGACTTCCTGAAGGTTTACATAATGTCTTTTTCGAGAGGGATGACTATAATCAGAGCACATCTGTGAAGAACTGACATCTTGCACACGAATACTGACATGTTAACTTAATGTGGTAATTATTCTGTATTGAGGTTCTTACGCTTTTTGGAATCGAGGCAGTGAATGCCTGCTGGTATGCTTCCCCCCTACCCCGACCCCAGTAGATTTTGTCATCGTTCTATAATGTAGTGTCCTTGTAGTGTCCTTTAGTTGATCATTGCTTACACTTAACTACGATCCTTGCTGTTATCTATTGGCATTCTATGAAATTTAATCTACTGTATGCCTCTGTCCGTTATTTGACTCAAACAATAACAGGACGCAGTTAAAAATCCCTCACGAAGTTTATTGAATTCAATAAACCCTGCTGTCTACACTTGCTTTAAATTCGTGTCGGGGATAAGGTGCTTCATATTTCAAATGTGTTAATACCGTGACTTTTGGTGTCGCCGAGGGAGAAACGAGTGTACTCTTGGAGAGAAACAATGCTGGTAAAAACAAGTGCAGCGGGAAATTTGGTTCGCTGTGTGAGAATCAGTAAGAAGACTCGACCGCCCGTAGTATAGGTGGTCTAGCGCAAAAGTTCAGGAGGGCAACGCTGGGGAGTTTTACCTAGCAAAACTCGAGACAGAGTTTGTCAGAGTGGTTAATTTGGCCTTGACTTGACGAATATTTACCACGAGTTATCATGGTAGATGTGTATTTAACCCAGAATTGGGCTTCATGATCAGTTAAGCCAACAGATATGGCACCAGCCGCCAGCAACTGGAACCCTTACTGGGGAGATTGCGTTGCAAAATGCTTTTTCTAACTGCCATTTCCCTTTAGATGGACTGTCATACGCTATGGATGAAAGCCAAAAGAAGCAATGATAATAACGATATCCAATCTCTTTTCGTTCAGCTTCTGTTAAATTAAGTGTACGCCTATTCGAGGTGTTTTTGGTTTGGTAAGGAGGACATGACACCAGGATGCGTCGAACTCCAGAAAGGATAGGGTTAAATTCGTGGTTAGGGTGGGGGTTACCTTTAAGATTAGGTTTAATTTTAGAGTTAGGACTGGTGCTAAGGTAAGTTGTGGTTAAAGTTGGTGTTGAATGTACTCAGAGGGTTTAGGGTAGGGTTAGGATAAGGGCTGCAGTTTAGGCTTACATTAAGGCTAGTGTGAGGGTTACGACAGGAGGATACTGTTTCGGGCTTATTAGCCTTCATCAGCCAAGCATAACCCTGAACACCAGCCCAAAACAGTTGTGTACCAAGTTACCCCCAAATGCCATCACACCATCCTTACTGCTATTATTACTTGGCCGGAATCGGCCTGGCAGGCGGTCACCCGTTGGGGACCTCTGACAACCACATGAACTTTGTTTAGTTCGGAAGCCTATTCGATCGGTGTTCGCACATTTCTGAGTGAATATATACTCGATCACCAGTTACAATAAATGGCAGGTGGCGAGGCGCTGATGAACAGCGGTTCGATGAAGTGCTTATGACCCATCTGATAGACACCAGTGGTGGACCAACTGCGCCATCTGTGAGTGCGTTTGTTTGTGTTGTCCGACCAGCTGGTGTTCAGGGTTATGCTTGGCTGATGAAGGCTAATAAGCCCGAAACAATTATGTATCAAGTTACTTCCAAATGCTGTCATACCCCCTTTACTGCTATAAATATATGCATATTATTGGCTAACATAGCTTGAATCCCTACCAGAATTCCCCACGTTACGCCTGTGTTTTACGTGAACAGTGAGCTCATCCTCTCACAAAAGAGTCTTCCTCTGCCTCCCCAAGGTGACTAAGGATCTCTATATCAGTGTGGGTTTCTAGTTAACGCCGGATCTTCCCTTCTCGAGCCTTTGTAACTTCCTTTCCTGGCTAGCAACTGCCCTCCGAAGCATCTTACCCACAACAACCGGAAGACGACGCAGACGACGGTGCTGTGCCTGCCAACCACTGTCAGTCACCGAATCGTTTACTTTCTCAAGCCAGCAACGGCTTTTTGCTTAAAGCAGATCGATCTTTTTTTCTTGTAACCCTCAACAGTCAAGCTGTCCGTTGAGTTCTGGGTTTCTTATTAGTATGCACACTTTCCAAGGCAGGGAGAAGCTAAGTGAGCTTAAATTGCCTAAATAGCGGTTTTTATTTACATTTGGGGTTGGTACGAGATTTTGCCGACAGGCCGAATTCGGAAATGGGTGTTATCTCCACCGAAAATATACTACTATAGACAGCCTGCGTTTTGATCCCTTTCGCCATTTGGACAATAGAACAAGCCACCACTGTAAAGAATGAAGTTATGTTTGGGATTTCGAAACGGGAGGCCATGTTTGAGTTCCAGGAGATATAATATTTCTGAAAGCAGTGTATAAGCACCCCAGACAGAAAATTTTACTAACCCATTAGTTTGTATAGGATAATATACTTCTCGGCTATCGTAACTACACCTGTCAAACGCGCGGATTAATCACCATGTTATGATCAGCAGGCAGATCTCCGGGCGAGATTTCGGATACAGCGGTTCAGCATTACCTGCGGCAGAGATATCTGCGAAGGAGATATTTTCCTGGCCATCGGGCCTCATTAGCTCCCGTGTTCCACAGAAATGAAGTGCACCCATTTTTGAAAGTCTCCACTATTTCGCATGAGTTGCGTTATATTTAGGTTTATTTGATTATGCCACCTAAGTTAACTTTTCTTTGATTGAGCAAAGTAAAACGAGACTATCTTAATTACAATATGCTCATAGGCTACTCCTCAGAGGTACTGAAACTGCAGCTCATAGACAACGAATCCACGACGGAGCTTTACATGTGACTTCTATGGTCCCACTAAATTACTCTAAGTCACTGCGGCAGCATCTGTTGGCCACAGCAGAAGCGTCTGCCATCCGCTTATGCAAGCCCGTCTGATGCGTACAGAAATACCTCGTGTAAGTTCTGTGTTTACCATGGCCAAATGTTGAGTAAACCCCTCCCGCTCTCCTCCTCTGACATCACCCTCCATAAACCCCACTGCTCATGAGCTGACTACCCTCTTATTAACTCCCTTCCCCCATAGTTCTGTTGTTCGTTTTTTAGGAAGAACTTTAATCAAGTCCTCTAATCACGGACCCGGTCTGCTCGATCCACTTCCCCTGTAAGTGCACTGGTCCGACTAAAATTTATCGAACACAAAATTAGGTTCATCATTTGAATTCTTCCTTGGGAATTTTCGCAATTTTACGAAATTATTATGGTTACCGAACAACCATAGAATACTCGAAACGAGGGCAGTTTCTGGACATGCAACTGTTTATTAAATATTTGTTGTGCCGAACAAATGGGGCGTGGATATCTATTAACAAAATGACTTTTTATGGTGCCTCCAAAACTCGTCAACAAAAGGTCTATGCAAGACTTTTTATTATGGGGACTTAATTATTATGGTACTTATGGGACTTTATTATGGGGAGACATGCGGGAGGGAAGAGCTATTCGTAAACGTTCTTTTTGAATGACCAAAAGAGAAAAAAGCCAATTAATTAGGACGTTCTTTCACTTGTAAGGCCACGATATCGGATACCGTGTCCTATATATTGACAAAAGGAGAGGAATTTTTAAAGACAGGTTTGCAAGGCTTACGCTAGGCACGTTGTCCGCGGTGCAGGTGCCATCCTGAACCAGTCGATCACGAATTTCCCACGCGAATATCGATGGACATTCGCGCTTATACTCGGCAATCTTCAACACGACGGCATTCGTTGCCACGCGAGGCTTGCTGCCACCAATAGCTTTTGGTCTGATGGAGCCCGTCTCGTAGTAGCGGCAGAGGATCTTAGAAACACATCCGTTCGAGACCTGGAGGATGCGGGAAATGTCACAGGGTCTGGCACCGGAGTGTGCCAACTCGATGATGCGCTGACGTACGGAGTCTGGAAGGGGTCTTCCATTGACAAAAGCACCGCCGAGCTGGTTAACGCCCGAGTGACCTTGCAATTTTTGACAAAAATACAATTAACTCAATCAAAATTGAGCCCAGAAAGGATCATGGACCATTAGAAACTGCTATGTAATATTATAAATATACATTAATTTCTTTTATGATATATGTTAATATATTCACAGTTATTCTCTGTTTAGTTGTTCTGCTTTCAAAGGCCCTTCGTCTGAAAGTCTGTATGCATCACAAAATAGGTTTATTGTTTATTTTGCTGTCGTAATGCATACTTTCACAGTGCGGCTCGCAGACTCGCCAGTGTTGGTTTCATAAGACGTCGATATGAAGAAGGAACTGACAACGGCTCCAGTCAAGTAACAGGTTTTTAGTTAGCCTTATAGGAGGCATCGAGCTCACTGGCCAATCGCCCCGGAGTTCGCTCGTCTCACTTACCATTTACGTGCACGACTGTAATAAAATGGATTTAAAAATAACATGATGTACCAAAACACAGTATTTTCCACAAATTGTTGCTGCTTTTTGCATTTTATGACCGATATGCCCTACCTGTGATCCACCAATCACATAATGTCTTTCTTTTATTTCGTTTTTCGCTCGCTTTTAATAAACGAAGACCCATTTTGTGTGATACTCTGCTGTCTGGTATAAAGCAGTATTTGGGAAAGTCAGCACTCCTTCCAAGCGTTAAACCTACCTTAGCTATAGGCAGCCGGAAAAAAGTGATGTTCTGAGCAAGACTGTCTTGTAGGACCGCCTACATATCTATTCCCCCGCTCAACTGTCTTACAGAATTTGTGGTTAAACATTAAGTTGTATGTTAAGGTGTGTAAATGAATATGTAATTGTGTCGAAAGTGACCAAATTCATTTAATTAAAGCCGCATATATTTGTTGTACTGGGCTAAATACAATCAACTTCATCAACACAAACTCCTGTTGCTCAGGCAACTGATGCCTATTGATGGAAATTTGAGCTTACATCGGCGGAATTTAATGAAAAAAATGGCAAGTCGGGCCGCTTCAAAATGTAAAAGTTTATTATCATTATTATTAGTCAAAGGAAAAAAGAGCCTCTGAAGACAGTCCTACTAAGTTCTGCAATTAACCGCCCGTAAATGTATTCCTACTGACAAATTATTATATAGCGCGCGGTATCATTACTCTAACTTAAAGTTGGGACCAGCTACATGCTTAAGGCCAAGAGACTGGAGTGATTAATTTCCGAGGAGAGTAAAAAGCAATAATTTATTAACTGCCCCATTGATGAGACAAGCTCCCACCGTAGTTGGGTCATGCAGCGCCAGAATATCGGCGAGACAGCTGGCATTTTAGCTAGCACCGGTGTACTCCCTGTGTCATACAATCTACTCCTGATACAGCCTGGAATGCAGTCCTTTCCTATGCTTCTGTTGCTTTACTGAGAAGCCTCAAACCTCCCTGTGATGAGAATACTGAAATAAATAGGGTTTGTTGTTAGGATTATAAAACAACGGCATATGAGCCGGTTGTGTTGTGTGTATGTATTCGGAACTCATTTCAGGTATACATTATTTTTCTACCTCATAGAGCACTAATTTTAAAACCAGTGATGGTAATCTAGTTGTTGAACTCAGTCAGGCACTGCAAGCGTGAGTTCGTGTGAGGACAGACACTTTTTTTCGCTATTTCCATTTGTGATTTCGGCTGCTTGAGGTAGTATATGGCAATTTAAGCCCCACGGCAGACTCGCGAAAACTGACAATTCCCATCGACACATTAGCATGTTGTGAAGGCTCGCGTGCGAGCAGAAAAAAACACGAACCCTCCCTTTTAAAAGCAGGGCGCTTGTCACGGCTGAAGACGCCCTATCTCCGCCTTCCCATCAGAATGTGTTGACGGATCTCAGCTCAGGCTTTTGATACCTCTCAGTAGGTGGCATTCTGAGGTTGAGACATGCGTTCGTTTCGAGTGTTTGAGAGAGGAGGAGGAGGAAGAGGGATTAATATAATACGTTGGAACTTATGTTAGCCGGCGAAAAAAATCTGAACCGAACTGAGCAAACCCGGTGGGATGAGCTTTATGCCAGTGACCATTTAGGATGTATTTCTAACAACAACTAAGGATACTCGAACTCCATTTTTCGGATTACAAAATACGCATCTGATGCTGCCTTCGGTAATAGGTTCGAGCATGAAACCGAGACGGAAACCAAATATATTGCTTATGTTAGAGATCACACCAGCCTATCCTCAACTGCCTCGTAGAATTAATGCTTTCGCTTGCATTGATATCCACTGGCTTACTTGCAGTCACTAACACACTACACAGCAATCCCAGTCAATTATCTTTAATAACCGGGCCGGGGCAAGTCCTGCCGAGATCTCTAGTGCAAAAACCAATTGAACTGCCATAAGAGTAGAGGGTGGCCTAGAGCATAAGTGATGAGCTAAAGATAAATTCCAGAGGAGGTATGTTCATGTATCCGTGTCCTTACTCCAATCCTAACCACCCTGACAACTCTATCTGCAACCCTGACCATTCTGTAATACGGGGGTAGCTATGCCCTATCAAGATAGAGACCGACCAGCACCATTTTAACATCACTGGAACTGATTGTGGTTGTTGTCAGCTATGCAACCGCTCATGACTCTCCACTTGAGCGACGTCTCGGAGCATACATTTCTCAGCCAACGACATTTGTTTGAAGGAAACCAGCAGTGAACCGCACAACTCAGTCAAATGTTGATCCCATAGGGCATATCTGCCGGAACCGTGGAAAAAGCAGTCCTACTAACTGCCCAGCAATGTGACTAGGGGACCTATCGTAAGATATATCAATAACGAGAGCGCCTTTAAACGCTTTTACACACCTATAAATAGCACAAATAGTCTGAAGCTGACTTTGGTAATTAATTGAACTGGTGCTCGAACAGCTGAACTAGGGGAATATTCAGGGGCAACATGGAGTGTCGTTCAAAGATTGTACAGCTGAAGCCCAGTCTGGCTTCGGGACTCCAGCTAGGAGTCGTCGTAATTAGTAGCTTAGTTCCGCATCCGCATTACCCGAGATGTCTTTCAGACAAGGAACTGCGAATTAGCCGGGGTGTCGGGGTAGAATTTCCCTGCTCCTACATTGCCGCCTCCCTCGACTCCCTACGCACGCATACTATATTCATATAACCCCGTTGTCGCACTCCAAGATCTTGCTCACCTTGCCTAAACACACCCTTTATAGCTAGCAGTCTTCCCAGACAGAAATATAAATGGTGGATTTTTTAAATCTCAGAGGTCGACTCTGTTTACTTCCCTGCTATTCGCCGTCCTCGGCTAAGTAACGAAATCCAGGCCTCTACTGTATTCATTGTGCAAATGCCTCGAGCGCGTCAGGCTGACAAAATTCAAATCGATTCCACTGATGTGATGATGAAGTGGTAATTAGATTACGCTCAGTGTTGTTGGATTATGCTAGACGCGTAGACAATTCAATCATGAGTAGAAAATCCCCGGCCGTCAGCTTGCAGGTCATGCTTATTTGCGTATAAGTGCGTCTGGCGAAACTGATAACAGCCGAGCCACCAAACTGCCCCTTGTTTGTCGCCCAGCTAACCACACCCGATGAGATCTGTTTCCAAGAGCTGCTGTCGTACCCCGCAGAGGATAGATACGGAGAAAAGTCGATAAGAAGCTCTTGCTGTGGTCTTTAGCTTACCTTGCCGGTAAACGGATGGACTGAGAAGCAGATGACAGGAAGTAGGCACGCGTGCTCAAATGACGCGAAAGCCAACTTCCTGGCAGCAGTCAGTAGCTTACCACTGCGTACCTACCTTTTAAGACACCTCTAAGTACACTGCTGCTGCTGCATAAGTAAATCGGCAAATTTCCGGCCGAGAGCCCAGCTAGGAAGGGTCAATGGCGGTCTGGCGCGCACGAACGCCAGCTTCCGTTGCTAGCGCTGTTTGGTGTGAGGAGTACTTTGAAAATAATTTGGTCAAGAGGGGGGAGGAGAGGGGAATATAAGATATTTAGTAGCCGGTATTCTTGGAAGGAGTTGGAGGTACACTTTATTACCAGAGTATTCAGACAATATCCGGTTCCGTTTATGGACGTAAAGAAGTGACTTTATGCTTGACAGGGCCCCAGACGCTCAGAGGGGACTGCGCTCCGCTGCAGTAAAGCCGAAACGCCCTCCCGCTCCTGTTGTTGTATGTGTGTGTCATTGCTGTAGACATTTAGAAGTGGCACGACATTCAGTTACCAGGCCCAGACTCTTGAACGACTGGTCTGTCGGAAATGTGTCAGAAGAACCTGTGTTTGGCAGCGGAAGGCCCAAAAGCCTCAAACCCTTACGTTAAACATTTATGAGAGGGGCCCTCACGTGTAGAACGCAGTACCGTAGTCTGTTCTACTAACATGACCAATGGACGGAAACCACTTCTACTTGATGTTGAACATTTCCCTTCAGAGGATGAAGTCCTTTCGCAGCTAATAGTATAAGTTCAATAAGCAACCGTATTCGAGCTCTACTTTCTGACCTATCCTACTTGGTGTTGGGGAATGGTGGTTTGACGAATTCGAACAAGCTTGAAAAGACGATCCCATTCTCTGGTGTCTTTGCCCAGAAATCCCTTTGCTTTTTAAAATTTACTAAGCCAGTAATCTTCACCTTTTTACCAATGTTTGCCTTCCCCAAACCGACTTCCCCGAAAGGTCTAGCTGTCTCATCCAAAACAATAAATTATTTTCTTGTTTGTTTAACTATGGCGCCGGAGGAAAATAATGCTATCCTTCACTCAGTTGAGCCAAAAAAATCAGCGATCTCCATGTAATTCGAACTCAAGACAGCAATAAAAATGCTTCGGTACAGCTGATGCTCCAACCACCTAACCTACGAGGCCACACTGGGAGCCGTGAGCTTAATCACACCTGGGCCAAATGACCTGTTCAATCTACTGACACGTATAGAATCCGTGAATTCTGCTGCTGCTGTGTACTGACTGGCAAAGTAAGGTTTTAGGGCGATAGTATTGCCGGCAAAGACAAAGGAGACCCTCATGGCCATTTCTGGCTTATTAGCTATCGTCAGCCAGTCATACCCAGACCACCGAGCCTCGAACTCGCGGGCTTTCCTAAGGAATCAGTCTACAATCCACTAGATACCTCCTAAGCGCAGAAGCATAGTAGAGAGCTTTAGCAAACTTCAATGCTTCATCTGACCAAGTTGTGCAAAAGTCGGTGGTCTCAGTGAAATTCGAACGATCTGATAAGTGCTATAAAACCACGCCCCCTCTCATGCCCACCACGATTTATTCAACGGCTAAAGATGAGGAGTGAATCCTGCACATTTCCATTTGTCATGTTTGTGGCACACGCGATGCATCCTACAAGTGGATGCCACAGGATCAGCTGCTTACACTTGAGCCAGCGATGATAGGGGGCGGGGCAGGATAGAAACATTGCAAATCTTCCATAATCCTGGTTGATCGAGTCTCCCAAGGGGTGTTTTCTTTTTACAAACCCAAGGAGTCTGACAGGGCTGGGTCCTCGTGATGACCACTATTCCCCTCTGCCCATCTAAAGGCGCATCTCCCTGTCCTGACGGTCACTTCTTTCGCGCAAACACTGCCAAGATTTGATCTGATTAAGTGACGTCAAGGGACGGGGATGAAGGCAATCGGTCATCGTGCAGGGACCAGGGTCACATCTTTGGATGTCATGTGTCGAGGTTCCGACACTTGGACTTCCCTAACCCGCAGGCTGGTCTGATTTCTCATTTAACTGCAGTGGCTCCTACAAACACACCTAGCCGCGCGCCCCCGAAACACCGTTAGATTAACCTAGGGTATTCAAGTGTGGGGATGACTTGTATGGCTGCCCAAACAGGAGACGGGAACAGGAACCGTCCTCAATACACATGTGGTTTTGCGCCACATTCGAAGAAATTTAGGTTAAGGATTAAGGTGAAGGCTGGAGCTAGGGGTAGATTTAAGGTTGGGCTCGAAATTATGTTAAAGGTTAAGGTTTGTGTTCATGTTACCTGTTGGATGTGGCTTTAGGGAAGGGTACAATTTAGTTTTATACTATGATTAAGACACGAGAATTTTCACTCTTACTGAAATTTATCGCACTGCTATATACTTTCAGAGGCCGGGGTGTTCCTATTCTCGTGTCCTGTTTAGGTGCCCGCATAAGTTCATTTTACCCTTGAACAACTGTATTACGGTTGGGTCCCGTTCCCGAGGAGAGAAATCGATCAAATCCCTAACAATAATTGCCTATTAAAGGGAGGTTGTCCCTTGGATAATGAAAAAAACGCATGCAAAGGGGAGTACAAATAACATAGGGGCCATCGGAATGGTCTTTTAGGACTTTAATTCTATCCTGAATCTTAAACGTTAATCGGTAAGAATGACTTGTATAACCGCCCTAACACGGGAACAGGCACCATCCACAATAACCGTAGCTTTGCGCCAAACTCCAGAGAGGTTAGGTTTGGGATTCAGGTTATGATTAGAGTTAGGTTTAGGGTTGGGGTTACTGTCAGATTTGGGGGTAGAGTTAGGGTCTGCAGTGTGCTAAGGGGTTACGTTTTGTGTTCATGTTAACTGTAGGGCTAAGGCTTATGGTTGGACTTTTGTCCTGTGTTTCGGTTAAGACACAAGAGTATTTCCTATGAAAAGAGGACAACTCGACCGCTGGGAAAATAACTTTTTCGCCCGACGTCTCCAGATCAGTCGCATATTCGTCATCAGAGACAGAATCAGAGAGCAGTAGCAGATACGGCCAAAAATTTAAGAGGGCAGGTCGTTCCTATTCCCGTGTCCTTTTTAGGCGGCTGCAAAAGTCATTCCTACCTATTCGTGTATCAAAGGGTAAATAACGAATGACGGGCTCGGATACGATTGGCTGACGATTACGAACAGGCTACAAATGGCTATGCAAATGTCCATTGCCTTTTTTGATATTGTTCCTAGGAAGAGTTAGATAGATGCCCCCTAAACAGGACACGAGCGCAGGAATCACTCGCAATCTAGGTTGTTTTTTCAAATAATGCATAAATTAATGTTAGAGTTAAGTTTAGTATCAGACAAGGACCACAGTTTAGGTTTATTTTGAGACGAGTGCTAGAGAATATTTATTCTCCCTCTCCTCTGGAATTATGCGCTGTTCCACGTCTACTACTCTACCGAAGTAATCCTATTCCCGTGACCCGTTATGGAACCATATAATCACCCCTACTCTCTTCGTTCTGTCAAGATGGTAAGTTTTTATGTACTCCGGTTAAAATTATGATCAAGGGGCTTTCTGTTTGGCATGAAAACACGGTTCTGGCTGGTTGTCGCTGTCTTGTTATATTCCTTTGTCTTATGCACTAGGTTATGGGTCATAAAAGTAGACAACACCTTACATTAATTTGATGTGTTTAATACACTCGACAGTGGATACGTTGTGAGGTGCTTGTTGGTTTAGCATAATTACTTCGGCATTGATTCTGTTTGGAAAAAGCTAACTCCTGTCGGAGGTTGTTTGGGTGATGTTACATTTCAGTAGGACACGAAAACAGCAAAATATGGGAAGCATTTCTAGAATGCTTGAACACGTAAGCTATAAGCTGGTCACTTAAGTGTTGAAGGCATAGCTTTTGAGGAGATTGGATGCTAAAGATATAGGCAGATGAATGACATCCTGAGAACTTTGTCTAGGAAAGGAGAAAACTTTTTTATTCTGGCTTAGTACATTAACGTTTTCTGGGCTGGCCGATGCTGCTTATTTAAAGTCGGTTTACCCAAAGGAAAAAAACGAACACAAAAAATCCCTGGAAAATCAGATCCAAACTTAAAGTCCTAATTATATCTAATGTAGGGGCATTGTTTTAAGTACAGTTACAACAGCCTGTATGAATTTGGGTTCTGTAAAATTTAAGGCGACTTATTCTGTAAAAAATCTAGTAGCAAATAAGACTCTATATGCGTTATTTATAGTTTATAACAGGGCTGTTTTAACGGCAACAGAAGCTGAATAAAAGGAGGAACCAATCAATATACATAGTACAAATGCACATGATAGCGGGCTTCGTTCAATATTTCATTTTTAGTAGCAAAGCGACTTTAATGAATACCGGGTTAGTTGTTTCTTAGAAGGCATGTAACTGTAACTAAGAGGGCCTTGAGCATAACAATTAAACATGGAATAGAAGCTAAATAAACAACTGCCTAATTATCTGGATTTCCTCTGAATTACAACGTCTAGTTTATTCAACCAAGCAACCGAACTGTAAGGATGGACTGTTAAAACGTTCACTCAAAATGCTATTTCCCTTCCAATTAAAATGAGGACTCCCACCGAGCATAACACATGCATCGGTCGGCTTTAGAGTCCAAAACAATGCCTCATGGAAGATATCTACGAAACTCACCCGACATTGTCTCCTCCCAACCGTACTGTCCGTCGCGATCAGAAAGGTTTCTCGGAGAGGACGCCATTGCGGGCAATAATGAGGAGGAGGCAGGTCAAAAAAGAGAGCGAGAAGATGCTTTTGCGCGCTGTGCAAGTTGGCGTCTGCTAGGCAGCAAGGCAGATAATCAATGAAGCAGAAAATGCTTAGTGGTGCAGCACGGCTATGGGGTTATCACAGTCTTACAGTGACAAGAGTCGTTTCTCTGACACCGGTGACAGCGATGGCAATTTCGCTAATGTGCCGTAAAGCGCTAGGAGGTGACCGAGGAATGTGCTATCGTATGGCCACATGTCGCCCGCCCCCCTTCACTTCCGTAACTACAGGAGCTCGTCCGGCCGTTTCACACATGCAGAGGCGCTTGCCCGTCCACCAATTAGACGTCGGCGCGCTTTCATTCGCTAGCCACTTTATTTACTGTGCTGTTATTGGTCAGTGAAGCGTTATGACGCGTAGTGGGATGCGTAGTGGGATGCGTAAACTAAGCCCGTCTGCGCCTCAGTTCGGGCTGAAACTAGTTTGCTCATTTGAGGCCCTGTCCCCGACTTGGGTGACCATAAGTATGGGCTATAAATCCGCCAACCGGTAGTCCATCATGGAAGATAAACTGTATAATCTAAGTCCACATTGAATTGTGCATTTTTCCTACAAAGTATTTTCGATAAGCATTAATGTCAGCATAAATGTGCGGATATTTTCATCAAATTTTACTTAGTGATGAGTTGCAAGTCTCTTAAATCGAAAGTGATCATTTGATAAAAATGTGTAAGCTTTTTTCGGCGAACTTGCTCGAACGGTACAAGTTTCATTCATATGCTACCAGAGTAGAGAAACGTGCCACATATTCTGGTAAAAAGTGTATTTATAAGAGAAGTTAGAGTATAATTATTAATGTAACCTGGCTCCACTAGAGTCGTAAATTAAAATTTACAATAATTAATTCTAGACCACTCGAAAAATTGTGCTCGAAATAGCCAAGCTAAGTTGTTTTCTGCATTGTGAAGATATTTGTACAGAATCCAAAGGTTACTGTTCGCGCCAAGGGTTTATTTTTCAGTCGTGAAGTATTTCTGATTAAAACTGAAACTCGAAACTAATCAACAGAATCCCGAGTGCGGTTGTAAGTTTGGAAACCATGTGGGCTCATGCATAAGACATAACTATGAAACGGACCCAGACATATCCGAGGTGGTCACCTGCGCCGCTACATGCGGAAAAACGATTTCCGGAAAGCTATTACAGCCGTTAAGCGGTAGCTGAAACGAAAATTTCATTGCACTGGGACTTCGGATTACTCTCGAATCAATCACCAAAGACAACTGCAGATAGGCGGTTATGAACACACAAGACCTACCCTACTTATAAGAGGCACTTGCCACGAATTTATATATCCATCGCATATATTTAGGCTATATCCCGTGCAGCCAGTCGTACACGATGCGAATAAGAATTTGTAACCCACGTCAGAGTCAACTTTGGTGGTCATTGGAGCAGTAATAACTCAAAAATTTAGTTCACTGATACAGTCACTGGAATCTGTTTACGTCCGCTCGGTCCCGTAGTGACTATTTACATTGCCCGGTCCAAGTTTTACGACTACACTTGGGCGAATGACTTTCTACTTGTTGACGGGCTGTGGACCACAAAACGATAAACCAGCAGTTTGGGGCTGACGCAGAGGTCATATTTCGTGGCAATTTCACTAACTTTATCGTGGGCATCATTCCTCCTCCTCATTGCTGTTTGGGTTTGACATTCTGTCTAGACAAGGCTCATTACTAACAAACTCCATCTTAGGTACGAAGGTAAAAACCCAAATACGCTGACATATATAATGTACTGTAGTAGATATGCGTACACCGATATGTTAGAGGACCCACTCGTCCATCCATGTTGCATTTAGAGCTCTAACTCGAGCCCCCACCGCGAGGCGACTAGGATATAGGCAGAAAGGCATTATCAGCAAAGACATGGGACACTAGGAAGGCCTTTTCCGGCTCATTGGCCGTCGTCAGCTAGTGATACCTAACTCCAGTGTTGCCGCTTAAATTGCTGCCACACTCGAGTTTTGAACTCGGGTATCTCCGTTTAGAGGCAAACCTCCAAAAATTCAGCCAAGAGCTCAAAGTCTTGCTATTATTAGATCGGTGATATACAGCATTGCCAATAGAGGAGAATTACAATTATGTTCGATGGGTACTGTGAGCAAATGATTAACCGCACAATTTTGTCAACCAATGCACATGCAAACGAGAGAAGAAGCCACGTCCAGCTGGTCCAAACGTTTGGCGAGCTCTTCCGTACGTAAAGAATGTTTCGGAAGCTGTCAGCCGTCTACTCACACCACTTGGAGTTGGAGTTTCGCACAGGCCAGAAGCAACCATCAGGCGCCGGGTCATGAGGCCGAAAGACCCACTGCCACGGCAGGAAACGGCTGGAGTCGTTTACCGGATCTGGTGCAGTTGTAAACAAAGCAACTACGTCGGAGAAACTGGGAGATTACTCCGAATAGCTGAGCATGCAGCGGCGGTGAGGAAGAAAGACGCCAACTCCCAGGTTGCAGCCCACTCGACGGGACCCGGTCATATTTTCAAGTTTGACGAGGCCGAAATCCCTGCAAGAACTGACAACCGCATGAACCGCGAGCTGCTCAAGTCATGGTTCTCTGACCCCCAGTCCATCAACAAGCGCAACGATTTGGCGTTCCCATACGGTGTACTGAGAAATTTCCTGAGCAAAAGAATCAATCACGTGGGAGGGACTGGGCGTAACAACAACTCTGATGACAGCGGGCATAACTGTCGTGCAATTATCAAATCCGCATCTGAAGCGGACAAGAACGCTGTGGCAATTTATGAACCAGCACCGCACTAATCAAGACCTCAAGTGGTGGCTACAGGAACTGACAATTCTAGAACGCATCCGGGTGACCACTACAAACTATAAATACCGTGTAATCTGTGCAGGTATCACTCTTATCTGCGCGTGTTTCACACTGTTCTACCAGTACCTATGATTAAGGATTCCCGAGGGAATCCGAAACGTCAGCAAAATAAACCTCTTGTTCCAGTGATCGCTTCGTCTTCTTCTTCGTCTTCTTCTTCTTCTTCTTCTTCTTCTTCTGCTTCTGCTTCTTCTTCTTCTTCTTCTTCTTCTTCTTCTTCTTCTTCTTCTTTTTCTTCATAATATACAGTATTCTTTATTAAATCGTTAAAGAAACCCGAGTATAGAATATTCTCAATGGCAGAACGGAACGGGCGAGTTCCGTAACCGATCGGTGAGCTCCCATTCAGGTTTGTAAATGTTATATCTTCCCGCTATACACCAGCAAGGCCGCGAACCCGTGGGTAGAGCGTTGGAATTCTAGTTAACAGGTCGCGGGTTTGTGCCTCGAGTGCTGCAACTTCTAGCGTGGGGTATGACTGGCTGGTGACGGCTAATAAGCCAGAATGACCCTTTCATTCTTTCTTGTCTTTACTGGCAATGTTATCTGCTTAACCGTGCGTCTGATGGCGGGACTCGAGAGTGATTCCAACGAAAGAACGGGACAAGTGAGCCCCGTAACCGATCGGTGAACGGCCAGTTAACAACGGTTTCAATTATGCTGAGCTGGGTAAACTTGTGTTCATGAGCCCTACTTGCCACCGAAAGTTCGGCTCGCACAGTGGTACTAGGCAGCGGTTCAACTGTTACATGTACTGTGGAGGCGAATGAACAAGTTTCACAGAATCAAAGAGTTACCATTCAGTTAATTGTTGCCTACATACTGTATCATTTCATAGATTTCTCTCCGTCGGCCAGGGGTTCAGCTTCTGCTGAAGTAGCCAAGCAGTATAAGGAGATTGAAGCAAACTTAATATTCAACTTATGGTCCTTCCGATTTACGCATTTTCTAGGAACTCGGTCTTGGCATTTCCAATGCATCAGGTCAAAATGTCCAGTCCTGGTGCAGGGGACATGCTCGATAGACTAACCGCTCCGTCCCTCCTTCGCAAAGCTCATGCAAAGTCCGGTTCCCTTGTTGACCCTGTCATGGTAACAATGCAGTGGACGTTACGGGACTGGTCTTCGTGTCCCAGAGCACCGGCTATTTGTTTGTTTAAGAACGCATGAAACGGGCGGGTCGGAGTGGGTACGTTGATGTGGTTGCTTAGACGGCGGGACGTAACGGGATCGGGGGCGGGAGACGCGTTACTTGTAGGCATCACGGGGGGGGGGGGACCACGGGCTCTCACGTTAGCGACACCCCCAGCGAATCTTATCGTTTCGTACACAGCGGCACTTATCGTCCGGCCGCCGATGCCTGTTGCCACCCCATCGGGGGGGGGAAGGTTGTCGTCACCAGGCCATGATGTAAACATAGGAACGTTTGCGGCTTATTTGTGATTGTGATGCCGTAGATGGGTCCAACACACCTCCGGGATGTGGTCAAACGGATCCAACCGCGACAAGTGTTAAGTCCGGCCCCCAACAGCGACATAAAGGACCGCTACGAATAACTGCTTTTGTTCCTGGTCAACTTTTAATATGCCTTGTCTGGACTGTTATGGACTGTTATGCATAGGCCATTCGATTACATAAAATGCTCGACGCAAATAGGCCCTACTGGCGTTCGGCGTAGCTATCAGGACTAGGTATGCCACAAATACTGTGTATTATGAAATCACAAAAATCTCGACCACTTCGTCTTGGTTTATGTTAACATGCTTGCGCTAGTTGCGATTTTGCCCGCGTTCAGGTGTCTGCGATAATGGTAAAGGCGAAGGAGACTCGTAATCCCACTTGTTGACCTCTTGCAAAACCACGTGGACTCTAACCAGACATCGAGCACAATCCTCGTCTGAAGTCTACTTAAGGAAGCTTGACTCGGCGAAGATGGACGAAGGGTAAGAAGTCTGACTTGACTGCATGGGCATCCAAAATATCTTCCCGTCGATTAATTCGAGATTATTAGGCAGAATTGCCGACTTTAACTTGGATTTGGAGGAAAACCACAACAGAAGTAATACGAAGATATATTGGAAGGAATACTGACAAAGTCGTGCCTAGGAGCCACATTTATACGTGGGACTTTAATACAGGTTCCTTAAGTCAGGCGACAGGTTGATCGTTCATTCCGACCAATTGCGTCACAGAATGGACGATAATTTGGGAGTGGATAATGTTTAAGTGATAGTAGGCTTGTGATGTATCTACCACACTCTCTCCTCCACACTCTGTGTCCGGTGTCAGGACAGAGTCAGAAAGACCAGAGGCGGAATCGGATGCAGTGGGGCTGGTGCGGCGTGAGCCTGCACCTACGCGTGCAACCACGCCCCCTCCCCGCATGTTCAACGTCTGTTATGGGAGCGCTACCCGACTAACGCCTGCCGTGCTCTAATCTAGCCTCCATGTTGGTCCAGCGCGTCTGCCAGGCGGTCACTTAAGTCGAGCAATCTGTAATCGAACGGCAAACTCATTGGCCTTTAGGTGCTGGCGAGAATATCAATGTTTTTCAAGGTTGCACCTCACCGATCTGGAGGCGAGGCGGAACGTGTTTACTCTGACTGCCTTGAAAGTCCGGTCTAGAACCGTCAAAAGCAGCCAAATGGCGGTAAGCAGAAAGAATACGAGTTAGTAAGGTCGAAGTAATGATATAAGTTCCTCATTCATTTGCCTTTACTCATATCATACCGCTACTTGTCGCAATGTGACTGTCACTGGGCTCCCTAAGCCTTCTCCATTCCACCTTCTTTCATTTGTAGCATAATTTTCGTCAAGTTGCTTTCGAAAATTCCTTAAAATTACGTTCTCATTAAGTATAAATTATCAGCAATTTAAGGTCGCAAACGTCAAGAAGAACTTAAAAACCGGCAAATATCAAAAGAAGAATGAGTAAGACACCAGCTGAATCATGACAGACCAGTGAACCCTATTCGTAGAGGACCATAACTATTAATTATCGTTAGAAGGGTGTTCCAGAGGGGTCCACGGAACCTGTTCTTCCTGTTGTGCTTGCGGTATCAAACCCTCACAGTGAGTTTCATAACGAGCAATAGTATATGCACAAAGGAGTTCTAACAAAGACTGAAAATTCCCAAGTGCAAATGCAACAGAAGTTAATGGATCCATGAATTTTGAGAGCGCTCATCAGCTGCTTCCCCTTGCTGCACAATGTGGCCAACGTATGGGAATACAGAGAATAGAATTCGTACAAAAAAGGTTAATAAGATCATAGGACCCGGTCATTAAGGCTACTCAGTAAAGTAAGCAAGTTAAAACAAGGTGGAAAGAAAAGATTAGGAAAAAAGGGTTAACGCGAAAACGTGGGCAGGGAAGTGTGCAAATCAGGGAGCCGGATGTTACCAAGGCAAACTTCGGTTAACCACGTGCTTCAATTGCTTACATAGGTCGGGTTTTGACCGCCGTATATAGACTGACCCCTAAGTAGCGCAAGCTACGAGTTGTTCGTGCTCGAACGAGTACTTGCAAAGAAGTCTTGGGGTCCACAGAATGACTCGTATCTAGCAAGTGTTCAGTAATGGGAGAACGAAGGATTCTGTTCTTCTGCTTAAATAGCCAACTGGGCAAGCGCTTCTTGGTTCTGGCTGCCAATTGCCGTTGCGTTCGCCTTATTTACTTGCATCCGCAAGTGCATTCAAATTCGTCAACACAATTTGAATTGGCGTAAAATTGCAACGCATCGTTCGCACATGGAATTGGTAAGAACTCTGTTGGATTGCGGAATGTGAGTTCAGCAGCATAGTATGCCCTTTCAATGGTGTTAAGTAGGCGTCTCTTAATGACATTTAAAATGTCGTTTGAGGAAAGGGCTAGGTAAACAGGTTTTTTTCGAAACTAAATGTTCCATCATTTTTGTTGTAAGGGTTTACTTTTTTTGTCTATAAACTGTGTAAGATATCCCTGCTTCAGCAAAGTTTCTTTTAGAAAGGCTTGTTCTGCATCCAGTGTATTCATAGAGCAGATTTTTCTCGTCTTCCGGAAGAGATTATATACAAAGTTAAGTTTCCATAAAATGGGAAAAAACTCAGATAATGCAGCTACTGCCCTTCCCAAGTATTCTTATAGAAGACAGTGAATGTAATGGTGCCATCTTTCTGTCTGGACATGTGAATCTCTAGGAAGGAAAGTTGTCTCTTTTGTTCCTGTTCCATAGTTAATTTAATCTCCGGATACAAACTCTTCATTGCAGACAGTAATTTTTCAGCTTCCGTTAAGTTATCTACAACCTCGAAGACCTCATCTACATACCTTCTGTTGAGTGTTCTCTGTACGAATTCGCCTTAGTATTTTTTCATACGTCAGTAACATTATGCAGCGAGAGGTAGTAGCTGATGAGCACTCTCCAAATTCATGGATCCATCAAATTCTGCTGTTTATGCAATCTTCGAAATAAGTATGCTGGAAAGATAAACACCCCTTCATGACAGGCGGGGTTACAAAAAAGGAAAAGACATCATTACGAGGGAGGCGCTGTGCCGCAGGCCAGAAAGCGTCAAGTTAACTGCTACTCTGGATGGCCTGATGGCAACCACTTAATCCTCCTCATTATCCACCCAAATATTGTCAGGTTGGCTGTCCCCACCCCCAGGGCGGCGCTAGCTCACGCGGGGGCGGACTAAAGAGAAAACAGTTCACGTGAAAGTTTCTGCCCACGCCCCTCACGGCGGGACGTTTTCACGGTTGGGAGGTTATTGCTGCCATAGCAGCAAAAAGCTGATCCGTCTCGCGGTACCGGCTGCTGCCCCCCCCCCGCCCGTCAGATCAGTCATTGAGGTCGCTTGGTGGGGATCCCGCCTCTGGCATTCGTCCGCAGGGGGAGGGGGTAAAAAGACCGCATCACTGCCCCAAAAAGGCGTCAGCTTTGGCTTATCCGTGGGATTTGGTGATGGCCTTTTGTCGTGTGGGTTGGATGGATAAGCCTTAGATGCAGATACCTGTTATTATGAGGTTGATAACCCAGGCTTATTTAGGCAACAGTAGCACTAGTCCTTTGTGTTGCGTGGGCGAGATCCCGCGCTTACTCACGGTTCACAGTTCCAGTTACGCCGGGTTGCCTTATTCGTGTTTGCTTCTAAGTTCACAGAGGTTCCTTTTGCAAATTTTTGACTGAAAACAAAAGTTGTAGATACTAGACTATTAATTCAGAGGGCTACTGCAATTCTTCACGGCTAACAATTAAACCGGTCTGATCTGCGGGGAGCGTAACTCCACTCACATCTAGAGATCTTTTAGGACAAAAAATGAAATATACCAGTCTGTAGGAAAGGCGCGAGTGATACATTTTCTCCTGCTAGCTCAACCAAACCACCCACCCTTCATCCTACGTCGTTTCTTCTATTGAATCTCAGTCCCAGCACTTGAAAACATTTCAATTCGCGGCTAATGGAGCATATTGACAGAATTAGGGCACGTTTGTTGCGTATATGGGAAGGGGGGGGGGCTGTTTGGGTGCAAGCAAATGTTGGATGGACTTCACTCCCTCTTGCCACTGTATGAAGGGCAAATCCCAGTTATATATGGTGAAGATTACTTATATGAAGAAGGAGAAGAAGATGTGATCACTGGACGAATAATTGCCCGCTTGTGTGCTAACTGCTTGATGACCAGCGTGCGGGCCGTGACTTGCTGTGCATTCATTGCACATGGGAGAATTGGATGTACTGGTTGTTCGGCCAACCGGTTCCCCGGCGTAGGCACATTGGCCTGTGCGTTCCCTAAGTGGTGACTTGCCCTGACCAAATTGAGCCTCAGCACCGAATATGGATTGGACAGATCCTTGCCCTTGTTTATAGATTGGGGACCCGTGAACTACGACTCAATTAATTCGCAACTCAGGCGATTGCTATCTCTCGCGAGCATTTCGGCCTCACCCAATTTGAACGTGTGATGGGGCTCATTGAATGAGCCACAACTGGAGAAGTGGCGATCATCGAGCAATTAGCACACAAGCGGGCAATTATCCTCGATAAGGTAGTCGTTAATTTTCATTAGGATGCAGTACCATAGTGACTGTATCCTATAAGTACTGTTACTCCCTCTGCATGGCCTACCCGTTTCTGCTTACGTCTCTGGTGAAGAATTCCAATGCACCGGGCGAATAAAGTTCTTGTTTCAGCGAGCACATCTTCTTTTTTCTTCTTCTTCTTCTTCTTCGTTATTACTTCGTGGGACTCACATGTACTTTTGTCTTCAACGTTGCCTGGGATATGCAAGTTTTCAGCATCTGAACCTGACTTAGGATGGCCGTTAGCAGCGGCTGGCAATTGTCCATCGGCCTCCAGGGAACTGTTTTAGATACCGACGGAAAATGGTAAGGTTGACAGCAAAAAGCATATGCTGCGGTACAATCTTCGGGAGGATATTTTCCTCAGCGACCAATGCAGTTTTCGCTTTTCTCGTCAAAGGCCAAAAGCCGCCGTGACCTAATTGATGATCAGTTTTCATTGGCTAAGAAAATTCAGGCTTACTCGAAGCACGAGATGCGAAAACCCAGTTATTTTCTTCTTCTTCTTCTTCTTCTTCTTCTTCTTCTTCTTAAAATCTAGTATTGCCATGGTGGCAGTGCCCGTAGGCAGTTAAAATAATGGATGTGAAGCGTTTCAACCTGCCCCGCCCCCACATCTCCGGGTAGGACGGGAAATAAGAACGCTGCCCAGAATACAGATGGCGATGCGCTCACCGTCAGTAATGGTAAGTATTTTTTGTTATCATTTTCGACTATGTCCACCGTGGGATCCAAAACAGGGTGATGCAGGGACAGTGGCTTGCGCTGGATTATGATGAAAGTAGACTTTAAAGAAATCCACCTCACTCTCTCCCCCCACTCCACCACGTTTGGGCCCGGTGTCAAGACAAAGTTAAGAAGACCGGGGGGGGGGGGGAAGGAGGGCGCAGGCTCATGCACTGTGGGTCAACATATCCAGAAAACTATGCCGATGCAAGAAGCAGCCCGGATCCCAGCTGAGTGCGAGTGTCCTGAAGGCTGCATTAAAAACGAACCATTACAGTCTGACTTTTAGTTCGCCAGTCAGTCACTTCATACAACACACACACTGGCTGACCACGTGGTCCGAGTTTTCCGTCAGTTTGCAACCTCCCAAGCCATGGCCTTCAGGGGACCATGATAGCGTCAAGCGCGTCAGATTGTTTTTAGTGTGGAAAGTGCGCTGAGCCGTCGGCTTCACTCTCCCTCCCACCATGCCATTGTTTGAGTCGGCCATTTATCTGATATGGGGTAGGTGCAATGGCTGATTGGGCCAACGAACCTGCATTTGCGCGCTACAGCACGACCTGGCCCCGTTGATATGCATACAGATCAGGACCTAAACAGAGATAAAAAGAGGTCGTCACCGTCTGACTCCCGGTGCATCCAACAGCCAATAAACACACAATTTAAACACAAACCTTAAATTCAATCAGTATCTTAACCCTAACCTTAATGCTTATTTTAATTTTCCTGAAATTTGGCACATCAACACTTGCATTACCGGTGTTTCTACTCCTTTGTCCTGCAGTAGGGAGGGGCAGATGATCGGGCCCTATCTATCAGGAATATCATCGCAATACTACCATGAGCACTTTGGATTATCACACATGCTCCTGAATAACAAACTAGTATACATTATCTGTTAGCAACTTTGTCCTATCATGGGAAGGGCGTTCCAACCTAGCCAACTCTGAGCAGAAGTAGGTGCTGGTGCTGCTCTCCCACTTCCGCCCTTATGCCCACTGAGACCGCCCTTTACCAATGTTCTTGGGCTTAAAAATTGTATCTAATCGGAGGGTGGAGCATCTTTGGGTAAACAGAAATATCCCTCGGAAGTGAGGTACACCGTGTGCCTGAGGGATAAGGCACCCGACAGCCTCAGCAGTTTTCTACATTTGCTAGGAAAAAAACTAATGTCTCAAGGTTCAAACGGTTAGATTGGGGGTATAGGAACTTCGGAATTGAGGCAAATATTCGCACCTCAGGTATGTGTATAGGTAGAGGTGAAGAAGGCATGTTGCTCACCGAAGTCACCCCAACCTAAACGCTAACTCTAATCTCCCTGCAACTTAGTGCAAGGCCCCAGATTAGAAAGGATTCATGTTCATATTTTCTGCCGCCCAAACAATTGATAAATACGTATTCATCAACACTTACATTTCGATGCTGCCAATCGCACCCATTCGGTCCAGATAGTCTTCTCCATGGGGGTGATATCGTACTCTCAAAGACGTGCTACTAAATCGGTCATATTTCATTCGCTGAAAACTACGGCTATTCCTCTAAGCAATCTGCCTCCGGCAGGAGCTTCCGTGGTAGCGCACATATGTTCATATTTATATTTAAAGGCCTACTCCAACGCTTCCTGTAAGGCAGAAACTTGGGGTATTTTGCATGTGATATCACTATCCCTAACCCTAAACCTTAGCTTAAACCTAACCTTTACCTTAACACTTATCCTTACTCTTACCCGAACCTTAACACCAGCCCTTACCCTAACCATAACCCTAACGCTTACCCTAACCCTAACCATAACTCTGACCCTAACCCTTACCCTAACCCTAACCATACACTTATCTTAACCATAAACCTTACCCTTACCCTAATTTTAACAGAAATTAATTGGGTAGGCCTTTAAATATAAATAAAAACATATGTGTGCTACTAAGGAATCTCCTG
Source organism: Ligula intestinalis (assembly GCA_036362985.1). Lineage (NCBI taxonomy): Eukaryota > Metazoa > Platyhelminthes > Cestoda > Diphyllobothriidea > Diphyllobothriidae > Ligula > Ligula intestinalis. Next base: position 40,642,467 of record JAYGXS010000001.1, on the reverse strand, counting down.
CCGTGCCTTCTTTCCCTCTGTTAGCCGTACTGCTAGCGACCTTTTAGAGTTCTTTTGTCGATTGTTACCATTGGTACAATATTTTCTCATATTCATCCCATCCAAATTGCTACAGACGGTTCATAATGAGCGGACATGAAATTAAGTCGTGATACCACCGTTTTTATGTGGTTATCTCCACATAAATGCATTTCAGCAGTGTTCAGTAGACCTTATGCGTTTTTGTCAAAAAGACGTTCTCTTTTTTTTGTTGAAGCACGTCACTACCAACATTCTTAATCCTTTGTTCTAAGCATTACGTGCCAGACCCCATCAGAGCTCTAGGCAGGAGCTCCAGAATAAATCAGAGCAGTTGTAGTCCACCTGGCAATTAGGGTAAGCTGAGCGATAACCGGTATGAAAGCCGCCAGGGTCCGTGGCCAAGCTCATTGAACTTCAAGCCCAGTACCCAACCTGATATGAGATGAAATCCTGGTTTTCTCTACCGTTGCTTGAATTATAACTGGCTGGTGACTATAATTAGGTCAGAAATAGCTACTTCAGTCTCTTCTGTCTTCATTCCTAGTCTTCCTCGATGTCCACCGAGGGTTTTGAATGTTGTTCAAAAATGAAACCACCTATAAAATGATTAAATTGTTCTTTCTTTGCTTGCAGCAGTAAACCGTTGTCACGTATGTCACGGCACTAACTCGGAATTTTGGCTAGCAACACTATTTCTTTTTGAAAAGAAAATGCTCCTGTAAATTCTAGACATATTGGCTAAATAAAATAAACCAACAATACACAGGAATGGGGGATCCCTCTCTTGGAAACACAGATGGGCGCGTACTAAATTCCAGGAAGTGTTCCCACTCCCGTGTTCTTAGCTGGAACCTAAGATCGAGACTTTATCTTCACCGCCACCTTAACCTTAAATCTGAGCATAA
>JAYGXS010000001.1:40605159-40641531 GCA_036362985.1 Ligula intestinalis | reverse complement strand
GCTTTGACAACGATTGCTGCCGTCTAGATGAGTCACACGCACACAAGTAGCAGCATAACCTGTCGTCCACGAAAATATTACGCTAAACTACTGGTTTAGTAGGTAAGGATAACTTGTGTGGGCATCTAAAAGGACACGGAAGAAAGAACCGCACACAATATAGGTGGCTTGGCACCAACTTTCAGAGAAAGTGAGGTCAAGATCGGAATTAAATGTAGAGCTTAGTTTACAGTTGGAGCCAGTTTCTGGATTATGTTAAGGGTTATGTTTTAGGTTCGTTTTAACTGTAGGTTGTAAGTGTGGGTTAGAGCTAGAGTTAATACTAAGATTAGAGTTTAGTTTTATTTTAGAGTTATGCTTAAGATATGGGAGTATTTTACCTTCCTGAAATTTATTACAGGGCCAACTATGTCAAGTGTCATATTTAGGCAGCCATACATGCCATCCTTATCGTTTAGTAGAGCTCAAAACTCCGTTATACACACGTCTGAAACCGTGCGAATATCGAAGAGTAGACAGACAAGAAGAGAGCTGTGACGACCCTCACTCTGGCCTGTGAGCAATGGAGATGGAAGTCTGTCTACCGAAGCTATCACTCCTACGCCAGGTGAGGAAACCATCTCTAGACCGCTGCCGCCGCCGCTGTGCATTGCGTTGCGTTGCAATGTTTCATTGATCCCTCCTCGGAGCCATGGCAATGAAACCGGGGCTGTCTCGTCGCTGTCGGCCTCCCCCCTCCCCCCTCGTCCCGGCGCCCTGATCGCGGTCTCTTTGAGTGGTGAACCAGCAGCATAGAAATCAGCGAAGTGGAAAATGCACGTGTCCATTGCAAACAGAGGACCCACAAGGTTCGTGGGAAAGCCTGGTCTGGCTAAGGGCCCCGGCTCCTCCCCCCCCCCCCCCCCCCCCTGAAAGCTGTGGGTTCCATCGCTTTGAATCGTGAAGGCCTGCATGATGCGTGTCAGGCGGAGAGAGCGAACGCGGGGCGGGTGCGCATATCCACCAATGAAGTAATTATGACCCGGTGACGAAGAAAGCTGGTGGTGTCTTGCTCCCCCCCCCCCCCCCCCCCACATGAAAACTCAGGTAAACACGGCTGAATCAGCCTATGTGCAGGAGCAGTGATTTCGATGATAGAGTTATGAAGCAGCCTTAAATACGCGCCACCGCATGCCTTCTCAGCCTTGTAAAATTGTTGTGGATACTCATCCAACGAGGATTCGGTTGACGACTTCAAAAATACTTGCGTAGGAAAAAAAGCATCACCAGGGCAACTTAGCTGCATAATTCTACAGGTAGGCGAACGGCATTAGCTTAAGAAAAGGTTAGAATTCTCCTACAGTACACGAGAAGATCTTAATAGCACTACGTTAGCCATATGAATTTCCAAATTTTCAAATGCGAAACAAAATATTATGGGAAGAAATAATGGTAAGCATGACTTGCATGACTGCATAAACCGGACATGAGAATAGGAACGCCTTGCAATTTATTTTAGGGAAGGTAAATAATCCCGTGTGCTGACCTTAACAACAAAGTAAACGGCAAACTTAATCTAAAGGGTAACCCTACCCTCAACTTAAACTCTGCAGTTAACACGGACCCAAATCTTGACCCTTCACATAATCCTGACCCTAACCCTACCTCCGACCCTAAAACTCAACCTGGTCCTAACTCCAAGCCTACTCGAAAACTGTTCCTAATCCTAAACGTAATTTGCATGGAATTTGATACAAAGCCGCATTTATTGTGGGCGTTTCCTGTTCCGGTGTCCTGCTAAGGCAGCTATAAAGTCACCCTTACCGAATTAATGGTAAGTATCGGATGTGAGACTTACCCCTTAAAAGCTATTCCTATATAGAGCCCACATATTGCGCTTGTAATGCATGCAGTTTGACTGTCGGTTTCGACAATGTCCACTGCATGCTTGGAACAGGAGACTGGAACAGGAGCGGTGACCGGCGCGGGCATTAAAGTATAGTGAGAGTAAAATTACGATGCATCTACCACACTCTAATCCTTCTCTATAGGGGCCTGGTGCCTTGATGAAGTCAAGAAGACCGGAGGCAAGGGAGGACCAGAGGATTGGCGCGGCCGGAGCCGACCCTGAGCATGCCTCCCCGCCCGGCTCGGATCCTGACTCTCCGTCAGCCTGCCAGCCAGCCACTCTACGCATTTTACGCCCGCATAGGCAATTCAGTTTTATGCTAGCGCATTTTTATGTTGGCAGTAGTCTAGTAATAAGGTGAGCTAATAACTCCCTGTGCTGTAGGGAGCGCTGCCGTTTGCCTTCCTGGCACAGTTCGGGACGGCCGATACGCGGGAAATGTCCAGATCAGAACTATAAAAATATCGCTAAGGAATAAAGCACTGCCCGTTCACATCAAACGTGATTAACGTTTTGCAGATAGTATTGTCTACAAAGACAAGGGAGACAGAAATGGCCATTTCTGGCTTGGTAGCCGTCGTCAGCCAGTCATACCAGACCCAAGTAGTGCTCTACTCGAGCCTCGAACTCGCGACCGTTTTAATCAGAGTCAAACGCTCTAACCATTGAACCCGAGCTCGTTGTCTTGACGGCTTAGTTCAGGGAATATTGACACTCCTTGATGAACGTTCACCGACCGCTAACGGAAAACATCTGTCCCGCTCTGCCTTGGGCCTCGACAGAGGCCTTGACAGCCATTACAGCTGGTAGGATAGGCAGATAATATTGCCGACAAAGACAAGGAAGACCGGAATGGCCATTTTTGGCTTACTAAGCGTCGTCAGCCAATCATACTCACACCTAACTGCTGCCCCACACGACCCTTGAACTCGCAACCTTTTCGATCACATTCTAGCGCCCTAACCAGTGGCCATTACAGTCTCCCTTGTGTTTGCCGGGTATATTATCCACCTTTACTACCAGTTGTTACGGCTGTCAAGGCCTCTGTCGAGGCCCGGGGTAGAACGTGACAGATTAGTTCCGTTAACGTTCGGTGAAGGTTCATAAACGAGCTATGTACGTTATCAGTTTACCGTTCGCTGCCTCTGACCACTGCGATGTTCACATTTTTCTACATCGCTATCAAAACATAAACGTATTACATCATTCATTGTATGGGATGTTGTGCCACGGGTTATGGGAGGGTGGGGGCTGCTATCCAATTCCGACAGAGACTCAAGAAGACTTGATGTGATCAGAAAATAAGATCGCCAGTTAAGGTGTATAAGATGATCATGAAGGCACTTTTACTAAAAATTTGTTCAGAGGCCAAGTACACTGTGTACTGTCCTAGTGGAGCACAATTTTTCCGCTTTTAGACGAAAGTTCTTTTGTTTATCCGATTTCTAATATTTCGGCTGGAATTGTTTTCTTTTTAAAAATCCAACCTTAATCTGCACTCCATTTTCGGGTTAATGCCAAAGCTCTACTTGTCACAGTCCTATTGTTATCTATTATCCTTTCAAACTATTATCATGTTCACCTACGCAGTGTCACGGAAGTGTCCGGTCACAGATCTGCTATAAGGAACCAGACAGGCTACGTCTGAGTGCGTCATTTTATGCCACGAAGAAAGAATTAAATCTATATTCGTGTTTACTGACCGCAGTTCCGCTGCAGGGCAGGAAGGAGTTCAATGCGACTACCGAGAACTGTCGTTTCCGGTCGCAGTAGAATGTCAGGTTTTTGAGAACTTCCTGCTTCCCCTACAGCGGGAAGTTCGAACTGCTGTGTGCCATTAGAAACTCGCAAGTTTCCAGTCTGAACGGTATCCCTACTCAATGCCACGTTGACTAATGATCGGAAAGCAAACTTTATCCGGGATGCTGACCTTCTCTATTAACCTAAGGCATTGTCGCTTAAACATGTGGTGCACGTTCTGGATAAGCGCTGGGGCTCACTTTGGATCAATCGCAGGCAGTCGCATGGCGACTAGTAGGATAGGATTGAACGGAACCGACAAAGACAAGGGAGACCAGAATGGCCGTTTCAGGCTTATTAGTCATCATCAGCCAGCCGTATCCAATCTTGGGTTTGGATTAACCAAGATTCAAACCTGGGACCTTTGCCCATTGAGTACAACATTTTACCACTGGACCACGGTTGTCGGCTGAGATCGGGAATATTATGAATATATGGTGCTCGCTGATCTGTTAATGGAACATTTAAATTCCGGTTTTGCGCTGGACCTCACTGTATAAATCGCACGGACAGTCGCCTAGTGACTAGTAAGATATTATGGAATGGAGTAGTAGCCTTGTCACTTGTCCACTGTGCAGCTGACAATGATAAGTAGGCTAGAGCGTCAGCCATTGGGATAGGTATGTAGAGTCGGGCTCCATGCAACCTATTAGGTCCTACGAAGGTGGTGTTCAGTTGATCGTGGGACACATACACGCATTTCCTGCTGTCCTGAGGTGTGAGTTCTGGAGCCCGTTCAGGTGTTCACTTAGCAGCAAGTAATTAAAAATCGTCATCCGCAAATAAAATCACAAACGGAATGGTTATTAGGGTGAACCGGTGAACACTGATATCGCGTAAACGCAAAGATTGTTTATAACAGTCGACAGGATATGTGTCTAGGCCCACGTAACGGTGTATCATGCGTCCAGTGACAATCATGAATCCGCGTGCAGACCTCATTAAGCTCCTATAGGTAGTTTGGGTAGGACTAAGTGATCATGAAGAAGACAAATGGGTTAGAAACAGCTAGCCAATTCTCCATTGTCTCCGCATGTAATTCTTATAAATACATGCTTATAGTACTTACTTAGTTTCGGCGAAAAAAAAGCCTTTCACGCGTCTCTACAAAACCCTTCTGTTTTCAAAATTATCATTTCGTCTGCGGTACGCCGCTGAGATCGTAGGAATATGCGTAGAAGTTCTGTAAATTCGAAGCTAGAGCAAGATACGGTAGTAAGCTTATAGGTAGCCTATAGACGGCAAATGGCACTTCGTTAAGACAACAAGGCATGGTAGAACTTGTGCTATTATTGAATAACACTTTGTGTAATCCAGAAGCTAATCAATTTACCTCATACAGATTGAGAGTGCATACTGGGTGCAAACTTCCTAAAAGCACACACACGCCACATGTTAGTATACTATTTACTGGCCTTAGCAAACATGATTACTTGAATTATCACTTTAACAGAGGCACGCACTTATAATAGCAGTATCTTGGTCCTCGTACTCCAAACCTTCTATAAATGGACACAGCCCAATGGACAGAATTGAGAGGATGGAAACTAAAGCAAGCCCTGATGTTTTCAGGGTCTCAAACGTGTATTTACTCAGAATAGCTTAAACCCAGATTCTCAATCCTTGTTGAGATCAAGGGACTATGAGCCCCAGCGTGGTTTTTAATCAGTGTAACCTCTGACTAATACTACCACCACGAATAGTACCAGTACTACTACACTCAGCTACATTGCTATTTGGTGAAAGTAGAAATAGTGGTAGCTCTATCAGTCTCAGCCTCCTTCAGCTTGTCTTGCCACCTACTTAAGGTGAGTGGTGGTACCCGCGGAAAGTCAACTCTCACTTAAGACTAATTTAGGTGGTGTTTTCTGGCTTGCATTGGAGAAAGCGGCCAACGCCGGATCTCCTTTGGTCTTCTTCATCTATGGCAAAGGTGGAGAATGCGGTTGGCGCTATCACTTTAAAGCTAACCCCTGTGACCAGTCACCATCACTGCACCAACAGGTGGGTGCGTCTTTACAAAACTCTTCTGTCTTTGAGGTTGTCATTTCGTTTGCGGTACGCTACTGGCTACTCAACCCGAGATTGAGAGAGATGGTGCCAACGACTTGATCGAATCATACACCTCCTTGCTGTGTCAGTTAAGGTTTCATACGAAACTCGACTTGTCCAGAAGGGCCATTCCTATTGGTGATTGTGCTTTTGCTTTGGCACCATCACGTGGTGGCACGCGTAGGGGCGGCTTTGGCCGCACCAGCCACCTGCGCCCGATCCCGCGTGCGGTCTTCTTGACTCCGCCTTGATGCCGGGTGAGAGAAGAAAGAGTGTGGTAGATGCTACACAAGTATAGTTTCACTTAAAACTAACTCACGCGCAATTTACCGTCCCTGCACAACCCTGATGGTGGACATCCCCCAAACTGATGAGCGAACTACCGGGCACAAAGATAGTTAGTTTACATAAACGTGCGTACGGATTTTTGAGCTCTCGGCATAGCGTTGACGTCTCAAGTTTTTCCTCAGTGAACAAAGGTGTGCTCATCGGGATAAAAATTAACATGAATAACTGCAGCGAATTCTCCTATCATCGTCCAATTTCTGTACACCCTAAATGCATACTGCAGGATATTCCAAAAAGAAGCATACTGTATACATTTTCTACAGGAATTCTGCGGACAGCCGAGTGCATTCACGAACACTCTTTAAGTTGCCTCTACAACTATTGCAACTCTTACAGAGAGTTCAGCTTTCTTAGTCTAAAAATGTTTCAAGTCACCTACCCATCATCCGTCGCTGATTTCAGATACAATTTAAAACTTGCGGTTAAAGTTTAATGAGATAGCAGAGCCCCTGGTGATGAGATGGAAAACGAAGTGTGTGCCATGGGCCATACAACATGTCGGTCCTGGGCTTTTTACTCCCTAAGACCCATTTTAAGGCCTCAGTTTATGCTATGACATCAGACCTCCAATCAGAGTGTTGGGTTACAGCGGAGAAAGCGTGTGTAGGCCTACTTATTTAACTCCTTACGTAGACGGCTATCGTTCCCTGTTTGCCCACAGAACTTCTACGGAGGGAACCTCGTACAAAAGACTGTTGATACAAAATCAGGATGGCATTAAATGGATCAAATCGCTGTGCAGCTACTGAACCCTGACAGCTCAATTTAACATGCTCAAATATACCGCCTTTTGACCGTATCAAATTGGCAGCAGTAAAAGTCCGATAGATGCCCCCTCCCCCTCCGTCGCCCTAATACTTAGTTGCCCACCTTTGGTGGCAGGCGGGGAGGAGGTGGAAAAAGGAAGGGAAAACAACTAAGGGGTCACTGACATGATTTCATGTAGGCTGTCACAAGGAAGGCAACGAACCATGAAACACAAGCTCTCCATCCACGCGGAAATGGCCTGCTGTTTTTTCCTGCGGCAGTAGAGGTGAGAACACAACAGAGGGAGCGAAAGGGAGGGCAATCCATTCGTTTCTCCTCACTTTTCCTAATCGAGCCGAGCAATGACCCTGGTAGGCATTTTGACATCGTGTCCTGCACCAACTGCCTGCTGTTGGTTGCGCTCCTTCCTCTTGCAGGTACACGCGTTTAGCCGCCCAACTGGGGCAACTCTGGACGAAGGAATATGAATAAAACTCGGAACACAATAACCAGTATCCATTGTGACTAAACAAAGAGAATAGAGGGTCGTTGTTGGAAACTCAGCCTCGGAATGGGCAGATGTAGAAGGTGCTGTGCCATAGGATTCGGCTTTAGGCCTGCTACTCTTCATAATCTACATAAATAACTGCCTGAATGACCTAGACTGCGCAGCTGTCATGTGTGCGGATGACATAAAAAAATATGGGCTGAAGTTAGCTCCGTTGAAGATGTAAAGAAGCTACAACCGAACATCGATATGCTGATTATTTGGTCCTCCATGTGGCTCCCTAAGTTTAAGGTTTCCACGTGTCTGGTCCTACACATTAGCCCCGGTTGTAAAGTGTTGCAGAAACACAATTATTTCATAAATGGTGTTGTATTAAAAGAGATGGATGCGCACAAGGATCTAGGCATGTGGACAACCGCAAACTTGATTCCACCAGAGCACTATAAACTAGTACGCTACACTGAATCAGACGCACGTTCAAAATATTCCCGCCTGATCTATTCGGAAGAATAGTTGGCGCCTTTGTGAGACCACATCTAGATTAGGGAATGCCAGTTTGGACACCGTGATTGAAGGAAGGTGGGAACCTTCTCGAACAAGTGCAACGGAGGGCGACGAAGATGGTCGATGGTCTGAGGGACTTACCATACTAGGACATATTACTAAAGCTAGACTTGTTTCCCTTGTCTTACGGGCACTTACAATACAGTCTGTTCTGGACATTTAGGATAATCCGGGGCCATAGTTCTTCCCTGATCACAAAGGGGCGCATTTAGAAATCAAACTTTGGCAACTCTGGATAAAGGAACATGAATACGAGAACAGTATACTTGGTCGTCCAGTACGAAGACAATAAATACATCGGTCATTAAGAAACTGCCGCAGGAAACGGGAAGGAAATTGGGCTAGCATAGTTCTTCTAGTAGTTATGCAATAAAACGCAACCCAAGAGCAAAAAATTGTTGCGCTTGATGTGTCTCTTCTAACCAATGTATAATTAGGATTTATAGCTCTAACTGCTACTCCCGGTATCAATAAAATTGAAAGCGAATACACATATATGTATCGCTGGAGAAATATTCATCTGTGCACTCATACAAAACTGATGGAACATTTGCTTTATCAGATCCAATCTACAATCTACGATCTTCGGGATTAGCCACGTCTAGAAGCCAAGTCCAGTTTGCACAGCATCATAAAAGCAACGCCACCTAGCTTCATTACCTTTCCCCATCAAAGTTGGTGAAATATTATTCGAAATACTCCTTCATATTATCAAATAAAAAAGGCCACTTTAAAAAGGTTTTTAAAAATGATTGACTTGAAAGATCACACCGACTCGAGTCTATACGACTGACTGTAAACCCGCCAACGTTTCAGTCATGCGTACAAACCCCAATTTAAACATGTAATTAAACCCACAGTGTGTATTTCTTCCACGAATTCTTGCAGAAAAAGTGCAGAGGAAAAATATTTGCACCCCGGTTCATTTTTTAGGAAATTATTTTCCCGAAGAGGGTTAACTGTGCACACATCAGATTTAGCCCTGTGCGTAAGCTCCCCAAAATATATACTAGGCGCTCCTTCTGAAGTGCATTCACATGATCCTCAGTGATCAAAACTAGGTAGAAGTAGAGAGTAAAAGGTCGGTAAGGCCGCAGACTCACTTATGAGGAAGCATCAAATAACATGGTTGGTGTGGGTTCCGAACAGCTATTTGACCTCAAAACAATCTCACCACACAGCAACAAAGTCAGGTGAATAGGCGATACTTACTTCAAGAATAGATCCTGCTAGTGCTCCTCAATATCGAGTCTTACACAGAGACCGCATTAATCCAGCATTCATATCTTAAAAAATCACCGGAAAATATTAACTTGACTTAATAATAATCTATAGTGATAAACAATGGGAGGGGATGATAGATGACGTTGTATGTCCGATTTTGCGACCCTCTCTTAGTCCTGAAACCATTGACATTCTGCCCAACGAGGTTTCCTCTTTCCGATACCTTGGTGTTACTCTGGCATCTAACCTCTCCTTTACTCTTCATATTGAAGGCCTTTGTATTAAAATCCGTAAACTTTTACATCATAGCCACCGCTTGTGCTCATATCGCACACTGCAAGCCCTAATCTGGCGATGTATAGATGTTTGCATTCTTCCCCTCATTTTTTACTGCTCTCTAGTAATTTTCCTAACTTTACACAAAAAAGACCTGGCCATTATTAAACATTTCCTCCAAATGCTATCTTCAGCTGCCTGTGTTTCCTATGCCTTTTTAACTGACATCCTAATACAGCGACACTTTCAAACGGTCAAGCAATTTGCTGATCGTATCCTCAGTGAAGTCACTAACCCTCTTCACTCTGAACTAATGGCTGCAAAGTCTTCCCGTACTATGCGCCGAAACTTCCGTCATATGTCTTGCCGTATATATGCATATCATTCCTGGGACATGGGTGAAGAGCCAAATCACTCATGTATCTCATTTTTTTTACTTGGGCTCTCACGTTTGGCAGGTATATCTAGCGGTGTCGGTAATCGTGCATCATTATTTAATGCCTAAATCACGATAAGGCAACATTACACAACAATCCATTGTTCAGAAGGCGCATGTTACAGTATTTAGCGTTCTGTATATGCAGAAGAAGATTACCCCCCCATGCGCTGATTCACAGCCATAAGATCCGCCGGAAGGCGGGGAGGGGGGGGGGGACCGACCAACAACGGCAGTATCACACCATACAGCCTCATCGCGTCCCATCGCGATAATTTGGCTTATTACGCTTAAACGGCTCAATGGAGGCCGGCAACCAAGGCGGATCCCCCCCCCGCTAAGGGTATTAGGAAGGACACGAGGAAGGCTATAATTATCACCGAGAGGGTGCGCGTGGCGCGTAGACGTTAGCGAAACCTCGGAGTTTCATAATAAATTTTCACACACACACGTGATAATTTTTCCCGAGGGGTAAGGGGAGGGGGTGGCTGGTGGAAGGGGGTAATCACAAGTTTTCTGCGTTGTTGGTCTTGTGTGCGCGATATGGGGGTAGGGAGACAAAAAGATGAAAGTATGAAGTCGACAGCTTATATTCGCCACCCACACACATGGGAACATAGCTGTGGGCCCCTCGAGCCCCCTTCCACCAAACATGGCATAACCATCCCTGGACAATATTCACTGATTAGCATTTCTTTAAAGTGACAACTTATCCTACTTTTCGGCATCGAAACCAAGTCAAAATGCACCAACAAAATAGCGGACAGCTTCCACACAGGCGTAGCTTATATGAAGCAATTTGCGTCAGCATTATGGTGAAAACTTCCAACTTCCTACCATTCTTAATGTATCCAATTTCACCTACACGGAAAGGACAAGGGCTGCTGCTTAATTAGAGTGACAGTATGGGAGAAGACATTTATAGTTATTGCGAATAACTTTTGAATTCATTCCCAGCACAAAAGAAAATACGGCACACAGAGGACTTTTTGGGAACTGCAAAGAAAGGGATTGAGCAGCTGGCCTCGACGTCTCCAACCAAAGTAATAGGCAACGTGACAACGGTCACAGTTGTTTGCCTTGGTAAAGGTTTCCCTTAGAAGAGGCATAACTGAGGCTACACGCTACACCATAATGGCAGAAAAGCTACCAGCTAAAAGCTCAGACACGTGTTCCGCTGATATTTTGCTCAGCACTGGTTCCCCCAGCATTTCCGTATGCTTGCCGCTAGATACTCAAGTTTTGAGATCATACCTTGATAATAGCTCCAGAAACTAATCTCTAATTTGGAGTACATCAGTATATTCTATGGTTTATGCATGCTATGAAAAAATACGGATTGGCGGAACTGCTGACAGAAGCGAACAATCGAGTTCCAGGAAGCAGTTCAGAAGCGAAAGATGTGATTGTTGGCGCAATAGTTTTTATTGGCCTGACGCTCTAGACTTTCCATCAAAGCCACAATCGAAGACAAGCGCAGAAAAGGGCGATATAGGCACAAAGTACGCAGCATTTATAGTCCTCATGATGGGTTTGAGCAAGAATCCGAAATGTCAGGCCAGTAAACTCCTTGTTCCAGCGATCGCATCTTCTCCTTTTGCGCTGCTTCCTGGAACTCGCCTGTTCACTTCTCTATCGGCGAGATAAACAGTTCGCGACATTTTGTCATCATAATAAACCATGAACGCTTCTAGACTGCCTGATCCGATAAAAATCGTGGCTGCGAAATTTGCCAAATGACAGAATAAGCAAGTTCAGCTGAGTGGGAGGTGGATTATAGAGGCTCTCAATAAACCGATTTCCTACCGGTTTGTGAAGTCAGGTACTAAAGTCTGGTTCGCGTGTTTATATGGAGCAACGAGTTGAGGGTAATTGTGTCCGGGTCAACCACTGCGCCCAGGCCCAGCCCTGACTGTCTCGACTTTGTTGGATGTTGGTAGTCGTAGCCAATTTCGGCAGACACACCATCAGTGGTTACCTAGATCCTATCAATATTTTTTCTTTAAAGAACTGGCGCGAGTTGCCACATAGCGGTGAAGAGGGCGATCGTCCTTTGCTCCCACGAATGACCAAGGTATTAATACCCTATGCCTACGAGGCACTTTAATCCTCGGTGGCAGTAGGTGACCTAGATGCACTTTATGCACAGCTTGTGATGAGTGCGCATGCAGACATCGAAAAAATACAAAAAAAGTTCCACGCAGTCAATTCTCCACTTTTAACCTACAGAAAGTGTTTGGAGAAACCGGTATTCTTAGTCGGCCCTTTAATTGCTATGACGGCCTTGAGTCAGACCTTCCCAACCACACACTGCTGTCCATTTTCCACAAAAAGAAAACGTCATCACGGCCTCCACCAGTCGACGCAAACAACAGCAGGAGTTGCTGCCTCGGGAACAGGAGGATGCGGCCTGACGCGTCTTCCATAATACCATCTCCCTCGTCCTGGAGCTGGTCTCTGCTGAGACAGCTTTCTACAAGGATCACCATTAGGAGGCCGGCACGGAAGACTGTATGGCACTCATGCGACGAGATATTTGATTCAAGTTAGCCACTACGACAGCAGATTCTATATATAATGTCGTATGATAAACGGTTTCGGGAAAAGAAGGAGACAATTCAATCGCTGGTACAATAAGTTTATTGGCCTGACTTTTTTGGATTTTTACTCAAACCCAACATCAGATGAAATTGCAGAAAGAGGCGAAATAGGCGCAGAGTGCGCAGTTTTAATGAGCTGTAGTGGCCATGCGACCACATGCATATTATAACCAGCAGCTCTCGCTGGCGAGCCTAACTGGTGCGATGACGGCTCGGGTAGTCCGCATCCTGCCTTTGAGCGTCGACTGCCAACAGAAGTCACAATATGTCCCAATACGTTTTAAAGGTACATTCGCAGTCGCAGGATACGCCAGGACGAAACTGCGAGTCTCAGGGATAGCGTTGGGGACGTATTAATGATAATATCACAGAGGGAACAGTTACCGTTCCAATAATTTAGATTGGCGTTTACGATAGAATCCCCCAAGTAAAATCCGGAATCCGTCATGGGTGAAGATGAAGTCGTCATTGGAACACTAGCCCTTCCTGTCGAAGACACAATACAGATCCTCAGATAAACCAAGCCAAACAAATCTCCTGGACTAGATGGCATTTCTGGGCTGATGCTTAAAGAACTCAGCGCTTCTTTCATCGCTGTTCGAGCAGTCAATGAGGACAGAGAACTTGCCTTCGCAACAGAAGACGGCCAACATTGTTCCCTTGTAAGGGGAAAGTAGCAAACAGCTTTAGACCTTCAAACTTGAGTTAACTTTCCTGCAGAACAATGTAAGTCCTTGTAAAGCGTATTATGCTATACTTTTGTGACGTTTTACGCAATTTTTAGCGTGGTTTTCAACGAGGACGCTCCTGCCTTTCAAGTCTGCTGGCGTCTCTTGAGGTCTGGATCAGTGCTCTAGAAGAGAGGTTCGGAGTGGATGTAGTGCTCATCGATTTCCACAGAGCCTTTTACGGTGCACATCATCAATGCGCTTGGCATCAGGTGAAGCTTCTAAACGAGATAAAGATAATTTTAGTCGTTCGAAATCAACGCGTCTGTATCGGAGAGGGTAAATCAGCATGGGGTAAACATGGCTAGTTGCGTTCATGCGGGCTCCATTTCTAGTCCCTTACCTTTCATTCTTTCCGTTAATGACAGCCTTCAATATCTCGACTGCGGTAAGATCATGTTTGCCGGTGATGTCGAGTTCTGGACAAACAGAGTGAACAGAGCACTCCGTAAAAATCTGCGCTGACTGCAAACGTGGTCCGAGAGATGTTGCCTAGACTTCAATTTGCAAAAGCCTGACGTCCTCTTACTACGTTCCAACTGAGAGCATGAGGACACGTTACCTGAGCGGTACTCAAATTACTATAGAATCTTTGCAAAAAGACCTCGGTGTCTGGATGTAGAGCAAACTGCACTATGTCAAGACTTTTAAAAACACAATGAGAATGCTGCACGCTATCAAAAGGGCATTCGTAGCTGTCGACAGATATATTTCTGGTCAAGTCGATGCCACCTTCGTTAGACCTCACCTAGAATAAAGGATACAGCCATAGCGAGCTGGCAAAATACAAAAATATGTCTTGAGGAAGTGCAGTGTCGTGTAGCCACTTTTATATAGAAAGACTGAAATGCTTGCCTCGATTCTTTCTGTGTCCCAGGCATTGAAGATGTGATCTTATCAAAAGTTACAAGATAAAACATAGCCAAAAGCAAACACTGCCTTTTGAGAACATACTTCAGTTTCATATTCACACAATTAAGCTGCGCAAGAACACGTCCAGGCTAAATCTACACTCGGAATTCTTCAAGCAACGCGTAGAAGAACATTATAATGATCTCCTTCAATCGGTCAGGGAGGTGACGCCCCTGCAGCTCTTCATGAAACATTTGGATAAGTATATGTGACCTCGACAATCTGAACGCGAAATGAAACAACGCCAACTCCGGGCGGAAGTTATTTGTAACAAAAAACGCTACTTAATATCCGCGAGTACTATTTTAACAAGGATAAGTGTTAAAAGTTCGTGCATGTACGTTAACGATAGGGTTTTCAAAGGCATTTTCTATTACCTTCACTGAATAAACTGGTAGATGCACACAGAAATTTGGTGTAAATATTTAGGCCAAATTCAAAGTCACTGCGGGATAATCATGTAATGTTTATTAAATTACCAGCTGCATCCTGCAAGCCTAAACTTGGTTTAGTTTGGAAGCCTATTGGATCGGTGTTCGGCTTCGCCTTGGGCTTCCTTACATGTAGTTGTCCCTCATGTAGGTAAACCGTATATGAGAACCTCTTAAAATAATTATGTTCAGTTCAGTTTTATTAGGGAAATATAGGTAAATATCTTTGAACTCCCTCTTTGTACATAGCTGTGATGCAGAACATGCGGCGTTGCCAGTAATGAAACGACGTTAAGGGAGGGCAGAACTTTTGTTGATGTACTTGCAGACGTACTTGATGGACTTCGCTGAGTTGCGAAATTCAGTATTGATGTGGGCGTTGAATACTTTTGACAGTAGGGGACAATGCGGCACAATCCAACGGTTATCAATTACCACCAAACCGGTTCGCCTTTCATTGATAACTGCTTCGAGTCCGCCAATTTCAGGTTGTCGCCTTCTGTAGAGAGGGTAACCATCGTCATCAGTCTGAGTTGCACCTAGGAATCACTTGGGATATATCCTGGTACATTTACCATCCTTCATGCAAGGACTTTTGGGCTTTATCTGACCACATGGGTCATGTACCATTTGAGTTTTGATCGTTCAAGCAGAACAGGGTCAACGGACCGGTCAGGCAACTCTGCGCATATAAATTTGTCGACATCAGAAGAGTGTAGTTTTTCCTTTAGCCAGACCAAATTATGAGCGTAGAGCAGTCCTCTCTTTTGCCACTCTACAATGTTCATATGACACTGAACGTCACCGAAAATTTTGAATTTTGTGATGTGTTTCATCATGGTTTTCAACTTAAGCTGGAATATCCGCGAGGAAAAATCATGGCGATCCTTTGGCATTTGACCGGGGAGCAGCTCATCAGTAATTTCAGGCCATGATGGGTTGCAGGTTAACGTAATGAATAGATCCGGGCATCCAAAATGTCTAACGTAAACCAACGCATCTTGAGTTTTCTCATGCATATAGCAAGGAGACTCAGTGTGGCTTGATGGCAAGATGAAAAGTTGACCGCGACCAGCATTATCACCAACATCAGTAAGGATATTGCCTCTAAGGTGGATTTAGTTGTCCATCGAAAGTTCTTTCTGGTGTGTGCGAAAATAGAAAAGTCACTCTGTTTCAATTAAGGAAAACATATCAACAGCAAGTTAAAGGACCAACGTTTTGAATCGAAAAAGTAGGTTGTAAGATCGTTCTCGAATCATAAAGTGATATGAGCAGAAGGCTTTACAACTGAATGTTTTATGGATGCCTATTTGAAGTGGTAACCGTCTTCACCATTAACATGCATGAGAGGGTATAGCAAAGTGTCGTATGAACGGTGTGTCTCCTATATCCTTCGCAGTATATCGCCTCTCCTTTTAAAGACAATATCCCTGTTGCCACGCTGTGTTTCTGACATGATGAAGGCCACCTCGTTACATGTGCGAGCATTAAATCCTCGTTGATGTTCTCCACTAGGACTTTTATCGGCATCTATGAAAATAGTTAAGTCAATGGAAGCGGGGATCTCCAGGGTGGACTTAAAACTGTTAACGAACCTGTTGCGTTGGTGTAGCATGTCATGAAGGGACAATATTATGTGATGCTTCAAGTCTGGGTACACTAAGGATCAATTTTGAGCCTGCAGGTTGATGTTTTATACTAGGTATATCTGTAGAAATTTCGGCTCGCCATCAGGGGGAGGTAGTAACGATCCATTCCGGTCGCAAACTTGGCCTTCCACCTTAAAGGTTGGCATAAATCCAACCTTATGAACAATGTTGGCACCATAAGAGGTCATTTGAAACGCTCCGTTGTGTTTTCTTATGTCTAAGAGACAATTTTTCGAGTCGTCGGTATCACCAGCAAGCAATGTTTGGAGTATTTCTGGTGGATGGGGGAAGTTATGCAGGAGAACTTTGCCATTGGAACAGCACATGCCGTTTGTTTCACCAGTCCATTTTTTCGTCTGACAATGCCCGCAAACTTCCACCATCTCCCCAATGGAAACATTTGCATCTCCCGCATAACCAAGACTTCGGTTGTAATTGAGTGTGGCTTTGTTCCATACTTGAGCATTTATGGAAGCAATTCACGGGCCAGGGTCGCCAAACCATATGTGAAGTGGTTGCGAACTTGAGTTTTCAGCATCGGTGGGCCGTTGATCCGCTCTTTGTGATGCTTGCGTAGCCAGACGTGCACTTCTACGTATAGGTAATTCATTTTGCCGACGTTGCGAATCTCTTATCCTACCTAGCTCTCTTCTTTGCAGAGTTTGGACTTCACTTTTTTGGGAGCGATTAGTTTGATTGCGAATCGCGTCTTCGTGCTTTCGTTGGAGCATTTGCTCTTCGGTTTCTTGGGAGTGATTAGTTTGATGGCGAATCGTATCTTTGTGTCTCCTTTGCAGCATTTGATCTTCGGTTTCTTTGGAGCGTCGATATCGCTGACGCATAGCATTAGTCTCCAGGCGAAGCCGTTTTTCTGCTTGTGTTTCTTGCGAACGTCTTTTAACATTGGCAAATCTTTTCTGTTCCATCTTCTGAACTTGTGTTCTCGCGACTGCTCTAATTCCTTTGCTACTTAATGAGGTAGAACCTACAAATAGGTTATTATTCGGAACAAAATAAAATTGGGTAGAAAAGGAGTAAGTTCACAACGTTACCTTCAGGCACCGGCCCATCATCGTTTGTCGGGTTGTTTGTGTTCAGAACATTTCTGACGGCATCACTGTTGTCCATAATGATAGTTTTTAAAGGTTAGAATGAAAGTGTAAGGATTTATGTGGTAAGCCATTCAATCTACTCTAAGAGCTAGCCCACGATAACATACGCTTAAGCAAAGGGGGTTCCCAATGATAGTAGGTCAAGGAGTTTAGGTCAGTGAGTATAAAACCATTTCCCCACCCTGTGGCGTATTCACATCCGGCCGTCACGTCGGGTGTCAATCGCGAGTCTGAAACAGCTGCCTGCCATCAACGAGAAAGGGGATAAAAACAGACACAGTGACACCAGCACTGTCCCCTGTGATCGACGTACAGACTGGCGCGCGAAAGGCGGGCGGCGCGCGTGACTAATATACGGACAGGAGCGCATGCCCTGCTTGCACGCGTGCGTGCCCACACTCCGTGATCGACTTAAAAACAGATGCCCTCCACCAATGATAATGGATGTCTACACAGATGTAGGCAAGGCTTTTATTTAGTATACAGGTATTACTAGTTGTCTGGTGGCAGTTTGATGGATGTGACATGACTATCTCACAGTGGTTGATAGACTTCAGCCCAAATATTCATATCAAATTTCGTTCTGCGCCTATAGATCCTTGAATATACTGATCTACTCCAAGTTCGAGATAAATTTCTGAGGAAAATAAAAAAACTACAATCTTCTAAAGAGACTAATTACTGCTTAAAGTAAAAAGCCGCAGAAGCGTAATTATTCATTTTCTTCCTACCCCCCGCCCACCACAGGGTATGCAGTTGATTGGATTTGAAAAAAAGGATTGTTTTCGTAACTGACTTCAGGAATAGCAAACACGAGTGTTACTGATGGCCGTATGGCGGCCCAATGTGCCCTGAGCAAGTTGCTGCTAGCACCACCTTGCGTAAATTCAAGTTTTTTCATCACAATGGTTGACGTTGTCGTTTTCGTTATAATCGGCTAAGGAGCGATAATTTAGTGTCGATTTCCCGTTGCGTCCAACGCAAACCTTCTATCTCAATACGCTATCCCAACAATTAGAGGCGAAATGAACAAATTAATACATTCTTTAGAAGGAACTTCCGGTGAAACAGAATTTTGCACATGTCAAGTGAACTTCTGTACAAAAAAGGTCAACGTGATAGATAAAGGAACGTTAGCGTTCTTCTAAAAAGGGAGATTTCCAGACTGAACAGCTTTTTTAGTCAGCATTTTAATTGTTCTTCTTTTTCTTCTACATCTTCGTTTCCGCCCTCCTTCAAAGAGTCTTAAGCTTCTCACTGACGAACGCAATAAACTACCCCATGCCGATGCTGATTTCGACTGTTAAACTGCAAAATTTATCCACACTCTCACCCATTCATATCCGCCGTCAAACAACAGTTCCTTATTACTAAGTGTCTTTTCTCCTGTATCAGTGGCAACAGGGACCAAACATCTTGAAAATGTTCGAGGCTCAATAGCTACCGGACCAGATGATGTTCCATCATTTTTTCTAAAGTCTAGCAGTTTCAGTTAGCCCCTGCCTTGGCATATCTTATGAACTTGTCCTTCATAGAGTACAATATTTCGGACGATGGTATTTCAGTAAGAATTACTTCAATCCCCAAAATCCTCTACTTTTAGTCCAAAATCAGTTCGCCCAATTGCCTGCATTTCCGAATCGCTGAACCTTACAGAACGAGTTGTCTTTGACACAATCACACTCTCCTACTCCAGCCACTCCCTCCCCTGCAATTTGCATAAGGGGCAAGACGTTGTAAACTAGACGCTGTTGCTCTTGTGGTCCACTCTGTTTTAAGAGATTTAGATAAGGATTGCCGTGCATCAGCATGTGCATGGCTTGACTACTCCACAGCCTTGGATACGATTCTCCGCCACAACAAAACGTCCGCATGCATCTCCCTCGGCTGGGCTGTCTCTTGGCTTGGAGCCTATTTCACTTGCCGCACTCCATTCGTCCGATGCGGCAAACGAAAATCCATTATCCTTCCCAAAACTGCGGCGTCCTCCAAGGGTCTATCGTATCCCCTCATCCCTTCTCCTATATGACCTGCGATCATCAAATGAATGTTTCTGTGAAAAATGTGCTAATGATATGGTTTTTGGCCATCTTCACAAGTCAAACACATCACCAGGTTCTGGAAGATGGCCTGGATCACGCCTCGGCATGGTCTTTAGCCAATGTTCGTCTACTAAATAATCAGAAGTCAGTCCAGAGCCTTTTCCAGTTGTGACCCTCTCACAGTCCTAAATCCTAGACGTCCTGCCCTACGAGATATCCTTTTTCCAGTACCTTGATATTACTCTGACACTGAATCATTCATTTACTGTTCATATTGAAGCCTTTTTTATTAAAATTCGTAAAGTTTTAGATTATATCTGTAGGTTACGCTCATATCACACCTCCAACCCTAATCTGGCGATTCATAGGTGCCTGATTTCTTCATCTCATTCTCTACTACTCTCCGGTAATTTTTTCGGCCTTGCTTAAGTAATACTTATTAATTTTGGAACGTGTCCCCGAATGCTCTTGTAAGCTGCGGATGATTCTTATGCTTTTTAAGTTGATATTATGATCCAGCGACACCTTGCAACGGTAAAGTATTTGCTGATCACATTCTTGAGGAGGTTACCTATCCACTTCACTGTGAATTAATGACTGCAAAGTACTCCCGTGCTGTGCACCGAAGTTTCCGACATATGTCCTGCCATGCATCGTCACATCAGCATTTTTTACTTCCAGTCCTAGCTCGCTGCTCCACGTGCAAAGAAACGGAAATTCAGAAGCTGAAAGTTAACCGGTCTCCATAATAGATGTGGATTTTACGCAAACTTCTAGATTTTTTTTGCATATTTTGTTAATTGATTCCATGGTCTTAGTGAATGGAGACATTTTGCCGAAAATTTTGGGTGCTACTTTCAAAAATAAAGTGTATTTTTTATGTAAAAACGCCTCAAGAATGTAGAGACAAGGGAAACTAACGTAAAAACGGGAGCTTTGGATTACTTGATCGGCAGTGTTAAACTCTACTGCCCGAAAAACCATAACCATGCGGTGTGGGCGGCTGGAATAGGCCAAAAAGCAATAAGTACATACTTCAGTCTCCGGAGCTTGCAGCGCAAATGCGTCAACTTCCATCTGATTTTTTGTGATGGGCTTTGACTTGCAGAAACACGGCAACTGAACCCAATATTTTTAATTCTGTCAGACTGGTAGACAACCTCAACTAAGGAATATCCTATAACCCACCCTCCTTTGATAAGCACATGTTTACCTGAATTCAATTTTTACAGTCCAGGGATTACTTATAAAGATAATTGGGCCGAACGTG
Organism: Ligula intestinalis; assembly: GCA_036362985.1. Classification (NCBI taxonomy): domain Eukaryota; kingdom Metazoa; phylum Platyhelminthes; class Cestoda; order Diphyllobothriidea; family Diphyllobothriidae; genus Ligula; species Ligula intestinalis. Next base: position 40,620,941 of record JAYGXS010000001.1, on the reverse strand, counting down.
GAATGTAAGGTCACTGAACGCGGAATACATCTAGGCCAGGGTTAGGTTGATAAAACTAGTATTCGTTTTCATGTAGATAACACCACAACCTTCTACCATAGTTAGGAAAGGGTGAAATAAAAAAACTTAACCAGCTCCACCTTAGCGCACATCATAAATTCATATCATTGCGTAGATCTTAGAGGAGCTTTCGCGTGATTTACAAGGTCTTATAAAAGCCTTCAAAGTTCTCTGGACAACGCCTGTTTACTACGGTGGAGGCGGCTGCAAATATATTAGGAAAACTGGTCCAAAAAAATAACTTCGTTAAGGCAATGACCGGCAGCCGATAATGCAACCGCGAGCAATGAGTTACCATTCCCGGTGGACAGTACCTCGTGACGCTGATCAGACTACTGACCCCAGTTCTGGCTTCCCCTCCCGTCGACCGCACATTTTACTAAGTTAACAAGGATGTAAGTGTAAAGACCTTAAGACATGTATTCGAAAGCAAAAGTGTGCTCGCCAATTTATACTTTGCAGCTTTCAGTGGAAATTTTCTCAACTGATACACCTATTTTTACCTCCCCAGTAAGTACGGAAGTTATCATGTCCAGTAAGTAGGAACAAAAAGGTATCCGCAACTGATCGGAGAAGGCGGACCATGATACCAGTCATCCTAACAGACAGCAGTTCTGTAGCCACGCTGTGATGCGAAGTTGAATTTCTTGCTGCAACTAAATACGATCTCAAACTACGGTAAAATTTGCAGAAATACGTAAAACTATACTTTTACAGATACGTTTAATTATTAGCACAAGCTTTAAGCATTAAAATTTTGAAATGAATTCTTGAAAAAAGTAATTTCTTAGAGGGCTCTAGAACTATATTGAAAATGAAAGAATTTTATGCCATTGTATTATCTGGTTGATGATGCTTGAGATAGGAAATGTCAAACAGATGGCAACATTTACTAGCAGTTATTCAGTTTTCAAGCTGAGGGGCGAAGCTGAGTAAATTGGGGCTCTCGAGCGATTTTGGGAATTAAAAAGCCCCATATCGCTGGGCTACACACTACTTCGCATACTGTAAGTGTCCTCGTGCCCTATGGTGAGTTTTTAGTAAACTGGACTAATTACGATCTAGCATTCTCAAACCATCACTTTGTAGGTCAACTACATGCGTGTTATATCCTGGCCTTCTGAAAATAATAGCCTTTTCCTGTGACAATGTTTTTGTCAAGGAGTCTGCAACAATAATACGTTCGCCATGCTTCCTTCTATCACGACAAATAGATCACGTTATAATTACTAAAAAGGAGTTAAAGTGATCGTGGACAAATTACTACATTTACTGACGTTATCCATAAACTATAATGACATTTTCGCAAATTAAAACGAAAGGAGAACAGCCGTGTGCCAAACGATACAACGCTTTAGCGAACCTTTAGAGTTAAGTAGATAATTAAAGTACTTCATTGGCCCCTCATGGTAGAAGAAATCCACTACATCAAATGGCGTCTGAAAACATACCGTCAGATAGTGAACAAAATGTCAGACATTGAGTTCCATGGTACACAATAAATTTTGAAAATTTTGTAGTTGAGAGCCGAATATGAGTCATACGGTTAACAAAGATACTCAGTCTCCAAAGGAATTTACGCAAGGTGTTGAAATGTATGTTGCTCAAAGGCCAAACCGTTTATCACCATAATTCTGTGGAAATTGTATTAATAGAAGCCATACGCGTGATAAGGAGAACAAAATAAATATACTTCATTTTAAAAGCACAGCTTTGATGACGAAAGAGATATAATATAATTCAAAACTGAAAACTATTTAACAGAGCACGATACTAATTTTTTGAACTTAATATCTCAAGCTCATGTTCGCTAGAACATAAAGTGAACACTTAAAGATTATTCTTAAACTACGCTTAATAAGCATATTGCAAAGCTGTGGTTTATTTATTGAAAATCAGATGAAGATCGTATAACATTAGAAAAATATCAGGGTTTTTGCATCTTCAAGTCTGACAAGTCTAAAGAAAATTGAAAACTAAACAGCTTTGAATGGATATACCTTGTTTTAGGAAAGTAACTGAAGACGTAATAGAAGGCAAATGCTCGGTGGACGTTAACATTGTAACGGAAAGGCAAACAAAGCAAGCGGGAAGTCTTTGACAAATTCCGTATAAAACGGGGGTGTAGAGAATATTAAAAAAACTAGATAGTTTTTAAAGAAACAATCATCGAAAGACCGGCGATTTAACGACTTGAACTTGGTGTGAAGAAGGATCCTCTGTATTGCGGAAGCTTAAAGCCCCCATATTCTGAAAGTATAAGTGAAACCAAAGCGTTTCAAACCTGCAGGACTTTTGCAAACGAACGAGTTTGCGGACGCAACTTGTCTTTCTACTTGTCCGTGGCCTGTCGTCACAAAACGAAACGGAGATGGTTTGCGATCTCGCTGAATAATTCCAAATTTGGCATTAACACTATCATCCTGCTTAGAGTGAGACTTCATGGACTCAGCAATCAGGGATGATTCAGTAGTATCGACTCTATTTCGCTTAGGCTCCGGTCCCCAAATAGAGCCAATGTTTTTTCTGGGTTGGATTAAAGACGCATTTAGCAAATTAGGTTCATTCATGACCGAAACTGAAGCTTTGCCCTCATTCAACCTTAATCTTTGACATTCTTTCTCTAACTGAGTGAGTTTTTGATCGGAAATAATTAGTTTCGAACGCAACTCTTCGCATTCCTGGAGGAGCTACAAAAATGCACTGAGCGGAAAATGTAAGATGAATCTTACAGCACCCTTCTTGTGCTCAATAAGCATATTTTCCTCTTTCATCTGTGATAGAACGGTTTTGAACTCCTTCTCCATTGCTTTGGTTTTTTCAACCGATTTTGCAGCTACATATTCTAAGAATTGCAGTCGCAGCATTTGCTGGAAATTGTAAAAGCTGAGAGCACGAGAACATATGTCGAATATTACTTCCGGTGATTGGCCAGCTAAAATCAGGGACTTGAACCTATCCGATGGTTGGAGGTCAATCTATTGATAATTACTGGTTCAGAAGTTTACCTCAATATAGTCATTAACAGTGCGATCAAGCCTGCAATCGCATACGGGACAGACAGCAATGTGTTGACCATTTAGTGGCTTAGGACTGTGAATAGTGCACAATATATGCTGACATATTGTAACGACTGCGATTTCACGTAGGTTTTGCTTGCATTTTCTGTAATTGCATACAAGCTCCAAACTGGACGATAACATCTTACATGCCTTTGCGGTTCTGAATTGGTACGAAATTTCACAATCAGTTCAAACAAAAGCTCATGAAGTTGGAAGCAAAAAAAGTTGCTGCAGACCAAGGACATTGTACAAAACTAAAAACCTTGTGAAAGTCATCTTTGATGAATAAAAGCATTGAAATTTGAATAGAAACGGAAACTTTGATCTCACATTTTACACCAGACACAACGAAATGATGCAAAAGGCGAGCATGCAGTGTCATTCGGTCACTTATAACTTTGCGTGTCCTTTTCCTACATGTTGAATTGAATATTACCCTTGGCTGCAATCGAATACAGTGTTTTGGTAGTGCAAAATCATTTGGTTACTTGCGTGTATGGCTTAGACAACGGTCCAAAGGTTGATGATATATATTTCGGCGAAGAGACTGATCGTCAGGTGTTGTTAGCGCTTAATGACGCAAAATCACCTTATCACGAGAATATTGCCCAAATTACTAAAAGAGCCTACCGGGTAGGTAGCCAAATTGCTGCCTATTCGTTTCAATACCTCGTTTGAAACTGGTTGCTTATCCGCCGATTAGAAATCTGCGCAGATCATACCACTGCATAAAGGAGGCAGAAAGGTTACCGCAAGCAATTAAAGGCCGATCAGCCTACCTTCGATTGGTTGAAAAAGTATGAAAAAGTAGTTAAAAGAGAATTGATGTGCCTCTTAGAGCAGCATAACCTACTATCAGCATGGATTCTAAAGAGGTAGGCCCTGCATGACAAACTTGCTTTATTGTATAGAAAGTTGGACAATGGCAGTTGATGAAGAAAATCCGCTTCATGAGGTCGATATTTTTTTCAAGAAGGCATTTGATAGTGTCCTACATCAACAAACATGTGTTTGAGGAAATCTGAAGTGAATTCGAAGCTTCCTACTTGCCGTTCTCAAGCTGTCCATGTAATTCAGTATAATTTGGTATATATAAAGGAGATAGGCAGAGCCTTTGGAAAATAAAGGTGAGAATGCTAAGTGAGGCCAAGTCTATATCTATTCCCCCACCCAACTGCGAAATAATTTGTTGCAAACTGAGAGTACCAAACCAACCTGATCTCCATATTGCTCTGGTATAAAAACCACCAGGACAAAGGACGGAAGCGGATGATGTACTTATCTCTGAGGTAAAAGAGATCTACCGCGTCAAAAATGTCCTAATACTTAGAGATGTTAACTCTCCAGAAAACTCTCAGAGAACTCATTAGAATAAAACTTACTTCATTTGGTAAATGGCGAATTTCTTACCCACGATGTCACAATAGACACGCTGTTTCGAGGAAGCCAACAAAAAGGTTTCTATGGTTTATTTGTAAATCACATCTTTGGCGACGTCAAAATCAAGCTGTCTGGATCTTGTTATTAGTAGAGATGAAAACTGTATCCATGGATTAAATATTCAGACCGCTTTGGCCAAAGTGCTCTCTGTGTTCTTGTCTGGGATTACAGCCATTTCTCGGTACCCGTCGCTCGTGCAATAAGCGAGAGGAATGTATGAAAAGGGGATTGTTATAGAAATGAAAGGACAACTTCACGCGACTTACTGGAGCCCTGCATACGTACCCGACCAAACGACACCTGGTGCTGCCATAAGAACTTATCTCAGCATCTAGTAGAGGACTGTTGCCCGCTTAGCAAAAGCTTGCGCATCTCCCGGCCGGAATGGGTGACACCGATCATAAACAAATATCAAGAAGAAAGGAAGACTATGGAAAACATATGCATGATATCAAAAACCCGAACACTTCCCAGAATTTCAGAAGCAGTGAAATATTTATCGACCACTACTTTGAAAAGAACTAATGGCCTTTGCGATAGAACTAGTCAAGGGAATAGCTTACGACCCAAAAAGACTCTTTTCTTGCGTAAATAAGGCAAAACGAAATCGAGATCCCATTGCTTGTTTGAAAGACAGTTAGACAAACAAGTTTTATGGATAATTCAGATAAGGCGAACCTCTTGTCCAATTTCTTGCTGTCTGTGTATAACGAGGAGCCACCTTCTTAAGAGAATGTACAACGATATTAGGTCCCAGTTGCGCATACAATTAGCACGGTATCGTTTCCAACGGACACGGTAAGAAAAGCCCTGAGACAACTTAAGCTCACTAAATCGCATGGTCCGGATGGATTATCAGCGAAACGTCTGAATGAGTCGCATAACAAATGACCTCCCCACTTTTCAAGATCTTTGAAAGTTCGATGGAAAAGGCGCTTCCGCCTTCTGACTGGAAGCTGGCCAACATAACTCATACTTATAAAGGAGGAGAGAGAATGTCACCTAATAGCTTTAGACCAGTTTGTTTCACAAGCATTTGTTGCAAACTAATGGAGAAACTAATCAAAACGGAACTAATGAAACATATTGAGGAAAACAACTTGCTAAGCGCAGCGCAACACGGATTCCGAAGTGGCCGCTCTTGTCTCACAAACCTTATGACATCCATTGAAAGCTGGTATAAATCTTTTGAAATTGGTTTGCCGGTCAATGCGATCTACATTGACTTCAGCAAGGCATTCGACAAGGTTCCACACAGACGACTTATATCAAAGATGCATCAAATGGGTGTGAGTGGAAACCTACTCAAATGGTTATACGATTTCCTAACAGGCAGGCGTCAGCTTGTTTGAATTGGCGACACCAAAACTAAATGAAAATCTGTTTCCAGTGGGGTTCCCCAGGGAAGCGTTCTGGGTCCCATTCTACTTCTGATATATGTAAACGACTGCCTTGACTGCCTTACCAGTGAGAAAGTCATGTTTGCAGACAATCTAAAGATTTGGAAGTCAATTGAAAGCTCAGAGGATGGACAGACCTTACAAAATGACTTGAATCACTTGCAAAAGTGGTGTGCAAAGTGGCTTCTGAGGATCGATTTCAACAAATGCCAAGTAATCCGCTTACTTTCTAATCGCAAGAGGGTGATAACATTTGAGTATAACTACTCGATCAGAGGTCACCAAATCGGGCTAGTGAACAAACTACAGGATCTAGGTGTATGCTTAACGCCAAAATAAAACCGTAAAATCAGTTTGCTAAAACCGCAAAGAAGGCTTTGGGAATCCTAGGAGCTATCCGAAGGTCCTTCGTCTATTTTTATAAGGAGCTTTTAAGGCGAGTCTTCGGAACATTTGTTCGGCTGATGTTAGAGTATTGCGTCCAGGCGTGGTGCCCCTGGATGAAGAAAGATTACGCAATGCTTGAGAACGTCCAAAAAAAGGCGACCAAGCTAGTCAGCAGCTTAAAAGGTCTCCCATACGAAGATCGTCTAGATGGGCTCATTTTTTCCTCTTTATTAAAGGCAATACAGAGAAGATATGATCATGGTATTTAAACTCGTCAGGAGAGTAGACTGTGCATTTCAGAAGGCTGACTACTTTGAATTCGCACAAACGATACATCTGCGCATTCATCCGTGCAAACTGAAGCAATACCATGCCAAACTAGAAGTGTGGGCCAACGTTTTTTCCCACCGGGTCATTAAAGTTTGTAATAAACTTCCTTCCTCAGTTATTTTTGCTGAAAGCAGTGACGCATTTAACAGAAGGCTTGATCTTATTTATTGATGAGGCCCATTGGGCCTGAAATATACAACTTATTATTATTACTTTGCTTGCTGGTCACACATTTGGTAGACAACAACATTTTGCACGATGTATATGTTGCTTTGAGTGACATGCATGATCTTACAGCATCTATCTGTTAATAGATTCTGGCAAGCATTATTATAGAGGCCAAAAACTCCTGTCGAATTCGAATAAAAATTTACTTTCAAATGCTCAGTAGCTTAACTTTAAATTTTTTTACATTCCACCTATAGGAGGACTAATTTCCATTTTATTTTTAATTCTGCCTGCGTAAGATCAAATATCCCTCGATTACATTTCATATTCTATGCAATAGAGGTTAATGTTGGTTGAATTTAATTCTCTTAGTTTACATAAACAAGCATAATCTTATTAAATTGAATTTTTTTGATGAATGCCGCCACAACTACATATTAATTCACGGTCCCTAGCCAAGAAGTAAATGTTTAGCCACTTAATACTTTAAGAAGATGGGCAGGGGAATAGATATAGCCTTGGCCTCACTAATCATTCTCGCCATTGTTTCTGTGTGATGACAAACTGTCTGGGACGAAGTTGATACCAGATCGTATGAACATTGCAATTCCCCCACCTTATCGTTCGTTTCTGTTTATGCAGATAGGCTGAAATCCTCCCAGCCTGACTTCTGCATCTCCTATCTGCTCAGTTATCCATTTCAGTTAGCGCTATCACGTCAGGTTGCACATGGTCCACGGTGAGTTAGAGTTCATTCAATTTGTTACATAGATTCAGTACATTTGTGTACATCGTCGTCATCTTCTTGGCTTCACTAAATCTCGGCTCGGTCACCTTTATTGCTGGTCGCGATAGCGAGATCCAGCCTTGATTGTGACGGGTGTTCCTCACCAAAATAGCTTTTTCAGCTGAATCCCGTCCTTGATTCTCAGTCCAGTCTCCCCCCTTTACAGCCTCTCCTTCATGTCCCTCCTCAGTTCCCGCATTTCCACTCTTTCTCTGGGGTCGTAGTCCGGCTGCAAAAATATTGTTTTGTGCGAGTTCCTTAGGGACATTCTTCGTTCTAGCAGGAGAGCTGCCTGGGCGTCGTTCTTCAATACTACTTTAAGGGTGACCAGCAGTCGGCAGCAGTCGGGGTTTCTACCTTCCGAATTAAAACTTACTCATATAGGGGAATTATGTGGGAAGAGGACCTTACCAAATAGTTTAAATCCAATCAGCCCCATAAGCACTTGGTGCGAACTAATGGAGCAGATAATATCAACAGATTTTTTCGGTACATATAAGGGTGATAGGTAGACCGTTTGAAAACCCTATTTACGGAAGTATGTTTTCGCATGCGTGTGTTTCAAAGCCATGTATGTTCATAACACAAACCTTGGGTGTCTACCAAATTTATGAACAGCATATAAAGTAAGATCGACTCTCCTTTTAAATGCGTCAAGGCTATCTGCAAGAACAACTGAGAAAGGGAGTTTATTCCTCGAAAATAATTCAAATAAAGCAAAACCTGTCGTCTCACTTCTTTAGGCCTGTGTATACCGAGGAGCCACCATTACCGAGAGTGTACAGCGATATATTGTCCCAGTGGTACATACAGTTAGCGCAGTATCTTTCGCAACATACATTTTAAGAAAAGCCCAGCAACAACTAAAGCCCACTTAATAACCTGGTCCGGATGAAATATCAACAAAACTTCTGAATGCGCTCGCAGAACAACTGGCTTCCCCACTTTCCAAGACCTTCGAAAGTTCGAGGAGAAGGGGGCTCTGCTCACTGACTGACTACATGCATAACTTTAATTGATAAAGGAGGAGAGAGAAAGTCGCATAAAAGCTTTAGACCAGTTAGTCCCACAAGAATTTTTTGTAATGGAAGGCAAGTGTAATTAAGATAATTTTGGGAAATCATGTTAGCATTTATGTTTTAACTCGGTGTATATAACACGACAATTCAAAAATATTAAATACACGGGTAGTGATGGATCCTAGTATCGCCAGTGCATCTGGTTCTGCTGAGCCGACCGTTGAACAACCGACGCGCGAAGTTTTTCAGACATCGGCTTACCAAGCTGGACGGCGAGAACGTGGCTTTGGAAGGGGAGCTATACACAACTACAATGAATATGCAAATTCATACCCTCAAGGAGCATATGGTGTTAATGACGGTCGGCATGTCTGTAAAAAGCGGGGTTCCAACAGATACCCAAATGCCAATCGACATTTTCGCGATAATCATCCCAACAATCAAAATTATAGGGGAGGATTTAGTCAAAGTTCGCGTGGCAATAACTCAGGCAAACAAAAATTTAGAGGAAGAGACAGTGCAACTACGGGAGCAGTTTCAGATAACACCACCGCTTCACAACATAGTCCACAAATTATTGAGTATAGTCAAACCATCACCGAAACAGCAAAAGAATTTTCAAACTTGTGCTTACGAGGCAAGTTTTCACCATCTGTTAATGTGTCTTCGTATCTTTGGGCAAACTAACGCCTTTTCGAGCTTCTACTTGTTGCATTTTCCATTGGCGTGAATTTGGAATTATCATATTATATCTCTTGTCCAATTGTTTACTTAAATATCAATTGTTTACCTAGATAATTGACCATACTTAAGCCGAACCCATTATCTCATATATTGTGTTGTGTTATTTCCAGAGGATCTCATCCAGAAATTACGATGTGGTCAGTATTCCTGCCTTATTTGCTTGTGCTCGATTCTTCCACGAGAAGAAATTTGGTCCTGCGATGACTGCTACCACATGTACCACCTAAAGTGTATGACTGAGTGGGCACTCTCAGCAAAGCTGGGCAAACAGGACCCAAATGAAAGGATATCGCCTCCCAAGAATACCTGGCGTTGTCCTTCTTGCCAAAAGGAGCACTCTTCAACCAACAAACCGCTTATTTATCGCTGCTTTTGTGGCCGAAAAATCAGACCCGAATACCATCCTGGACATACTACCATTCCCCATGGATGTGACGAGATTTGTGGCAAGCAGAGAAAAACGAAAGAGGCCGAAGAGGGTGCTCAGGCATGTCCACACGCATGTACGGAGTAAGTTAGAATGCAGGCTTGGCTGCAATTTATATTTCGAGGTTACCTACAGTATATCATATTTTAAAACTCAAAAATTGCTATGGCTTTTTTAAGGTTGTCAATTATGACTTAAGCAACCACAGTATCAGTAAGTTTACATAAAATAAACTGCTCCTGACAATCTATTGGACTGCTAAACATTGAGTTCTGTCCTCCAGTTGACTTGAAATGACTGAAGAGTTGGCTCACTAGTATGGAGATATCTTTCATTCGATTATTCATGACCCACTTAGTCAGCTGCATGCTTATTTAAAAAATACTTTACGGTAACCAACCTTAACCAATGGTGAAGGAGTTCCAGGTCACTTTCATCTTCCTATTCTCCTTAAATGCATACTACGGGTTAGACTAGCCCAGTGCCACATCCCCGCCCCGGAGGTTTGTTTCGGTACACTAAATGATTCTGCACTCACCCACCTTTAATTTCCACTTCAAGTGACAAAACCCACGAAATCCGTCCAGATATACTTTGGTTGAGAGTGACTATAAAACCAAATTACAAAAGTCCTTAAGAACCCTGATTTTAGTCCTACCAGATAAATATACTTAAAGCACAATGAAACATGGAAAGTGAGAAACAGTTGCGAAAAATAAATTTTACCCTCTCCTCCCGTCCTCAATAAGTCCAACAGAAGCTGTCATCGGGGACGTTATTTAGTGTAATATTTCGTACAACTAATCCGTCTGACAACGACCTAATGGACCAGTGTCGGAAATTCACACAATTAACTACCGTTTCCCAAAGGACTTCTACTGAACAAATTATAATCATTATTTTTCTAAGAACTTTGAAATTTTAATCTAACTGTGAGAATTTTAGAAGATAAATTGATGAACGTACGTTTGTTATCAGTAAATTCTCGTCAGATCTTTAACTGCAAAAGGAAAATTGCCTGCTTTTTGAGAAATATCGCCGGCGACCCTTTATCTTTAGGCACAGCTTCTTAGAATTCCCATCTACGCAGCTCTCTTTTCGGCTCAGCGCGATATTGTAGTCCATTTTTTAAGGCAGGCCCTCCAAACAGATAATGGCTAATTGTCTAGGCCCTCTTGCCTACCTACAGCGTCCTGACTTATTTGCGAGGGACATAGCTCTTAAGAGGATCCATAAACAGGCACTATATGAGTTGTGATGTAATTTCAGTGTATTATTATCTTTGCTATCATTATCACACTGTAATTCTCAATGGACACAGCAACCAGTACTTACAGTTACACTCATAACGTGAAACAGTTGTTAAAAGGGTATCTATGGTATTTGACAAACTTCAAATATTTGTATCTAGCAGGTGCTCAGTTTGACAGTCCTGTTCCAGAAAAGGAACCTAAATGTTATCCAATAATTATTAATGCAAATTTTAAATTCTGTTAGCTTCCGTTACGAAAGAAAGTACGCGGGGAACACTTAAGCACTTATTAATTGACAGAACCCCTGATGTGTGCACCTGTGTTGAAAGTATCTGCTTGCAATCGTTAACACGTCATCCGCAGCAAATTCCATTGGCCCTGCTCGGATTCCAGGAGGACATTTTACTTAAGGATGATAGTCTACTGTTAATATTTCAGTACAAATTTATCAGGCATGTTTATAAGTCATCCATAGTAAAGTCAATGTTCCATCTCTTGAAATTTTAACCGAAATTCAAAGTGTATTTTAAATTCAAAAAAGTAAGTAAGATCGTAAAATGATCAATGTACAACATATCACCAAGTTACTCCAGTCACTTCAGGATACTTGCTTTTAAGGGGGCTTCTATCCGGCCATCTGGGAAAAATTGGTATAAAAATGACTGCATATGTATTGTAATGTTCCCCTATTAATGTCCGATACCGGTATCGGTTCAAGTATATTTTATAGGAAACGTACACGAATATGTTGTTTCTTGAACTCACTTCGCAGCAAATCGCATGTTCTTCAAAGTGTTTTGAGGTTTTAGAAGACATTTCCAATTCCTTAATGATTTTCAACTCAACCTGCAATTGCATCTGCTCTCAGGGTTTCAAAACCGAATACTACACTCATTCTAAGGAAGATTGCATATTTCTTTGTATCTCACAGGGAAGAAAGATATAATATGCTGTCCATAAAACTTTGCAACGGGTGTGAACCATGTTGCATACCCGATAAGCAACATTTGTAGGCGCACGTATAAGGTGCTTCATAATGTTAGATCTTTTTTACTTAAATAACGAAAGGATATCCTTTGCTAGAGCGCAAAATTTGAAGAAGACGCAATTTCCTACCAAATGAGTACATGCATGCATGTATGTTTTCCACGAAACATGTTTGAATTTTAGTAGTGGGTAACTGTACACTGATCTGTTTAAGTATGCACCCATCCTAGTTGATGCCTTGTTTGCTAGCTAATTGGAATCCCAAGGCTGTAAAAATATCAAAGTGTGAGTCTATAATGGTATCGCAAATCAATGGTAAAAGTAAGCACTAATTGAATAGACAATTTTTACATAGTGTAAGGTTCATAGGCGACCGAAAGAAAGCTCGTTCAAAAGTTAGCATCCTGAACTAACTGAAATATTCTGAGATTGTGATGTACGATAATGAATTTTGCAATCTTAAGTACTCTTTGAGAAGAAGGTGACTCGATCGCCTGACGTTTTGAGATCCGTCGCCGATTCGTCTTCAGAGACATAGTAAAAGAGCAGTAGCAGAAATCGTTTCTGCTAAGAAATCTTTGCCAATAGTGGAAAATATGCGAGTTCCAGGAAGCAAATCAGAAGAAAAGGATGCGATTACTGAAACTCCAGTGATCGCATTCTTTCCTTCTAAGGAATCTTTCTACATGGAAAACACATTTCAGAATTTCAGGTGACAGTGCGTCAGATAGTATGCTTTCTGACAAGTTTTATGATCAGCCTACTGCAACGTGCCGGTAAGCTTATCTGCAAGATTATAAGTTGCGATACTTAATAAAAGAGGCCTTTATACACTCTCCGAGGGTTCTATCCTGATTATTCTTCTTGCAGACTTTGCCATCCTGGACCCTGTCCACCTTGCGTTTCTACGGTTGATATGTCCTGCCCTTGCGGTCGAGTGGTTAGACGAGCGCGGTGCGGTGAACGCCCACCGAGCCCCTGTGGTGCGCGATGCACTCACGTATACAGGACCCCGCTGGGTAGTGGGCCAAACAAATGCGCTTTCGGCGGTCACCCATGTCCAGAACTCTGTCATTACGGCGACTGTCCGCCCTGCCCTCAACTTATAAAAGCAGGTAAGTCCGTTTGATGACTTGTACTTTCGGTAGGACTGCCTCTAGACGTTCTGCTTGCCTTTGACTTATAATAGTAACATACTTTTACATTATGTAGTAGCTCCATATTCCTTTTTTATTTAAATTCCGCCAATATAAGGGCGATTTTCCCATTTTTTCGTTAAATTCAGCCAATATGAGGTCAACTTTCCATCACTTGCCTGAGCATAAAGAGTCTATGTTGTTAGAGTTCATACTATTAAGCTCATTCAAACAACTATATGTGGCTTTGATTTAATATACTTTGGCCACTTTCGACACGATTACAAATATATTTACACTAATTTTGTGAAGATTCAACCAATTCCGTGAGAAAGTCGGGCGGGAGGAAAATATTTAGATGGCCCTACAAGACAGACCTACCGTACCTTCTAACGCCATGCTTATTGTTTTTGATCAGGGCCTGCAGATTCCTACCTTCTTGATAGCTGTGCACTCTCACAGCATGACTGACCATAACTTACGATGTGGCCAACTTTTTATTGCTTGAATTATTTCTTAAACACACATTCAGTACTTGCTTTTTTAGGTTGCTTTCAAAAACTGCAAGAAATATCGTAGGCGTTGAAAAAACAAACCACTTAAAAAGCCAACATAGTTCACTTACCCCAAAAAAATCCAATAAATTCTACATTTTCTAAATCCAAAACAAGCTTCAATCCGTTAAAAGTCTCTGATGCTGAATTCGTACGGGTAGGGCCACCTACAGTTGCTTGCAGTTGTGCTTGGCTAGTCTGGTGATTACTAACTAGCATTCCCTATCTATGCATTTTTTTATTCTCTTGAAAGTAAAAAATAGATGGAAAGCGATTCAATCGCTTTAAATTCCCATCGTTTAGATTCCAACATTCGAACGAGCAGGCCACAATAATAGTAACCATGATTTCTCCTGAAGAGATTTAAGGCAGTCTGTTTGGGCAGTGCGCGCTTTGCATGCCTTGCTCTTGATTACTACTACTTGTGGCAAATGTCAGATAAGTAATCACAACATCCCCGGCTTTCCGAACCTTTAGAAAATATTTCATTTGTCCAGAAGGGCAGATGAATATTAATCTACTAACACACCGGCTTCCTTTTTGCTCATATATATGCATATATACATTGCGGAACTGAAAAAAATACAACTAACTGCCTGTCTGAACAAAGCAGTTATTTTGTAAAAACGAGAGATCGCAAGGCTCAGAAAGCAACATCAACCATTCCTTATTTACTCACTCCATCTTAAAGCTTGGCGATTGCTGGTAGCTCGTGATGAACTTGCACTTAATGAAGTTCTGCGCACGGAGTCTTCTTACGCACTCTTCCGTCCGCATTTGGGGCTTTTATATTCACTCTCCCAAAACCGTCAAGCTTTTGGTTTCAGCCGGAGTGAAGTTCTACCTACAAACTACCTACCTACCTACGAACTACTAATTTGGTACTCAATGCATTTTCGCGTCGTCAGAATGTAGATCGGAGTCAAACCAGAACGCTCCCGTTTCTGTTCTGCAATCAGGACCGTTCGGCGAACGCTACTTGTATGTGGTTAATGAGCCTTCTTATCACGTTTTGCTGTCTGCATAGCCAATTTCATTTAAGTGATTAATTCAGGACTGCCCAACCAAACTGAAAATGTGCAGCACCAGAGCTGAATATGGATTATCTGACAGCAAACTGGGCGAACTTCAAGGCATACTTGACCGGCAATGGCATTTACTGTAGATGTACTGTCTCATAACATTTTAACCAAGATTCTGGAATGTGTTTTCGTTTTGAAAACGCCCCATTTAAATAGGGGTTTAGTATTATCGTGCAGCCTAATTCCAAGATATTTTAGTCCCATCAGGATGCCGGCTTCTTTCCAGTTGCCTGCAAAAACTTTGAAAAATGATCGCTTATGTTAAATGCATTGATCTCACTGATTTCCGATGCTCTTATTTTTGTTACTTTATAGAAAACCTGCACAAAATATGCCTTTTTTGTCCTCATTTGGTAGAAAATCACTGTCTTAAAAATATCATAATTGGAAGCCTTTTTGAAATCGAACGATACCGTTCCTTTAAGTATAACATATAATAGAATGAGTACATGCATAAGTGCTTTCAGTGCTCTAAAGTATTTCAAACTTTGTGTTGTAAACAGTGTGCTACTGTGGTCGCTTGGATGAGCTCACTATTTGTGGAGGCGAGAAGGCGAGCCGCTACCACTTGGAGGGTGTAGATCCAGTGGAGGACGAACTTGATGCCTGCGATCTTGAGTGCTTGTCAGAGGCAGATGCTGCTGTCGCTCGTCGGTACGATGTCCTCGAAAGAGCTCTATTTGTCGGAACCGTATTCTCCTGTGAACAGCCCTGTGGACGGATGCTGAATTGTAGGCATCACAAGTGTCAAGCGCTTTGCCATCCCGGAGATTGCCAACCGTGCCAGCTTCTTCCGGAATTTTGTCTCACCTGTCCCTGCGGACGTGTACCTTTAAGCAAATTGGTAAGAAAAATCTACTGTCAACGTTAACTTTGCGGTTTTCCTCTTCCGCTTCCTCTTCCCTTTCTTCTTCTTCTTCTTCTTCTTCTTCTTCTTCTTCTTCTT
>JAYGXS010000001.1:40554587-40596378 GCA_036362985.1 Ligula intestinalis | reverse complement strand
TGCGTTTACGAATTCATTTGCACTTGTGGATGCAAGTACATAGGGCGTACGCAAAGACAATTGGCAACCAGAGCCAAGGAACATCTACCTAGCTGGTTATTTAAGCAAGAAAACCGTTCTCCTCGTTCCTCTATCACTGAACACCTACTGGACACGGGTCATTCGGTAGATCCTATAACTTCTTTCCGAGTTCTTTTTCGAGCACGAACATCTAGAATCTTGTGTTACCTGGAAGCTGCTTATATTAGACCGGAAATGCGGGAGGGTGCAGACGGCTGGCGCGACAAACACTCAACATGTGTACCACAGAGCACATCTCGCTAGGTAGGCTCCGGGCAGCGAGCGCCATACAGGCCACATCTGACTCTCAGCCCGCAGAAGGCCACTACACACAACGAGACACACTGGACGGACTGCGGTTTCCAAGGGTCGTCCTCCCTCTCTCCCCCACCGCCAGCAGCAGGCCACCGCCTAGCTGATCGGTCGCCTGGGGTGGGATAGGTGCAGTGCTGAAAAGAAATGAATGTCCTTCGTAAAATCGTTCCTAGACTAAAACGTGGACACTGAAATCTGATGTAGAACCCGCAAATTCTAAAAAAAACTTGGTCTTTAGGCACAGCACGAAGAAAGGGGTAGTTTCCACAAAGTTTACATATGTTTAAGTGACGTCACTGGTACCATTATCCCAATAACTGTCACATACACGCATGAGATAGACTCACTAAGTGTTATAGTACATGAAAGTTCGCAAATCTTCTTCAACCACAATCTGCAGGTGAGAAAGTAAATGCCGAATTTCTAGAGAAAGTAAATAGTTGGCCCAATGCCCTATGTGATTCATTGCTCTGAACCTTCCTGAATCATTTGGCGGACCGACCTTTTGCATAATTTTTTTCCCGGATGCTTTAGTGCAGTTCCTTTATCGGTCCAGACGCACTAATTTCCCTAGCACTCTGGTCAATTTTAATTTCCAGAACCGTGTAAGGCTTATTCTGCATTCGCCCAGACAACTATTCTACATCGTCCTTTCCATTTCCCCTGCTATCGTAACCTGACCAACTTCGGCCTGGTAGTTGGTTGTCTGCTTTCAGTGCTTGTCAGCCGTGCGGAGTTTGTTTGGTTAGCGAAGCCAATAGATCGATGTGTGCCCTTTCGTGAAACTGCAGCCACAGCAGCAGAGGGTGACAAGTGGCGATACACTTTGGTTCGGTAAAGTGCTTATGACGCATCTAAATGACCCCGTCTGTGGACTATCTGCGCCATAAACGAGTGCTTTGCTCGCTGCATATTGAGAAAGGTAGACCTTTCAATTAAAAAAAAACGAGCTGGCGGGAGCTTGCACGTGACATGCGGGTAAGTTTGAGGAGTCTTCGCTTCAGCCTGAACTCGCTGACCTAGATAATATCCCCCCTCCCCCTCAATATTCTCACCCGCATGTTAGGTCAATACTACACGAGTTTATTTATCCATCAGGTTTGGCCCCTGTAGGCCACTTTCTAATTAAATAGTTTACCTTATTACAATAGTCGCCGGTTATTAAGCCCACCTCAGGCCCAGGCCGAATTGGGCTTAATAAGCGGCGGGCGCACTAACCGGAGAGTCCTAGTTCGTGATTAGCAAACGCAGGATAGGCACTACACATTACATACGTACTGTATTATGTGTAGAGCTTGGTTATGTACAAGAAAAAAATGCTGTTTGTCTGTATTTTACATAATAGCAAAAACAAAAAAAAATGATTTGCGACACGTTTAAAAAAAGCGGTCTAGTGTCAGTTGTTTTGAAGGAAACTTCACTCGCAAGTGCTCTTTGATGTCCTCCAGGCCCCAGAAATCGTCGAATTTTGTGAAATCTGATGCCTGTAGATAAATGAGTATCTCACTCTATCCTGTTGGCAAACGGCTTTATAGCTGGCGACTGGGATTATTAGCCGGCAGATTTTGCTATGTAAAATTCCGTTCCAAGCTGATTTGGGCTTAATACGCGGCTGGGCCTATTAACCGTGGGCTTTATAACCGGCGGCTACTTTAATATGCAATGATTGTTCTCAGCTAATTAAAAGCCAGCGAAATTGTACAGCGCTATTTAACTGCACCTATTTTCCCGCCGTCCCTTCTATTTCCTCTGATATCATAACCTGGTCTTCTTCAGCCTCGTATCTGGCTGCCTGCTCTTGACGTTTGTCATCCATACAGATTTTGTTTGCTTCCCGAAGCCAATATATCGATGTGACCCCTTTCTGAAGCCGGAGCTACCGCGAGAGGGCACTGATGAACTTTGGTTTGATGTAGTGTTTATGATGCATGTACTAGACCCCATCTGTGAAAAATCTACGTTCTGTATTAGCGCGTGTTTATGCTTCTGGTCCTAGGTGGTGGTTAGGCTTCTGATTGACTGCATGAAGGTAGGACAAATCTAACCCCCCTCTGTGTAAATCTACTCGTATTCTGTCTTCTGCCCCCCTTCCCTCCAATTCAATTTCCCCTTACAACTAATAGGTCTCAGTCCCCCCTCCCGGCTTCCAGTCCACATAAATTATAGGGGATACTCCTCTAGCGACGTTTTTTGAAATAAATGCTTTCAGTGTTTGCATGCAAGGCGCGGCATCGCCTTTGGCAAGACGTTTTACCTGGGAACTTCTCCGTCTCCTTTTTTTCTATAGCCAAAAGTATCCGTTTTTGAAGTCGCGTTTTATTTGGCCTGTTGGAAGCACACGCCATTGGACGCAAGAGATAAAAAAAGAGAACCACGTGATGCCTGCTTGCCAATATGTGTGTAGCTAAAGAAATGCCCCCCAATGCAAGTTAGCACACCCAATACGTGCGTAGCACAAGGATCCCAGCCAAAGTTATACGTTTTCCAGCGTATGCATATTATCTTTTGGATTGCTCCCCTAGTGGCCAAGCCCATTTTCTTACCTGTTAGCGTGCTATCTTCCGCAATAGTTTGTTCTACTCGACGTAGCAGGAGTCGAAAAACAATCTTAGTAGGCTTGGTGGGCAAGTATCCTAAAATTTTCCCCATTTGCGTACCCAGCCCGTCTCATTGTACCTTTGCATGCACCATTAAGCGAAGTCAATCCTGATGTGGGGCATAATTGATTCGTAAATCGTTGGTCTGTTGAGAACATAGTCACTAATAAATGCGAAGTTTCACTTTACAGGTGTTTGCCTAAGTGCACTAGAAGACTGCTTGAGCACTGGAGGGTTTTTTTATTGAGCTGAACTTTCAACCTCGGCAGAGGTTACAGCAGCAAGAAAAGGGCGACAATTTTGGGGAGTGTAAACCAATCATTTGTCAGCGACGCATGTATGGAGTTGACTGTGCACAGCCCTGTAGGCCGGCGTCAAATCAATGCATAGATTACTTGAGTTACCATCTCTGGACTAGGCTTCACTCACTTCTTGGTTCGTGTTGTTTCCGGCGCGGACAAGTATCTTGACGGCTGTGAAGTAGAACTCATGACCCATTTTGAAGTTGTGGGCAACAGCTTGCGATAGTTAATCCCAGGTGAAAATTGCATGACGTTCCGCCTGCCCTTCGGTCAAAACTAAACCCGAGTTCGCTGAGCGTCCAGGTGGAGTGGAGAAAACATCTAAATTGGTGACTAAGTTTTCACTAAAATAATAAACATGAAGTAGATATTTTAATCGAGATATGTTATGAATACAGACGATATTCCGTACTAACAGTTTCTGATTTATCCGTTAGCATAGTCCGGTAACACCGCAAACCTAGTCCATAAGGACCCAGTTTAAGACAGAAAACACCTAGGCCCCTGTATAAGTAGGTAGGGTTTGACAGCTCCCTTTGATCATGCATTAGCGAAATGGGCTGAATCGACACGTAAGTGTCCATATGGTTCTTCCATTCCCGGATATCACCTTTTTTCTGAAAAATAAGAAGACTTATTTCCATAAATTTCTAATTATTAGTAAAGTATGAAGGTTTCGAGTCTTCAGGCAAATAAGAGGTGTACAAAATGTACCTTTAACACTTTGACTACGACGTGCGCCATATGTGGTACATAGCCAGGCCTAAAGTAATGCAGGTTTAAAAACGCTGCCCCAGGGGCATACAGGCTATTTTGAGAGTCGCAGTCGAAGTGTTAAAATGCACACTTCAAACAATACCCAATACAAGATTCACTGGGTGGTCAAAGAGTAAACCAAAAACCATCTGCTACATTCAGATATTCCGTCGATGGTGACTCTGTTCGTTTACACCTGGCATTGCGGAATATGTAAGCGGTATCTACATCGATATGCCGAGTAATGCATGCCTGGTGTGTTTGCATCGCCTTCAGGAAATGTCGTCCTTTCCTTTTTGGCCAGGCGCCAACCGTGCGGAATTTCTCCCATGCAAATCTGTGTCCAGTATGGGCATAGTTGCCTGAGCTAAGTGCTCTCGCCCTCTGCTAATTTTTGCAGTGGAAACCTTGTCCATATACGGACTATTTTCAAATGGTGCCAGTCAAGTATGTCATATGAAACATTCCCAGGAATTTGGATAAGTGCGCGTAAGGGCGAAGCAGAACCGTGTATTTATAATCCCAAGCGTCTGCTCGACCAACCAAACAAAATTAAGAAGTCGGCTAAAAGGGCTAACTTGGGTTAGTGGGACAGCTACAGCGGTTGCAGTTTCGATTCGGTGTCCTATATGAAAAGTTCATTAAGTTCCGCCTGCCCTTCCGTCAAAATTAAATCGCGGTTCGTGAAGCGTCCAGCCGGAGTTAGCAAAACATAAATTCTTTACTAAATTTTAATAAAAAAACCCGAATGAGGTTTTTAATCGAGGTATGTCACGACTAAAGCCAACACACTCAAATGACGGTTTGTGCTTTATCCGTCAACGTAGGCCAATAACACCCCAAGCTAATGTGTTGCGTATAGTCCGAAGTGGTGCATAGCCCGACTGGCTGACGACGGCTAATAAGCCGGAACTAGCCATTCCATTCTCCCTTATTTTTGCCGGCAATACTATCTGCCTATATTACTAGCCGCAACGGCTACTGCCAGGGCCCGAGAAATGAAGCCTAATACAGCGGGATAAGTTAGTTCTATTAGCGCTCGGTGAACGTTCATCAACGAGTGTCAAAGACAGCGTCGACTGGAGTGACTTCTTCTGGTCGATTAGTTCTCGCCTGTGAGCAACATCCCGAATGTTGTACTACGACAACTCAGATTTTAACCCTGACTTTCCGGCCACTGAGCAGTAAGTCAAACGCCCCTTTCAATAATCGGCGAGTTCACCGTGTGTTTATGGATGTTCACTCCCCCATTATCAATCCGACAGTAAGCGGAGTCATACCTACAAGGCTCCGGAATGTGGCCTTCATGTTTGCGTGCCTTGTCGCAGCCAACATGCCCTGTAGTTTGTTCCGTTTTCTGTTGTGCCTGAGGTTGTCCTGCCACCTCATCTATTTGCTCACGATTCTTCTCTTATTAAACTGGAATAGCTTGAGGTAACTTCCTCGATTTCAGCATGGGTTTTCACGTTGATAAACTCCATTCCCCCCTTGTGTACTCATAAGGACCTAATAGCACAGCCTCCCTTCTGTGCACCTTTATCCACACTCACGCACACGCAACGCCTCTGCCTGGTCTCTGTCTCCCAATTCCACAGTCTTGATAGAGTTCCGGTGGGCAGTCATGACCAGGACAGTATTCCCGCCCAGTCGAGCGTGGCTGAGTTAGGCAAGACATCAACCAACTGTGGACCGTACGCGTAAATGCACAGTGCTTAGGCTGGAGTATGAGCGACGTGCTTCACACGCGCGCGCGCGTGCCTCCCTCTCTGTGTGTCTGAAGTCGTTCCGGGTGTGAGCACTGAATGGGGCTAAAGCCGACAACCCGTAATCAATTCTTAATGATGCAATTTAATAAAGTACTTTTGCCACTGATGCACACAACAAGGCAGGTCGCGAGGCGGCGCTTTTGCTATTGCTGTCCGTTGAGTAGCGCAGGCGAAGATCTGATTCCCCATCTTTATCAGTTCGACCGTAACATGTCGACATATGCGAACAATTCATACTCGTTCGCTAATCGGCATTGAATAAGATTACAATACCGATTATCCTGTGGTCTATTCTGAAGACAGTTCAGTCATGATAGGATGCCGGCCTTTTTAACCCATCACCTCCCATAGTTTTAACCACTTTGATTTTTGTTATGAAAATTGAATACCTATGGTAAAAACGGGTGTATATAAATTAATTTCGAGCGAATTTTTTAAAAATTTCATGTGGATATCAAAGAAATATACCTAATAGATATAGTATGAAGGTTAAATATGCATGTATACAGACAGATAATTACGAAAGCTCTTAATTTTCAGGTGATCTCATATAAGATCACCGAAAGGTAATGGGTTAAGGAGGTTCTTTGTGACCCTCAACAAAACGTATGTACTATAACAATTGGCTACTTAGGTAGTATGCATTTTTATCATTGATTTTGATTTTTTTCATAAATTCCAATATATTTTTATAGAATTCGTAAACAAAAAATTTACTCTTTTACCCGTTTGGTAGCAAACTACGCTTTCTTTAAATTTTATACGTAAACAAAGGGTATCTTTCGGTTAAAAAGGGTTTTAAATTGCCGAATAATTTTGATACCTACTGACGGTTACACTTTAATTCAAAGTTTCCAAACTGCGCGGTATGTACATCCTGTTTAAGGAAAAGCACGTTTTTGCCTACGGGTTGGAAAAGAAGTCACATAGTTCTCATAAAATATTGCAACAAATGTGGAACGTGCTGTATACAGTATGGCGAGTGCTGCATGCAACACCTTCAACGTCGTATGAAAACCCTTGTAGCTCGCAAAGCCTTTACCCCACAGACGCCAAATTGATATTTCGTCAAAGGAACATCACATCTCAAAAGGAAAGCTTATTTGAACTGGTAAACTATCATTTATTACATGAGAACTAATTATTTTAATCGAAAACTGTGAATTCGAAAAAAAGGAATGTACGATAGGTCAATTAGGTAAGTCCTTGTATAAGTGACACCAGTGTAGGAAACAAAGATAAAAGTACAAAATGAGGAATATTAATAAATTTTTGTAACATACAAACATTTCGTGGATTGTCCTTTAGCGTTCAAAACAGCCGTAAGTCGGGAGGGCATCGAGAAAATACAATTATTAAGCGAAAATTCCAAGTTCTGCTCCATTGGTAGATGTTTAGCTGGCTTATCCCAGTTCCTGTTGATTAACGCAGATAGCTTTTCAATTGGATTAAGGTCCAGAGAGTTTGGAGGAATAAAAGGGCTCTGCAGGCAGAAAGGCAGGCTGTCGTCTGAAAAAAATTCATTTTAATCCTAAGGTACATTATTATCATACTTCCTTTGATCGGTGAATATAGACGTTATCTTGCAACATAACAGTATCCATCCGACGTCTTTGTATGTTGTTGTAACCGAGGGCATCCTTTACTATGCCCACGAAGGTTTAGCTCTTTATGGTGCCTTTGGTCGACCACCAAAATTGGTCGCTCTCCGAACTTTGTAGCCATCCAAACCATGAAGCGACGACAGATCTTGAAAGTCGGCGTCGATGCTGTATATTTTGTGGAAAGTTCTTTCCGCATATTACCGTCTGTGCCGACCTTGGCGGCTTGTCTCAAAATAGGACTTGATCGCAGAAGTAAATGCTCTTCCAATATGAAAGCCTACGACTAATTTATTCCTGAGCACAGAGGAACCGTTCCTTAATTAGTTTTCTATTTAAATATGACTTCGTCGTAGCTGTCTGTTGACGAAGGCCGCATTCTTGCATTTGTAATTATCTACCGAGAGAATATTGACAAATGTTCCCTTTGAATAGCCCTAACGGACATATGATGGTACCTTTTTACTTTTCGACGAATAAAATCGTCATCTTGCTTCTTTGTTGACCATTTTTGCCCGTGAATTTTACGTCTGGACGCTGTCCTATAGTTAGTATTTCTCCAGGTTGTGACCTTACTAATATGAAACATATTAGCTAACGACGTACGCGGCAGCCCTTCGGCTGCCAGTTCTCGTATGCGCATGAAGTCGACCTCAAACAGGAAATACTTTGACATCTGAACACCACGACACGACACAGAAAAATGAAAGCATATCGTGGTTTGCATTTATTTATCAAGTTAACGCTCATAGATATCGGTACGATTAAATAAATTTTGCCATACAAATTTATAACTGCCCTTTATGGCGTATAACTTCAAATATTAGCAAATAGTAATTTTTAAAACGTAAATTGTTTCTTGTTTATAAAACTAAATGCGATTTCTGAAACTTGGCGTCAGTTCCATTTGAGCAACTTCGGACTAAATTTTCCCGTTCTTTAAGGACATGTTTTACGCTTTTTTACACTTATTTTGGAGTTCTTCCATAGCACAATAAATATTAACGAAAAGTTTGTTTCGGTCGTACCTAGGAAATTTGTTCAATATAAAGTTACTCATGATTTAGCCATAATTAGTGAGTATTTTGCTCTACAACCTTAACTAAGAGGGCCGTTTCCAAACTAAAGCCTTTCTAATTATTAAATCCACTCAGTTGATCAAAATAACCTGTACAAATGTATGCTAAACTACCAAGTTAAATTTCGTCATGAAAGTTAACTACAGGACTTGCTCTACTGTACATTATAGGCAACATTAATAAATTGATAGATACAATGTACTATGATCGTAAAAAAGCTTAAAACTAGAAACCTTTTTTAAAAACGAATGATACCCTTTGTTTAAGTATACAATTTAGCGAAGGCGTAATTTCCTACCAAACTAGTACAAGAAATATTTTTTCGTGAATGTTTTCCATAAAATGTATTTGAATATGTAAAGGCGATCAAATAATAAAAATGCGTAGTACCAATGTAGCGACTTTTTACAGTGCCTACGTTTTTCAGGCACGCAGAAAGAAGCTCGTTAAAAAGCCGGCATCCTATCGTAACTGAAATGACTTCAGAATAGATTACACGGCAATCAATATGACAACCTTACTCAATGTCGATTAGCGTGAGAGTATCTATCGTTCGCAGATGTCGGCATGTTACGAATTCCAGACCGTATTGTACATTTGGGTTAGGTCTGGCTATTACTGACAAAGCAGCCGGATACCGTGGCCGCTTGAGTAAAGTCTCAGCCAGGTGAATGCACGGATATATAGTACTCCAATGTAGGCAGTCTGAACCGTTGTGTTTATCTTCGCGCTAACTAGGAAGCCATGCTCTACCTGCGTTTGCATTTCCTGTTTTGTTTTAGACATCGCGTTATTAAGTACATGAAACTTAGCGGGTAAATGCAGTCCGTCTGATAAGCCAACTTCCATTAATATTATCTCGGCATTCTATTGGCCATATTATCTGTCTTCTACCCCCATACCCGTCACTCAAGGGTTGGGGTGCTGGAATCAGTCGGTGGGCGTGGAATTTTAACTGACATTCTGAACTGTGTTTTCCTGTGCAAGTGCTTGCTATGGCAGGCTTTTAGTCATACTGCCTAATCACAGGATATTTCATTTATTCCAGAATGCCCAATTTGAATGCACCTCTTTCCGAGTGGCTAGAAATGGTTAATTAAGAAGCATGTGTTCAAATCTATTTTAAATCAATTTATTTTCTAGAAAAAAAGATACTGCTTCTGAATGATACACAAACAGGCGATTTTTCCTCCTAATTGGCTAGCACATTACGTGTTCTTAAAATTCTGCACTCTAACCAGGAGTATCTTTGTGTTTTAATGACATTTTCAGTTTCCGAATACTTTTGATTTTGACCTGCCATTTCGTTAACGGTTTCCTAACTACGAAGCGAATACTTTATATGTAGGAAAAACATAAAGCTTTTACGAAATTAACATATGGTCTCCCTATAAATGTGCAATGGACGTGGACTTTGTTGCATAAGTCTTAAGCCGCACGAGTAAGTATTCGGATGCGATGACATTTGAAGTGGCATTTCAGTCTAAGAATGGACAATTAGACGTGTACTGCACGAACTTCGACTATAGAATTTAAGGAGACGCAATTTATTAAAAAAGTAAATACGAAGGAGAATATTTCTTGTGCAGGTTTTCCATAGAAGGTGTTTGGATTTATAATGTCATCTGCAACCAGTGAGAAAAATACATACTAGTGAAGTAGCCTTTTTTGCCATTGATTTTTTGAACAGAAGTGCATTCAAATGTAGACCTCCTGACATGTACGAAATGTCCTGGGATTATGTGGCAGGAGAAACCAGCTAACTACCTAATTTAAGTTATACTTTATAATCGAAAATGCTTTTTTAAGAAATTAATCATCTAGTTTGTATAACTTAATTTATACTATTCGCTGTGCAACTGCCTATAGGGCTCTGTACGGAACATCATAGCACAACGGGACGGTCGTGTCCTTTTCTTTCCTCTAGCTCACTTCTAGCTCATACAATTTCCTTTCTCCGACGGGCCATTTATCTATTCAGTATACCATCTCGGAATGTACATTACCTCGGTTTAAATTAGAATTACCCTACATTACAAAAGCGACACTTCGACCATCTGGGTGGAGCCGCCACGGGTGCAGATCTTGGTGGTAGTAGCAACTATTCAAGTGAGAACCTTGAATCCCGAGGTGAAAAAAAGGTTCCATGGGAACAGCATTTGGCCATAAATCAGGCGATCGTAAGCGATCCAGTGTCTTGGTACAGAGACGTGGGGTGCTGTGCATATGTATCTGTGTCTGTGTTTCTCTCAGATGGCAGCGAAAGGCAATCGGGTTAATATTCCTAACCCTGCCCACGGAGATAGGCAAGCGCTTGGCTGGACCGTCAGTGTATGCGCTTCGGTGTGTGAAGCTGTGGTCCCTGCCTGGGCGCTGCTAAGCGCAGTACCGCAACCGAACTCGGAGACATTGGCTTGAGTTCCGGGAAGAGTTTTCTTTTCTTTGTAAGGGGTGCTCACCAACCTGGAATCGGGTTGTCCGAGCAAGTTAGTTCAGGGACGGTGACTTGCGCTTGAGTTACTTTTAAGTGAGAGTATACTTGTGCAGCATGTACCGCACTTTACACGAGCACCTGTACTTGTACTTGTTACGGCTGTGATCATGCCTAATCTAGCCGGCTTCAATGATGTCACGAACGGTACCTCTTCATGCGTGACGATTGGCGCCGTCGGATCTGGAAAGCTCCACCCAGTCGCTTCTCCAGCGACGGAGACCGAAGATAGGAGGTCCAAGACCTGCCCTATCGCTCACAAGCGGGACGCCGTTAACAGCCTACTTAGTCCAGCAAAAACTCACTGCTCGGAGAACGAAAGCTATCAAGTACAACCTAGGTAATTTAACAAGTTGTTTACAAAAATGGCCATCCTAGAGAATTTGTACGCCGGTGCGTCAGGCAACAGTAATGAGAAGAAACAAAGTGGGCAAGGAACAAGGTTGCGTCAATCAGGCGCCCAAGCTATTGAAAAATAACTGCCAACAACTTGCATCAAACTGTGCCCGAAGTTGTTGAAAGACACCTGAAAAAGCGGCAAATGCAAGTGGCGTCCAAAGCGGCGCAGCCAAGTTGTATGCTCTAAGTAGAGTGTTGAAAATTAACATAAAAAAGAGTTTGTATGAGGCACCTGCAATCCAGCGCATTGTGATCAAACTGAAAACTCAATCGTTACACGCACTCACGAGCATCAGTTGGCAGTAAAAAGACGAGACCACGTGTCCCATATCCTCATCCATACGCTGAAAACTGAGCACACATTAGGTTGAGATAAAACGCTCATTGTTGGTGTTTGCCTGTGTAAGGAAGGCCGATAATTTGTACAGGCTATCCTCTCCGAATCAAATTAAATGTCATGTACACTTATGTAGAAAAGCAGGAAGGGTGAAATCTAATCAGAATAGAATAGGCCCATCGGCAGGAAATACCTTCAAGTGTTTTGTACGCGCACTGTATGTCTAACGACGGCCTAGAGAAAACAATTGTTGAATTTGCTAGGGAACTGATAAGAAAGGGAGACTGCAGTGGTAATAAGTTGTTTATTAATCGTCATCAGCTAACCATATCTAACTTTACCTGAGGCTGGAGCCCAAACTCTTTACAGCAATGCTCGTACTATTGAGCCACTGCCCTTAAGCAGTCTGAATATTAATTGTTTAACCAGCATAAGGGAATAAGGCAAGCTAGGTTTCGTTTAAAGTCCAACGACGTAAAAAGGTAATTTTAATCCGTCTGTCCTCTTTCGTTTCTTATCCGCCTGTCGCTTGCTCCAACAGACTAGGAAACATCTGTTTTCCAGTCCTCCCGCCCTTTTTGCCGATTTCTTTTGCCATCTAAACGTACATCTGACCGTACTACTGGCGGAACGTTTTATAAACTATGTGCATGACGCTCTCACGTCACAGATTTGTGATATTTGTCTCTCCATGCAGGCTGGTATGTTTGCGTCTAGTATCTTCTGTCCCCGCTCCCTCTTCCTGTAAATTTGTCTGCTTCCAATGATGCTATTTGTTCCTACTACCGCCTGTTTGATGTTCGGACTCCCCCCCCTGTTTCAGCCGTCAGTGCCTTCCACTCAGCCTCCTCCCCCACCATACTACTCTGTAGCTGCTTGCCTGATGTCGGATGGCATTAAAACTGGTTCAAACGCCACACTATAAAGCATTCAGGCTCATTCGGAAAGACATCATTTCAACCCTGCCTCCATCTCGATTTAACAAAACGCACATAATACTTTTGAAATCGACCGTTTGTCCCGTAAGTGGCTCAAGTGCCAGCAAATTCGGCCAAAATCAGATTTATGTGCAGACAGCGGTTTTGAAGTAGTCGGCAAAATACTGTAAACATATGGAAGCATTTGATGTCAAAACAAATATTCTAGCTCTCAGCGGTAAAATATAAACCGTGTTTTAGCGGGAAGGCGTATAACTTGTGCTGACAAGGACTGGTAAGCCAAAAAAGCCAAATCCAGTCACTGTTGTCCACTTTCCTAATTGCTCTTAATTACTCTAATAAATAAAAAATGTTATCTTCACTGCGCAGTAATTCAGAAGCTTTCCCTCCCCCCTTTGACCTCTTCACCGCCATCTAACTGTCTTCTGGCAGGTAATGAGTGGTGATCCCCACGGTGACAGGACACGATGCACGGACCCGGTACCTGTCTGTCCCAATGTCTGTGACCGTCCCAATCCCGTCTGCGGACATCCCTGCCCGGCCAAATGTCATGCCGGCGAGTGCCCTCCCTGCAAACTCACCACTACAATCACCTGCCGGTGTGGCCGCTCTACCAAGGAGGTCACTTGCAGTGAAGTTGTGGCTTCCTCTGGTAAGCATCTCCTTTTCTCCTCCGTCCCCACCCCCGCCTTCATTCTAAAAACAAACTGCAATTGCAGCTTCCTATTGTCCAGATGCCAGCATATCCTTGTTGATCCTCGTAAACAGCGCTGACCGATGAGGACATGTAGATGAACATTGTTGGCAACGAAAAAGGAGACTGGAATGGTCATTTCTGGCCCATTAGCCGTCAACAGCCAGTCATACCCAACCCCAGATGGTGCACCATCCGGAAGCTCGAACTCGCGACCTCTTGATCCAAAATCAAACGCTCTAACTATTGAGTCACGGGCTCATTTTCTTGCTATTGGAGATCGGGAATGTTGACATTCATTGCTTAACGCTCACCGATTGCAAACGGGGATCATTCGCTTTCTTCGGTCTATAATACCAGCTGCTGCTGGCGGGGCTCGAGCTTGGACCCCAAGGTAGAGCGGGACAAGTGAGTTTCGTTAGCGATCGGTAAGCGCTCATCAACGAACATATAGTTTATGTTCTAATCAGCGCACAGACTGCGGTGCTGGCTACGAGCAGTGGTGTTTTACAAGTTAAGGGCAAACATTGGGTGCCAACTCGCGCACACTGCCAAGAATACTAGGTTGTCGCACTTGAGCGGTGAGTTCAGAGATGTTACCCCAGGATGGAGATGGGAGCAGGGACAACTTCCATGACGCCTATCACAACTACCTTCTCAAAACCTGTATTTTCCCTAAAAATATATGTAATTAAGGCTTCTGTAAGTGCAGTTTTCAGAAGCGGTCCGAAGAAAACTCGCTCAAAAGTCGGCATCCTGTCGTAACTGAAAGAGCATTGAATAATAGTGCAAGTTAATAATATAACAACCCTGCTTAAGGCATACCTTCGAAAAGAATTTTGGTTAACAGTTTATGAGCTGGCACATCTGTACAACAATCGACTGCCTTCAATAAAGCCCACACAAGATACCTGCAGTCTGACTAATGGGGAATACATTAACGCAGCACCATCTTCGGCGGCCTTAAACTCATCGGGTGGTCGCTGGGAGTCGTCTTCGTTAATTGGCTAGGCGCACGAGAAGTCTGGTCGGATAAGTCTGCGGTTGCATTCTGTCTCCAAGTGAGAAAATCTTAATCTCACTATGTTATCTAAAAATACCGCCAGAAAAGATGCCTAGACATACAGTATGCGCTGAAAACCGTGCAACTTCCATAACTCGCATACCGGCGTAAACGCATTTATGCAAACTTAGAAATAATAAGGAGCAGTATTAGGCATATCTAAAACTTAAAAGAACTATTAGAAGTACTCAGTGTTTTCGAAGAAAATTAAAATTTTCCCGATAATCTCCAAGCTCCGGAGACGTGAAAATAGCTATGAACTAGAACAACAAATTTAAATATTTTGTTAATCTGAAACGTTTACGTAACAAATTTCTTTTCTCTAAAATATTTGAAATATAAAATTAGGGGATGACTATTTATTGAATATCATCCAATAAAGTCTCGCATTATTTGATTCAAAACAGCAAACGACATTGTCGAGAAAAAATAACGCCCGCAACGGAATTCTGATATTGCTATTTCTAAGATTAATAAAAAACGTTCTACACTAGATTACCTTTTTAAAAAAGTGCTTTAGTTAGATATTCAACTGACGAATATCTGTACATTTCCAAGACAATGTCAAAATGAAATTAGAGACTTTTGGCAATTTTTTTACATACCTGAAGATGAACGGTTCAATTGGGCTGGAAATGAAAGAACTTACTTTTCTCTTTCTGATGGATTATTTTTCGCATAAGTGGACTAATTTGTTTTAAGCTTGCGAACGCAAAAAGACTGGACACATCTATAGCCATTTTTAAAATACTTATTTTTCTTCTGTTCGTTCCATTTCTGAATAGCACGTCAGAGGAACGTATATTTTACAAGAAAGTCTATTTCTACATGAGTTGCATTCAATAAGGCCTTCTTTACATTACCTTTGCAGTAACATATGCGTGCACGTTGCTTATTCGCCGAGGTGAGCGGTGCAGTAAAACAAAATGCGATGAACATGTTTTGTTGCTGTATTTTGTGCAAAAAAACTTCACAGGTTAGCTTAACACTTAGGTCAAATCTTAAATAAATGCTTGTTTCTGAAAATAAATACGATTCTATCAGCTTGGCTTCACCTGCATCTGAACAATTTCGGACGAATTGTTCCAGCTCTGGAAGGGTTATCTTCTATACCTAGTTTACTTATTTTGGAGTTCCTCCATAGTATAATCCACGTTAAGAAACATTTTGGTTCTGGCATACGCAATATCATAGGAAATTCCTTCGATATGAGACACCTCCCAATTTCGTCAAAACTAATACCCATTTCTCTCAATAAACCTAACTTAAATGGTGATTTTCCTAACAAAAGGTTTTCGCAGAATTAAATCCACTCAATGAATCAAAATAATGTGACCGAATACATGCTAAAATAGCAAGTTAAATTTCGTCCTGAAAGTTACGTCATTTTTAGTGCATACTGTAGTTCTTTTGCGCAAATTTCTTCCTCGTCCCTCTCCTCTAAACCACAAAATCCTTCCCCCTTTCGTCCTGACGGAGTGTGGGTTTCAGTTAACACGGCTGCCTGATCAAATCTGTCTTGTGTTCTTGTTGTAACCTAAGCGATACTTGCACTCCATGACCTCCTTTTCTAATAGATTTGTGTAGGCTTCCAGATTGTCAGCATTAGCAACGAACTGTGCCACAAGACTTATTTTCTGGTCTTCAGTCATCAAATTTCTACCTTTTTAATTTTTTGGCCTAGCTTTTTTTGGACGTCTGCTTAGCGAAGATCGGAGAGCCAACTGTGTACCTAACTAACAATGGGGATTCTTGCCCACTTGATACCCAACTGGCATTTACAGCAACAAGCTATGCAGATTCTGATAGTCTCGCATTCGTTTTTCCACTCTTATTATTGGTATTATTTGCTGTCAAAGTACCGTCTGCGGTTTTTTTCTGCAAGAATGTATCTAGTCTCACTAAATTTTTCTTGTGAAAAAAGTAGATACCAGGACACAACCTTTTTTGTCCCCTGCACCCCTCTTTTCTCATTTCCTTCTCCCTATCGTCCATTTTCTATCTTGGACACGTGCAGCGACATTAACACTTACTTGGCCGTGATAATGACGCAAAAGGGACCACGCCTTACCGACGTGCTCACACTGTTACACCATCAGTGACAAGACTGTCTGTGTAATATTGTTCCTCCCTCGCTTATGAAAAAAAAACGGTTCCTGTCACCGTGTAGGGTTTACTTGCCACACGGCACCTCGTTTCACTTTTTTTACACCCGCCCTCATACTGCGCTTTTGTTTCCTTTTACCTTCTCACCCGGCATCGCGTAGGGGGGCGCGGGAAAGGGGGGGGGGGGGGGGGAGGGTTAGCGCAAAATAGGGAAGTGTACTTTTCATAACATTCCATGTTCTTGGGCGGGTGGGGGGAGGAGTTTGCGATAGTTATATGATGAATGTGTTTTCCGGAATAGTGAATTATGATTAACTGCAAACGGATTTTGCACCTGGCTGCATCGGACAAGGTAGGGGCTGTTTCGGGGTTCGCTGTTTTTGTTGTGCCCTATTTTAGTAGTCCATAGTGATGGTGGTGGTCGGTTTCTCCGAGTCAGCTCTAACACCTTATTTTTGGTTGTAAAGGTGAGATATTCATCTTCGGGTGGCAGGAGTAGGATACCGTGCCACGTTGGTAGGCTACACACAGGAGCGAAAAGAAACCAAGAAAAACAGTTCTACAGAAGGAAACAATTAGAAACGCTGGTTGACTCCAAGGGTAGCAAGTGTTGTTCAAAAAGCGTCTTATCGTGAGTGTGTTTCTTCCAAATACCTGACTACACACACACACACACCTTTGGCCTTGCTATTGCTGCATCAGCCGAGGTCTATTCCTTTACAAACAGGCTTTCCCGCCTATTGCGATAGAACACAAATCCTGCAGTTACTATACAAAACTCTATTCGAAATTTGAGTTGTTAATTTTGCGTATATTTGGTCTTGTTATTGTGACTTGATGTGTGCATTTATTCCTCAGAAAGGAAAATTGAACGTTTAGTTTAGGTTATTGAAGGTAAATGGACACTGTTTTCTGGAATCAAGGAACATTTCAGATTTGATGTTTATCATTTGCGAATTTGTGAAGTTTTTTGTCTCAAAACACAAAGTCTAGATTTGACCGTGTTTTGTTTCACCGCATCTTAGATTTAGGACGGTAACCGAAAATGCGTATTTTTCTATCATACACATGGATATAGAAGACAATCTTGTTAAATCTAAAGCATGTGGCAATGTGCTTTTTAGTACCATATATTTTCCTCTAATGCTTAATTTAAAGACGGAACAGGCAAAATCATAGTATATATTCGACAGCTGTATTTTGTATTTGCAATGTTAGAACGGGGCCGAAAGGTTATAAAATATGGGTAAAAGGGCTTTAATATAAACAGAGACTATGTCATTTATTTTCAGGTAAATCGAAATTCTCCCTCTTCCATTTGGCTTTACCTTGGGAAGAGGCAACACGCACAGATATTCGTCAGTTGAATATCTAAGTAAACGTAATTTTTTGAATCCTCCGGTTGTTACAATAGAACTCAACGTTAACCGACTACGCGCTATATGCTATCCATCTGAGAAACATGAAGAATGTGTCGCATAGTTGAAATGGATATGGGTGATGTTTTATATGTTATGGGCAACATTACGAAATTTATGGATAGGGTGTATTATGCCTGAAAAGTTCACAGTCTCATAATTATAAACTTTCTGAAAACCAAAAGGTTGCCTATCTTTAAGTACAACATTGAAAGGGAGCGTACTTGGCTACCAAATTTTAGGAGAAAGAATATTTTCCTGCAACTTTTCCGTAAAATATGTTTGAATTTATCAAGACATCGAAACTCAATGAGAAATAGGCACACTACTGAAGTAGCCAGTTTGTACAGAGTATACTGTTTGCAAGCTCTCATAAAGAAGCTTGTTAAAGCATGACATCCCACAGTGTCGGAAATATCTTGAGATACGGCTGCACGATGGTCAATCTTACAATCCTAAATTTCAGAATTTCGGTTGACGTTTCATGGGATGGAGAATCTACCGACATGGAACCACAAGTGAGAGCCGTGAGCCATTTACTAGTAGTTTCCAACAAACGCTACGTGTAGCAGGCTGATGGGTCGAGTTATCGTAGCTACACACTATACACCCCCCCCCTAGCTGAACATCCGTACGTCCTGCACATCCACCGTAACTCATCCATGCATACCTGGACATATCTGTAGATCAATGCCTACTTGAGCTGTATCACAGACACTCACTTTTAACCCATATCCCTTCTATCAGTATGGTTTGATTTTTCCACCGTCACAGGAAGCTTAGCCCTGTCTATGAGATACATTTGCCTTTGAAACAAAAAATGACAGTCTGCTCTAGTAAACAAAGAGTTGCCAGCTATGCCTAGACTACTTTTATTCCTGACTCCGGTGTTAGAGGCTTTTTGAGGCAATTCTTTTCAAGCCCTACTTCTTTGCTGGCAGACTTTCTCATCGTGCTTCTGTTTTTCTTTTCACAAAGCGTGCCAATTTTCCCCCCTGCCGTTTTGCAGCTTCTTTCATTCAGAAAAGCAAAACCGCTAAATTTGTTGACCCTCTTTTTTTTCAAATGTTCATCAGCCTAGCAGAACCGAGCAAGGGCCTTGCTCGGCACCGCACTGATAAAATCCTGGAAGTTTTCTTTGAGTGGCACAGTCTATTTCGAATGTTTGCAGCCTTTCCCCCCTTCCCACTTGCCTTTTGCTTCTCGGCGAGTCTTTACTGTGGTTGCTGGGCTTTTTCGACACTCTTAGGAAATTTATCCTTTCGTCTTTTGGGGGACCCACAAAATGAAGTCGTCTTTGCCCATATTACCATCCATGTACCACCACTTGGCATCTTTGAAAAGACATCAACGCACTATTCTTGCTTCAGAAGATATGTTTGAAGACGTGTCTTGCCTGCTTTCTTAAACAAGGGCTATTTCTTAATATTTGACCGTCTATTTTCAGGTGCCTTGCAAATGACCTGTGAGAGGATCTGTAGAAAGAAAAAGACCTGCGGCCGTCACAAATGCAAAAATCAGTGTTGCGATGTGAGTCTTTGTTTTTTTTGAAAATTAATTTTCCATACAACTTACGTCCTATGGTCATTTGTTTTGTCTGTTTATGTACCGTAGTCAGCACGCTGTTGATTAAACTGATTAAATTCGCGTCGAGTGCTTTTGGCACTACCAAGACAAACCACTTACCTTAATTAGTAAATATCGGCGTTTCCAATACAAGCGAACATGCGAGTCCCAGGTAGTAATTGCGAAGAAGACGACTCGATCGCTGGGACAATACTTTTATTCGCCTGACGTTTCGATGTCCGTGGCGGATTTATCATCAGAGACATAAACAGATAGCAATAGCAGATAGGGTACCACATGCACAGGAGTTTGCAGTATTTATGGGATACAGTAATTGCTGTAAACACACGACGACACTTAACCGTTATTGCCTTCTTGAGTGTTGCTGGGCTGTTGAACGGCATGCGGTCTCTGACCTGCTGAACTTTCATCGCGCGTGGTGAACTCGGGCTTGATGATTGCCCAGTCATCTAGCCCTCACTGCCATTTTAACGGTCCGATGATGAATTGCTAAAACATATGTTTGCTGACTAAACTTAACAGTTCATATAATCGACAGATTTCCAACGAACGCGTTAAAACACGATACAAACATATTTCCAACAATGCCTTCGCATCCGTTTTTGTCCGAACTCAATCAGATGTTCATATCCCTTAATTTTCCACGCATCCGGTTGATTGACGTTTCAGAGCACAAAAGTTTTGCATTTTGAAACGCGTTTTTGTTTTAAAAATTCAGAATACTCCACGCCATAGAGTGTGAATTTAGTGTCCTCAGGCCATACATAGACCTTCAACATAATCGTTTTGCTGCTAATTTAGCTTTCCTTAGTAACCTCAATGTTCTTGGGCTATCACTTGTTGACCCACATTCTCGAGAGGCTTTCATGACTTTATTAGTTTTATGTGTTACCTTTTTCCTGTATCTTTTAACTAGTCCTTCTTTCTAATGGACTTTTTTCTCTGTGGACCAAAGTGCGTAAATATCCTGTTTGTTTGTTATAGGATTTTCCAATTCTTTTAAATATTCGAGAATAAATCAGTTTATTAATGTACGGTTAACGACCCTATTGACTATTTCCATTGCAGTTTCTTCAAAGTTATTGCTGTTTAAAGGTGAATGCAGTTTGTAAAGCAGCCCTTCATACTGAAAAAAAAATTGACAAGCGTCAATATGCAAGGTAGTTTAGCAAACCATACTTCCTTAAATGCATTTCTGAGAGTTATTCCCCAGTTTCTCCCCGGACTTGTGGCAAATTCGCCAAGGTAATTAGATTGTTACAGAAAACAGCAAAAACCATCTACAATTTGTGTTTTCATCAATTTCACGTCAGCTGAATCAGACTGTCCGGTTGTACTAGATACTGCACTTCCCCACTCGTCAGTAGATTTTTTTCCCTGGACAGGACGGCTGTAAAAACAGCGGTAACCAGTTGCCTAAAAACCGAAAATCACATTTTGCACTCAATGCTGCTGGGAATTTGGACGAGAAAGAAGTTGTTTACAAAGTATAGGCCGCACGTCAATGCCAGTTAATGTGGTCAAATGGCAAAATAAGCCTTGCTCTGGAAATAAAGCCGACACTTGATTGGATAAGAACGAATATTTTCATCCACTTTTGATGAAAGAAAGTGGGTTACTTCTTCCCTAGCGTGCAGTCATACGAGCTGCGTTTTAATGGACTGATTGATTTAAATACTATCCGCCAACTTCGTGTGGCGAAGTGGAGGATATTAAGGACGGTCGTTATCGTGCAGCTTGACTCATCGACCGCATGATAATGCGATCATTAATAATCCTCCAAAAGCTTTTTTATCGTGTGCTGCTTTTACAAATCGCAGATGCCCATCAAGGCATTGTAGACAATTCCCTCATAATTAATACCGGTAAGCATGAGGCCTAATCTGCTGGGTGTATTGGAACATGTCATCTTTTCGATAGACTGACCTCATTACTTGATACGAACAGGTCTTTTCGTTTTCGACCCCGTAAACATTTCGACAGAACATGGGAAGGGAGCCCTTCTTCCCATCATGCGTAGTTTAGGTGACCCTCGTCTAAATTAATGTTAGAGTTGAGAGCTTAGT
Organism: Ligula intestinalis; assembly: GCA_036362985.1. NCBI lineage: Eukaryota > Metazoa > Platyhelminthes > Cestoda > Diphyllobothriidea > Diphyllobothriidae > Ligula > Ligula intestinalis. The sequence goes on along the minus strand of JAYGXS010000001.1, from coordinate 40,574,803 downwards.
TTTGGGGTTAGGACTGACACACGCGAATAGGTGGCCTTCCCTAATACACGTGGCCCCCTTTTCCTGCCTTAATAACCGCTATCTTAAAACCAAATGTTGACAACTCAAACACCCTGTTTGATGCTCGGGATATACGCCGTACGTCCCGTACATAAACAGTTTGCTTGCATAATGTTTCGGGCCGTTTTTGTCTCTGTGTATGCTTGGATACCTTATGTCCTTGTACTCATTCATAAAAAATTGACGTGTTACTTATTAGTAGACTCACAATTTTTGCATTTTTTCAAGAACGACCGAAAACCATCTGGGGAAAAATGCTAAATGACTCTCTGTGTCTGGTGAGGGATTGGAGTGAGACTCCGAAACTTTAAAGTAATAAATCTCTTGTTCCAGCGATCGAGTCTCTTCGCACAGCCAACATTTTTCATACTTTCCAAAGAGCCTGCTTGACATCAGATTACAACTCATACATTTTTAGAATGAATTTATCGTTCTGCCAACACAGGTAGGTACCATCTTGTAGCAAAGACGTCGCTGACTTTCTGTGTTTGCATGCCAACTGCGATGCATTTTGGTTACTAATTTTACAGTAACATATTTTATGTTGGATATTTTATGCATACTGTTTTCAATAGGGTCTTCAAAAGCATTGCCTTCTACTCTTAATATACTGAACTACTTATTCGCTTAATGCCTATCGTGTAGTTTCTGGCGAACTATACACTTACACAGTAGGCGTACTTTCCCCGTTCTCTTCGATGCCCGATCTCTTACTTGCTTTATTGCGGACTAGAAGTTCACTATGATAATTAATGTACTGGTGTGAATTTTCAGACTCATATAGGCGCCAGTGTTCAAAGATAATGAATTACCTGTATCAGATGCGCAACTGCTTTTTATTCCACACCAGCAAAATGTCTTCGGATAAGAAAAGAGTTACATGCGTCATCTGATGACCAACATACACATCTGATACACCGAGAGAAGTCCATGTACCGATGCTCGGGGCTGCCATAAAAGTATCCGTGCCCCTCGCCTGTTCGAAGTAGTTGCCCACTTCCAGGGTGTGGATAGCCACATAAATTGCCCTCCTGATCCACTGATTCCCACACTTTTACTGCTCGTACAGTCTGATCTGCATACTGGCACTATGTACACATCCACATGACTATTATCCACGCTAGATTGTAAACGATGGACTTCATGTTTTCATTCTTGCCACCGTTTATGCCTCGCGTTGTCGGCTGACTGAAATGCTCCTCTGCAATGAAGACCCTCATTTTTTATTGAATAGCAGCATCCGTCTTCCTAGCGCATATGTCCAAAATAGTAGTATGGGCATTTCAGTTATGCGCAATTTGGTGTCTGGGAATGGATAACGACCCTGCCACGTTTGCCAGAAGATGTACTCTTCTTGCTCGCCTTCACTGCATAACTATGAAAACTCGGAAAAGCCAACTTCCCCTGTCGTTTCTTCATAAATGAACTTTTGTAAAGATGCGTGATGGTACCCGCAATACCAGCGCACTTACACACATACCTACGTCATGTTTACTCTAAACGAGGAATATTGACAGCACAGACCACCCCCTGCATTTAACAAAAATATCTTGAAATAGGTCGCATGTTTGTGTGAATCCCCAGCGTGCGTGTTTAACTGTAAGTAATGGTGAGATTGCCAATAGAGGAGAATATACGAGTTCCAGGCAGCAGTTCCGAAGAAGAAGATGCGATCACTGGAACAAGGACTTTATTTTCCTGACGTTTCGTATTCCGTCGGGAATCCTTAGTCATAGGTTATCGTAAACAGGTCTGAGACATGCGCAGATAAGGGGCGATACATGCACAGATTGCACGGTATTTATAGTTCACAGCGGTCACCCGCATGCGTACTATAATTTTCCATTCCTGTAGCCACCACTGGAGGTCTTAATTGGTCCGGTGATTGCTCATTAATTGCAACAGCGTTTTTGTCCGCGTCGGATGCAGGTTTGATAATTGCTCGACAAATAGGCCCGCTGTCGTCAGAGTTGCGCCCAGTCCTTCCCACGTGACTGATTTTCTTGCTAAGGAAATTTCTCAGTGCACCTTATGGGAACGCCAAATCGTTGCGCATCAACATGCGCGTGACCGCTGTGAACTATAAATACCGTGCAATCTGTGCATGTATCACCCCTTATCTGCGCATGTCTCAGACCTGTTTACGATTACCTATGACTGAGGATTCCCGACGGAATCCGAAACGTCAGGCAAATAAAACTCTTGTTCCAGTGATCGCATCTTCTTCTTCTGAACTGCTTCCTGGGACTCGAATATTCGCTACTATTGGCAAGCCTCAACTGTTGACGTCTCGTCGTGGTTTAAAGGTGCAGTGATTAGCTAGTAGACGGCCAGTTGAAACCAGATATGAATTGAACCGATCTCATAATCGTTTGGACTGCATATGAAAAATTGGCTAATCTAAGGAAAAAATGCCTCATCTTTGTTGTTAACAGATCCTTTGCAGAGAACAAATTGTGAATATTTTTCGCCTCAATTCAGAGTCGATGCTTTCAGTTGAAGAAGAAGGTGATTACACTTTTCCGCTATTTTTTCAGCATACAGTTTTCACTCCCAGCGAGAACTGAAGAGGAAAAAATACAGCGAGAATGACTGCAAGAAATAGGTATGAAAATCCCCATTTAAATGACTCGGGCTGCTTTTAACTCAATTTCCTGTCCAACGCATGGTTGCCCACCCTTGTGTCGTCGTTGATGGGTTCGAGGGAGGATTGGAAATGTCAGGCCATTAAGCTTTCCGTTCCAGCGATCCCACCATCTTCTAACGGGAGGGGGAGGGTATTTGCTTCAGTTTCTTTGTCGTCAAGCCTACCGTCCTAAAAATCAGTGCAGAAAGCAATTCCTAATGGCAAATCGTTTTCGTCTGATGTGTAATTTTAGGCAGAAAAAATTGCCACGAGGGCACACACAGCGCGAGCGATGTTGCGATGCCTAGTTTGGTTTCCAAACCGAAAAGTCCAAACTGTTCCTACTGTCTTACAGTTTTGCAAGTCAGTTTTAGTACGGAAAACGACCTACGTCGTTGTTCACCGCTTTACAAACTAGTACAGCTTTGTTTTTTGCCAGTGCTTTGCGCCGCACCATTTAGTCAATTTACTAGCTGAAAGTTTATTGTAGTATTTAGCCTGCCCGTGTTAACTTATGACCTCTCGTAATTTCACTCTGGCCTCGTCCCTGCAGGTTTTGACTTTCCGTCTATTCGCAATGGGTCAGTACGTTTTACGCAGCGACAATGGTCCACTTTCTATTCAGTACAAGCTGTTTTTTGCACAGCTGAGACTGGCCAATAATCTGTTCTTGCAGACATTAAGCTACACTTGTGCTGCTGCTCCCAGACCACCTGCAGATATACCTCCACTAATGCACAGGTTGCAATCGAACGGTAGCGTTCAGGGCCTGAATTAATGCAAACATATTTTGTGGAAGCTCACTCCCGACATAAAATACCCATTGTTTGCTTTCCTTTTTTGAACATGTAGACTTCAGCATGCACTCTTTATTGCCTCATTTTTTTGCGCATTTATCGCGAATGCAATTTATGTGGCCGAAGGATAGGTAGCAGTTGTTTTTTGTTGGTGAGCCTACTCACCAAGCTGATAATCTAATCCCAACGAGAATCAGGCAAGCGGCATGATAGGGGGATTAATTCCTGTCTCGACTCCAACCGAAGATTAACATACTAATTAGATGCCTTCCCACAGAGCGAGAGCCTACACGCACGCTGTATTTCAACATCCCCCGCTCTCTCTCTCTTCAGAAAAATGTGTTTTGATAAGTTGAATATCGATCAAAGTAGTCGGCAGTATTTAAAATGAAGTCTGAAAATTACAGGCTAAAAGCGACAGGCAATGCAACAGGATTGATAGAGAACCGTTGCGGGCTTATCCGGCCTCCACGCAACCACTCGTAACTTGTCTACCCTCTGTGATCAGAAACACCAACATGTGCTCCTACGTGGCCCAGATGTTGCACGGGCGGGGTCTACCAGCTGGGTCGTAAGCACTTCCCTAAACCGAGCTTAATTCGTAAACTTGCCGTCTTTCAGTTTTTCTCGCTGCAGCTCCGGTATTTATCGCATCAAGCTTGAGCGCACACAAATTTATTAGTTTCCTCTCTTTTTGTTTATTTCACCTATATTTACGAATATTTCCAAGGACATTTATCCACGATGTCGACGATAGCAGTCATTGAGGAGTATGGATTGCTTTTGATTTCCCGATGTTTATGAGTTTGTGTGCCCCAATTTTATTCCTTGTGAATGGAGGAGGTTTTGGCTGAAAATTTTGGAATGATCTTTTCGAAATAATGCATACATATGTATACTAGAGGATATGCGTACACCGATCTGTCAGGGGACCCACTCGTCCATCCATGTTGCCATTAGAGCTCCCTAGGATATAGGCAGAAGGACATTACCAGCAAAAACAGGGCGTATGGTAATGTCCTTCGGCATATATGTGTATATCTCCATAACTAGGTCGACTGTGGCCTTACAATTTTTCGTCCATTGATGATCATTGTCATCCACACGGAGCATGTTTCCCTTAAGAAGCCAATAGATCGATGTGCGCGCATTCCTGAGTTAACTGAATATCATTAATTCAAAGGCGAATTGCACTTTAAAGCTGATGCATTTGTCGTAGGCGTTTTTGTCTACACTACCTATTTTCTGCTTGTGCTGTTATTTTCGTGTTAACAAGGTCCATTTAGAAGCGTTATGCGCGACCGGGCAAAAAAAATGCAAAATACGGCAATATAAACACAACAACGTTCAAAGGTTCTGTTGGACAGTCAGTTGACTGAATACCTTACAAAATTTGGGAACAGAGGTTGGTGGCGTGTCAGCTAGAAACTTTCCGAAAAAAGTTATTCAGTTGACCCAATTGTGAAAAATTCGCGGCCCCGTAGGGAGTCGAAACCACACAGCAGGGAAGGCTTTTGTGCGACCAACGTTCTACCATTGAGCAACGAGGCGCACTGTGCGCCATGAGTTTAATCACACTTGGTTCGATTTACCCTCCTAACCTACTGCTCGTTTGGAATCCACTATATTATTGAAAATAGCATGTAAGAAGTTTACTATTTGCCTCTTGGGAAATACCGTTTCCCTGAATGAGGATGATTTCGTAGGACTTTCTGGAGTGTAGGCCTCTCATAGACGCAATTTGTCAGTGACCAGGAAATGGAATGGACTTTTTAAAATTAAACTGTCAAATTTTTGAAGTGCGTCACTCTTGACAATTTTATCGCTTTAAAGAGTTCAAAGATGTGCTTTTCCACTGATGGTTGTTTGGTCATATTTATGGCCGGCGTAAGCATAAAGCCTCAATTTCCACAAGGAGGGCATTCGCCAAAAATGCTCTTAGTCAACAGAATAGCTACATTCAGATGTCCTGCTAGATTATTTAATGTCCTCCTTCTTTTTCCGTGGTAAGCCTCTAGAGAAATTGAAAGCAAATTCTTTTTATGCTCTCCCGGTATGGATACTAATTATTCTTCTTTCCCGAAACGAACATATTTTTTGCTCGTTTTTTAGACGACGTTCGCGATTTTTGCTTTAACTGTGGGCGAATTACAGAGCTGCAATACAAAGTGCGCATATTCCTCTCAAGCAACTAGCGTGAAAACATTTATGTTTGTGATATACATGCGAACTGTGAAATAAATCCCACAGAAGGCATTCTACCATGTACGCGGAAGTTGTATCTTCCACGACATAGCCGACAACTTTCTGGTTACTTCCGGAATATTTTTTAGTTGTCCAAATATTACGGGCCTGGAAAAATCAGACCATATCATGTTGTTATCAATGCAACTTTCTGGGACATTAACTTACCGACATTTGCAAGTCTATTTTTGTAAAAAAGCACGTGGTTTCGCACATATTGTCTGACTTGGCTTTCCCTGAATTAACATTTATCGCTTGAGACACCCATGCATATTTTCAGCTGTAATCTACGGTACATTTGCTTTTCTGAACGTAAGGAAATGCCTTATTCGACAAAACGTTACGCGTGAGAATATGGCATTCCATTAAACGCGTTTTACTGCTAAGTAAAATGCACAACGTGCGAGATGTCCTCACTTGACTATGTGGATTTGGGTTACAAGATGTCTTTTACTGCATTGGGTTTAGGTTAGTAATTTTATGGCACAGCCCAGGAGTTTCTTTGAACCGTAAAAACGATCTGCCCTAAAATATACAAATTCAATTTTAATGCAGGCTGCTCTGGTAATGCATCCCTATATAATCCCGCATTTCGCACGGTGAGTTCAGTTTCTTACAAGGTCCGCACCCAAAAAAACTTGTTTCGTATTAGTTGAAGACAAATGTGTCTAACGGAACTGAACAATACGTGGTTATCAAATCACATTAACTGCTTTCGTTTCCACTGGCTTGAATGGGATCAATCGCGACTGCATTTCAAAAACCAAAGCTTACTTTTCAATAAGGAATTTTTGAACTTCAGTCTGACTTCACTTTAAATATTCTCGCAGTCCGCGTATCAGGTGTTTTTATCTTCTGGGATTTGCAGGCAAGGTGTGACGCCGCGTTTCAAACACGCGATGTTTGCTTTTATCGCTCTGATAGATCTACTTAACTTGCGAAAGTGGGTCTCTACATGCATATTTAGACCTGCGAACCATACAAAAGAGTTTAAATACGTGCGTCTGTAAGGCCTAGCCTACGCCTTGCTGCTAGTCTCGAGGACTTGGTTTATCCAGTTGACCCTAAAGTAATCTACAGGTTTTTTCTGTTCTATAAGACACACTTAAAAGTTTTTGATTGTTGCATAAAACGACAGTGCGCCTTATATATATAGATTAATTCTGGTTACTGACCTCGATGCAATTTTGTGTGGTGCATGGCGCTGCGTTAACCCGTAGTCACGAGCGTCACGGAGTACTAATACACTGCGCTTCACCATACTATTAAATTGTGTATATATGTGTACTCCAAATTGACCCCAGCTGGACTTCAAACTCAAAACTATCAGTCAGGCAGTAGAACAAGGGATTAGAGCGGTTGCGAGAGAATTTAACATTAATGAACCTGTGGTACGGAAGTGGAGGAAGTAAGAAGATGACCTGTGCCGAGTAACTAAGGACAGAGTTTGCGAGGGAACACACTGCTGGATGGCCACCGATAGAAGACAAAATTGAACAGTGGGTAATTGAACAGAGAAGGCAACAACAGTAACACATGCCATGAATATTAATGACTATCCGGGCGGTCCTTATTGGTGCTTTCGTTTTATGAAAAGACGTACTCTCTCCATCAACTCGGACACAGATGTCGAAGAATCTGTGTACGAAGTATGAGAGTATTGTGTTATGTGTTATAACTGAGTAATTTCGAGAGTTATTGTGAATACGCAAATGTTTTCTTTAACGGTGTCAGACTCTGTTATGTATGTGTTACAACTAAAAATGGTTGTGCGTTATTGTGAATGCTTTCAATAAAGTATGACTCCTCGACTGTTTTATTTCCCTTGTTGTGCTAATGCGCTTTTACTTAAAAATTTTTTAAAGAAAATAAACCATTCATTGACTGCGAATAATACGGTAGTTACGTATGATGCGCTCGACCTCACTGTGCATTACAAAGTAGATTCACGTTGCTCTTATTTCTGCCTCGACATTTGCCCTTTCCTATACATTGACAGGCGATGCTACTAAACTGCTCGTATTTATATCTGTAACCTTTAAGGGCGATAGTATGTCGAATACAGTCAAGCGGCAATTGTGTGGTACCATAGAAAGGGCGTACAACGCACCAGAACTTGTCTTCATCAGTCCTACTAAAAGCCTTCCGGTAAAAGGGTCAAAAGATGCACTTGCAGATGCAAGTACGTTGGGCGTACGCAAAGGCAGCTGGTATCCAGAGCCGCTGAACCTTTGCCTAATTGGCTTTTCAAGCAAGAAAGCGAGTACCACGATCTTCGATTACTAGACAGTCATCAGAAAGCCGTTGTGGACGCTAAATCCAGCTACCCCCCTGGTCCTTCTGGGTGGCTATCCACCTCCGATTGCCACCTCGGAAAGTCATCTCCCACGGGTGACTCGCTGTACCCTGGCGCAGCTACACAGTGGCTACCGCATGCTCCTTTGCCAGTACCAACATCGAATGGACCCGTCTATACCCGACTGCTGTCCCGACTGCGGCGTCTCGCATGACTGCCGCCATCTGTTCGCCTGCAGTTCCCGGCCAGGCACCCAACTCACCCCCGAGGACCTTTGGCTCAAGCCGGCCGAGGTCGTGGCTTTTCTCCGTCTCCCAACTGCACCCAGTTTGGTCTCCGGCGGGAATCCCTGATCCAACATGGGCTACTAACCAACCAACCATCACTAGGCAGTGATCGCTCGGTCGACCTCAAACAGTTTTCCGAGTAATTGTTCGGGCCCACATACGGCGGGAGAAACTGGCCCTGCGCAAGCAGCTAGACCACGTGTTCACTCTCACTGTACCTTGGTTATTGGGCAGTTAGTCTTAATCATGACTTGGTTTGCGACAACTTCCCATTTCCTTTCTCCCTGTGGGCTAATTTAACGTAGTTTCCTTCAGGTTACCATTATTTACACTAAACTATGAACCTTGTTGCTACACATTGACATTCTGTCAAATTCAATCGGATTTATGCCTCTTACCGTTATCTGATTCGTGCAACGCCAGAATGCAGTTGCAAAGCCGTCGCTAAATTTGTTGAATTCAATAAATCCTGCTGTGGATGCTGGTTTTAAATTCTTACTGCGCAACAATTGCTTCAAACCGCTCTTCCTTTCCTCCGTATCATCTAGATGGTAATACATGCCTGCATGGAGATCTGCGGCAGAACCCTGTCCTGCGGAAAACACACCTGCGAGGATCCTTGCCATTGCGGTCCCTGTGGAAGCTGTTGGCGCGGTGTCATCTACGATGAAGTGCGCTGCTACTGTGGCTGCACCGTCCTTTCACCGCCACAGCCCTGCGGCACTAAACCACCCGAATGTGACCAACCCTGCACCCGGGAACACCCCTGCGGCCACCCCGTGCGGCATACCTGCCACTCCGGTGCCGAGTGCCCGCCTTGCACGGACCTCGTCGCCAAACCATGTCCGGGTGGTGAGTTTATGTATAGGGTTTCGGTTCGGGTTCAATTCAGTTAATTCGAGGGTTGTTATTTCATGCCTGGTAGTGCGTGTGTGTCGTAGCCCTTGTTGGATCAATAGTCCCCACTGGAGTCCAAACTTGTGGTAGTTGTTGTTGTTGCAGGATCAATTGCAAGGTAAGTGGCTTTAGAACCACGACTTCCGGATCTTCTTCAGATACCAGACTGTAGCAGAGGGTCTTCGGACGGTAAGGTCGACCGGCGCTCTCAGTCTGTAGTCGACACCAAACTCCTGAACTCTGGCGACCATCTCGGCTGCGCATTCCATCAGGTGTTCGTTGGTCTCCTCCTCCCTACAAGCCGCACACGTGGAATCATCAGTCAGATTGCACCGCTTCCTGGTGTAATTCAGCGTTGGACAATGTCCGGTCCTAAATCTCTATATGGTCGTTCTATCTAGCCGAGTCATTTTCTTTTTTTCCTCCCAGTTGATGGGGGCCGTACACGTTCTTCGGCCGCGTTCATGTGTCATTTGTGGCCTAGGGGTCATTCCTCTGACTGCCTTCATCGTGGCTGCAAAGGATGTCGGTCTAGTTGGTGGTAGTTGAAAGAGATAGAAAGGCCGAGAGATCAATCGGTTTGAGCCAGAGGTCCACGGGAGTGAGTTCGATGCATGACTGGGAACTGCAGGCGAAAAGATGCTGACAGTCATGCGGAGAGAAGCCGCAATCTGAGCAGCTGTCGAATGTGAACGGGTCGAGCCGGTGTGGGTACTGACGGAGGAGCATTGAGTAGCCACTGCGTGGTCGAGCTAAGGTACAGCGAGTGACCCTCGGAAGTTGTTCTTCCGAGGCCGCAATCACAGGTGGATAGCCATCCAAAAGAAGCCGGGGACACGAGGAGGACAGTCGGTGGCAGCTTCCTTGTGGAGAGCTCTAATAGACGACCGAAAGCTGCGGCTGAGTTCAGGAAAGTGAGAACAATTATGGTTAGGATGGCCCGGTTGCGAGCAAGTCAACCAAAACCGCTGGTAATCAACTCCAAGGCTTATTTAACTTAATCAGTTAATTTTAAACATTTTAGGCCTATCTCTACGGTTCGAGAACATGTCTTTCATTTTTCTTTTCAAACTCCTTGTTCCAAGTTTTTTTTCTGGCGAAGAACTTAAAACCCATCAAGTTGTTTGCAACACGAAGCCATAAGACGTTGCAGGTCTGCTCATGCTAACTATTTGTGTCTTTTTTTTCCTCCCACCCAGGGCACACCCTCATGTACAACGTACCCTGCTTCCAGATTGTTGCCACTTGCGGACGCGTCTGTGACAAGCCCCTGCCTGGTTGCATTCACCGATGTCAACGTCTCTGTCACGCTGGTGACTGTCTCGGGGTCACTTCGGGCGGTCCGCGGGACGCCGTGGATCACTGCACACAACCCTGTCCTCGTCCCCGGCCGGAGTGTGGCCACCCCTGTGCACTGCCCTGCCACGATGTCCAAGGTCTCACCTGCGCACAGGCAATCGCCAAGTCGGCGCCCAAGTGCCGGACGCTAATTGATTTGTTCTGTCTTTGTGGTCGCCGTAAGGAGAGCCAGCCGTGCTTCCAGGTGCGTTTCTGTAGTTCCAGTCGCTCTCCTATACCGACTGCTATATGAGCAGCAGCGTTTCCTCTTATTCTTCTTTCTTCTCTTCTTCATCGTCCTCAGCTTGTGAACATCTAGTCGATTTTGTGTTTTGTGCCCAGCATGCCTTCTGTGGGCGACTGAAGTATGCCAGCAGGGTGTGCAGCATCCGGTTATTCTTGTATTGTGTGGGACTTCTGCCTTCAGAGCTGGATTATCTGCAGAAACTAACAACCTCTCTCAATTCGCTCGCCCTTCGGTAAAGTTGCCTTGTAAAATTGCCACTTCTGGTTTGGCCGAATCAGCCGCTATGTACGCTAAAATAACGTCCCGCATGCAGGGTCCTATTGAGGTGTGGTCTAGGCTAATAGGGTTAAGCCTTACTATTCCGATTTTTCAGACCAGGTTCCTTAGGAGAAGAGAAAAGTCATGGGATGGCAGAGTGGTAGGAAGAGTGTATTCTGTACAAAAGGATTAAAGAATAGGCAAGACGAAATGTTAACTGTTCGAACGCACGTCCTGCCGCGATAAGGGGAGGGCTAGGTCCGAAGTGATGCTAGGGGCAGGCACCCCATTGAGGTCTGTGTTCAGGAAGATTGAGGCCAACCTGCTCAATAAGACTAGTCTACTAACGCGGGAATATCACTGGACGGAGTTAGGTCAAGACACCCGGGATTGAAGCCAGGACTGGGGAGGCACAAAGTGCGCGTTCGCCAGCATTGAAGGGTCGCGCGCCAGTTTTTGTCTGGCCTGAGGCACGCCGAAAACTGCCTTTGCACGAGGTCCTATGCTTTGAGTGACCTTGTCTGTGGCATCACAAGTAAGGAGGGCGTCGGGCTGCAGAAACACTACAGTCCCATTTATATACCTGTACCGTATGTGAAGGATGTTATTTAACTGCCTCTATTTCAGTTCCTTTGCCTGCCCCACGTTTGCCTATTTTGGTTTCTGTTTGTGGTCTTATTGCCGTTCTCAACCTGTCGAGATGAGAGGATGGTCAGACAACTTCACTCCCCTAAGCGATTGTGTCATGGTTTCCGTTACAGGTAAAGAACCTGGCGCGTCAGCTGGAGAAGAAAGATCCGACCATCTTCCTGCGTGCGCAAACCACCGCTGTAGGCGAGTCTGGCCTGCCCTTTGGACTGGCCTCCAATGCCATCCTGCCCTGTGACTCCTCCTGTGCAAAGCAGAAGAAGGCAGAGAAGGCGGCAGCGGCAGCGGCGGCCAGCGGGGAGCCGGTGGACGGCGGCGCCCCAAAACTCTGGGTCAGAGGTGGTGCTCATTTGCACGATGAGTCCCTGCCGCCGCCCTTCCCGCCGCCAGAGTACTCGGACTGGCTGAAGCAATTTGCATCAAATAACATTGTTTTTGCTCAAGATGTGGAACAAAAATTGATTGAACTGGTTGAACAGGCAAGTATACTACCTCCTTTCCCTCTCTACCACTCATGCTTGTACCTGTTACGGCTGTGATCATGCCTGGTCTCAATGATCTGACCCACGGTATTCCTCCATGCGTGACGATTGGTGGCAGCGGATCTGGGAAACTGCATCCAGTTTCTTTGCCAGTGACAGAGACCGAAGATAGAAGGTCCAAGAACAGCTTCCATGTCTTGACGGACGGACGGTGTCAGACCAAGTCTTCAGTTGCCCTCCTCTTCAACGCCCCCATGCATATGGTTGTCGGTTTACGCGTCTTGCAACTATTCGGAGGTTGTAATTAGAACTCTACGATAACGTGGAAGCCGCAATCAGAACAAGGATCGGAAACACCGTTGATGTCAGAGCAACTGTTCCAGTTACAGATTGTCGGTTAAAGCCTGACTGACGTTTGAGAGTAATCCTAGTCTTTCTACTTTTGCAGTCTCTGCCTTATAATGTTTTAAACCTACGTTGGCCGCAGTTTTATCAAATTTCTCAAAATGTGGTTGCGCACGCTTATTCAGCGAAAACCAATATTCTCCTAGGGAAACATTTGGGACTACCCCAGTACGAGCAACCTGGCCTTTGCATAACTCCGGTCTTCTGTCTTCCTTTGGATTGCAAAGCCCAGATTTTAACTGACAAGGCAGTAGTGCGAATTGAAGTGGGAATACGTCGAGTTACTATAAAACTTGATTGGCCAGAGTCCTCAGTCCGAGGCTAAAAATATTCTTCTTAACCGAGGCACCTGGCGAGATCCAACCGTCAAATGCAAATTTATCTTGTTGAGAACCAAAACTTAGGTCTCAAAACTTGTCTTCTTATCATTTTTGAATAAAATTAATCATTCTTTGATGGACATTTACCGATCGCTAACGGAATTGGCTCGTCCCGCTCTGCCTTACGGCTCATACTCAATCCCCACCCCTAGCCGTACAGCGACTGCTAGTGTAGGCAGATAACATTGCCGGTGAAAATTCATTGATGCGTGTCAATATCTCCTGATGGATACTGTCCAGACAACCAACTCGTGACTCCACGCTTAAGTCGCTAAACTCTAATCAAAAGGTCGCGAGTTCGAGCCTCGAGTGGTACACGCTTGGGGACTTACTGACAACGACTAATGAGCCAGAAATGTCCATTTCAGTTTCCGGTAATGGTGTTTGCCTCAAATAAATAATTACAGGTGTACTTCCGCATCCGAGCTTATTCTGGGCGCCCCATATCTCTTATCGCGCATCTAGTGCCTTCAACTGAATTTATATCCCCAAAAAGGAACTGTCTGACTCAGCTTTTTGTTATTCTTTTACTGACGGGCGCATGACTTCCAGCAGATAATCGGAAGCAACTTCTGCTTAGTACATGCTAAACAAAACTTGTTGCAGACCAGACAATCCCTCTAGCTAGTTACTATGCAGATATAGCGTTGTGTCACGTAAGAAACCCTAGATAGGAAGCAGGAAAGTCCATTTAGGTAGCAAACGTATTCACTTCTTTACTGCTGAAATCTTACGATAGTCGCCACTGCTCCTATGCGTATCGATCGTGGTAGTTTTTCGATTGGTTTTACTCTTGCAGTTCGCTTTGTTGCTAAAACAGTTTACTTGTGTTGCCAAATCCATATCCCCTGTAACTTATCCTTATAAAAGAGGTGCGGTTTCACATCCATTCGTGTATTTGTCGAACATTGAGGGACAGTGTGTATGGAATAATTACGAAGAAATTCACGTCTTTTCGAATTCACCACTTACTGTTTGAAATACGACACGTTTGGAAAATCCCACCCTAATTTTCTGGTCCGATTACTTTACCCGCAAAATCGCACGTGCTTCACGCGTAGAAATCAGGCCACTTTTAGGGTAAGGTTTCACCTCAATGTAATTTAGTAGACCCAGCCTCACGGCAAAAGTCCTTACAATCAAATGTACGCTTGCGTCCCCTGAGGTGGGAAAAAGATGGGCGCTGCATTATTAAACGAAGGCCTCTTCTCCTAGTCCGTTGGCTCTCAAGATGAAGAGGGGTGCAGGTTTTTCACAAAGCCTGCGAGATGAATTTTGCACAATGACGGGTTCACGCGTTATATAGGGAGTCTCCTGTAGGCATTTTCTTCCAAATTCACGTTTAACTGACGTTTGTCGACATTGTAGGGCAGATCTGGACCACCCCCTGCCCCTGCCCCCTGCACCTGATAAATCTAACAAAGCAATGCTAATCGAATTTTTTCCCGGATTGCACAGAAGATGTCAACAGTTGGCCGAACCTTTGGGATCTTTTCTTCTTCTAGAAAGTGTCTGTTTTACAAGGTACTTTTTTCGGGTCAGTGAATACAGTAGTCACCGGTTATTAAGCCCACTTCGGGCCCAGACCAAATCGGGCTTAATAAGCGGCTGGGCTTATTAACCGTGGGCTTAATAACCGGCGACTACTGTACACCCATTTCCTTTGTGTGGATCAGGTAGTTGTCGTTCCTGCTTAATGTGTGGGTGTACATTTCCAGGTGGTGTGTATGTTTGTGTGAAGTGGCTGATAAGTGGACTGGGAGTCAGGGGGCGCCCGCTCCTTTCAGTCTCCTAGTGTTTGTGTGTGTCTCAAGGGGGCCAAGTCGTGCTGTAGCGCGCGCACATGGGTTCGCCGGCACCGTCAGCCACTGCGCCCGTCCCATCTCAGACGACTGATCAGCTGCCCGGTGGATTTTTATTGGTGGTGGGGGCGGTAGTGAGGTCGATCCTCAGCGCACTTCTTTCCTCAATATAATCAATCGAAGCTATCACGGAGCACTAAAAGCCGCGGTTTGGAGGGTTGCTAACTGATGGGATATTTCCGATACTGCCCAATGTGCGTCTTGTTGTGTGGAGTGGTTAACCGGCGGGCTGAGAGTCGGGCTGCAATGGCTCCTTCTTAATGTGGTCTGTATGGCGTTCTCACCTACCTAACAAGTTGTGCTGTCTACGTCCAGCTTGCTGAAGCTCGTCGTGGACATAATCGTGAGTGACGGTCGGACTGCCGTGTGCCTGCGCGCTGACTTGTGTCAGCGTCCCACAGCAACATTAGAAGGGCAGGGGGAGACGGGGGTGGGGGTGAATCCAGACAAGGCCGGCTGTATCCGGCAGATAAGGTACAAGCTTTAGTGCTGCCTCGACCCAGCGCTAAACCTCTAAATGAAATAGCCTGAAGGTGCTCGATAGAGCGAGCTGATGCCCCAAAACATTAAACTCAAACCTTAGTGCTAAATTAAGCCAGATTAGGTACATGGCTTTAGGGTTGCCTCAGTTCACCCCTACACTCCAGCGCGAGATAGGTTGAGGGCTGTAGGTAGAGGAGGGGTCGATACCCCCGGAAGACTGCCCTAGCCGAGACAGCGTTGTAAGTGCATTTACTAGCAATTTGACTTAACTCATGCATGTAATTAAACATTAGGTCAGAAGCTAATTCTGCTCCTTCCGCATGCAGCTGCTATACTACATGTGTGATTCAAGCCTGAGACTATCACAGTGGCTAAGAAGGCTGTCAGCTGACGCAGACACACCCTCAACTCAGTGTGTGTGTGTTTGTGTGTGTGTGTTATGCCTTTAGTCGCCGATTCGTGGGCCGGGAGTCAGACGGCGATGGCTTCTTCCAACCCCTTGGTTGTGTAATTCCTGGCTTGTGCGTGTCAAGGGAGCCAGTTCGTGGCTTGGAAGGTTGCCAGCTGACGGGAACCTAGGACCGCGCGGCCAGCCCAGTGTGTGTTCTGCCAATAGAGGAGAATATACGAGTTCCAGGCAGCAGTTCTGAAGAAGAAGAAGAAGATGCGACCATTGGAACAAGGACTTTATTTTCCTGACGTTTCGGATTCCGTCGGGAATCCTTAGTCATAGGTTCTCAGGCCCCCAGTCCATCAACAAGCGCAACGATTTGGCGTTCCCATACTGTGTGCTGAGAAATTTCCTGAGCAAGAGAATCAGTCACGTGGGAAAGACTGGGCACAACTCTGACGACAGCGGGCGTAATTGTCGAGCAATTATCAAACCTGCATCCGACGCGGACAAGAACGCTGTTGCAATTAATGAGCAATCACCAGACCAATGAAGATCTCCAGTGGTGGCTACAGGAACGGACAATTAGAGTACGCATGCGGATGACCGCTGTGAACTATGAATACCGTGCAATCTGTGCATGTATCACCCCTTATCTGCGCATGTCTCAGACCTGTTTACGATTACCTATGACTGAGGATTCCCGACGGAATACGAAACGTCAGGAAAATGAAGTCCTTGTTCCAGTGATCGCATCTTCTTCTTCTTCTTCTTCTTCTTCTTCAGAACTGTGTGTGTTCTTTTATGTGGAATGGAGGACCTTCGGACTGAGAGTCAGGCTGCAATGGCTCCTTCTTAATGTGGTCTTTATGGCGCTTTTGGACTCAGGTAGAGGAGTGGGACAAAGAGTGAGGTCGATGCAACATGGGTCTATTTTCACTATGATCCAATGAAATTCACCGTCCCTTCACCATGCTGCTGCGGAACACACCATGGACCTCGTCAAAGTCGACGGTTGAACTGTTGCGTGGGGAGTTACGCTATCTTGGTTTCGTAAAACATGTAAGGCATTTGCCAACAGAGGCGACAATGTGACTCTTATTAAGTGAGGATGAGAGGAAGTAGACGCGACCGATGGGGCAAAAACTTTATTCATCAGCAGTGTGACAAAAATTCTCATGTCGTTGGTTATTTGACGAATCCCAGTCCCACATTCAATTTCGATGAGGCCAAAATTCTCGTTAGAAGTGATCGTCGCGTGAGCCGCAAGTTGCTTGGGTCATGGTTTACGTGCCTCCTGTCTGTTAACAAGTGCAATGGCCTCCCGAACCTGTATTCGTTGCCATGGCTCCGTTTGGTCAAAGCAATTTTCTGCTCGGGGAGTGCACAGCCAAACACATTCTCACACGCTAGTGCTGGCGTGCCAAATGGCCGAATAATTAGTACTCCAAAATCGAGCACGAGTGATGAACTTTCAGCAGGTCATGACCCGCGCGCCGGTCGTCGAGCCATTAGCGCTGAAGCGGGTGCCTATTCTCGATAGAGGGAGTCTTTATTCGTCATAGGTATGTAGTAGCATAGCGACTGCATGCTTTAACTCACGCAGCTTCCTGCGTACGAACTACCTGTTCCTGCTACTGTCTGGTGATGCGACCGAGAGGGAATCCGAGGCGTCTGGTGAATAAAGTTCTTGTCCCGGCGACGGCGCTTGCTCTTTCTCTATAGGGAGTTTAGTTACGGTTCTTTATCTACATTTAGAGTAATCGTTGTGATACCCATCGGGATGCCTTTACGCAACTACAATAGCGTGTCACTACTAACTCAGCTCCCATCTCCGCTTTGCTTATGCCGGTGCTTTGGTTTTTGGGCCTCCCATTTGAGGTGCCGCCGTTTTTTTCGGTCGGCTCATTTCGTTACTTTGTAATGTAATACCTTTCTAAGACTCTACTCTTTCTGCCCTCTTGTAGGCGCTAGTTCCTCTCAAAGAGGGCGAAACTCCCACTACAAAGTGCCCAAGTCACCGGTTTCCGCCAATGAACAAATACAAGCGTCGTTTCATCAAAGAGTTGGCTGAATTCTACGGCGTAGAGACGGTCGCCTTCGACCCTGAGCCGCATCGCCACCTTCTCGCGATGACGACGCTTGCCACCGCGTGCTACCCTGGCGGTTCTCGGCAGCACCACGTGAAGCTGTCCAGCCAGGTGCAAAAACAATTTACCGGTTCTGTCAAGATCACCGGAGTGGAATCTGGTGTCGCAAACCGGGTAGCATCCGTGCGCTCAAGTGTGGAGGTTGCCTCTGCATCTACTAACCAAGTTCTAAAACCGGTATCTTTCTCTGTGGCTAGTACATCGTCCTCGTCTGCAAACGCCTTTGAGGACAGCTGATGAAGGTTGTAGCGAAGTCCAATCCACATCATACCTCGGGTTTAAGCACCCAACCATCTGTCTTCCTTGCGCACAAGTCCCCACCTTTTTGATGGTTGCCGTTTTGGGCACTGTCATCCACCCTCCTCCCGCTTATCTGCGTTGAATCATTGAGTTTGGCTCGTCTTTCATTTCGGTTAAAGCAGTAGATACCTGCACGTTTTCTCGACCTTGTACCTTACCCCGCCTCAATGGATGGCCAAGCCTAATTTTTGCCCTATTAAATCCTGGTTAGATGTGACTTTCTTCAAGAATTTGCGCCACATAATCCTGGGGGGTATTTGGCTGGCATTCTCTTTAATGTAAAAGCGATTGTACAGGTTTGCAGAGAAGAGCACGATCTGGGTATGTAAACTGCAGCTTTTAGTGATATTGTAAATAAAGCAACGGAAATTTGTGAAAGTTTGTTACAATGGCGGTTTATGGGGATGAATTGTGGAATTTTTATAACACTTCAGGCCGTCTGAATATTACAACTCCCCGTGTGCCTTGGCGACTCAAAAAGAATTCGAGGAAGGGTAGTAAGGTAATTGAACCGCTGACCTGACTGATAGTAACTTTGGGAAAGATAACGTGTGTGGTCGCGTAAAACAGGCAAAGGAATAGGAACGTCCTGTACACTTGCGTAAATATGCTCTCGGTTTAAAACCAACACTAACCCATAGCTAAACTGCAACCTTTCTCGGACTCTAGGCCTACCCCAAACCTACATTTTGTAGTTAGCACGAACCTAAACTTAGGCCTTTAGTACACTCCCGAAACTAACCTCATCTTTAAACCTAGCCCCTAAACTTCATCAAACCTGTTGAGATGACCCGGACGCGAGTCATCACCAATACTGCGCGAACAAAGGAAGCTGACTGATGGCCGGTTCATGCAGTTACAAGCGACCTACAAAAGGCGGGCAGTAGGTTAGGACAAAGAAGGCATGAGCGAGCGAGACGGCTAGGAACCAAGTTGCTGCTATCAGTGAGGTCACGCTGAGGACCTATGCCAGATGCACCTAAGCTAGCGTGCGCACGATGACAATGGAGAGCCAATGTGGAGCAATGACGTCTGCCCCTTAAATAGCGAGACGCAAGCAGAACGGGGACTCTGTTGTGGATACGCTGCCGATCACACGACACTGCTGCCGAAGGAGACCGACCACAGCAGACTACTGCTGGGCACACGGACCAGAGTTCATGTACTAGTTAGTACCAGTGACAGTAAAGTACCAGTTGTTATCCCATCCTGTCTTGTCTTCCTAACACGCACTGGGGGAACATAACCGGTGTTGACACAGGAACACACGCGGTTGCAACAAAACTCCTTACCTTAATACCAAACCTAGTTTTCCCGAAAATTCTCATCTATTCTGGGTGGTTCCTGTTCCTATGTCATGTTAAGACGGCTATAGAATTCATCCTTCCGCTTAAGATCTCTTTAATTAGGTTTTGAGGCTGAGTAGCAGAAGCCGTATAGCGTTCAATAGAATTGGTCGTATTTGGTCGTATTGGAGCATTTTGTTAATCTGAAACAATTATTTTGCTAGATCACATGTTTTCACATCACGGTTTAACTGCGCCAACAAATTTGGATACGGTATCCGTTGGCTAGCAAATTCCTCATAAGTACTTTTACTATTACACGTCTTGAACGGAGACTTTCAGTTGGCGTTAGCAAGCCCTAGGCAAGTCGTTAGCTTGCAGTGCTCACTTGTCACTAATGGCGTTTTCTTATGTCGGACGGTATATAGGCGGCCAAGGAATTAACTAGAATTTTCCTTGTGTTCCATCGCATCGTAAGCGAGTGCTCTAGGCGCTAATAAAGGTCTGTGTGCTTTAACCACATCAATTTATGAAGGGTTGCCACAGTCGAAGTTGAGCTTGTACAAAACGGTAGTGGCGGACCGAAGCAGTTAGGTGGGTTGGATTTTTTTGTGGAAAATGACGATCGCGAAGAATGAGGCGCACTCGTTTTCCTGCCGGACGTTTTGAATGCACATTCAGACCATTTACAGAGTTAGATTTCCGAAGAGTAATTGGCAAGCATACGTATACTTTCAATAAATTCTCATCAGGCCATTGCATTTATATGGGAGGGGGGG
>JAYGXS010000001.1:40455280-40533577 GCA_036362985.1 Ligula intestinalis | reverse complement strand
TCCTATTCGGACGAACTAGCAGTCTGCAGAAAACAACTAAAATTTCAAACGTGCGGAAAAATTAATAGCCATATGGCACGAGACCTGACTGAAGCCACCTCAAATTGTGTTTACGAATTCCCATGTTATTGCGGATGCACGCAAAGGCAACTGGCAGCCAGGGCCGCTGAGCACTTGCCCAACTGGCTTTTGAAGCAAGAAGACAGAATACCAAGGTCCTCCATTACCAAGCATCTATTAGACAGCGGTCATTTTGTCGACGTTAAAACAGCGTTTTGTGTACTTTTTCGGGCCCGAACAAACCGAATCCTGCGCTATTTGGAAGCTCTATACCTACGGTGGCAGAAGCCTGACCTATGCAAGCAGCTTGATCATGTCGTCAACCTCCAATGGCCCTGGTGATTGGCCTTTTTAATTTAATTTCCCACGTGTTTTTTGTTAACTTCCCTCATCCACTACTTACCATATGTTGACTTAACGTTCCCGTCCCTTATCAATTAATTTTTAAACTGACTCAGGTTCCTTGCTGTTGCCAGCAATTCTGTGAGATTCACCACTGCTCTATGTGTCCTCGTTATCATTCTTATGCATTGACAAGAAGCAGCTGATGAGCTGTCATGAAATTTGTTGACATCAATGAATTCTGCTGTTTTTGCCTGTTTTCAATTTGTACCGGGGAAAATCTGTTTAAATATCAATCAGGTCTCCCAGCATAGGTCTATTGATTTTTCCGCACGTTTTAAATTTTAGTTGTTTTTTTGCACACTGCTCGGTAGTCCGAAGACGAGCTGGTTAACAAGTCTCGAAAAGTCATTGATTAAATTTGTCTTTTTATCCCAAAGGAATAATTATTTAAATAACCAAATATTTGCGCACGATAATTAAATTCAGAAACATGACTAATAGGAAGCAAGAAGTGCCCTATTCTGTCCAATCTATATGGATTGTATGTCTACTCTATATGAAATAGGATCAGGTCGGAAAGAACACGATTTCGGTTTTTTTCCAAGCGTGTAAGTATCAGCCCTTGTGGAAAGATAGGCGCTCCGATCAGACTGAAGTTGACAGGTTGACATCCACTGAAACTGCCAGCTTTACGCACACGGACTGGAAATCAATTTCCAAAAAGGCAGAAATACAGACATCTGCAGCATCTGTCACACATGTCTTGCAGTTTATTTCCTCTGTGAGGTGAATACTGTATACGCTTGTATGACAGTATTTTTATTTTATGCGACAAGGAAGTTTTGCAGGCTGCTGTTGCTGTCTCCGACTTCGATTCATACAAATGCCATCTCGAGCACATTGCTTCGCGGTAGCCTGACACTCCTGTTGACTCAAGGTTTGTTAGGAGTGTGAGTGTGCTCATCTTCTACTCCATTTGCTAGATTCTGAATTTAACTCAATCGTTTATTACACGGGCACGGCCGATTACAGCTTCAGAGCAGTGTCATTTCTAATTATACTGATTACCCCTTAAACGATATATAAAGACCTGAACAAGTTGGAACGCCCGCATCTTTAGTAGCACAAGTAGACGCCACTAGAGTTGATGACATTTTTTAACCATAAAACTTTGAGTATTTACTCATAATTCTTCTTATCCAGAAAATCCGCCCCCCCCTACAACCTTGAAGGCAAGAAAAGTCTGTGGAAACCCCGCTCAATTAGTAGCGATTATTCAAAGAAAACATGCCACTTTAGAATGCTAGTTACACCGAAACTACTTTAATGGTTCCCTAAATACAAAGCTCAGTTTATTGTTTTGTATTTGTGTTTGAATGTCCAGTGCGCATAAAGGTGGCAAACGGTGCCGAAAGTGCAGCGGCCGTTCGTTTGTTGTTGGTGCACCGTGGATGACCGGTATGGCCGCCTTAACAGGACACAGGAATGGGAACCACCTAAAGTACATAGGGTTTTGCGCCGAATTCCGAGTAAATTGGGTTTATAATTAATTGGAGGGTAAGGTTGGGTCATGCTTATGCTAAGGCTGCAGGTTTGGGTACGCTTTAACTGTAGGGTTTTGGTTTAGGGTAGGGCTGAGGTTGAGCTCAAGATCAGAGTTCAGTTTTTCTTGTTATGGTTAGTGTTGGAAATAAAAATAGTGGATATATTTGAGCTTCCTGAAATAGGCCAGCTATTTTTAGTGGGCAGAACGCTCCTAGTCCCGTGTCCTGTTTAGGTGGCCATACAAGACATCCGTACCTTTGACGCACTAGGAGTGTAGCAATCTTTTGAAAATGTTACCGCGCTGCGACAGTTGCTGTCGGTGGAATTGTCATCTAAGGTAATACTGTACCTTATCTACATTAATCACTTCGTCCCTGCTCCTGGTCGCCACTTCGTCTACATGCCTATGTCACCCTTGGACCAGCTAGCCAGTTAAGTGTTGCCGCATCTCGTGATTTAGGCGGGGCGACAGTGTGACGCTGATGGGCACCATGACCCTCCTTGATTGGCTGCAAGCAGGCATGACGCAAGCGTGCACTAAGCGCCGAAATTTACACCGATGACAGTTGTTACATTAGGCCTGCATATGGTGCCTGTTACAGGAAAGTCTAGCCCATAAATTATGCCTCTCCGGCTTTGGCATTTGAGACTCTCGTTGTTGTGGGCCATTGGACCATAACATAGTCAATAAGGGTGTAGGTGACAATGATGCCAAGTTATTTTTAGTCCTGAAGGCATAAACAGTAAGGCAGTATTGCCCCGAGGACTCTTTTGTTATCGCCGGTCCGTTATTAAAACCGACCAAAGTGCCATGAATTCTGTAGCTTTAGTCGGTCTAGCTGGCTTTTGGACAGTTCTGAGTTGACACACCAGAAAATTATCCCTTTGTCCTTGGCTTCCGACACTTTTAGGATCTGTGCCCCTGAAGTTACTAACAGTGGTATCAGAGATACGTACAATCCTAGTATGAAGAAATTCGATAAATATTTAAATCAAATGACTGCGGCAATTCTAACTTTTTAAACATTGTTTTCCTGGAAGAAATTTTAACAGGGTGAAGATCAAGAGACTAGCAGAATTTATTTACCTCATTCAACTTTGCGACCTCATATTCAACTGCAAACGGCCAATGCCTTTAAATAAGATACATTAACTGTCCAATTAAGGATGAACCTAAAGGGGTAAAACGTGATAGAGCAGGAGCTATTAGTCGTAGATGTGGGGGCATAATGAGGGGTTAGAGGAAGGCGGATATAGTTATCATAGCGAGACAGAACTCTTTAAGCGACTGGGTTATGTGACAAATCTCGCATTGTCATGGTAATGATCGATGAATCCATTCCTCCTCACGTCTCCCTCCCCTCCTTGACCGACCTTGCAGGTGGTTGTGCATGACGGACAATCCACTGAAGTGCCGATTTCTAATTCAATTACCTCTTCGCTTTCACCACCTTTAGGTAAAGAGGAATCACGTTAAGTCCTATAACGAGAGCAGACAAGCAAACGCTAATAAAGCTCAGAACCATAAATCAATTGATCTGGTGCTCGAACTGCCTTCTTCCTCATCCAATAGAATGTGTCCTTGCCTGTTCCGGCCTAGGCCATAGTTTACTGGTGAGGCATTCCAGTAAAGAGAGATTTCGAAAATAAACATCCGGCATTTGGCTCTCCAGCCATCCACGTAACTAACTAACTAACTAACAAATTGATTTCCACTGCCCTAATAAATTAAAAGATATGCGACAGTAGTATATGTAGTGCACTTTATATACCCCCTATTCCTGGCACTTCGCCCCACGAAACGGTCGCTTTAGGGGGTTTTATGGGCGGAGAATTAGGATAAGTAGTGGAATATACTTAAATAACTGCTATATGCATGTTTATTTTATTGTTTTTAGAAATTCTGTTGATTTTGATCTGTAGATTTTCTTAATCTGTATTATCAGTTCATGTATTGCGGAAAAACCCGAATATCAAATGAAAAGCTTCTTGAAATTCCTGAAAAATAGCAATGGTAGTTAGGAAATCGTCTACTTCAGCTTACCTGAGCTCCAACTTACCGTTGTGGGATTACATCAGTATACTTCGCGGCGCGAATCGCCGCGCACACCTTCAATTTACATGCGGAAAATCTTATTCTCAGCAGCCTCGAAAAAAAAAATTCAACCACATTTTCCCACTTTGCGCTTACTTCGCAAAATTTCCTTCCCTGCCTTTTCTATTCCTCCATTCCCAAAAACCTTATAACCACCGTTTCTCTAGGACAGAATGCTAGGAGTAAGGATATATGAGGTGCATTACTGAAACTATTTTTGCTCGAACATATTTTATGGAAACAGACAATATATTATTCGTTCATGTACTCAACAGGTGGCAAATCACACCTTTAATGTTCTTACTAAAAAGAAGGGTATATTTCAGTTTTACAAAAATGTATAATTATTTTTGCAACTTTGAAGTGTTTGATAAGAAGAAGACTCGATCGCTGGGACAATACGTTCACTTGCCTGAAGTTTCGACATCCGCGCGGATTCACAATCAGATACATGAGTAGGAAACAGTAGCAATAGCAGATTGAGCCCACAGTCCGGCCCCATCATCCATAACTATGGTTTCATAAATGGCGGATGCGTAAAGTAAAAATGCCAGAAAAGGCATTTGCTTTCCATTTTTTTCGCTACGCACTCCTGCTTTATCCAAATGCATCCTATCGAAGGTCTTCCTCATAACCTAGGGAAATTGGTGATTTTTCTCAGAGGGAATGTCGCTTGGAACCTATCAGTGCATATGAAACGACAGGTTGGGGTCAACATTATTCCAGAGTCGGTACAGAATTTTTAAACTGGAAAGCTGGAACGTGTAAAATTCAATGAATACGTTCTTTGCTACCAAGTCAGTACAGTAAATAGGACTTTTTGTGCATTCTTTCTAAAAATATAATCAATGGTTAATATGCATACTATTAAAGTTATAGTTTCTTACGGAGTGCGTTTTTCGCTAGAGTCCAGACAAAAAAGGTCCAGGCGAAGGTCAATTCTATTGTAAACTAAAAATAATTGGATAAGTTTCCACGCTAATACATTTCTTTTTTCCGAATTCAAAACAACATTTCAGAATTTATGTTGACATTTTAGGAGATAGAAAATCAACTGCATGGTTGCGCATTTTTTCCTCTGCCATTCTAGCCGAGGTAATTCTCACCTGCGTGAGATATTAGCCAACGTTTCAACATGTGGAAAGCAAATGGGGTGTACTCTGCGTAGCCGGATTGTTTACCTTTGATAGCCATTGCGCCTACGCCCACTTCCGCTCCTCTCGCATCATGTGTACGAAATAGATGCTCACCATAACCTGCATAATGGCCAAGTCACAGGTCCAGTACTCGCGCACTCCGTCAGGCATGCACTGGACGTCGTTGCTTGCCGCAGTCAAACACTGGTCTCACCGCTTCAAACCACACGGGTTTAATAAAAACAACCATTCCCAACTGGAAACTAGACTGTTCAAACCACGTACATCAAGCGTAGCTTTCGGGGATGCTGAGGAAGTCATATACAAAGTACTATAGAGTGGATAACGCCTGATACGGAGTAGGCTGAACAGAATTTTTAGACATTCCACCACACTCCTCCATGAAAGTGAGCGATAATATGGCCTAGGCAACATTAAGAAAACAGCGCAGTAGGAAATGCAGGAGAAAGGGGATGAGTACGTATGGAGGAAAGATTCGTCTGGATGGAAAGATGACGCTGAAATGTTTGTTAAACAAATGGTGCAAATTGCAGCACTGTGAGCAGCTACCTCGGACGGTCACCGATATTGAAGAAAAGTGAGTGAGGTGAGGTGATAAATGATGCGTTAGGGAAGTCGGCTGCAGTGGAAGCAACGAACCGGTCATCTTCACCGACACACGGTTATGCCCCCCTTCAGTCCAGATCCGCGCGAAACTGACCCTAGTCCATTCAAAGAGCTCTGCTGGATTTCAGGTTCATTGCACAAGAGTTGCTGCACTATGGACGTTTGTAAAGCAGGTTGCGCGACATGTTCATGCCGTTAACTGTGGAACTCATTTTAAAACCCCCGCATACAAGCACATAACAAACCGCTAGTACTGCAGAATGGGATGACCAACAAGAGAAGTCAGGCGATACTGGCCAGTTCTGGATTACTTAACATCGTCAACCCGTTAAACCCAACCTCAGGCTTACCAGACCTGAGATTCCAATCCGGATTGATTGGCAATGGACTGATTACAAGTCTAGCGGTCCGTCATTCAACCATTGAGTTCCCTTTCGAATATATTCAGATTGACATAGGACTTAACATGATCGGAGCACGATATTGAATAGTCGTGAGCGTAAATAACAACATAACTAGCACATGGCTCAGTTTTAAATCGCTGGATTTACATACGCTTAATGGCCAGAGAATTCAAGTCCGAGCCTCAGTATATGCAATCTTAGGGTCAGTTAGACCTGGTTGAAAAAATCTGCCAAGCTCGAAATGGACATCTTAGTCTCTCTTTCCTATCTATGTCCTTTCCTTCCGAGACACTGGATAAAAGCATGATTTTCAGAAATTTGCAAGTTTTTTACCTTCTTTAAGGTGTTGATTTGTATGTCTGCGCAATTTTTATGCTGAACCGAGGTCATAACACCATTAGGAAATGTTCCTTTAACGCTCGTAATTTCCAGGCATATGAAATTATTCCATAGGTAACTACGAAAGAGCCCTCTATTAAGCACATACTTCACTGTGGAGTATAAGACAGGATACTTTTATGTGCATTCCAATTTCTGCTGATATCTAACCTGCAAATGGATCGAATAGAGCAAGAACCTCAAGAGAAATCCTGCAGCATTTATATGAGGCCTCTGTTATAACGTTGAAATGAAGCCTACAATAAAAGCAGGTGGTTTGGTCGTATGCGATAAGCCAATTATCAATGTCGGAAAATGCATCGAAAAACGAATAGTCTCAGTTTTCTTCGTGGTTCTGCTTTGGAATAACACGAGGAAGGTTGATGCTCATCCGCGTACTACTGTAGTAGGATTTTTTTCCAACAAATTGCTTAATTGAGAATGTTTCGTTACTTAACTTCGCTGACATTAAAGCGCCACTTAAGTGGTACTTGGCCGGGGAACTAGTTTAAACACCAGTGTGCAGTGGACTCAAAACCAAAAGGGTCAAAATAAACAGAATTCTCGGAGGAAGGCGGAAACAGCCTTTCGTAAGAGGGAGACGATTCGAGTGGGGTTGGGCAGGAAGTCAATGGAAGTGGACGTGGAGAATTTCCAATTTGTTCAGCTGGAGATAACAGCGAAATTTTCCGGACTGACGCAAAGGGCATCTACCTCAGGCTTTCGTGATTGAATTGCATTTTCTTCGAAGACTAACTTCTTTTTTGCATGAGTCTAAAAATAGAATACAAAACGTTATTTGCATGGAAATAGTCTCGTTAAACTCACAAATTAAATAAAGGCCTTAACATATTGTGTTCTTTCGAAGATTGTGATATATTCAAATTTTAGTAGTCATCATTTACATTGGCCATTTGTGGCAAATAAAATCTGTGGATTATCTAACAAATTTGTAAGGATGTCAGAAATCCCAAAGAACGCCGCTGATGCCAGGGAGGACACAGTCACTTTATGACAAAATTACCTCGTAACACAGAATAGGGTCTGTCCTTTAGCGCAACTGATAAGGCCACCTTCGTTTTGTATTCACTGGTCGTCTACTGTCCATGTGATCCGTGTAAATCTTTTATTTATGTGAGACCCTTATCTGTGAAGTAAATTAAGAATTCCTCCAGCTTGATCGACAGTAGTTTGAATGATTTCACAGGTGAAATATTGAATCGATTATGCCCTGACGCCCCCTTGACACACATCAAAGTGAACATTAGAATTGCTCAGTTGCCACAATTGAAGTTACTTAAGTTTATGTTCGAAGAAACGTGTTTTCTTATACGGTAGTCGCCGGTTATCAAGCCCACGGTTAATAAGCCCAGGTGCATATTAAGCCCAAATCAGCTTGAGACGGAATTTTACATAGCGAAATCTGCCGGCTAATAAGCCCAGTCGCCGGCTACAAAGCCCAGTTTGCCAACAGGATGGATTGAGATCCTTATCTCTCTGCGTGCGGAAGTTGTTGTTGTTGACGATGATGGTGATGATGATGAGGACGAAGAGCCAGTTCCCACTGCTGCACAGATGAGAGCTGCACTCTACACTCTGCAACGCGGTCTACAGGCATCAGATTTCACAAAATTCGACGATTTCTGGCGCCTGGAGAAGAACATCAAAGAGCACTTGCGAGTGAAGTTTCCTCCAAAACAACTGACACTAGACCGCTTTTTTTAAACGTGCCGCAAATCATTTTTTGTTTTTGTTATTACGTAAAATATAGACAAGCAGCAGTTTTTTCTTGTACATAACCAAGCTCTACACATAATACAGTACGTAGTTAATGTAAAATGCCTATCCTCCGTTTGCTTATCAAGAACTAGGACTCTCCGGCTAGTGCGCCCGCCGCTTAGTAAGCCCAATTTGGTCTGGGCCCGAGGTGGGCTTAGTAACCCGCGACTACTGTATGCGCTCTTATAATTTTGCTTTATTTGCCTTGATACTTTTATGGGCGGACTTCAAATACTTCCAGAAATAAATTCACCAGTTCAGCTTGGAATCCGGGTTTTAGCGGTTCATTATTTCCCTGAAAATTGCTTTTTCTTACGAACGTAATATTGCATTCAATACATCCTTTGTCTTCCCAGTTAAATGGGTTCGGTCGATTATTAAATAGACGTGTGCGGTCTGTGCCTTTGAGCCAGGTAACGACTTGTTTCGAAATTTTCCGTATATTTGCGCAGATTCGCAGAGGTGCTTCGCCTTCGGTATTTGGGTATGCACTGTCGCAAAAACTATGTCCCTACAATTGAACGGTCGCTTAATTTGTCATCTTTAGGCTTCCTCAGTGTAACAGAAAAAATGCTTCAAGCTGAACTGACGACGGAGTCCTACCCACCCACTTAGATGCACTTCTCTAAGCAGACGAACTTTGGCGGGGTGGGAGGGGCGGATCTACACGTTACTTAGGCGTATTAAGTTTCAAAATTGTGTCCTTAAGATGTGAAAGTGTTTGCCTGCCTGCGGTATAGCTGCCCCTAAGATTTTGGTTACATTGCCTTCACACCTGTCCCTTACCACTGTCATAACGGCACCTTGGCCACCGACCTCGCCACCTTCCCACTTCCTTCTCCTTCTTCCTTCAACGCAGCTGATGTTTAGGAAAAGACTTTTACTGTCTGAAAGCATTGGCTCAAGAATGGGTGCAGTTAACGCCTACGCAGTTCAGCAGGCGATTTCGCCATTTTATGGAAAGTCGGTAGACATATCAGCCTTTCTTCTGATCCTTTTCCGTTCTCTGCAGTCTGTCCCCCCTAATCAAACAGTTAGCATTGCAGGCAATCAGTGCCCCTCCCTCTCGCATATCGGCGTTGGAGCAGGATATAGAAGTACCTCCCCAAGGCCCTGACTCCTGAAGTTCTCTGCTTTTAGCCGCATTGGCATGGCACTTGGGCGAAAATTGCCAAACGAAGTGGATACGAAAAAGGGGCTAGGGAAGAGGTGGGAAATCTGTCACGCTTAGTTGCGGCAAATAATTGCATAACAGAGCACTGTTGGGATAGAGGGAGACGTGGCCACAAAACGCAAGCTAAAAAGAGGGCAGCTGATGAGAACAGAGAGGCTGAAATTGGCAGAGGAATTGTTTCACTGCTCGCGAGCACGTAGAAGCATACAAAGGAAAAGTAAAAAGTAAGTTGTGTGTCGCAGCAATTGCGAACAGGCCTTTTCCTTCTGCTCAGGCGAGGGATTCGAAACTGTGCATTACGGATCCACAACTTTTAAGGATTACAATAGACGAAGTAGGCGCAACTGTGTTGTCAACATGCTTGTCGGGGAGATTCCTCTCTTTTGTCAGCGGTAATTGCAAAATACCATAATTCTCCCAAAACTGTGTCCATTTTACCAAAGGAAAGTAGTACGCTTCATCGAAAATTAGGGTCGATTTTCAGGGAGTATCAGAAAGACCATCTGAACGAATGGCTAAAACTTTAGAGACTGGGCTAATACTTTCGGTTGTGGATTTCCTTACTTCAAAGGTACTCGATTAACAGAACGGCTGTCTAAACAGCCGTTAATATAGTAACGTACGTTATTTGATTCTTTAAGTTGCAAAACCAGCGGGCAACCAGTAAACATTTATGAGTTTCTCACAGCAAAAGACTGAGCGTTGTGAAAGAGAAGCGGATGTGATCACTGGGACAAGCAATTAATTCGCCTGGCGTTTCGAAATCCGTCACAGATCCAGCATCAGAGACAATAGTATGTTTTGCCTTTCCTCTCGCGAGTTATGCACATTCTGCTGATTCGTTGGCGGGTGAATTCAGATCCCGTAACTTCTGCGCGGACGCGCAGACCAGAAACACCTCAACTGGCTTATTCATGGTGTGCAGCTTGTTTCTACAGAGCCTTTTGTTAGCTCCTTTTCAGAGTATACTGCCCTACCTATTGGGTATTACTGACTTCCTGACTTGGGGAACCTTGTGTAGTCGACGATCTCTCCTTTTGACACAGTCACTATCCTCCTGCCTGCTTAGACAGTTAAAGATTCCTACTTATTGAGAAGATTTTCTCGCTTATATACTAGCTGCTTGATGGGCATCTGAACTTTCCCCACCTGTGCTGGACTTGGGCGTGCTGATTGCTCGCCCATCTGACTATCTGACGCAAGCATTGGACGACACGCTCCCCTGTGTGTTCCCCGAAAGGCCTGTGATTGTTGGGACAAAATTTTTAGATGCCTGACATTTTGGAATTGCACAATTAGCCCACAAACTAGCAACTAGTCTCAACAGGAAGAAGCTGTTAATTGTCATAAGTATGCAATACCATTGTAACACAACCCTATAAACACCTTAACTCCCTGTGTATGAATTATCTATTTCTGATTTTGTCTCCAATGATGGATGAACGACGGATTTTGAAACTTCAAGCGATCATATCATCCTCTTCTCAATTACGTCCTTGGACTCGCATTTTCACTTGAATTGGCACTAGAGGCTAGATTTATCCGTGGTTAATGGCTCAAAATACATTTCCCAGCGGGCTGTTTATGGACATAGTACTTCATCTTAGCGGCAGTAAGTCGCCACCATCTGCGTCTTTCAGAATTGTTACACCTTTATCCACAAAATGGGGCATTCTGAGATTTAAGAACCATCCACCACGAGGTCGATACATTCATATCGTTGGTCGAGTTCGTTGTCTCTCCTCGCTGGTGCTTTGAAGAGACTGGTAGTCGAGTGTGGTTGTGTACACCAGAACCATGGCCCCTGTGGCTTAGTAGGCGCTGGCACTTTCGGTTCTGATTCGCTGTCGGTGCATGCGTTCGCGCTTCCACTGGCTTTCAGGCCCCACCTCAGGTGTCCGAACAGCTAGGCGGTCGTTAGACGGTGGGGGAGGGATTGAGCGACCCTCAGCGCGTTTCCTCACTATAATCAATCAGATGCACTTGAATCTACCACGGTGCACTAAAAGCCGTGGCTTGGAGGGTTTGCCAACTGCTGCAAAAACTCGAGCCACCTACGTTGCTGCTCCTGTTGTACGCATGTGTTTGTGTGTGAGAAGGTGGGGAGTGACAGTCAGGCTGCAATGACTGCTTCTTTATGTGGGCTTTATGGCGCTCCCGCTCGCACGGGAGCCTACCTAGCGAGTTGGCTGAGTCAAATGAGCGCGTGTTGAGTGACTATCGCGCCAGCAATCTACACCCTTCCCCATCCCCGGTCTTATTGACTTTGTCTTTCCAACGGAAACGGAGGTGGGAGAGGCGAGCGAGTGGGTAGATTCTCCGCGAGTCTGCTTTAACTCTTCTTTCATTCACGGTAGTTCGCTGCGTTGCTTCTAGCTAACTGTAACCTACGTGCAATTTGGCCTGTTGCCTCAGTATCTGTCTCGGCTTGCTCCAGCGGTTGCTGCGGTTTGTTGGAGGACGCGGCTGCCCATCGTCGAAATCGACGGGGGAACTCTCGTACACCAGAACATGCAGAAATGATATACCACGCATTTCCCTGTCATGGACCAGGAAGTGCTGCCACAACTGTTTAATTTCGAGGTTGTTGAGGGAACTGTGTGAGAGATAGATGCCGCTGGGAGGCAGGCATGTCAGACACACCGCGGCGTGCATAAATCTTTCCGTAATCACATCCACTGCACAACAGGCACCATATACGCCACCCTGCTCTGGGTGACGGTCGATGTACCAAGCCAGACCAATAAACTGTTACAGCACAGTTGAATGTCAACGAAAGTTGCATCTTCTAAACAGTGTTTGGAGTCAGTCTACTACCATCATCAAGACAAATTCCAGTTTGTAGGAGAACACTGAGGATGTCAGTAGGGATGATTTATTGTGCACAGAACGCTTAGTTGCAGCCTACGATAACAGTGATTGCTAAAGAAGTTAAGGTTGTGTTAACCGCGTTTTGTCATGCCAAAGAAAGAGAGTGAGAAACTACTTTACTAGGACTGTGGGGCCGGTTCAGGTGCTTTCCCTTTGGTGGGTATTGCATTACCTGACAGTAATGTATCTAGTGGTCCATGTTGAATGGACCATAGTATTGTTTGTTCAGATGGTGTTCGGAAAGCGATAACTATCTGAGGACAAGTGCTTGCTTAAACGGAAATCAGTGAACAGGCTGCAAGTCAATGAGCCTGGAACCCCTCTTTGCGAAGGAGAATTACCGTTAGGCAGCGGACCTTGGAAAAGACCGCCAAATATCTCAATGATGGCTGTGAGCAGCAGCTCCCTGCAGGATGCAGAACGATGATAGGAACGCGATAATCCAATGCATCCTCCGATTGCACAGTCTTTGTCGAATATGACAGTAGTTGCTTGGGCCGGAGACCAGGGCCATGTTGTGACTTGAGCATCGGTTGGAAGTTGTACTTGCACATTCTCGTCAACATGTTTCGGTGACTTAATGCGTTGCCATGAGATGGAAGAATATAGTGAGCACCGTGCATCCCAGTGGCTGCTGTGTCAGATAAGTGCATCTATGAACTAGGCCCAATGTCGCCCGGACACAAAAATTGGCGTAAAATAGAATATCGAAAAGTATGAAAATCTATCATTGCATAAACACTAGCGTGTTGAGTGGATGAACATTACTCATTACTGCCTTTTTATTCGTGATGGGCTGAAGAACGTCTCTGAAAAGTAGAGATTTGTCCAAATGGCAGCATTTTTGAATGACTCCTCTGCACAATTCTACTTGGGTTTGAGCTGGACTTGTATCATCGAGTATTTTTGGTAAAGTCCACCTCGCTTCAGGGTGTCAGCAGCCACAATTCCCTATCCGCGCACATGATAAGTGACACAGGGAAAACAGTAATGTGAAGTTGGGTTGGAAAGTCTGAACTCAACAGCAGCTGGCACGTACCTCTGCGGATCCAGTGAGGGTCACCAATTTGTATTGTTTAAGCAGTGTTTGTAATTTGATCACTACATTTATCAAGCCAAGGCCCGGATTTTAGGAAACCCCAGATAGCATCGATATGGGCAGATTTATTGGCACATAAGCCTGGGTCCTGTCACAGAGAGTAGTGACCGCCGAAGAAGCCGGGGCTATGCTAACTGCGTCTAGTCTTGCTGGAGAGACAGAGAGGAAGTGAGACAGTGGTGGCAGCTACTTTAAAAGGTTTGTGGAGCACATTCAAGTCCTCTTCATTTGGTGTAGACGGCATCACCCGACGATTATTGCGTCTAGTGGCCAATGTTACACCGGTTTGAACAGAATCAGATGTGATCGTTAGAACAAGAAATTTATTCACATGAAGTCACGGATTCCATCGCGGGTCCATTATCAGAGATAAAAGCAGAAATGTGTAATTTATACACAGGGAGTTGCTATGTTGCTAGGTGCTATGGCGACGGAAGCTGCGAGACGTGCACACCGGCTGAACCATGGGCACAGACGAGCAGCTTGCACGTTTGCTTTGAGCATACATGGCAACCACTCACACAGGGCATCAGAACGTGAGAACAATCAATCAGCACACAGGCAAGAACACCCGTCACACGCTATAAGCCATGAAAATTCTGGAAAGGCAGGACCGCATAAATGCGTTGGAGTGGGCAAGCTGAAAAATCCACTGTTTTCTGCTGGGTCTAAATTAAGCCCTAGCTCTCAAAAACCGGCTCTTTGCCTTTATTCCGCTTGTCTGTCAGGGTAAAAAGCTATGCTACTGCATACATATGACAATTAACGCCCCCTTTATTGAGGATACTTGCTGCTTGTGTGCTAATTGCTTGATGGCTGACTTGCGGGTTGAGACCTGCTGAACTTTCCCGTTCCACATTCGGGCGTGATGATTGCTCGGCCATCTGGCTCCCTGACGCAGGCGCTAGACGAAGCTTTCGCCTGCGCGTTCCTCGAGTGGCGGCTTGTTTTGGCCAAACTGAAACTCACTGCTGAGTATGAGTTGAACAGGTCGGTGCACTTGTTCAGAGACTTGTGGCCTGTAAACAGAATCAAATATTTTGTAGCTTACATGATTGTCACCACTCGCAAGAATTTCAGCCTCATAAAATTAACATGTTTGGCCGGCTGTCGTCGAATTAGTCACAACCGTATTTATCTGCACTGCTACTGTGTGTTTGAAAATTTGTTTCTTGTTCAAGTGCCACCTGGCCAGCCGCAAATTTCTGGATGCATGTGTGTTTCCAAGCGGAGGACGGTTATGTGGCTGCAGGCCAGTGAGTCGGGAAGGATTTACTGCGAAAACGAATGACCTTGAGGAAGCGGGCCTCGCGCAATGAGGTCGGGCATGGTTATTTTGGTTGTCGGCAACAGACTGAGGCTGTTTGACCTGAGGTTGAAATAAATGGCCTTTTTGTGCGAGTGGTAAAGGTCTTCTGCAAAAGGTTTCCAATCCTATTCTTTAAATGGCACAAAAACCTACTCCGCCACAATGTCGGTTGGGAGATTTGACACAGATCATATGTTGTCTTGAAGAGCTTGTGGAATACTGCCATCTAGAGGAAGTCATTAAATAATTCAAGAATACAACAATTCCAGGTCATTCTAAGTAAACAAAAACAATCATAATACTGCATTAAATAAAAAATCTATCCTCGGATGAATTGAAAGAAAAAACAGTAGTGCCGTTTGTGTAGCTTGCCAGATCAGAAAGCCTGGAGCCAAGCCACGAACACCTTTGAGCTCGCTATTAATCTATCCTCGGACAGAACAAGCTTATTCGCCTCTTTATGACAGGGAAGTAAAGGCAAATGTCTCGAGAAGGCTTCTTTCTCCTGCTGTTGGCGAGGAAGGCATACTCTTAATTCAACCACGAGGATAAAATGTCATTGAAAATACTACCATGTCCATCCTTCAAACAAAAAACGCATGGAGTTCCAGAGCTGAAAGTTGTCGCTTCACAAGCTGGACGTCTGACTATGGTAGGCACAGCTAATGCCAACAATGCACAAACAAAATAGCCAGGTTACTTTTTAGTAAAAACAGCTTGGAGCTTGCTGAGCACAGCCTCAGTAAAAAGTATCGAGAAAAAATGTATTCGTTATAGCTGCATTGCTGAACCCGAACAGCTCGCTAAAAGGGGACAGAGGCTTCAGTGGATTTAATGTCGTCGTAGTAAAAGTAGAACGGGTTAATAAATCTCCAACCGACCACTGCCTAATGCCTCGTGCTTTCGGTTTAATTAACGAAGAAACATAGGCAAAACCTCCGACCGCACCCCCTGCCGGAATGCTTAACCAGTGACATGAAAATTCCGCTAATTGCATGTTCATGTGTGCTTCGCTTACTCGTGAGGTTACACGTGACTCGGGTTTTCTTGCTTCCCACTGCCATTTTCGTTTACGTTCTCCGTTAGAAGACAAAAACTAAGATTATATTGAATAACGAAATGTGTGTAGTCAACGATGGCCGCCAAAGACGTAAGGCCATGCCAAACTAAAAGTCAATTATTCAATCAATTCTATTCCATTCCATTTGCCAGACCTCCTAATAAATCAATTCCCCTTACAATGGTCAAGTTAATTTAATCGAACGTAGGCAAACCTTATCCCTAAATCGAGAAGTTTTTATTTTATTATTGAGGTAAGGTCTGATGTTCAGGAAGAGATAACAACTGCTGATGATAGAATTGAACAGGTGACTTCCAGGATGCATTTTTGAAGTAGAAGATGCGATCGCTGGAACAAGAAGTTTAGTTGTCTGGCGTTTCAGTTTCTGCTTTTTAATCTCAGAAGAAATTAATTTTTGATCGCGGTATATATCCGTATATTGACGGTCTTTAGGCGTAGACCGAAATTGTAAGAGTATATTTGTGTTGAAACCCGTCAACCCCTGTGAAATATACACATGCGGCCTTCAGACAGTCCTCAGTAGTATAAATTGACGTTGTAACGTAGGATACTAACAGCCTAGGTACTTAATAAGAGGCCGAGACACGTATTGCGCCGGTATTCTGCCGCTGCTTGACACAGCTGCGAGGGGTCCGGCTCATCAGTGGGTCACTCCTTGCAGCTGTTTCAAGCAGCGGCAGAATACCGGCGAAATACGTGTTCGGGCCTCTTAGCAAGTACCTAGGCTGTTAGTATGGTAAGTTACAGCGTTTCAGTTTCTGTCTTGAACCCTTCATCAGAGGTGGCCATAAAATGCGATAATACATGCCCAGATTGCGCGGTATTTATAGTTCCTATGGGCCAACTGCATGCTTACTATAATAATGAGCTCCTGTAACCACCGCTTGGGGTCGTAATTGGGTGCGGTGATGGATGGGCAGTTCACTGTCGAGTCAATAATGGCCGCGCTTTCGTTTTCCGTGTCCGATGCGGGCATGATAATTGCGCGACAATCACGTTCGCTGTCGTCGGAATTGTTGCTAGTCTCGGTCTTTCCCAAGTGACTGCTTCTCCTGCTCAGAAAAAGTCTCAGTACGGAACACGGAAACCGCAAGTCATTACACTTTTTGCTTTACTGCGGGCCTACGAACAGTGACTCGAGCAGCTCGCGGCTTATAAACTACGCGACAAGGGTCACCCGACTGTCGTATTGGACAGGACAGACTACATTCACAAAAGTAAAGTTTTGTTAGAAGGTCTTCAGTCTTATGGCCCCTGCGAGTCCAACCTTCCCCCTCCTTCCAAAAAGCGCTGACACGCGATATCAGCAGAACGCTCTTGGAAATGAAGAACTCGGATGCAATATCGCAAGTGGGCCGACGCATGGCGAGAGCACAAGAAACAACCCTGGCCCGCTTCTATGGTCTCTTTAAAGTGTACGAAGAACGTGCACATCTCCCAAATGAATAAAAAGGTTTGCGTCCCACGTATCTGCGTGGATAAGGAAGAAGACGTGTCAACGCCGGATCCATTGATTTAATGTCCTGAGCTTTCGAACTCTTACGGGAGTCCATCCTGAGAGATGAGAAGTAACAACCAAAATGAGGTTAATTATAGTGGCCACAGGCCAATCGACTTTTAGAAATCATCAGGTTGTCAGGCCTTAGAAACAGCTATCAAAAAGGATGAGGGAGGAGGGCAATTAGCTGGTAGTGGAGTCGGGGGGTGGGGCAATTATAGTGTTGTACACTAATTCGCTGTCAGTTGAGCAGGGGTCATGAACAGCAATTAATGTGGCATCTTATCACTCGGTAGAGGGTTCTGGTGGCCCTGCCTCCTCTGCTGGGCCGTTCATCGTGGGATCCTCTTCGTTTGCAATTCTTACGTTCGGTTTAGTCTTGTCTTGTCTTTGTAGGCCGTGGGGAGGTCTAGATGCCTGTCGACGGATTTGGCATCTAAGTACCATGCCTCAAGCTACAGCCTTTTGGCTTTTGAAATTCCTCGGCGTATGATGGTCGCTCATTGAAGATCGAAGACATGGCCAGTCTCTGGGATGTGTGCTGCAAGTTGAGAGTCTGGGTCTAGTCTCCGAGCTGCTAGTTTGTGCTCGTGAAGGTGGGTCTGCAATTTGCAACCTGTTTATCCAACTTTATTGCAGTCTACCTCGTTGCTAAGTATCTTGTAGACAACTGCAGAGGTTTCTGTAGGAAACAGTCGGTCTTTAGGTTGCTGTTCACGACCCCCCTGCACCACTGACAGCCAATTAGTATACACCACTATAATCCCCCCCGACTCTACTACCAGCTAATTGCCCTCCTCCCTCATCCCTTTTGATAGCTGTTTCTAAGCTCTTGATACCCTGATGATTTTTGACAGTTGATTGGCCTATGGCCACTATAATTACCTTTTTCGGTTGCTACTTCTCATCTCTCAGGATGGACTCCCGTAAGATTTCGAAAGCTCAGGACAATAAATCAATGGATCCGGCGTTTGACACGTCTTCTTCCTCATCCATGTGCACATCTCCGGCCAACCCTATCGCTTAAAAGTACTCCAAACTATGGACTATAAAAGTGACTCAACTGCTTAACCACTGATTCGGACACCATAGATAGGTCGCCAAATTAATTCTTGGCGAATAGTTAATGGGTAAGCCTCATGCCAAGCCACGTAATGGCATCTTTTGATGTCACGTCCCTTTTTACTTCTATTCACAGGGTCCGACAGTCACGACCAATCAATTACTCCTACGAAATAAATACGATGTAACGGAGCATCACCTTGGACACGCCCAACTCCCCCAACTTCTGAAGTTTTATCTCAAGACGTACTTTTTGCTTAACGTAACAATCTACAAGCAGTTGAAGGGCACGCCCATGGGTTCGCCAATTTCCAGACTCATAGCCGCGGCGGTCTTGCAAAGGTTGGACTCGCTGGTTTTCCGACAACATAGACCAAAGTTATGGGCTTGGTGTGTTTACGATATCTTCAGAGTAATCGAGCTGGATCAGGTGTTGACAGTCAGGGAAGGTCTAAATGTCATCTTCACGGACATTGAATTTACGATGGAGGAAGAAGAAAACGACCAGTTGGACTTTGTGGATGTTCTCATTTGCCACAAAGCCTATGGAGGCCTAAAAACTAAAGCGTTTAGGAAAACGACTAACACCATGTAAGTCATAAACTTAAATAGCAGCCATCCGATCAGTCACAAACGCAACTGCGAAGAGTGATATACCGGCGCGTTGAGACTTACTGTAACAAAATGGACTAGAAAGTTGCTGAACTACAATCTATTCGATGGGTACTGAAAACGAGCAGTGTCACTAGTACATACGCATACGCAAACGAAACATCAAACAAAATCCAACCTCCCTAACGTTTGGAGATCCCTTTCACTTGGAGTTGGAGTTGCACACAGGCCCGAAGCAACAATGAAGCGCCGAGGCATGAGATCGAAAAAAAACTGCTGCCATAGCAGGAAATGGCTGGAGTCGTTTACCGAAAATGGTGCAGTTGTGGACAAAGGAACTACGTCGGAGAATCCGCGAGATTACTCCGGATGCGGATGGCCAAGCATGCAGCAGCGATGTAGAGGAAAAACGCTAACTTCCAGGCTGCACTGCAATCGACAGGACCCAGCCATACTTTCAAATTCAGTGAGCTCGAAATTCTTGCAAGACGTAGCAACCACGTTAGTCACTAACTACTCGAGTGATGGTTCTGAGGCCCGCAGCCAATAAAGAAGTGCAATGATTTGCTGTTCCCACATTCCTTACTGAGACTTTGCCTGTGCAGGAGAATCCGCCACATGGGAAGTGTTGCGCACAACAACAACTTCGATGGGAGCCAACATAATTGTCATGTAGGTATCAACCTCTCACCTGAAAGAGATGACGCAACTCCGACAATTAATAAGCCGGAAATGGGCTGCCAAGCCGTCATCGTACCAATTACGACCCGCAGCCGCGATTACGGTAGCTCCTAATCACGATGCACATGGTGTCGCTTGGTCACTAGGAGCCATGAATATAGCGTAACCTGTGCATTTTTCACCCTGGTCTGTGGTCGTCTCTGAGGAAGAGTTCAAGACCGAGACAAGACAGAAAGCTAAACCAAAGCCTCAGGCAAATAAACGTTTTGTTCCAGCAATCGCATCTTCTACTTCATAAAACCGTTCACTATCAACATCTACGCCTCGATAACCGATGACCTCCAGCTGATATAAGAAACAAACATTACACGTTGGAGCCTCGGAGGTGAGATAGGAAGAAACTGTAGAGACTGAAAGATTTCTTTAGATGCGAATTGCCAAACACGCGGCAAAAGTTCGGAGAAATGTTGACAATCCTCAAGCTGCGGCTCATTCGCTGGGATCTGGCCATCCATTATAATTTGATGAGGTCGAAATTCTCGCGAGATGTGACAATCATGTGAAGCACAAACTCCTTCAGTCATGGTTCACGAGTCCCCAGTCTTTAAGCACGTGCAACGACCTGTCCGATCCATATTAGGTGCTGAGGTCAAATTTGACCACAACAGGTCGGTACTTCGGGAAAGTACACGCTACCGGGGAACCAGCTGGTCGAGCATTCATCAGGTCCAACTCCACCACGTATGATGAAAGTTCAGCTGGTCACGGCCGGCACGCCGGCGATCAAGCAATTGGCGCATAAACGGGCAATCATCCTAGATAAGGAGTCTTTAATCGTCATAAGTATGCAATAATGACTGCAATATAGGAATAATGCAATCTCCTGTGCACGAGTTAACCGTTTCTGCTTATGTCTCTGATGAGGAATTCGGAGCTGATTTTGAAACGTCAGCCGAATAAAAGTTTTGTTCCAGCGGTCGCCTCTTCTTCTTTTCTTCAATTGGATCCTGAGACTGGCATGTTCGCTTGTATTGACGATAGGAACTGTTTAAAAAACCTCCCCACCGGAAACGGGACAAAGCACCGCCGTCATGTAGGTTGTTTTAATTTCAATTCCAAGGAAACTAGAGTAATGCTTAAAATACGATTAGGATAACAAACAGGACAGTGTAAGTTTAAATATAAGGTTAGCTATAGGGTTATCGGTAAGATTTAAAT
The DNA here is from genome assembly GCA_036362985.1 of Ligula intestinalis. Classification (NCBI taxonomy): domain Eukaryota; kingdom Metazoa; phylum Platyhelminthes; class Cestoda; order Diphyllobothriidea; family Diphyllobothriidae; genus Ligula; species Ligula intestinalis. The sequence goes on along the minus strand of JAYGXS010000001.1, from coordinate 40,512,603 downwards.
TTGGACTGGTGTTAAGGTTAATGCATGGGAATCTTTACCCTCCGTGGGATTCAGCTATCAGTTACTTTTATTAAATAGGGGCAGTGGAGATGTTCCTATTCCAGTATCTTGTAAGGCAATGGGCCGTATATACAATTCCGAATGCGCTTTTATTTAGAAGTTATCCAAATATGTAGGGGAATGTATTCTTTTGCCACGGCTTGAAACAGGCAAACAAAGCAAAACAAAGCAGACAGTGACAAATACCTGTGAGACCGGTAAGGAGACAAAGGAGACTGTTTTTGGGTCCGTTGACATGTCAGAAAAACAAACAAGGGCTGGAATGACCGCCTAAAATGCCCCTATTCGAACGGAGACGATGGAAGGGAATTGAATTGAACGGGACGCCTTCACGGTCACTATATCATAAAGAAACTACTGAGTCACAAGCTGGAAAAAATATATTTAGTAACACAGCAGGCAATTATAAATATGAGTAAAACTGTGGTATCTTTTAAGAAATTAAAAAATTCAACAGAACACATCTTTTGACTAGTAGACTTCTCGGAGAGCTCAAACGAATCACCATTGTCAGGGTGTGCAATGCTCAAAAACAAAATGAACTGCACCTGGCCTTCCAAGCTAGTCGCCTTTGTGTCGTTCGATTTTCTTCTCTCTCTCTTTGCCTCTTTCCCTTAACTGATAATTGGCGGGTGTGATAGCTACATGGGCTATGGGTCATTCATTCGGTGAAAAGCGGTTGAGCATCTCCGGGGGTCCTTTGGTCTGGTAGGTCTTTTTTGGCCCGTCGGGAGAGTGCGTCATCAGCCCAGGTTTGTACCATCTTTTGTTCTGTGTGACTGACTTTATGTACGTAATGCCGCGGAGCATGTATTAGTTACATAAAGATCAATAAATCTCACGAATTGAGGCAAATGTTCGCATCCCAGGTATGTGCATAGATTGAGAAGAAGCAGGTTCGATCACTGGAATCGGAGTTTTATTTTTCGACGTTTCTTGCACCAATGCATGAAGGACGGTCTGACACCCAGATGCCTGAGCTACAAATCACCCGTTAACACATCAATGGGTCGAGAAATTGCGAAGAGATTTACAAGACAGATGACGAGAGCTTCAATCGATGATTGCCACCAGCTTTTACGCAAATAAAAAGCTGTGATTAAGCAAAACAGAAGAGAGTGTGCCCGCGTTCTTGGTGATCCAATAACTGAAGACCTTGCTCAAACAATCGCTGCGTTGGCGCATCTCAGACAAGCCAAGAAACGAGCTGTCTTGGATCGGAAGCTTAACAAAATACAACCATCCGACACAGGAAGCTCAAACTTGGTACATGACCTCTCCTCTAAGCAGCTAACGGAAGGGCAACTACGAGTGCTCCAACATGAAGCGTGTTTTAACACCACCGATACCGACCCTGTCAACTTTGTTGCAGCCGTAGAAGCCATGTTTGTGAGGACTGAAACAACAGAAGATGAGAAGCATTCCGTTCGACAACGGATCACCTCCCTACTGATGACACACCGACCAGCCGAATGTTTGCCGAAGAATGAGGCGAAAGCTATTAAAGAACTGAGAACGGACAACCGTATTATCATACTGCCCGCAGATAAGGGATGGTCAACGGTCGTCATGAACCGCGAAGACTATGACGAGAAAGCCAAGGCCCTGCTCGATGACAGACAAGCCTAAAGACAGGTAGAAAAGTCAGAAGCAAAAGCAGTATCAAATCAGTTAAACAAACTCCTTGGAGAATTCAAACGCCAGAATGTGATCACAGAGAACGAACGGCGTCTGATGAAACCAACAAATACTGCCCTGGCTCGCTTCTATGGTCTGCCAAAGATCCATAAAGCGAACGTTCCATTGCGGCCAATAGTTGCCCTAAAAGGCAGCCCCACTTATAATTTGGCTAAATGGATGTACTCGAAATTAAAATTTCTCCAAGAGAACTTTGCTGCCTCGGTCCGTTCAGCCTTTCAATTCCTGACAGATCTCCATGGTCAGAGGATTGAAGCAGATGAAGTGATGGTTTCCTTTGACGTGACATCACTATTTACATCCATTCCACCGGGTTTGGCACGAAATGTCTTGCGCAGGAGACTTGAGGAGCGTTACGAAGAAACCAAGAGTCCATTTAAGATCAAACACCTTGTGAGACTCTTCGAATTTTGTCAAAATAACTACTTCACCTTCGCTGGGACAACCTATGAACAGATCAAGGGCATTCCGATGGGCTCTCCAATTTCCGGTCTAATAGCAGAATTGGTCCTGCGAGAGCTGGAGAAGAGAGCCTTTGCCCAACAGCCCCCAATCTTTTGGCGCCGTTACGTTGACGACAAGTTCGTTATCGTCAAAAAGAATACGCTGCAGAGCTTCCATGATCTCCTCAACTCGATCTTCCCAGATATAAAATTCACACGGGAAGAAGAAAAGGATCAGCAGCTACCCTTCCTCGACGTGCTCGTCATGCCAGCTCTCGACGGCACAATAGAAACGAGGGTCTACAGAAAGGCGACGAACACCGGACAGCTTCTCAGTTTCCACAACAATCATCCGATGGCTCACAAACGAAGCTGTGTGAGAAAGCTGCTCAAAAGAATCCAGACACACTGCAGCAACCCCGAAGAAAGAGTAGGTGAGGCTCGACATCTGCGCGAACAGTTTCTGCAGAACGGCTATCCTAAAGCCTTCATAAACCGATGCCTACGGCCCCGCCCTCCGAGAATCCAAACAGAACCTCCTCTCACGATTTGGAATGCGCTGCCATATATCAAGGACGTGTCAGAAGCGACCGAGCGTATTGCCACAGGACTAGGCGTTGGAATTGCGTATCGTCCCAATGCTACAATGCGCAGCCGGGTCATGAGGATCAAAGATCGGCTAAATCCCAGTGAGCAGTCGGATGTGGTGTATCGCATACCGTGTCTAAACTGCCCTGTAAACTACACGGGACAAACTGGACGCATGCTAAGTTTGCGCATACAGGAACACAAGGCGGCTGTTCGACGGAGTGATGACTCTTCGCAAGTGGCCGCCCACACCTACGGAGCGGGTCATGAGTTTAACTTCACAGCTGCGAAGATAACTGTCCACGCAAGCAGCAAGACGGGCCGAGAGCTGATTGAAGCCTGGGCGTCGGATGACAACTCCGTTAACCGATGCATCGAGCTGGCGCCTTCATATGTTGCCCTGCGCGGGTATCTCCGGACTCATGGCACTGGTGGTCCTGTCCCTCCTTCCCTCCCTGCTATCTCCCCCCCCGCCCCTGTGATGGATAATTTATCCCTCCACTACATATTTTGCTTTCCCTAGTTAACAGTTAATTACCCCCTCCCCTTTATATGTTGGTTGCTTCCTTTAATGGTTAATTGGCTCCTTTCCCCTTTAAAAAATTTGCTTGCTTTCTTTGACAGTTACTTACCCCCCCCCTACCCCTGTTAATTTTGACTGCTTTCGTTGACGGTTACTTGGCCCCCCTTTCCCCTATATATGTTGCCTGCTTTCGTTGACGGTTTTATCGCTGACGAAGGACTCCCGCAAGATTTGGAAAGCTCAGAAAAATAAAACTCCGATTCCAGTGATCGAACGTGCTTCTTCTCAATCTATCAATATATGTGTTAATGGTGTCAGTAGGCCTCAAATGTGAGTCTTTTAGTCCTTGAGTTTTCATGGTCCAAGGATTCTTTAAGGTTCAAAGGTAGGGTCATTTTCATTAGCATGCAGTTTAAGTTCCAATTTCAATCTCTGGTTTACAGTCCTGTAATTGTCATCCAATCCTTCAATGGGACAGAAAAGGGACCATCGGACAGAAAACCTGTCCCATTGACTCAACTTGAAGGAATATCTCTTAACGCACGCAGTTAGCAGGCAAACCAAACATCAGTCAAAAGTACGACGCAACAAAAGCAGGAAACAGCAATCAACACACGGATGAGTATCTCGACACGACAGTTGAATTTTGGCCCGATTTCATTTATTTAGCATTCTCGCAATGAGTAGCCAACCAAGCCCTTCAAAATCGCTATTGCGCATTAAATCCGCCCTGGTGAGCCATTTGGCTCTATGAAATTATCTCACCAAGTCCGTTAACTTTGTCAAGTTGAACAACGATATCATCTAGGGAGGTATTAAAGCATGAAGACCAGAAGGCAAAGTAACGAAACTGGTATAATGGTGCGGTATTTTTTGGGTTTGCGGAAGGAAGTTAGAGAGGCAGCATAAACGGATTAGAAAGTGAAGGAAGACATCAAAAACCGCTAAACTAAGTGCTGAGAAGTTATACGGACATGCAAGCGCTGGACTTTAGAGAAATTCTGTTGAATTTTATTAAAAGGATATTTCGCATGAAAGGAGAGATGAGGAGAAAGACTGAATGATAATTTAGATGTGGTCACAAGCTGAAAACAAACAAATCGGCTTTATAGTATCTGAAAACGATGCTATTATGCGGTGATGATGCTGAGGCATAGTTTTGGACCTTGGTGAAACAATTGGGGTTAATAGTATTTATCAGTGTGGCAAAAACTGACAGTGAAATCAACGGATTTTAAATAAAGAAAATCAAAAAACAATTTTATACCGTAAGTATGAAGCAATAAAAGACCTTTGGGTTTGTATTTAAAAATGACTGCTGATTTTTTCGAACTATTTACCTTGACAAATCAAAAATAGAGTGTCATTACCAACGAGGTTTGAAAAAAACTGTAATCGACTTTTTTGTCCTTTTGAACGCTCCATCCAGAAATGGTACTGCTAACCCGAGCCGGAAACACCTCGATGTGTTTCGTCAAGAACTCGCCTTGCGCTTGCCAAAACTTGAAAAGCACCTGTGGTGACTATACCCCTCCCACCCATGTAGTTTGGTGGGCGGAATGCGGAAACGGAATCTATATCAAACCTGTGAGTTTTCCTGCTCGGATAGTGGACTCTGGGTAAGGTATGCCGCAAATAAGGTCTCAGTGGCTACTTCGAGCCCACTTTCTCGGCGACCTTTCTTCAGTAGTGGCAAAATACCAAGTGAACAAAGATTGTGAGTTTGCAGTTCGTCTTCCAGGCAGGTTGAATCAAGGAGCGTCATTCCCAGGGAAATTCTCGTATTTAATACTGCCAAAAGGGGATGGTTTCTCTCTGGCACTATAACAGCATACGGATCAGCCGTGGTGGATACTGGTATGATGAGTGCTCGGCCGTCTGTCACCTATCCTTGATAAAGGACCAAGCCATTATTTTTCATAAACTGCACTTCCCTCTACATGAATTACCCACATGAGCATTAATTTTAGCATGAATCGGCGACGGCAGGCCAATAAAGTTCTTTCCCCATTGCTCGCATCTTCCTCTTCTCAGTTACTTTCCGAGACTCCCTTTTCGTTTATTTGACTATACATCTTCCCACCAAAGCCAAATTCCCACTTCTGTCAGTTCCACTTCAGCACCTGAGATGCCGACGCCGGAAAGGTATTTTAAAGGCGACGCTCCCAACCAACCTAGCGGAGGGCAGTTCAGTTTGCAGAGGAGGACATACCTCGGTGCTGAGACTTTGCATGGGCAGGGAAATTAACGCATAGAGAGCGCGTGGGCGTACATAAAACAACTATTACGCAATTTGCGGCAACTAGCGGCGCCGGTGTTACCATAAAGTAATTATTTTGTCAAGTAAGGCAATCAGCGATTAATAAAAAGCCATCAGTTTTGCAGTAGAATGGCAAATGTAGCCTGTAACTGTTGCATCCTTCGTGCGTTTATCATCCTAATCCGATACCGTTCGTGATTTTGGGTGTAAAATTAAGATAAAAACGTCCATTTCATTGTCTCGCCAACTTCTCAGTAAAAACTGAAGGGCACGCTAATAGTCACTGTAGGAGATGTTTATATTCAGCTTCCGCAGAGCTCTGAAATCTATCGTTTTCCTCTGAGACTGCTTTTAAATGTGCACTTTGAAGTATCCATTCTCAGCGCGCCTAAAACCACAGCTTTCCCCACGGGAATCGTAAGTGCCTTCAGGACCCTAGATAGTGGCTTTTTATTTTAGAGTAAACAATTGAATTTTATCAAACGAATCTTGGAAGTTATAAATTAATGTTTTCTATTTCGCCATTTTGAAAGACACGCAAAAACATGTACACTGAGAAGAATTCCGCGGTGCTAGTTTTCATAAACTTAGAAGCAAACGAATAGGGACTTGCAAGCAGTTTGCCTTAGCAAATATACGTTTCATAAGACGAAAATGCTCCTGAAAAATGAACGAAAGTGACCTTGACTGTTTGAGTTGTCGCAACTGCCCTATTTCAGCGCAGTTTTGAGTTGTGGAGAACTCAAATTCAGCTGACCCAACCTCGGTTCTTCCTCCCGTTGCTAAGTTTGGTTTTTAAAGTTTTCGGGCGATCAACTGTCAGGTTCTCGGTTGTGAAGTGGAAATCTATAAAAGTTTACGCCACTTCCCGATGGTTGCGGTAGCGAAAAGAGCAAAACTGCAGGCGGGTGTTTACCTGAGATTATCTCTGACACTATTCAAAAATCCTTTCAGGATTTCGCATGCTTAGCATGTTTTATGCGGAGCAAAATCAGAAACCATCGACCTCTTCCATTATTTGATGCCAATCTTGTTATTAGACGTTTTTGGCAATTCACCTGACCAAATTGGAAAAAAACCTCACTTGTCCGAATCTGCATTTACCCAGATGTAGATAAAGTGACCGCTAGAGGTGGGCCCTCGTACTTCATTTGGTTAGAGTAATGGCTGCACACAGTCTGGCACTTTCTGCCGTGGTTTCTAACCCTACCTAGGCTGATAAAACTTACACAGTTGGGTTAACTGAATAATGCAAGCTTTTAACGTGTATTCTAACAGATATATAAAAATCAATGGCCCTTAACTTTTAATTTTCAATGAAGAAAACGTTTCAGAAGATAAATTGGCGAACATACGTTTGTTTTCGATAAATTCTCGTCAGGCCTTTACATTTATATGGTATGAATAAACTATGGTGGTTGGTGGACAGATGAAGTGTTCTCGTTGTCACTGTGGGGAGGAGGGGGGAGGAAGGGGGGTGGGGGGAGTTGAGATCAGAGTGTCAAGGTCTAGACGGCCCGGCGTCCAGGACCGCCGATAAGGTGTGCGTGGCTGGACTTGGGACTTGGTCGTCTCTGCGGGGGCCCGTTTCCGAGGCCTGTGGTCCGCTGTGGGTGGCCGTGTTACCTAGTTTCGCCCATGGCAACTGGGGCGCCGCGACGAAATTCTTTTGGGCACATAGCAGCGGTCTGCGTAGCCTGATAGCGGCCGCCTCTGCCGTCGCCAACAGACGCTGTCCGAGGAGTTTTGAGTAGCTTGAAGGCACCTTGTAAATCACTCGGAAGGCCTCTTTGGCATCCACGCGATGGTTCGAGTCCACCAGGTGCGCTAAGATTGAACTGTTTACACCTTTAAGTTGGCCCTTCCCTAACCATGCGGGTATGTGTTCCCTTACTCTTTTGGACAAGCGTTGTTAAAAGAAGGTCTGTAAGTCTCGAAAACGAACTAGACACATGTCTGACCATCTTCAAGCTTTAGCACTTTAAATGCATTCACTGTACCTAACTATAACAAGGCCAGCTGATGTGCTTCCTCTTTCACCTGTTCTGTAAAGATCAAAGCCGCAAACCGTGGGCTTTGGTCGTTGATTTTTGCACTTGCATTTTTAGGAAACAGCAGGTGGCCCAAAGATTATTCGGATTGTCCGCGCTGAACCGAATTCTCAGAAAGTGTTGCGCGTTCCGAGATGCATATTCCCGATTACAGCGGCAGGCACCCACAGACTCATATTGCTCACTCAATCGTGCTCATTTTTGCTTCAAGGGGTCACTTCTAGACAGGATTGATTTGCTTGCTGTCTAGCGATGTCTAAAAGAGGCGGTCGTTAAGAGTGATGTTCAGGTTGAGATATGCAAATTTTGTGGCATGCAGAAGACAATAAATCCCGGCTCCCGTATGATACAAAATGGACAAAAATGTCTCCGCAAGATAAAGGGCAACATAATATAATGATATCTTGAGGTAGGGGTAGGCATATCGCGTGACGGTAACGTCCGGCACGAACTCGGCTTCGCGTGCATGGATATTGGGAAACGCAGCCGAGCTTTTTAAAATACAGTCATTTCGGCATAACCCTGATCATTTGTGAATAAAAATAATTTCCATGCAAATGCCCCCCACGCATGTTAACTGATCACAGAAGCCAGTAAACCCTGTCGACAAAGGTTGCTTAAGAAGTGCACATCATATACTCCCAGTCACAGCATGTTTTCCTAGGGAAATGGTGGTTAAAGAGGTTATGGCGGTGGGCAAATAAGATAGACAGTGAAGAAAATTTGTAGAAAAAAATGTAAAGGGGAAAATGTGGTTGAAATTGTTTCTCGCAGCCGTTGGGAGTAGATTATTCTGCATGTAAACTGAACTTGTGCGCTCATAACTTAATGGTATCTCGGATTCTCTTCCCCAGCATGAGCAGTAATTAATTTCATATGTCTCCCACGCTCTGTAATCTCGTATCAGTTCCAAATTTAGACCGTACTTTTCGGTTTTAGTAGCAGCACCGATAACTATAAATCAGTTATAAAGCGAGGGACAGTTTCTTGGGGGGAGGGTTGGGTTACTTTATCAGCACTGTGAGTTGCTTTAGGCTACAAAAACGCAAGCAATAATATTCTTTGACTAAAAAACTGGCAGCCCTCAATTTTTAGTTGAGAAAGGCTTCGCTAGGTCTAAAACAGGCGCAAGTGTTCAAAGGAGAACAACTACTTTGGGGAATGTTTTAAATTAACGATTATTGGGGTCACTGGCTTAAACCACGACGCTATCAGGGCTTAATATTTCATAAATGATACCCTTTTCTAATAAGACAGGCGAAAGATATTTTCGCCTCGAACAGGTGTCCTGTGTTAAATTAATAGGCAAGGGTAGTTTCAGAAGTGCGCCTCATATGCCCCTAGTCGCAGAATTTTGTCCTACGGAAACGGTGGTTATAGCGGTTGAGGAGATGGAGAAATAGTATAGGCAGTAAAGGAAATTCGTAGATGTAAGTGGTAAGTGAAAAAGTGTAGCTGAATATTTTTTCCGCGGCCGCCGAGAGAAAGTTGTTCCGCATGTAAATTGAAGATGTGCATTGCGCTTCGCGCCACAGACTTTACTAATATAACACCAGAACGATAATTTGAACCTCAGATTAGTTGAAATAGATGACCCCCTAACCGAAATTTCAATTTTTTAGGAATTAAAAAAACCTACACTTTGATAAACAGGTTTTTCCATAATACTTTAAAAAATATTGCTGATTATGAAAATCTACAGGTATAAATTAACAACATTTCTAAATTAACAAAATTTCTAAATACAATAAAATTAAAATGCATAGAGCACTATCTTTCCTAATTCCCCACCCATAATACCCCTGTGACCACCGTTTCGGTGGGAGAAAATTCTGGGATTAGGAGCAAATGAGGTGCACTAATTAAGCTACTGATTACAATTCTTTCTTAGTTTTTTGCAGGTTAACACCCAAAAGCAGCTTAAAGCAATCAAATAAGGCATGTGGTATGCGCTGTTTATTTACCTATAAGAGTGAAATATTCCTCTTTACTAAACAACGTCAGTAAGGCAGCAACCTGTCGTGCTCTGATCAAGAACATGGGCTGTCGTTGCAAGCATGGGACATATGCAGTTTGGTTGTGGCCTCACGGTGTCGTATATTCAGTAGACCACCATTATTTTCTGAGTCTTTTTTAGACTCATAGTATTGCCGGCCAAGATAAGGGAGACTGAAATGGCCATTTCTCGCTTATAAGTCATCATCAGCCATTCGCACCCAGACCCAAGTGGTGGTTCACCCAAGCCTCGAACTCGCGACTTCTTTGATCAGAGTCAAACGCCCTAACCATAAAACGAGGAGCTCTTTATCTCGCCGGTTAAGGTCAGGCTTGGATGAGTTCCATTAGCGATCAGATCAATGTTAATCAACGAGTGTCAATAGCCCCAGACCCCAAACCGGCTAGACAACGAGCTGTTGGCTTGTGGGTGGAGCGTTTGACTCCGATCAAAAAGAGAGACAGTTCGTAGCTCAGGTGGGACACAACTTGGATCTAGGTATGACTGGCTGATGACGACTTATAAGTCAGAAATCACCACTTCAGTCTCCCTTGTCTTAGCTGGCAATAATATCTGCCTCCTATCACCTTTTACTTCTGTCGGGGCCTCTGTCGAGACCCGAGGCGGCGCGGGACAGCTGAGTTCCGTTAACTGTCAGATGAAGGGTCATAAACGAGTGTCTTTTTAAGACGCTTCATCTGCCCTGCATTCAGAAATTCTGATTATTCCCTTTGATTTTGGGTATCTTTCTCACTGCTGCTGCTGCAGATGTTTGTTTGCTCGGTTGTGTCTTGGCCCTTCGTTGACGTTGTTGTTGTGCCCGCAACACCATCCAGTTTTTAACCGATCCCTGACCTTAATGCTGATGAGGGTGGATCCTTTGACCGCATCGCCTGCAGCCAAATAGTTGACCTAGATCTTTTCCTGATTTTGACAGCGAGAGAAGTGCAACGGCACTTGAGGACTACCAAGGCATTCGGTGGAGTTCGGTCGCTCAGATGACATTTACCTCAAGTGGTGAGTGAAGTTCTACGGATTTCCGCTTGCTATGAAAAGCTACTCAACAATGTCAAGTCGACAACTCTTTATTCCAATTCACCTCTTGGTAACTATATATGCAGCCGACTACGCAAGGATTGTTGCAGCCCCGTAACAAACTTTTCTTTGTCTTTGAATAACTTGGGTTCTAACTTATCGTAAATTTTAAATGGACGAGGAAACTCAAGAAGTCAGTTGTTGGCGCATCTTCTAATGATTTAACACCTATCTTGAAAGACACTTTTTGGTGCGCTTCTAGATTTTTGACCTTCTATTCTTTTGGAAAATAATAAAATTAATGCCCCCCTACTAAAGGCCGTTCTGGTAGCAGTTGTGTTTAATGTCAGCGATTGAATTCAATGAAAAAGAGCCCCGGTTACAGATCACAAGACAGAAGACGATGCGACCACTGGAACAAGAATTTTATGGTCCTGAAGTTTCAGATTTTGCTGAGAATCCTTAATCATAGGTAATCGTAGGATACTCTGAGACTTATGCAGACCACAAGTCAGCATCTTATATATACTCGGTTAGTTTGATGATTCGAGTGTAAGACGTGGCAGGAGATCGCGTTTTAACATGTGTTCACTTACTTACAAATTATTATATCTGTCGAATTTCCCCGCACCCATTGCTTTTACCTGTAATCATCTCTGGTTTCATAAAGCAGGAACCAAACCCCCGCGGGATAGACACAGTTCTTGGAGATAAAAATCTACTCAAATACTTCTCATTTACGATGTGAAATCATGGTTTTTCGGACAGCTCACTTATTCAAACCAAGGGGAGCTGCGTTATACACGCGAGTGCGTAGTAGATAACCTCGGTATGCAGGTTTGTACGATGTCATCACATGGAGAATCCTCAGAGTCCCATTTGTGAGCTGAACCCGTCAGGGTTATGTCCTACCTCTGTAGAATATTAGCGGAGCAAGTGTCTGGCCCTTTAATGAATATCTGTGTGGTCACTATGATGAATCATGCAACAATCAACAGCTATAAAGGCGTATCGTAAGGTTCACAGAGCATACAAAGTTTAAAAAAGTGTCACAGAAAATGTAAGCAGGAATTTACCCATTAGAGCATTAGAAGCCGCCAGAAACATTACAACTCACGCTCTCCATATCGCTAATCAACAAAAGATCTAAGATTGTCGCTTTTTTATCGGATTAATGATTATTGAACATTTAGGCATTGTGTGCTGCTTCATGAGCCCTGTATCATGTCAAGGTTTTCGGACTTCTGTGGCGTGATATATCGCACATCTGAAGTCCGTTTGTTCTTCTACAACCCAAGCTGCTATAAGATCACAGGACAGAGCATCGTAGTCCCTTTAGCCTTTCACTTTACATGTGCATCTTTCAGTTCAGTGTTTTTAACTTCTGCGTGCTAAAACCTAGTCATAATTTCTTATTGCTTCAGACAGGAAACATGTTCCAACACCTTCCTCGAGAGATATAGTCTGACGAAAGTGCTATGCCACTCCCTTCTCTGCTTTAAAACGTTCTTTTTCGTTTTCAGACACACCCCATCCTGCCTTCTCCCCAGAGCACAAATACTTTTCAGCTCCCATTTTTGCATTTAACTAGCGCTTCCTGGGAATCTCTTAAGTACTTTTAGTGTTCCTTCTTAAGTGCTCCATTTACCCTATCTGCCTGCCTCTTTGAGCTTCCTTTTTAAAAAATTTGCCACTGGTGGCGTAAGCAGGATTTTTGGTCTCCCACACACAAAATCTTGTTATCTAAAACGATCTCCAACCGACGCCATGGTCAGAGCTGTCCACGAGCACTTTAGTCTGTACTTTGCTAGAAATTTGTCATTTTGCAAGTCAAATTAGATATAAGCAGCCTCATTACGCTACCAGTTTGAACGAAAGATGTTGCGTGATTTTATTGGTTGTGATATTCCAAATAGGTAAATAGGCCTATTCAAAAGCTTATTGGACATCGAGTACACAGTACGGCGTATACGGCGTGAAAAATACCGAAGTTTTCGAAAGATTGTTAATCACACGCAATCAGCCATGAGTGCAGGTATGAAGACGTGGAAATAATGATGAGCAACCTTAGGCATATTTGTTACTCAAAATAAATAGAAGGAGTGCTAATTTTTTTAAGAACAATTAATGTTTCTTGATAAGCCCAAAGTTCCGGAGACGTAAAAACAGCTAAAAAATTGCAAAAAAACATATCAATAATTTCGTAAGTTAAATGAATAAACTCACCACTTTCTTTATACCAAATGACTTTTCCTTAATCGAAATAGCTTGCACATATTGACGTTATTTGGTAATATTTACTTAAAAATTGGCCTTTGAATTTTGACAAATTTTCGAAGATTTTTAGCGTTTCCAAGATCTAGTTCGTAAATATCGATTCTGCTCAATGTTCATATCGAAACTTTTAAAACAGTTGATCTATTAAAAGCTTTTACGGAAGATAAATAAATTTGTTAGATGTTAATGAAGATGATCATGTGGATCATATTAAGAAATTCCCCCAAAACAGCTAGACACACTGTCGAGCAAATACAACGTCCACAACGGATATTGGCATGCCTAAAATACATAAACACTTTCTGTAAATTGTTATCTCTTGATGTCTGGGGACGTGCATCTTCGTTTCTGTTATCTATATATGCCAGTTTTACCACCGATATCGGTGATGCCCACTATTGGCCCGAGAGCACGGACGGTGACTGTAGCCAGGTATAGTGAAATTAGACGCGCCGCCATCTACCCCAACTCTAAACCCTCACCCGCTTTTACCAATGACAAGATAAAGTCGAGATTGCCGCTTTCTCCAGATGCAGCCAGAAACACCACCTATAATTTAGTATTTGGTAACGGTAGACTTTGCGCGTGTACTACTGCATTGTCTACCCTCACTCAGCTATAGTAGGTGTCGAGCCAGACTCTATAAAGCCAGGGCTGGTACTGCTTTTGCTTATTCCACTACTACTAACTAGGGTGTAGCTGAGTGATACTATTTGCTGGTCCTATTTCTGACTGTTTTTTTTTCGTCAGAAGTGACGCCGATTCAAGCCCGCACTGGGCTAATACCCCTTTAATCACAACGAGAAGTGCAGTAGTACTAGTTCTAGCATTGGTGCCAACATTTTTCAGACGTGATACTGATTACGCCAAACGTTAGGGCTAACCTCCCCTTGGTCTCAACAAGGAGTGTGAATCTGGATTTAAACGATTTCGGGTAAGTACATACTTGGGGCCCTGAGCACAGCAGCGTTTGCCTTGGTTGTCGCACTCAACTCTGTCCATCAAGCTCTACGGACTAAGATAATACTGCTATAGGTACTTGCCTATGATAAAAGTGCCAATTTTATAATAATCATGCTCACTAACGCTAGTAGATATAATACTATAAGCACTGCCTATGTGTGCTTTTAAGAAGTGGCCCCCAGTATGCACTCCCAATCTGTGTGAGGTAATAGTGATTAGCATTTGGATAATAATCGAGCATTTGTAGAGTAATACACAAACCTTACCATGCCCTTATGCCAAGCAGATTGCCGTCTATAGAGTACATGTAGGCCTACTGCTGTATCTATTTGTAGCAGCACGACAGTGCAGTATCAGGTAGGTATACTTAGGCAGTCTAAGTCAGTGCAACAAGAATAAAATATAATAGTGATGCTGGTAGCATTAATGATAGTGGTGATACTAGCACATAAGGGCTTTTCTTGGTTTCCGCCCTCTAAATGCTGTCCACCAGGCTGTGTTATCTTATTGTTAACGAGATGTTATTTATTAATATCGCAGGTTCTCCCATGTCACATGGTGTTAGAGCAACCTTTTGCGCTGGTGCTATATCACTTTTTACCCTTACTCACCCATCTATATATAGGAATATCTGCGTTGACTTTTATCACGTACGGTGGAATGGGCGCGCAATGTTTAGTAAACTGCCAATATACCGTCCGCAATAAAAACAATGTTAATCTGGTAAATCATGCTGAGAACACAGATACTAGCTTAAAGTCAACACAGATATTTTGCCGCTGCATGAAACAGCTTCGACGGGTAGGGTTCAGCGTTGGTTTATGCAGCGTCTCTGTATGCTTTCTGATAGAGACTGTAGTTTTCGAATTATGACTATTTGACTTCCTCAGATATAAGCCGATTTCTTGGAGTAAATCGACCCATTAGATGCTTCTTTGACGCAGATGGCATGCTGGTATTAATTGGCTGGTTAAATCGTATCACCGATAAGGGGATAATGATGAACTATTAAGAAGAAGACTCAATCGCTGGGACAATATGTTTAGTCGCCTGATGTTTTGACATCCGTCGCGGATTCATCATCAGAGACATGAATAGGAAGCAGTAGCAGAAAACATAAACAGAGAAGTTATTTCTTGTACTTAGTTGGTAGCAAATTAGGCTTTCTTTAATGTTAATGATTAAAGAAAGTGAATCTCTCGATTTAAAAAAAGTTCCTCATTATGAGCTTTTTTGCGAATGTGAAGTGTTTGTTCATTTTACATCACATTCGTCAATTTATTAATGCTGCCCCACATCTGTTGCAATATTTTATGAGAACTATATTACTTATACCTCAAATTGTAGGCAAAAAGGTACGTTTCCTTAAACAGGATGTACACAGCATGCAGATTTAAATCCTTGAATTCAATTGTAGCAGTCAATGGGTTTAAAAAGTATTCAGCAATTTAGAAACGTTTTTTAAAAACAAAAGATGCTCGTTCTTTAAGGATGACATTTAAAGAGAGAGTAATTTGCTACCACACGAGTACAAGAAAGATTGTTTTTGTTTATGTTTTCCGTAAAATATATTTGAATTTATATAAGGAGTCAAAATCGATGATAAATATGCATACTACTTACGTAGCCACTTTTTTTCAGTTAATACTTTTTGTTAGCGGTCAGAACGAAGCTCGTTAAAAAGCTGGCATCCTATCTTGACTGCAATGACTTCAGAATAGAGTACATGATGATCAATATTACAATCTTACTCTTAACCAATAACCGAAAGGGTATAAATATTTCGCATGTGTCGACATGTTACACGGATGCTAGGCCATACTGAACATGTAGAGATTTCATGGTATACCATGCTGTCAGCACAGGTACTAGCTAAAATTCCAGACAGGGGTTTAGCCGAAATTCTGCGGATAAAAACACAGCTGCAGCAGAGCAAAACGCTTTTAGTTTTATAATCCCCTGTGTGTTTAAAAAAGCTTTAAAAACGTATGCTCAGCTTACTGCTACTGGACGTTCAAAATGTCCATAATTGTCACCGGGTCCAGTGTGACCTATTGCTCATGCTAATATTTAAATAATAGCAGGCCTATGGTATGCTAGTCAAAATACCATTCCAACTAGATTAGCACGTAGTGCGGGACATTTTAAATATTAATTTAACACAAGACACCTGTTTGAGGCAAACAAAAAACTTTCATGGAAAGCACCTGCTGTCTAATTAGAACAGGTTACCATCTATGAGAAGTTACGCCCAGAGTGTTTCGTAGTTTAAACTTGTGAACCCAATAATTTATAATTTTAAACATTCACAATAGTAGTCATCCTTTTTCGGACACTTTCATATGTTTTAAATATAGCAAAGCCTTTCTTACCAAT
The DNA here is from genome assembly GCA_036362985.1 of Ligula intestinalis. NCBI lineage: Eukaryota > Metazoa > Platyhelminthes > Cestoda > Diphyllobothriidea > Diphyllobothriidae > Ligula > Ligula intestinalis. The sequence continues at coordinate 40,496,333 of JAYGXS010000001.1, read as the reverse complement.
TTTTGCCAATTTTCTAGTCAAAAAATATTGATGCTTGCGTGCTTGTAGCCTAAAGCAACTTGCAGGGCTGGCAAAGGGACCCAACTCCCCCAATAAACCGTCCCACGACTTATAACTGATTTATAGTTATCGGTGCCGCTACTAAAATCAAAAAGTACGATCTTAATTTAGAACCTTACCTAATGATACGAGATTGCAGAGTGTGGGAGAAATATGGAGCTAATAAATGCTCGTGATGAGAAAGAGAGTACGAGACGCCATTAAGTTGTGAGCGCTTACAAATGGGAGGAGTATGTGGTTGGACAAAAAACAACATCCGAATCAAAGGTCACAAAATCGCAAAAAGTAGGGAAGCACATGGAAGCTTCACCGACCACAAGTCATCCCTCTTTTGCTACACAACGCCGATGCTGGACTTGCTATAGGGCAACTGATGCAGTGAACAAAAAACGGAGCTGTTTAGCAAAGTCAAATCGAAATAGCTTTCAACTAACTGTCATGAGTGCACTATGGATAACAAATAGCTCCAGAACCTTTGCAGACCGTCCCACGCGGACTGACAGGGAGTAATTACGGTGCTGCCGAAGAACGTAATCAACTCCAGAATATGTCTTGATGAACAGTCACTGATCGTTAGCAGAACTCAGTTGTCGCGTTCGGCATTAGGATTAACTATCAAGCCACTGCAGTAGCCGCACAGCGGCTAGTAGATTAGGCAAATGCACAATGCTGGTAATGAAAACGGCGGCTGGAATGACCATTCAGCCATCATCTACCATTCATACCCAACCGCGGATAGCACACCACCCGAGGCTCGAATCCATAACCTGTTGAGCAGAAGTACAACACCCTAACCGTCTGGGGTGGTGCATCACCTGGGATTCGGTATGACTAGCTGACAACGGCTAGTGAGCCAGAAATGGCCATTGCAATTTGCCGTGTTTTTGTCAGCAATGTTCATCTGCTACTGGAACAGCCGTTCTTGGCCTCTTTTCCATATTTGTCGGGGCCCGCCATAGTTCCGCAGCTGGAATGATCAGTCCATCGCTCCATGTGATCCAATGGTCTTGATCACCGTTGGTAGCTAAGATAGATAAGGACTATCATAGCAGTGCAAAAAGCGAAGTATTTTGAGTCATTTCGATGTTGCTAACTAGGAAGGAATTTGCGATATGCTAAATGCGAAATATTTTGCCTTAAAAATTCCTAAGTAGTCAAACTGTTGAAGCCACGGGTAAGGGAAGTGTTGGCAAAAGGGTTTTTTGGTCAAAAGTTCGGAACAACGTTCGGTTACCTCAAGCAATTCTTGAACGTAATTGGCGGAGAGAGACAATAGCTAAAAACCCAAGAACACAAATAAATGGAAAACAATAGATCGCTGGAACAATAACACTCAACTTGACCGACAGCAAACGCAAAGTGGACGGTTAGAAACGAACTCGTGACAGCCGGTAAACTAAAAATCGACCACTTTTTATAATATGGCAAATAAATCACATTATAGGAAAACGGAGATGCCATTAGAGGCTGCCATTACACGGTTAACTTTACGTTCATAACAAACGGTAATCACCCACACCAGAAGCAAGATCCGCGGTAAATTTTCTTAAAGCCGGGCCTCGGATATGAAATCATTAAGTCAATATATGGATTTGGTGCCAGCTTAAAGAGTCTTGCGTAGTCACCTAAAGACTAGTGCTGCTGATGGTTTACCGTCCCTTCGTCGATCATCCTATGACTGTTGTTTGTTGTGTTGTTGCTTTATCCTCGGGAAGTGAATGAGCCTGCATGAACCAAGAAGTTGTTCCAATTATCGAAGAGTTCTCCTTTTCCCTTTGTAAACAGAGACCTGGAACTTGAATGGTGCCTCAATTCATAAATGAATTTGGTCATTATAGCGAGGAATTTTTGCCAAAAACCTTCTGCATTCGACAGTGATAATTTTTTGCCCCATCCCTTTCAGTCTTGTAATTTCGTAGCGTATACGTCTGTGGGTCTATCAGTGTTACCTGTATGGTCGTTCTAAAATACCCTGACCTTGTTTTCTAGTCCACTTTTCACTTTTTCACATACATCATTTTTTAATGCTGCAAAACAGTATCTTTTTCTCTAGTAAGAGAAGATGAGACTGTGAGAAGGATTATCTGAGAAAGTAGAGCTGCTCTTCAGAAAACGTTTTTCCTGTAACTGAAGTTTCAACTAGCTTAGTTGGATCCCCATTTTAAAAGCTTTTAATTCCACAAATCACCCAGAGATTTTAAATGACAAGGCAACCGATCAAATTTCTTCTTCTTTGCTCTCTCATCTTTTTAACGGATGTCTGTGCATTTCTACGGTCGCTGGTGTCACGCATCGTCAGCTTGCTGGAGGACCCCGTTCTTTGAATGAGTTCGTCACGGGGCCGTTTCTACTTAGTTTATTAATGTTCGTTGTCCCTGTCAAGTATTCAGATGTGTGACGTCGCAGAGACTTAAAAGCTAGAGGAAGGTAAATTTGCCTATTTATATGGCTAGATTCTGAGTAGAAAACTCCAAGCGTAAACCGTACTACGGTTTACCTGCCACAAGCAAAGAAAGTCTTTTACCCAGTATGAATTGGAAGCTTTGAGGTTAGCTTTAGCTTCCCATTCTCATTCTGCAATTATGTGGGTATACGTGGAATGTTTTCCACTATTCCTCACATAGTGTTAGTCTCCGTTATAACGCACATTTTGTAGAGAAATGCCGAGGTTTTGGTAGATGGCAGTCCCTCCTTAGGTTGCATCGTGTGGTGAAGAATTGTTGTCTAGTTTCTAGCCTTAATCCAGCGGGTTGTAACACTCAAGAGACCACCTCCGAAATAACGTTTATGAAAAGAATGGCGTTGCAGAATTCAGCTGCGGGTAATTTTGTCTGTAAACTGCTTACTAGACGCTTGCTTTGCTTGATAAAATGGTTAAAGTACCCAGAAGAAGTAAAAAGGGGAACTTATGGGCATGATTTTAATTCGCTTCTACATTGACATACCAAATGTGAACTATACTTTGTTTTAATTTATTTCGTTAAATCGCCAGGATATATTCGTACTGCAGCGTATCGGCCCCTTCTGAAGTTAGCCATTAGTTGTCTTGCAATGTCAATTATTAGTCACTGTAGGGTGGAGATGAAGGGTTGAGTGACAGCAAACGTCAGCTCGCATTCCCCTCATTATACGTTCGTGTGTTTTATCCCTTCAAGCAGTCGATTGACAGAGGCTACTGTTGCTTGTGAGCTTTCTGTCAGGGCAAGGGTGACTTGAACGTAATTTAACACAAGTCCATTTGTATCACCGGAGGCGTTCCTATTCTCGTTTTCGTCTATTTAATGATCATACAGATTGCCCTTACCGGGAGATTCCGATTTATTTAGTTTTTGATTCAAATTGAATGTCATCTCAAAAAAGTCATTTTCGTCTGAGATTTTAGACTCTTATCGGAGCAACAAATTAACGTCTCAGATAGCGCTGTGAGTGGATCCCTGCGTAAATCGCTGTCCAGAGACTGGGTCGCAGGACCGATCGGGAAGTCATCAATCACCTGGTTTGCCAGCGTGGCCCAAGTCTGTGGTTTGGATGAAAAAAGCCCATACTTTCTGCAACTCCTTCTTGTCTTCTTGCCGACCAACTCACGCCATTGCTTTTGAAGTCAAACAGACAGTCTTCCCGTAGAATTCCGACACGGTCAGCTTCTACTCTTGTAGTCGTGAAAAGGATCGGCTAGCCGTGTAACATGTGTATATACAGGATTTTTAGGGATTTTATCAGCAGAAGGCATCTATGCATTTATGTATGCATGCATACAAGGAGAGGGTAGTAAGTTCACTGTTCATTTTCGTTTTATGCATTCAAGTACTCAACTAAGGTGGCTGGGACAAGATGGGGGATATCATGCTGTTGGCCATGGATGATTGAAATGGTGTGCTCTTACATGCACATCAAATTTTTGCCTATGCCTATAGGCCTTACGCATACTGATCTATACCGAGTACAAAACTTAATTTTTAACGAAATCAAAAAGCTGGTCTGCTCAAAGTCAGCTAGTTTGGTTAATTAAATTTGAGGTTTGAATGAATCCATGGATGGAGGTTCTGCCACCTCCGCTTGTGAGCCACTTTGTTGATGCCTTTAGACAGTCAAGCACCTACCTCGTGTTGGTGCACTGTCAATGGCCTTGAATTTTGACTTGTATTTGACACTGCATTCCACCCTCGTTCTCCATTCTAAAATTGGTGAGGGCATCAGAAACACAGTTAATTACCACATCCTATCAACAGCAGCCTAAAGGCTGCAAGCTGGCGGGGCAACTCAGTCCTTCCTACGGATAAAGCTCAGGCCGAAATGGCTTAAATGACACTCTTAACTGTTTTAGGCGAAATTTATACGTAATTGTACTCTGGTCCCGATCCGGGACCAGGTCGTGTGTATGACAAACGTGAATAGACTATTTACGAAGGTGAGACGTCCGGCGAGATAATGTGAGGAATTGTGATTGCTCAGTGGAACACTTTTTTTCATTTTTACCGACGCTTCCCAGAGCCTGTGGGTTTACCATTAAACCCATTGACACAATCAAAACGCAAATTGACCGTCTCCCGAAGAAAACCAAAGAAACCATATCGCTTAGGCTTATTGTCTCCCTCCTGGCACTCCTAAAAAGGGTTTGCCAAAGGGAACGTGTGATTATCTGACGTTCTTGGCAGAAGGCACAACAGCCATATTAGGTCTTGTACACCAGTTCTCTGGATCCATGGTGTCCTTTGTTGTCACCTAACTGTTTATAATTATTCCACAAACACTTGCGATGTATGTTTTGAGGCAATTCTTAGCTAAACACACCGAGCTGAGGGACAAACAACGGAAAATCGAACATCTGTTTAAGCTTCTGCAACATTGCCTAAAAACCCAGTTCCTATTTGGTGGACAAATGTGCGAACTCCTTAAAGCTCTCCAATGTTCGTCGCCTTGTCAGGCCTTATTCCTAAAATGATTCTTCAACGGATAGAACACGTGATGTTCAACAAGTATCCATGAAAGTCCTGGTTCGTTTTGTCGTTATAGTATCTGACATGGAGCAACTTACAAAATACCTGACCTGGACGAAACCTAATATCCAAATCACGATGGAGATGGAATTAGACAAACATCTCCCCTTCTTTTTTACGCTCATATGTAACTAAGTAGCTGCTCTTTTTGTACACTTATTTGGTTGCGTGGTAGATGTGCTGGATCAACACATAACCAAATAAAGGTACGGCAGCCCTTATTTGGGTTGCGTTCTCAGAAAATATACCGTCCTTGGTGGCACGCGACGGTGCCGACTCAGGCACCGGTAAAACGCGGCCTTTATTGTACTTTCACTTAGTTGAACCTGAATCAGACTTAGTCACGACGACTGCCTGTTTGCGATTCCGCCTGTGCTCGTCTTGACCTTGTCCTGACACTGGGTCCGGGTGAGTAAGCCACGAGATAGTAAAAGTCTACTATCTCTTAAGAATACTTTACCTGTAAGTCCCCATCGTTGTGAAAGTATGTTGTGGAACATACGGTGGACATCGTCGAACTGAAAGAACATAATGTCGTGGTAACTCCAAATTCCAGTATTTAGAGAAGCCACTAGTACAAAGCAAGCAGTACACTGCAACAGTAATCAACACCTTGCGCACAAACGTAGCTGCATCTCGACTTTATTCCAAAGATTTGGAAAGCATTGCTGCGCTCCAGCCCCACAGAAGAACTCAACATCGATACCCTCCTGACTACTTTTAGATACCTAAATACTATTTTATCAAACAAAGCAAGCATCGAGTGAACCGACGACCGTCAAGAGGGCCACAATCTGAAATCTGGAAGGGCATTCTCTACATAAAAGTTGTCTCTAGGGTGGTCTGTTGACTGTTACACGCTGCCGGATTAGGCATAGCCTATCGACCGCAAAAAATTCTTCACCGTATGTAACAGCTTACGGGGTGAGTGTCATTTACCAAGGATTTGAAAGTCTTATAAGATTTGTTCTCAACGATTGAAACTAAAAATTTATCGGGAAACTTAAACAAAAACAGCACGCCTTCCCACATCACCGGAGAGTGATAATTGGGAGGCTAGAGAAAGACTCACAGCCAGCGACTCATATTAGAAACTCTCTACAGTTTTGACTTACAAGAAACGACTGTCTTTGCATAACCTGGAGTCTGTTTTTGAGAAGCTAGCTACGCCAACAGACAAATAGATCTTCCTGCAGCTTAAAAGGTTCTGCGACGTTGAATACCTAAAGAAAAAAGCAGGCATATCGCAGTAAACGAAACCGAGCAGATATGGCTTTAAAACAAACTCACTCGAACGGCGGGCGAAGTTACAAGCATCCTGCAACGAGGTGATGGGGCGTAACGCAAGCGGCTATCGTACCGCACAAACGCCTAGCAAAAGGCTGATACAACGAAGGATGACACAGAGCTTGGGCTGAGCTAATCAGTTAAAATATGTGAGTGACTTCTGGTATTAAAAGCATTACAATGGCAAGCCAGCTAAGCCATCTGAAACGCCAGCCAAAGAATGAACTTGCCCCGGGGAGCTAATCCCCTGTTTCAAGTTGCCACCCAGAAACTCTCCTCCTCGTGAACTGGATAAAAAATACGTTTTGCTTACATGACAGTAGGATGTATGCAAAAAAGTAACAAGCAGATCGGAACGCAACGTCAGGATAGTTTAGGAAGACCACACAAATCACACAAATGTGCTCACACATCCATGGTTGGAAAAATGTGACGGGGCAGTGCCTCGTCAATGTCGGCTGCCGAAAGTATGCTGAGACAGTTTATGGTTGTAATGATCAACTTAATTTATAAACTGACGCATTATTTTAATTAAAGGTGTATATTTATGCAGGAAATAGGTGAATGCTGTGATCATCAGAACAATTACTTTATTCCTATATGTTCGTACAGGGATTTAACTTCCGATGATAAAGCGATAACAAAGCAAACAACAATTATAGGATGGTAGAGGGAGTCAGTAAACCATAAGCAGCAACAGTGTGTAGATGACTATGCAATGTTCTTTAAGCCGGGGCCAAATCGATGTATCGATTGAGATCTTTCTGACCGGAGGCCCAGTTTTAAATGAATTAACGACTAGTCTTTCTTCTGTTGTGAGCGATTATCTTTCGCGTGACCGAGAAAATAAACGCGTGACGGCAGCCGCCTGTGATATGTGCACGTTCCTAAACTGTGGTTTGCCATAATTACAAAAGCATTTGAAGTCGATTAACCCAAACCGAACTTATGCTGTCTACCAGATTTGGTGGCTGAACCAGTTATGAACCATAGTTAACGCATCAGCTGGATATGTCCTTCTCACGACCCCTGAATAATTGTAGTCTTATATTGGCTTATTCTCTGTGGCAGTACTTCACTGAGCTTTAAAATAATAGACTTATACTCACGTACATTCTCTGTTACTGAATAAGTGGTTATTTGGAAGGTTAGCAACTTCGCTAAGTAGACGATCTTCTGTGCGAATATATAATAATTTTATCAAAGGTATGACGTCCAGGCCAGATAGGCAGTAATATATTCATGGACAAAGCCAATATACTGGCGATCTACACTGTCCGTTAAGTAGTTGTATTGGATAATACTATTCTATTGTCCATCGTAGTACACGATGTCAGTTTTTGAAACATAGAAATGAGTAACAATTAAGTATTCCAGCAGACAAAAGTTAAAAAGTTTCATATAATTTTATTACCTTACACTTTTTAAATTATTGCAAACTAATGCAATAAATGTTTGATTGTTTTGCATACTCCTGCGTAAAAGAAAGTAAAATTAGAGTATCCTTAAGTAGCATTGGCCTGGAATCAAAGGTCCAAAAAAAATGATGATTAAAATTGTCGACTTGTAATGTCTTTCACTTACACTGTCATCCCGGAATAATTGTGAGGATAAGAAAAAGGAGTTGGGGAAATGGATGGCGGACTACCGTATTTGGTAAATTTTTCAGTTAGTTTACAAAGAAATAAAAGTAAACTGGAGATGCGGGGAACGAAAAACTCAAGAGCTGCTCTCACATGATCGCTTTGGGTGAAGAAAAGCGGCACATAACTACACATTTTCTGTTAGACCTAACTCTTCTTCCTCCTTACGACAGTACACTTTCTTCAGCTTTTAAGAGTAAGCCACAGAACGAATCCTTCTGCCTAGATTCACATGATACACTCTCAAAAGCTTTGATCTCGTCGCCCAAAAACCTGACAACTAGATCACGAGAACTGACAATAGTACATTATGCTCCAAAGTCCATGAAAAAGGAGTAGAAATTCAGAGTTGCCCTGAAACATAAAAAGACTTACTGATTAAAGTGTCGGTAAGGATGACGTTTCTTTGTCAATAGTAGCAGGGTAACTGCTGGATTGAACATGGATACAGTGACCAGAGTAGCTCAGCTCGCAAAAGATTAATATTAATGTGGCTTATTTTGTCTCGGCTATCAATGTCAATAAAAACTCGTTTTCCCGAAATGGTGCACAAAATTTCCCTTTTGCTTTCAACATACACGTACTTCTGCCCTAAAACGTTTACATGGGAAAACAGTTAATGCCAGTTCGGTAGAAAAAGTAGTTTGAGAAATGGTGATTTATTGAATAAAATTTCGACACTGGCTCACCAGGTTATTGTCAGATGGCCGAGAATTTTACGAAACGGTTAATCCAAAATAATGACTTACATAAACTTATATAGTGCGTCAGGGCACTAGTTGATAATCACCCGCATGTGATTATGCGTTTCATAGGGAAAAGTTTATTCAGGGAAAGTTTTAAGTCAGTCGCCATAAATTTTGTTTCGCCAGCATTTCTAACCATAAGCATACTTCATGCTTTGGATTGAAAAATCGCCTGATATGTACTGCCCCTTACGCAAATTCACATGGATTTTACGAATCGTATCAGCTAGCCACCTGTTGATTCTAATTATATGCGACACAAACTCAAGGTTCAGCCGTCACGAAAGGTGGAATCCATTACCTGCCCTAAAGCGTAGCTTGCACAGGACAATAACTGACGTGGAAAATCATTTCTAATGAGACCAACATAAGACAACATCTATCGCCCTCTGCTTTCACTCAACCACGCGACCCCAGTAGAAATATAGAACCAGCGCGACCGGGTATTGTCTCAGACGAAGTGACTGCCAGCACGTAACAGCTCATCTTTGCGTGCGCCAGACGACCTGGCCTCCGTACACTTTACTGGGTATTCCAAAACAAAGGGGCATCTTGAATCACCCTATGCTGAGACTGTCATACGAACTGTATACATAAGGGACCACTGAGCCTGATCTTCAGTCCCCCAGCTGCACCCTTATCTCTTTCGCGGCCCCAGTTCGCCTATCATTTGAGAACCTTCCAAATCATCAATTTTAGCGTGTGGTAACAGATTCAAGCGCATATTAGGCTCACCTGTCTCCCTCCTCCCAGGCAGCAGTTGATTACTCGAGCCTATTAAATGTCTGGTACTGAGGCTCAACGCAGCGACCAGCAAAGCTGGGAAAGTCCGCATACACGTTCCACACACAACCTGGTCAAGCATCGGGTCGCGCTAAAGAACGTTTAAGGGGTTATGCTCTCCTAGTTTTTCAAGTGCTGTGGGACAGGGTTGTGTGCTCTGTGTGGTCTGAATTGGTAGGGGGTGTGTTGGCATGTGAAATATGGTATTAAACTCCTGGCATTTACGGGGGCTTATATGGTCGAGCAGGCCGATACCGTGACTGCAATAAGTATCTGAATTCCATAAAGTAGCAAAATATCACATAAATTTTAAAAAGCACGGGTAAATACATACACTTGAGGCAACATAGATTCTCAGCTGTGTCTTATAATTTCAAACCTTTTTGACCCGCAAAGTTAATAATTCTTTTAGACAGCATGCTGAATTTTCTGCGAAGTAAACGCTGTGAGATAAGTTTATGTTCTCCTCTGGGATATGACTGATTCTATAATGTCACCAGAAATAAGTTGCAACATAGGTAATACTCGAGTGTTAATTTTAAATTATTATGATCGCTGGTTGGATAAAAAACACCCTCATATGCAAGTTCAATTATTGCCGTTCTTTAGTCAGGCAAAATATGGTGTAGTCCTCGTATTCCAGATTGAAGTGCCTTTTTACTATTTCGGTTATTTTTTATAGTATTCTAATGTTTTTATAAGGATCCCGTTAAACCTCTTATAAAATGATTTTAATTTACAGCTCGTTTGAATTTAACTTACGCACCACCTGTTAATTTACATAGGGGAGTCATTTGATATTGTTCATTTGTGCAAAACATTTTGCATTTGCTAGGGAACTTACGGAAAATACGTAAATTCACACGCCATTACACAGCCGAAGGAGACTCGCCTAAGCACCAACCATCTATATCTTTGTCTGTTAGTCTTACGATTAGTTGCGACAAGTTTGCAAACATACCAGGCAAATTTATACGTTTTTTATGCTCTGATGCGCAACATTTCAATGACATGTTTTTGCCTGCAGCTTATTCAGCCTTAGTGCTGAGGTGACGTTTTAATTTTGAGGCGGATAAACCCAAGATACAGTTCTCGAGTAAGGTGCGATATGCATACGTTTAAGGGTAACGGAACGTTTAATGACTGCCTGCTGCTTATTAATGAAGAAACGTTTCCGAAGGACAATAAGCTGTCTGACTCGATATTGTCTGTTTGTATCCTGATCATCGAAATAACAAAAATAAATTAATCTTTAAAAAAAGTAATATAAGTGATGGACTGAGAACTAGGAGTATAGAGAAAGACTTCCTATCTCAACCTATAAACAGTAAGAATTATGAAATCCTTTCATCAAAGCACAACATTCGCCTCTTGTAAAAGTGAGAACCATTAGTGCATTCTTACATACTAGGCATTAGCGAGGACGAATATACTAATAAAAGAACTTACGTAAACTTGATGCTGAAGCTTTGTTGGATTTCTAAAAATAGCTGGCCAACTCAAATACGCATGTAGTTCAATTTGGCAAATCAGTTATTCATTTTGCAATGTATAAAAGGCTTTAAAAACATTATTGTTCAAATTAGGGTTTAAAACGTATATCAATAGTTTATACTTCTTCAATGCTATCACCAGGGGTTCCGCCACCACATGAATATATTTTTAAAACATGAAAATTTAGAGCCAACGATAGGAGAAACACGTTTTAGTCTCTGTCCATATTCACTCATTAGCTTTTAATGCGCTGCTAACAGAACCGAACCACCGTAGAAATGAACAATATTTCTGAATGCCATGAAGCATTCAAGTCCAAGTTTTTGCACATTAGAACAAATGCTAAACTGTAAACTCCTAGTTAGTGCTACAGTGAATGGCGACGTTAGCAAGGCCATGGATTCAACGGAGAATTAAGAGCGATCCTATGAACAAATTGAATTTCTGCCATAGTCAAGTCAATGTGTGACACGTAAACCACTAAAGCATCCAAGTTTACTCGATTGGAGGCGTAATACTTGCTATGAGCAGATACGGCAGACAAATATGCACTTTTATAGGGAGACAAACATCTTGCATTGGATCTGGCGTCAGCGGCATCATTGTCTCGGTCTCAGCAAGTCTACTCTTAAATTAGGCACTTAGAAAGGGCATTCAAATGTATACCGACGATATAGACTTGCCGTTTCCAACTGTACTAATGTATGTGCAGAGAAATCCAACAGTTACGTTATCCATAAGAATGGTTGGAGGACAGCACTGACACATTTTCGTCCAAGCCAATCAAATTGATATTTGATTTTCTCGTAAATTGCAGGCCAGTATTGAATTAAACACAGGCTCGTAAGACTGAGTCGTAATCTTCGTAATGGTGCACAGTGCCTTGAGACTAGCTGACATACAGAGCTTGTGAAGAAGAGGGATTAAACATAAAGCAAGAAGGCCTTCAGTCCTTTATAGAAAGTGCGTTAGATTTTATCCATTTCAACGTTTATGCAGTTGTCATTGCTAAATAAAGGAAGCCTTTGAGAACATATTTTATGTGCACCTTAATAATGGTTAATAACGTCGTTTGCAATAGGTTTCCATAAACAGGAATGCCCTCGCCCTAGCTGCTTTGGAGTAGCATACAAAAACGGATCCTTTTTAGCGTTATATTTCGTTCGAACTTCCTAGAAATTAACGAAGAGCAATGGCACTACCTAGTTTACGATGAGCAAACGCTGTATTTCAAGGTAATTCCCGTAATCAATTGGAGCATGCATTATTCAGCAGGCTCATATAGTTTAGGGGATTTTTTTTAAAAATATTTATGCAACATTTTCCGTACCATCTAGTCTTTATCCTTTAAACAAAATACAAGCAAGTAAAGAGGCTTCTACAGAACTTTATTCTATTAAAGTCTGGCCAGTAAACTCACTACACTTGACCCAATTAGTTTAGGGATTACTTAAACAAATAGCATTTGAAACAGCGAACGTCTTTGCACGTTGTGAATAAGTGATATTGAGAGAATGTCTTTTCATAGGAGGAGTTCTAGGTAATTGTATATATATAAACAGGGAATTGGAGAAGCAAGAAACGTCAGGGCCACCAATTAGTTCGTTGTCGGCCGATTGTTATAAACGATTTCCATAGCAATATTCATTGCCAAAAGCTGTTTGTGTAGATGTACGCTACAAAAAAATAAACGCGACTTTATTTTTAAGAACAATAGTCAGTAAGTGAGTTCAGAGTTTTGACAGGTACACCTAAAAGCATACCTGCTCTCGATCATTTTAACTGCTGTATCAACTGCATTCGGATTCCCAGTAACAGTAATTCGTCTGATGTCATTCCACTCCTCCGCGTTAGATATTTTAATGTGGGCTTTAGAAATCTAAAAAAAACAATTTTGAATAAATTCAGTTTATATAGAAACACATTTTATGTGTTTGATCCTTAAAATATAAACACAGCAAAGGTGGCGAAACATCAACTCCGTTCATAACCATTACCATCTCAATTTTGAAGCATACCTTACTCAATTTATAACTCAGGTACACAATCTTAGCCACCCGAATAATAGTAAACGACAACAACAATGTCTCATGAGTACCATTGATTTAAATGGACGTATATAACGGATTGTTAAGAGTGCAGTTAATTCTTCTTTACTAGGACGGTCACACTATCGAAAACATTTATAACCTAAACAATTACTGCCTATCTTTTACCTAGTCTACCTTCTCATCATCCAATCAATGGAATATTCGTTGCACACAGTTCAGTAAGCACCGGGTGTACCTTTCCCCCCAATTAATTATATTGCAACACCTATTAACATAGAGTTCCACAAATGTATAATCCAAATGCTATAGTTGCCTAAAAGTATTCATTCTTCGCTTTCTGAATGAGCTCGATCATTAATTTTTAATTACTCATTAAGGTAAATCAGTTGATTTGTTGCTGTCAATTGAGCTCCTAAGATATTAATCAGTAACTTGGAGTAACTTGGTTGGAATTGGGTCTTATCGGCGGAGTCCGAAAGCTTAATTCTGATGGAATTACTCTAAGTTAAGAATTTCTATCTTCAGAGATAAAAAGCAGGGTTATCTATTACAAAGCACACAGAGAACGCTAAAAGCCCCACTTATTAATCGAATCCTCTAAAAGGTGTGTTATACAACAACATAGTATTGGCGAAATATGTGTCTGGGCTTTTATTGAAGGACCATGGTATCACTTTGATCTATTCTGCATTATTAATTATTTCCAGCATTCTAGGAAGAAATAAAGGTAGCTTACCCTACGAATATCATTTATTTTGGCGCCACCTCTACCAATAACGCAACCAATAAGATCGTTGGAGAGCGTCATTTCATGCTTTACTTCCACAGCGTTGCCGTTCGCCATTGCGCAGCGCATATCCGGGAGCCATATCGGGCCGTATTGAGGGGCCGGGTGTAAAGATCCTCTCTCGTGCATTTCATGATAGGCCATGGTAGAGCCTGGCCAACGCACAAACTTGCTTTGCGCTTCGCTTCCACAGCAGGTCTCTACAGGGCCAGAGGTGCTCGCAGGTGTGCCTAGATGCATGCGACTTTCAGTCACGTTCGATTGCTGACTGCACATATTTGAATCTAGGATTTGGCCAGCTCCACGACTTGGAAAATTCGAAGTCAGGAGAAAATTAACAAGATTTAGCACTGGGTCGGTTGAACAACTTTGTTGGTTTATTGAGTTACTTTTCGTTTGTTGTTTAATTCTTTCCATCTGAAAAGTGAAATGAAAGGCACATTATTGCACATTCAATTTTTGAACAAAGTAATGATAGCCAGCCCAAACTTCGGAGAATTAACATTTATTCTAAAATGCTATTGGAAGTGTGAAAATACAGTAGAATTTAAAAAAAAACAGTAAAGGATGGAATTTAACAAAGAATCTCCGAGGCGAGTTTCCTTCACTCGAATAAAGGATAAGTTTGAAACTGTTAAGAATGTTCATGAAAAGCGTTCTGGAAGACAACGATTATTGAGAAGCGTTACACAGGAAGAAAACGTACTGAAACCTTTTCAGCGAAGTCCGAGAAATTCTGTCGTGAGGGTGGACTTTCAAACTCACCTGTCTATCGCATTATGCAACGTTGTCATTGGAAAAAATAAGATGTGTATATAGATTATTGGGAAACCCCATACTGAAACCAACTTGCCGTACACTTGCCTTCAAAAGTTCTTAACTGCATGCTCTGTATACTCTGTCAAAAAACATTACACAGTGCAGGTTGACCATGTTGTATACTTCAGTCCTAAAAAATCTCATAATCAAAACAATTTAAAGCAGAAAGCATGTTTCCTTCATGTTTACATTTTGTAGAAGGCTTAATTTGCTGTGAATCAAGTACAAGAAAGAATATGTTTGTTAATGTTTGTTATACATTAGAAGATAATTATAAATAACTGAGAACGTACACCCTTCTTAAGTAGTCCTTTTTAACAACGTATGCTTTGATCAAGAAGGCTAAAAGAATACCGTTCGAATGTTGGCATCCTGACGTGGGTGAAATCTTTTGAGGTTAGGTCGCACGCTTTTAAGTAGTACACTCCCACTTTTTCAATTTGTTCAAATCGATCACCTAATTACGCATTTTAGTGGAAATTTCATGAAATAGAATGTCAACTTTATGTCCAGAAAGATACTATTCTAGGCAGTACACGATATTCAGCTAGCAAACACCGAGACAAATTTGCAGGCGAAGATTGGAACAGGGATTTTTACGTATGACATTTCAAGTTCATATGTGAACCCAAAATCGGGACAACTAAAGATAAGGGTACTTGATCCACAAGAAACGCAACAAATATATGAAACAGGACATATGGGCTGCGCACTTAGCGAAAATTGTTTTAGTCAGTGTGATATTTACGCGACTGCTCTATCGAGGACGGTTGTTGCCAGATGGTGAACAGTCTTTGTTCATTATTCGCGTAATCGTGACCCTGCAATCTGGCTCACTGATGGTGGTACTGGAAATACATAAGTCTGCGCGCTGCATGTGTGCAACTTTTTCTGCTTGTACGGACTATGGGGAAATGTTGGTCATTGTGCTGGCTGACTCCCGACAGATCATCGTCAACTGGCGAGCTGTATCAGTCCTTCGTGTTGCTGCTGCATTTTCATACCATCCGAAATCAGATTCCACTAGATCCGAGCGAGAATCTAGGCACTGGCCTTGACCCTATTGTTTGACCTTGCCAGGCTAAACTAAGTGGGCGAACGCCCACTTAGTCAGGTAATCAAATCAAATTACTGAAGAAATGTTGAGGCATTATTCTGTTTCCAAACGATTGCGTGGTATATTATTTATGCAACACAATTCTTAACCTCTATCACCCTGGATATGGCGGTTTAAATCCAGAAATTTATATGGCTAGGCAAGTGCGATATCATTTAGATATTGATATTAGGTCGCCCAACTCACTTCCCATTTAATGGGACAATCTACGAGCCGGAAAAAGGATCGCCATTGTATTCACTGCTTTTGGGAATTCTCGTTGAAACGACCATAAAGTGGTTAAAGCTGCTGGTATTCCGAGAACACAGACAGAATTGATGCGCATGGTATGCTCTGGAATTGGATAAGGTGTTAACGTTCAACAAATACCAAAGACTTACAGCACGATAAATCCAGTTTATAATTTAACTGAAACCAGTCTGAAATTCTCCTGGGAGATGACTATCGCGTAAACCAAGAATTTATTGAGTCGTAATGCCCCATTTTCTGACACCGTAACATGTGCAATAACCATCCTTTCCCCATCTTCATGCGAACATATCTGGGTTGAAAAAAATAGCTTCATGCAGCATGCAGGCGTACTCTGCTGCCAGTGCTGACATCAATGGACCAAATGGTAGGATCATTATCACGCAAACTATCAGCACCTACGATTAAAAGTTTGATAACGAGCGTCCTCAATGGGGGGCAATCACGCAAGTATTGCAGAAAGTAAGGTAAGCTGCGCTGCATTCGGCAGCGACATAGCAGCTGCTCCATATAATCGTTGGCTTTCTTGTGCATCTATCACGCTTACCTGTTATTGTCTTAATGTAGGGTTTAAATGCGAAGACATAATGTTGGGTGGATAAAAATATTAAGCCATCCTTCGCGTCTTTTTCTCCTCGACTACGTGCTACGGTAGATGCAATGTATGGTATGGCTTTGCAATATTTACTTTTAGCTCCTTGAATGAAGTTACGGAAGTCTTTTTGTGCCGGCGTGGTCAGATTTGGTTACGGTTTTCATAGAATTCTGAGGTAACGTTGACGTTGGTCGCCAACTTCGGACACCATTAGCCCTAGAATTCTGGATAACGGAACCGGGGATATTGGCTGAGCTTAGGTTTTAGTCTAGTCTTCAGATTTTAGTTTAGTTTGGTTTTAATTTTAATTGGTTTAAGCGAGTTAAACTTAGTGTACTCAGTTAATCTTAGTATCCAGCAATTATTTTATCGCATTTATCTGACTTTTGTGGTATCTAAGTAAACTGAATACTAAACTAAACTTAATCTAAAATTAAACTTATTAACTAACAAATAAACTTAACTAAAATTAATAAAACTAAATGTAACTAAAGGAGGTGTGGCTAGGGCTATCTGCGGTGGGTAACCAAAGTGGCTGTTAAAAATTTTGAAATAAAAAAGCGTGATGTTTTCGTTAACAAAAATGATCATTTTCTTGACACTTAAATACTCAACATACGACTGCGATCATAAGCGCTTTCCCCGCGGCAAACTTACGCGTTTCCTTCCCGAAACCTTCCCTCCTAGGATTGGGAAATAAAGAGTGCCTCCCCTATTAAGGCCACATCCACGTAAATCAACTCCTTTACTTACTCCTATGGAGAAGCATACACTGGCCAAACAACGAGGCGCCTGGTAAAAGAGAGTACATGAACACATTCCGGCCTGGTTAAGTAAAGGTGAAACCATATCGATTTCGTATTCTATTCTCACCCACCTTGTCGATACGAATCACCGAGTAGATACTAATGAAGCCGCTCAGGTTTTCTACCGGACACCAGTCGATTTCTCTAAGGCTGTACGCCATTGGGTGCTTGCAACAGTCGAAACAGTGGCTATACGGCTAGCGAATTCAATGCTGTAATATCAGAAGAAACTAGCACAAGCTCTTTGGCACCTGATGTTGTTCGTATATCACTCCCACCCCTGGTGACCTTCGCTCACTCCAAGCAAGGGACAGTTATTTTCAGTCCACGTACCTGGCGTATGACCAACGCTTCCAACCTACCCTAATTTCCTCTCCCCCTTCCAGTGCGAGAACCTTTACACGCTGATCTCACAATGCGAGTCGTGAGAAAACGATGAGTTTTGATCAAACGATCCTTTTAAACTCTGTTCAAGTGTATGATTTTAATCATCCCTGCAATGGTACTGGGCTGATAATGAATTGCTGAAGACATATGTTTGCCGAATAAAAGATCCAAGTTAAACATGGGAATATTGCAGATCAATGATAATATTGCGTACCTAAGGCCGCTCAGGAATCTGAAAAGCAGCTGAATTTATTGTTCCGCCTGTAGTTATGCCAAAAGCCAGCTACGTTTTGTTGAATGGCAATTCTGTTTCAACATATAGGTCAGCCGAAAATGAGTGAAAAAATAGTTTTCATATAGCCAGAATGCCATTAGCACACGAAAGAGCAAATGTAACGCCAGTTATGGTCCGTTCGAAGTTATGCGTTCTCCTTCAACATCCTTGTGCCCACTTTCTCGAAAGAAACAGGTTCGGTCCAGCTTGGAAACAATCACAGGTAAAATATACGCTAACTGTTGTAAATGATCGCAATCTATATATACCTGAAGTTTGCATTAGAGCCCAGACGAAAGATACCTGCTAGGAGTTTGATAACCTAAATGAAAACTTTTGCCCTGATTGAGGGATAAAAAAGTATATGCAGTTTGCCCAAACACTGTTTCATTAACAGAGACCTAAAAAGAGCACAATACGATCAGCCGAGAAGCCATGTGCTCAAGCTCCGCAGCAACAGCATTTTATACCAGAGGAAGAAATTATGGTATACAAAGGCATGCCAACTCTACGTTCATGACTGCAAGTACTTACAAATGCGACCATATGTCACAAAAGCCAAAAGAGTCGGTAAAAACAGTCCACACTAGATGATTAATTAAAATCTGATCAAGTCAAGGCTGACGGTATGTATGCTCGCACATTAAGAGACTGCTCGACTTATCCGCGAAACTGATTAACCTCGCATTGCCCTTAGAGGAAGCGTCTGCTAGGCGGCTTATATCCTTTACTCCCTGGACTTTTATCTATTTTGTCATTGCGCCATATTCTTAGCTACGTTACCTGTATAACGGGTCATTATAACAAGCTAAGAGCGAGGAGGTATGGACGAAATTATACTTCTCTTCGTTCGCAGCTTGAAAATTTTGAACGATGTTTTCAGGTAGGAGTATTTTGAAGTCAAGTTAGTGGTAGAAATGAAAATATATTATTCCCAAGGAGGTCTAGAACTGTCAAACCATAGAGGTCTTAATGATTTATCAACGGCTTGCTGTAAAACAGAATTCCTTGTAAAGTTGACCACTTAAAAATTATCTTCCACAGACTCTTCGGAGAAACTGAGGACCTGTCAAGCTAAAACCAAAAATATACATGCATATCTATTTTGCCCTTTCGTAGTCTTTTACTTCGAAACAACTAAACAAGTTGAGTAAGTTGAGAGGCTGTGAACGGTTTTCTGTGACTAAAGACAGACTCTGTTCGTTGCAGCATCTTTCTCTTACTTCCGTGAACCTCATGTTAACTTGGTAAGATCCTTTGACAAGATTTTCCTGCGGCGAATACTACATGCTGATTTCACGTTATCTAAGTATTTTGGTGGTGTTTCTTATGGCGAAAGAAAGTGTAATTATAGAAAAAATTATCCGATAAAGGAGTGCGTTAGGTAGTTCTAACTGTCTTGCTGTCTTGGGTCAGCCAATCCCAAAACAAAGCTTACGTGACCTGAGATTTAAATCCAACATCCAATCGGCACTGAGAAAGATTTTGAAAAATAATGGCATCTTCAGTGAGCAGCTGGTCAGACGATATCTTATTCAAACTTCACAAATCCTTTTCAAAGTCAGAAAGATAACATAAATCGGATTGCCAAAGTCATTATAATTGAGCACGGACTCAACATATTTTAGCTACGTAAGGATGCCGATGATTTGCAGAACCGCATAATGTTTAAATAGCTAAATATTTGGTATAGCTTTTTATTTTTATTTTCGGCGCCTTTATATATTCAAATATATATGCCTTAAGATTCGGGGTCCAGGTATTGTATCGCGTTTATCGTCTCCCAAAAAAGAGAAAGAGGGGACGGGTCCCCGGACCAAATTATATTTGAAATGCCGTTTCGGAATCCTTCTCGTTACCATCGTCAGAATATTGTAGTCGCTGCACTTGATGGTCTTGAGTCACCCAGCCTTGTCTTCTGCCTAGTATTACATCCGTGCTGGATGTGCAAACTTTGAACTGCCCGTTCATTGGCGATTACCCTTGGTCTCCCGGAAGTTGGCTGCTGGTGAGCTTGCGTGACCTTCTCCCCCTCTGCGGTCGGCGAGTCTATATGCTTGCTGGTCTCCCCACGTGAACCAGTGGATTGATCACTCGTTGCTGTTCACTAGAGTTGTTGTTCGCTTCGCGGGTGCGGCGATGAGACAGTATTTGATGATGGCCGCGTGACCTCTGAACGCCAACTCTATGTTTCACGTTTTCTCAGCAGAAAGCACTGGCGCATATTTTGCCAGAGGGAAGTGGATAAAGGGATAAGGAACTTAGTTGGTCTAGGACTCCGTCAAGTCTACGTTCAGCGCACTGTCGAAGCGAAGTGATGCTATAATGGAACTTACTATCAGATGATTAATACTCGTGTAGGTCGGCCTTTTAATATCCAAGCTGCGCCTGCACACATCGTAGATGGCTTCGTTTTCGACCATGAATGCATAGTCAGAGTTTTCGAGGGTAGTGTGTAACGTCAGAATTGAAATGTAGGGCTCCACAACAGTCGTCGAGGCACAAGTTCTGGTTTCACCTCACTCCTACTGGAGAGACTGAGCGTCAACTATAGCAAGAAGTCTACGCTCGAATTCTCGGTGTACCCAGCACCCCAGGTCTCGACGTCTGTGGTGGGCCCTACAGTTCAATTCTGACGACAAAAATGACCCTCAAACACTCTGACTGTGCATTCATGGTCGATAACGAAGCTGGAGTTTACTCTCGGGCCCCGCCAGCAGCCGCTTAACGGAAAGCACATATTATAAGCAGAAATACGTTACCGACAAATACAGTGGAGACTAGAACAACCATATCTGGCTTATCATATGTAATCAGCCAGCCATACTCAACCCCAGGACTGGCGAACCACAAACTCCAAGGCTAAACCGGAAAAATGAGTTTCGTAACCGATCGGTGACCACCTCACTTTCCTTGTGTTTATTACCGATCGAAATTACAAGGCATCGAACCCGTGGTACAGCGATTAGAGTGGTTGATGTCTAACTAGCAAGGTCACGGGTTCTAAACGCGGGCCGTGCACCATTTGTGGTTGAGTATGACTAACTGGTGAGACTAATAAACCAGAAATGGCCATTCCATTCTTCCTTGTCTCCGTCCGACATGTAGTTCCGCCTAAAGTATATGAGTGTAAGTAAATCAATTGCAGGCGTCAATGTCAGCGCCAAATCCTGGTCACGGAATATCCATCTACACTATTCCATCATTGCAAAACGCGTTGCAGTTCATCGAAAGTTATGAGTAAGTTGAAAAGGCAAGGGCATGATCAATGTTGCTATTTGACTAATTTTGCGCATTGCTTGGATCCTAATTAAGCCCCCATAATTGTGTCAAGTTCCTATCAAAGGACCTTAAACTACTTGGCCAGCAGGTGCTAGCAACAGCAAAATAAGATGCAATTACGTTACGAAAGAAAATGACAGTTAATTGACTGTTATTACCATGCTCTCCTGCACTGCCGCCAGATATGGCTCTTTCTACCCCTCTCCCCATGCACATTGACGCATATAATCTGACCTGATTGATATGCGCTACGTCATTTTATCTGTCCATATTCTCCACACTCCATTTGTGTGAATTTATTGATTTCTTTTAATAAGCGCATGTTGTTCAATGAGCTCATAAAAACGTCAATGCGTTAGTTTGATGAGACTTAGTCAAAAACAGATGTATGGTCGTTAAAGAGTCTCCCGAAACCTTTTACGGGAAGGTACCCAATTCTTACCTGAAAAAGCAGACATCTGCTTGACGGCAAATCAGAAAGTGAACAGTTTTATAAATAATTATTCTGCAATTCAGGATGGGTTTGCATGGGGATGTATGCAGCGAGTCTTTTGCAATGCAACCTACTTCCGTGAACAGATGCAGAAGGATGTCTGAATATATTGTCATAAATATTAACTCAGTTTCATAAAGTTGCAGAAAAAACCCATGAAATTGAATTTAAGAAGAAAAAGAGTTCATCACTAGAATAAGAAATTATTTGGCCTGATGTTTCTGATTTTCGTTTTAGCCCAGTACCGGCGACATTTGCAGATAAGTATACCAGAGGCACAAGGTGCGCATTGTTTATGGAAGCCAAAACATGCATACAACAAAAAGTAGTATGCGTGCTAATCACTGAAAGTGGACAGACTGGTGGACACTCTATTGTCGCATTAACTGATGGTGGGAAACACGTATACGTAAACGCATAAGGCCCCCTTAACAAAACTGACACCAAATCATCCAACGTGGTTGGAGCAGTCGATCAATTCTCAGCCAGACAGAGGCGAAAGACAAGAAAATGAACCTTATCTCACATCACGTGTCTTTTTTTCCTCATTGTTAACAGGTCGCGCCAGGTGCTTTCTAAATCGAAAGCGATACCCTAGAAGAAACGAAGACCAAGAAACACTAGTTATCGTGCCTGCGGATAAGCGGTGTTCTGCTGCTTAATGAACAGAGCAGACAACTGTAAGAAAGCCAAAAGCTGAGGTGGAAAATAAGTGCAAGAGTTTTGACACAGTAAAACGCAGGGGCGATATCGCCGACCAACTGACGCATGGTGAGAGCCTAAAAAATGACACTAATCCCATTCTATGTTCTCCCAAATGAATACAAATTTGGGGCTCCTTCGGTCCATTGTGTGATGCAAAGGTTCCCGAACCTACGGACTAAACATTCGGCCGCTTCTACGTACAAAACGTCTGACCTCTGATTTGCGTATCACATTAAACTAGCCAAAAAAATTATAGTGGTGAGTTTGTTGCTAAGCGGAGTCATTTTATCCCTTAAGTTGATGCTAACGTTTACTTGTATGACACCGGATTTGACATTCTAGACCACAGAATTATCCTTAGATAAAAATATAGTAAAACGGAGGATCCTCATGGACAGACTAAAATCCTCCAAGCTTTAAGTCCTCTCTTAATACGCACTTCACATGTGATGGAACAGTCTACTAGCGGGGCTGAGATAAGCTAATGGCTTCGTAGATTTTGGGAATCATATCTGAGGTGCTGCCAAAACGTTTGAAGTCGTTATCCTTTCGACAAAAACGGACCTAAATCCTAGGTGCCGTATTCAGAGGATATCATCCTTGTCATTAAACCCTATCACGTGCTGCAATCTGAAGAACATCTGAAGCAGCCGATGTAATTCCCTGAGCAGGGAGTTTTATTGCCCTGGCGTTTAGGATTTTCATTCAAACAGAGACAGTTGCAGAGAACGGTAGTGTAGTATGTATAGTATACTCACCCTGGGATCACATGCGTACTATATTTAGCATTCCTCACAATCACCAACGGAGGGGGGAGGGAGTAGGGTCAGAATTTGTGTGCTGATGGCTTGCCAGTCCCCGCGCGATTCGTTATTGTCCGTGATTTAATAAGCCATTTTGTTGTGGTCATTAGTAAACACGGTCACTGGAATTGTTGGCAGGCTGCGCCCACTCTATGTTACCGATTGCCCTTCACAGATAATGTCTCAGCACCGAATATGGGATCGGGAAGTCTGCGCCTGTAGATGGACTGCGGACCTGAAAATCATGATGTGCAGTTGCCAATTCTTATAACTTCGGCTTCGTAGATCTCGCAACTAGTGAGAGCTAGTGGCATTTCTTCTCACTGCTGGTGCGTGCTCGGCTTTGTGCGTCCAGATTAAGCTCAGGGTTTCACTGATAAAAAAGCTGTGTTCGCAACTGCATGAAATACACATGTTTCCGGTCGTGACAATCGATCCTTCGGCCTTGCGATCTAGCGCCTGATTTTTGCTGCCGGAATGCGCACAATCGTACTAACTCGAGAAGTGAGAAGGCGGCTGACAACTTCCGAGGGTGTCTTTGCGTTTATACGCGACATTGAGGGCCGGTAGGGTTTAGCTTCTCATATTGTTTACGCATGTATTAGCTGAAAACTTTGCGTGAGAAGCCGTTGCAATACCCGTCGCAAATAATGTAAACGTGTCTCAATGCACCGGTCTAGCTCCGCTAAGCAATTGTGTTTATCACTGATGGAGTTGTTACCCTTGAAAATGTGCAGTTGCATCGTATTTGTCGCCTTCCTGAACGCGTTTGGTTTGAGGCTAATGCAATCCATACAGCAAACGGTGACATCAGCAAAGGTCAACTGGTTGTTTTTTTCTTTTCCCTCATCAATGGAATATCTAGAAAGATGTCATTGAGACTTTCTTCAAATTTTAACACCTGATGCCGTTCGATGAACGTAACATCCGAATGCTGAGCCCACAATATCCATCTAATTTGTTGGAAAACCAGCGTTTCCATCCGTTACAAGACACCTTTAGCCATGAATTCTGAAAAATGATGAACCCATTAACATACTCTTTATGTACTTATGGATTTTTCCGTCGAAGTAAAAGCATGTATTGAGACAGAACATCAAAAGATAGAGGATATAAGCATGCCCGAGGAAATTCTTATTCTTATTTGCCTTTTAGGAGTTATTCGTTGGTGACAACTGTCAGGTCCGTGATTAGCCGAGTATACAGCAGCAGCGGGAATGAATGCTGCGAACTCCTAGATCGTAAGTAATTTAGTGTGACTCGGCCACAGCTCCAAGTTTAACGAGGCTACAATAATTGCAAGCGGTGAGGCGTGGGCTGTCTGAGTTATGTTTCTTCGGCCCTCATTCAATTAACTAGCGTTAAGACCGTTAATTTCCTGTGTTGCGATTTTACCCGGACGCGGGTAGAGTGCGGGTGACCAGACGTCAGGTAGACAGTTAGGCAAATAGCCGAGTAATCGTCACATCAAGAATCGACAGCGATGATGAATTTTAGGCCATTGCCGATCCGGTTACGGAGCAAAATACAATCATCGCAACGACCGCGATCCCCAGCGATGGACACGAGTACTGGTAATTGCTGCGGACATTCAGTGGTCTGACAACTGCATCCTATAACTAATGTGCCCCTTTCGTATTTATCTCTTCTCACTGTGAGGCTCACTTCAAGTGAGAATCGAAAGGTTTAAGCTCCTAAACGTCTCGTTCTTCTTATTCTGAATTGCTTATTGAGACTCGCTTATTCGCTTATGTAAGGTTAAACTTTTTGACATGGTTAACGGAGATGTTATGGTGGTGTGTCACTAGGTAATGGTTCGCCTGATCTTTGAAGGAAGACCAAATGACTCTGCGCAAAAATTAAAAGCTAAAATGGTGAAGTCACGAAGATGCTAACTTGGCAGTTATTTCACAACTGCATTTGAAAATCCGTCAGAGATACTCAGCCCAGTATTCAACCTCAATTGAAGTGTTTAATAAATTCAATGGTAACTCAGTCAAGACGTATAATCACCATTTTAAAAAACCAGTTGCTAGAGTTTTCATGTGTTGCTAAGTTTTGGGGACGGCTTCACGGGGTTCAACCCTTCAATACACTATATCTTTCCAACAACCCCTGTTTGATTGCTTACCATTTTACACAATTGGTGGAAGGCAGTACTACTACGGGATCTAGCTTTGGGAGTATGAGTAGACAACTGTAGCCTCCCAATAAGAATTCAATCTCTTCTTCTCTCCATTGTGTGAACCTGGGACTTTATTCAACCACACTACAGGCTGAATTCTTCAGCAATTAATATTCCTTCCTATTTTTATGATCCGTTTTGGTAACAGTTCTGCACAAGCTTGTTTAGACACGGTCGAAGTGGCCTGGTTTAATCAGAAAATAAACCCTCCTGGTGGCGCAATCGGCTTCAGGATGGCAAACTTTGTTTGAGCACGAGAAATTTCAGATGTAACTGCAGTAAAACTGAATGGGAAAAACTGCGTCTCTAGAGTAATTTTTCAAATTCAATAAACATAAAAATGAGCAAACTCGCGACCGCTTTACATACAGCCTGATTGCGGGCCCATCACGGATGGATTTGTTACATGATTCGTTACTATCTACTGGACGTAAAAGCGGAGTCTCAAGAGTGCTTTTCCAACTTCAATAAACAAAAAAATGAACATACCAACGGCTGCTGTTCGCCAAACCTGATTTAGGGCGCATCATGGAAGCATTTTCTAGATGATTCGATAATATCTACTTTTAAACACGTCAGTTTAGTGTTGGTATGATGATTTAGACGGCACTCTTTCCTTTATCAATAGGTATATGCCGAAAAAATCTCACGGCTGTCTCAGCACTTTTCTCTTTGAATCCATGCCAAAGTTGAAAGAGTGGAAGCCGAAGACAAACAGTCTTTACGCTGCCCGGGAAGTGCAAAATAATGACATTCCGTAAATACATATATCTAGCTATTTGCGTACATTGTAAATGAAAGTTCTAAGCTATAAATAGTTGAATCATAGTGAAGACCCTATATGCAATATTGCAATTTTACAACAATAAATAATTCTTAACACCTGTTACCCTATCAAAAGCCTCATGAGGATTGGCTAATCTAGGGATTTAGGGACCCTAGGCCTAAATAAGAAAGGCGGACGTAGAACCATCTTGTCAGTGTTGAAGTTGCGATATGACCCTCAACTACTCACCAGCATAAGTATTTATCATAGCTTATGTAGGCATACATTTTTCCGCTCAAAATGACGTTACATTCCACCAGGAAAATCATTTCGTTTACAAGTCCAGTGAACAAGGGGGACATGCAGCCATTGGTTGTGACACCAATCTCGTTGAGTCCTCCACCAAAGTCGCGGCAAATGAGATAGCAAATCAGCCCAAAAGTAGTCACGTTAGGTAGACTACAATAACCAATGTTCTTAGCTGACTTCTCACACGATAAAAGTCCAGAAATCTGCCACCGTACATCGATTCAATTCATGTCTTTCGGACTGCATAACTGGCAGCAAGCGAAAGAAAAACACCTGTTATTCAGGGGGGAATTCAGCTATACTTTTTGTGAAATGTTCGCCCAGACATACTGCCTATGGGGGCGTCTGCATAAGACTACATTTGAATAAGGATGATTTGCGTGGCCAACTTACCAGGACACGTGGATAGGAATGCCCCACAGGCTTTAAATAGATGGCATTGCGGTGCAGTTCAGGGAGAGTAACTAGTCTCGTGTCTTAGCCCTTACACTTATCCTGACAAACAACTAAACTGTAACCTTAATCTTAATCCTAGCCAGTGTCCAAATTTAAACCGCACCGTTAACATGATTCGAAACCTTAATCTTCGCCATAATCCTGAACCCAACCTGAACTCTGACCTTAACAGCAACCTGGGACCTAACTTACCTTGAATCTACTCATTAATCCCAAAAATAATTTCCCGTAATGCTAGCCGTATTGTGGGAATTTCTTGTTTCTGTATCCTGCTTAGGCAACCATACAATTCAGACTAATCCGCACTTGGCCAAGTACTTAGTTTTTGATTTATTAACTGGAAAAAATTCCTGATAAATTAAGCACGTGCAATTGCTGCTCCGCAGATCAAGCTTCTTTCTTCTAACTAGACTGATTGCAGGCTGGCTGGTTGCGTGACCATCCTTTTAATATGCGCTCAGTACACGCTTTTGACTCTAGCGCATACTGACATCCTGGCGTGGATAAAAACAACAACAACAACCGGAAACGATAATAGAGTCCAAGGAGAGAAAGTGTTTCTAGGGTCTAGCAAAGCAAGAAGGAATACTAAGTGCGTGCTTGCTTTTATCGCCTCCTATTTGTTACTCGATTGGATTAAAGCTAAATGAACTGCAGGGCATCCACGGTCCGTTTTACTCATAGACTTTAATCTGTGCACTGTAGATGATCGAATCAGGTTGAAACAGAATGTAAGGGATCCTCTTAATTAATTCTTCCTGAGATCGCGTATATATGGTTCAGTAGACAAGGAAGCTAGGGAGGACCTGGAGGGAGGGATAATCGGTTAGTAAAGTAGGGGTTGGTGGCTTAGCTACGTAACATAGAGCCGTTATGGGAGGTTTTTTAGGGGAAGAACCTACCAAGTCGGTTGCCATCTACACAGTCTCTAGTTTACGTCACGTGATGGACTACATGATTTTAGCCAAGGGGTCCTAATATATTTGATAAAAGCCTTTTGGTTGCAGAGAAGAGGATTGACTAAACGGAAAGCGACAACCCGCATTCTCTTTGTTATATCGTCATGTAGTAGTTTCGACCACTTAGGTAGAATCTTATAGGCAGCCAGAGATGCACCTGTCGGCGATTTTCTGTACATAATATTGAATGGAATAGTGACTGCAGTCTGACCAAACAAAAGTCGATAACTTATACGCATACATAAACCTGGTGTTTTGACCTTCTAACGATGCGCTATAGGAACGATAGTGAAAATTAAATTCCCAGGTGCTAAGTTAAAAGGAGAAAGGGTGTTCACCCAGGCGGTTTATCGAGTATCTGCCATTTCAGATAATTGTCTCAACGAGTATATATAGCGAGGTATAGATCACAAGCCAGGAAACAGAGTATTTACTCTCTGAAGATGGATAGATGAGACAACTATCCGTAACGTCAGATACTTAATATGCCTCTCCTGGTGAACGCCCTTTCTACTTTTGACCTGTGGAAACTCTTAGCTGAGTCAATACCTGTTTATGGGGCTGTCTTCCACAAATTCTACTTGATGAAGTTGTCTTCTAGTGAAAACAATCAGCTATATATAAGTAAGCAGTGAAACTAACTTCAATCGAAGGCTTACAGTCTTCTGGTGAGGTAGACATGACCAGTTTATAAGATAAAAACGTACTAAGTGGCCAAATAAAAGACAATAAAAGCATACAAACTTACATAACTTCAAATCTAGCTGGGATTAGACATAAACATGGTTTGGATAGAGTGAGTATAAGTGTTTGTGACTGGGAAGTATTGCCAACTTTTCTTTAAAAATGTAAAACCGTGGCGTAACAAAAAAGTGGAGTTTGGGAAATTAACAGTAGAGAGCGCGGAGTAAGTTTGCTAGACTGGGTAGCTCATGCATTTCAAATGCTCCGTTTACGTACTATTAAGTATTTTACATCAATATATAAAGGTTAACGCACCGCTGCTGACAGAGAACGAACAGCGAGGAAGGCGAGCCAATTGATGTACGCGTCACACTGGCCTCCGACCCAGCAGTTGAAAGTGAGTTATTCACTTAATTAGTGATCAGTGATAACGAGTCAAAGGTCAGCTGTTCAGCCGCTCCCAAAAAATCGATAAGCTACTCCTATTTGACCGCATAGAGCTTATTGCCTCTGTCATTGAGCTTGATTAAGTTACAATGACAAATAAGGCATTAGTGCTGGTGCATGTCACGGGGAAACATTTCCTACACGACAAACGCCAGACCGAATTTTGCACCAAACAAAACTTAGCGTTGTATACAAAAATGCAAAACAAATACGTCGGTGAAACCATACTTTGTCAAGCAAATGCTCATTTAATAATAAAGGGTCTTCTCGATTCCTGTCAATGCTATAAATAAATGTCTTGAACCTTAGGGCTTTGTGGTGAAGTAAAGTATGTTGTTTTCTGGACAATAGCGAGAATAATGCTGTAGGTTTAAGTGAACATGGCTGTAAACTATGTATTAATCTACAACGCCATACAAGTAGTCAGCTTGCAAATTCATCCCTACACTAATTCATGTAATAACTTTAAAGTGCAAAATCAACAAGATAAGTTGAGTGGAATGTAAACAATGTAAGGATTTCACAACATAATTTATTCTAACAGCCAAGCAAGGGAAGATCCTAGGGTCCAGTACAAATTTTTCGGGATATAGAAGTGCTAAAAATTTTCTTTCCCTTGTCTTTATATTGAGGCTTACAAGCTAAGCAAAGAAAGTTAACAAAATTGCGCTATGTTTTACATGGGGCTGGTTGCCTCCGTTGTGTGTAACTATGAACACTTTCAGTTAAATTAAGCTTCCAGCTTTTCAATATATGCATTGACCGATAAAATCTCCTAGAGTTTTGAACTATTATCAATCGCACGTTGCGTATGCATTCAACATGGACTGCATGTTGCAGTACAACATCCTTTAACAACGCCAAAAGCAAACTAACAACGAATACGGAGGAGGATATATTGTCAAAGATATCCCGCGTCTAATTAATTGCTACAAACTGTAACGGTGAAAAGTGCGACAAGTTGACCCTCGATTTCCATTTGGTGCATTATGTTCTCCATAGCAGGATGGTGCAGGGACGGTGAATTACACTGTTTCTACCTTTCCCTCCCTTCCAACCTTCCACCTGGGTCCAGTGTAAAGAAGATAGGAAGTGGAAAAGGGATCAAGCCCACTTAATGTGAGCCAACACAACCAACAAAAAAAACATTAAAAGAGAGGGATTTCACATCGCAGCTTAATGGGAGTGTCCTAAAGGCCATATTAAGAAGGAGCCATTGCGGTCTGACTCTCAATCCACTGATCACACACTGAGCTGATCGCGAGGTCCCAGTTATCCCGTCAGTCGGTAAATTTGCAAGTCACGGCTTTAAGGAGCACCGTAAAAGCTTTGAGCGCGACAGATTGTTTATCATAAGGAATGTGCACCGAGCCATCGGTTCCAATCTCTCCCCCATATAAGTAACACACCTGCTGCCATCAAGGGCAGTTAGATCAGGCATAAGCATGCTCCTAGCAAGACTCCGCTAGCTCAAACAAGGACACGGATAAATCTGATTAATATTTTTAATTCTTCCCAAACTCACACGCAACCGTCATCTGTGCCCTAAGAGATTGTATACAGCCGGCGGTCTTAACCGGCGAAAAATTCTAGCCCAATGAGATGAAGCAGATCAAAGTGCCCGGCTTTTACTGTCTTCACCCCCAGTTTACTCTACACTTACCCCTTACCTCTCGCTGCATGTCAAAATTTAAGAAATCTTATGAAAAGGACTTAATGCATACCATACATAGACCAGTTGGATTCGCGTCATCCTACTTCCGCAATAAAATCAGAAAATGCAGCGGAGTTCCGTAGACGTCAGTGATGAATATGTTGCCTGCTTATGTCCAGCACAGCTAGAAGGATTATCCTAAGACGGTTACAAAAACAGGCCGCTATCAAGCTATTCGCACGCTTTGGGGCAGAAAACAAGCTGTTGAACTTCCCATTAAAATACCAAAGTACGTCCACACCTCCGTGTTCCAAGCGCTTTGCCAAAATAACCTTTTAACGCGTATAGTTAGGATATTTCATTACCTTTCAAACAATCCGACGGATAACTAATCGTAAAATAGGAAACATCTGCTCACCTGGGAACTGATGCAGTACTAGGAGAGATTTCGGATCTAAGTAAGAGCCACTTATCTGAATAATGGTAACCAGAGAAACACATTGGAAGGCCGAGTGAGGAGAAACAACAGTCTCTTTTGAAATCACAAACGACGTTGTAATAGGACTGTCCTCTTCTGTCAATATCTGTTCTACGAAATAACGTGCATCTCTGGAGAAAATAATTATTTCATCACCATCAGCGTGTTTGCTCCCCGTTTATTTTTCTTCTACGCTGATTAACCACCCCTTTGTGGCCAATTGTAACATATACGAAAATCTGAGCATATTATCAGCGTATACGACGAAGGCTGGTAATCGAATTGCTCTTAGTGACCCAATGCAAGCATATGCGCGGACCATACCTCCTATCGGATCGCCATGGAGTCGGCAGCCTCAAAATCAATGGACCCCGTCTTTCGCTGAAGTATACGCAGTCCGCTTCAGAAGTAATAATCAGTGGGGTGTGTTAACGGCTAAGCAAATGTATGCTTTTAAATTCTGAACTGATAATCACTCTGAGAAGATGAAGACTCGAACACTGGGACGATATGTTTATTCGCCTGACGTTTTGACATCCGTCGCGGATTCATCATCAGAGGCATGAGTAGCAGAAACAGGTAAAGCATGCACAGAAGTTTGCAGTATTTATAGGATACAGTCATTACTGCAAGCATACAGCGACAATTAAAGTTAATTGCCTTCCTGCGCGTGGATTGCTTGTTGGACGGCACGCGGGCTCTGACCTGTTGAACTTTCATTACGGGCGGTGGGCTCGGGCTTGATGATTGCTCGGCCGTCTGGATCTCCGGTGTTTGCGTACGATGAGGCGGTGGCCTGCCCGTTCCTCGAGTGACGACTTACTTTAGTCAAATTGAATCTCAACATTGAAAATGGATTGGGCAAATCGTTGCACTTGTTTATGGATTGGGGGCCCGTGAACCATGACTCAAGAAGTTCTCGTCTCACCCAATTGCCACCTCTTGCGAGAATTCTGGCCTCATCAAATTTAAAGCGTGTGGCCAGGTCTCGTCGAATGAGCTGCAACGTGAGAATTGGCACCATTTCGCCGCACTGCTGCCGCGTGTTCGGCAAATCGCGTCTTGAGAAGTCTGTCAGTTTCTCCGACACAGTTGCTTTGACCGCAACTGCACCAGATCCTGTAGACGACCCCAGATGTTTCTTGCCATGACAGTGGGTCTTTTGGCTTCATTATCTGACGCCTTATGGTTGCCTCCGGCCTGTGTGCGACTCCAACGCCAAGTGGTGCGAGAAGGTGGCCGACTGCTTCCGATCGTTTTTTACGTGCATTTTTTGGTGATAACATGGGTCGGAGAGGAGTGCCTTCTTTGTGCACTTTGGGGAGGCCATAGAAACGGGCCTAGGCCGTTGGCAGGCTCAGATCATTATGTGCTATTGGGCTTACCAACCAAACGAAGGGTTCGAGACACGTCCCCGCATAATATTTCTTTGCTCCTGACCATCATATTTGACAAGCTTTCTACCCTTCTAGAGTACTCGAATGTGGAGTCATGCTGTAGTCATCTCACGACTTTTTTAAACGATCTTTTTACTGTCTGCTATCCTCTTGACACTGTAATGGTTAGACCTGACAGAATCCATTTTCCCCACCTAAAAACTTTGAGACGCCAAAAGGAATTGTTCTACAAACTAGGTCTGCAAGATAGACTAAAGGATATGAGCGACCAAATAAAGCGTGAGATTTCCAGACTGAACGACCTTTTCGGTAGTCAGCTTTTTACTTTTTCTACATCTTCCGCTCCTCTCTCTTCCGATGAAATTTGGAAGAGTCTTAAGCGTCACACTGGTCAACGCAGTACACTAGAACATGTAGATGTTGACTTCGATTTAGATCGTTTAGATGCAAACTTTATCCACACTCCCACTGACTTCCATCTTCCGACAGACGTCATTTCCTTATTACTAAGTGTCTTTGTTCCTGTGTCTGTGGAAACAGTGATGAAATATCTTTAGAATGTTTGAGGTTCAACAGCTGCAGGAGGAGATGGGATGTCGAAATTTCTCCTGAAATTCTGCACTTTTCAGTTAGCACCTGCATTGACACACCTCATAAACTTGTCCTTCATGGAGTCTAATATTCCTGATGCGTGGAGATAAGTGAGAATCATACTAATCCCGAAAAAACCCTCTACTGGTCCAAAATCTTTTCGTCAAATTGCCTGCTCTTCTGCACTTTTGAAACTTGCAGAACGAGTCACTTTAGACATCATCACGCCGTTTTCTTCCCATTTTTCCGATCCCTTGCAACTTGTGTATAAGGCTAGGCGTAGTACACTAGACGCGGTCGCTCTGGTAGTCCATTCTACTCTAAGGGATTTAGATAAGGGCTACCGTGCATATGGATGTGCTTTTTTCGACTACTCCTCAGCCTTCAATACGATCCCGCGTTATCTACTTCGTAACAAATTTTCTGCGTGCGGCTCTCCCAGCTGGGCTGTCTCTTGGCTTGGGGACTATTTCACATCCCGCACTCAATTCGTTCAGTGCCGAAAGCGAAAATTCATGGTCCTTCACATCAACTGTGCAGTTCTTCAAAGGGCTATATTATCCACTCATCTCTTCTCTCTCCACACTGACGACCTACGATCGCCAAACGAATGCTTGTGTGTTAAATATACTGATGATATGGTTGTTGGCCCTCCTCTCAAAAGTCATTCACACCTTCAAATACTGAAGGATGGCCTAGACCATTTCTCAACATGGTCGTCAGCAAATGGCCTTCTACGTAACGAGCGAAAGTCAGTCCAGAGTATTTTTTGACTGTGACCTTCTCCCAGTCCCGAAACTATTTACATTCTGCCCACCGAAGTATCCTCTTTCCAATACCTTGGTGTTACACTAGCATCCAACCCTAAATTTGCTCCTCATACAGAAGGCCTTTTTACCAAATCCGTAAACTTTTATATCATACATCTGCCGCTTGCGTTCATATCACACATCGCAAGCCCTAATCTGACGTTTTGTAGATGCCTGTATTCTCCCCCTCATTCCTTACTGCTCTCCAGTTATTTTTTCAGCCCTACTTAAAGACGACCTAGTCATTTTGAATCGTAGCCTCCGAATGCTCTCTTCAGCTTCCGGTGTTTCCTACGTTTTGTAGCTGATATTATTGTACAACGCCACTTAAAAACGGTCAAGCCATTTGTTGATTGTATCCTTAATGAGGTCACCCACCCTCTCCACTCAGAACTAATGACTGCGAAGTCTTCCCATCCCATGCATCGAGGCTTCCGTCATATGTCTTGCCGCACATCAGCATATCAGCACTCCGTATTCCCATTCCTAGCAAGCTACCTCACATGCGAAGAACCGGAAATGGAGAAGAAGACGAAGACGCAAAATTGAGAAGTTGTAATCTGATCTGTCTCCATAGTAGACGTGGATACCGTGTAAAACATGAATTGTGAGTAATACATGACCCATTACTTAACCTTTTCTTTGCTTTCTGTGAATGGAGCCATTTTTTTCGCAGAAGATTTATGATTTTTATTCGTAAATAAAGCAAGATTCTCTTATTATTATTCTTCTTCTAGTGCCCCCGCCATGCGTAGCATTTCCCGCGGTTAATGAGCCATCAAGAGGGACGATACCTGGTGTTGAATAAGGTTCTTAGTCTCCTCCATTGCTTCTGTCTGATTAATGAGAAACGGAAGCCGTTGAATCCGATGCCAGGAGAAAAGTCGAGAAGACCGGATGTGGTTGAAGCCGCAGGCGACTGGCGCGGTCATAACTCCAGTACGTGTACCAACAGCACACCTTGGTAGGTATGCCTCGAGTATGCGGGAGCGCCATTAAGGCCATATTAAGAAGGAGCCATTGCACCTAAAGCTCAGCCCGCCAGCAAGTCATTCCACACAACAAGACACACACTGGACTAACTGCGCGGTCCGAGGTATCCCATCAGTTGTTTCCCTCCAAGTCATATCTTTTAGCACCCCATAAAAGCCTGAAGCGCATCAGATTGTCTTCAGTGAGGATATGCACTGAGCGTTAAGCTGAGTCTCTTTTCCACCGCCAGCAACAATCCACCTCCTAGCTGATCGGTCGCATGATGCGGGATGGGCACAGTGACTAACAGTCCCGGCGAACCCATCTGCGCACGCCACAGCACGAAGTGGTCCCCTTTTAAACGCACCAGGATTCAAATAACACATGGATTTGCTACACGCACTGGGTTGAAAGTGTGTCCAGTAAACGAAGCAGTTGACAATGCTGAAAAGGAAACAAGCTGGAGGTGAGAATTGCAGAACAGGTTGTGCAAGAGAGAGAAAATGATAAAAAACAAGAACACAGCATATCACTCAGTGGAAAAACAACACAGAGGATCAAGTTATTTTAGTCGACTGCCAACCCTTCAAGTCACAGCCATTAGTGCATACCGATAGTTGTCGAGCAGGGTAAAAGGTATGGTAATGAAGGCGCTGGGCTGCCTTGGGAAGGGATTCGACAACGTTCTCCTTACTGCCTCATGCGCACACCTCATCACACACACCAGCCAACAGGCCAAATCCGCCAGTTAGCTGGTGGTGGGATGGAGCATGGTCTCTTGTAGAGCATGAACCGTCCGTCAGCGTACCCAACGTGACCTTATCACTTCATTTATCTGGATACATTAAAAAATATGGTCTCCACTTGTGTGGGGGGTGCGAACTAACTAATGGACAAGGGCACTAAATGCGACTCCACTTAGACAACAAAGGATAATTCAGCATGTAATACGTGGACGACGGTAATAGGGGTTTTATGGGTGGGGCTAAGTGAAGAGGGGGAGAGCATCGGCGAACTTTGGTTCGAAGGAAGTGTCCATGACCCATCCACTCCATGTACAGTAGATGTTCTTTCCCATTCAATGTCAACCAAAATTCTGAAGCACATTTTCAACTCGAAATAATTACTTCGGAAGTGTTGTTATGTTGATTCTCGGGCAGCATACTCCTACATTATTTCAGTCACGTCAGAAAGCCGGCTTTTCAACCAACATTTCTGTGACTGTCCGCATAAAAACCTATTGTGTGAAACATCGAGACTTGGGTAGTATGCATTCTCCTCCTTTATTTTCGATGCACCTATAAACTAAAATATGTTTCATAGACAACTGCTCAAAACGACTTTTTCTTGCCCTTCTTCGGTAGTACAGTAGGGTTATTTCAGACTTCATGCCTGGAAGAAGGGTGTCCTTCAGTCTTAAGGACGTTTCTAGCGAGATTTTCAAGACCGAACATGCGCATGCACATACCTGCAGACGAAGATTGGGTTCACCGCGGTTTCATCACGGTCAACTCACTTGCTACACCAGATGACTTTTTTACCAACAGAAATACCTATGATACTAAACATTTCTGCATCACGATACCCGAATGAAGGCAAGTACTCCTACCATACATTTGGGTATGCGCAGCAAATTGGTCTGCTACCAGAAAACCAGTGCTTAGACACCTGGGTAAGATTTATCGCCCACAGCTCGACTTTAAACTTGCGCATCTAGGCGGTTCTAACAAAACAGAATTGTTTGGGCCCCATCACAATATTTTGCTCAACCAGCCAAAATAGCATAGACTCTGCAGCATGCGAATATGCTATCCCTCTGTGCAAATAAGCACTTCTGTCTTATGCATGAAATCCACTTTGTAAAATCCGGTCTTGTTCATACAACAACGTCGGTTAGAACATAAACACTTCTCTAGTGGGAAGTTTATGAAGTAAGGAACAGGCTCTGTGTTCGGCTTTGTGAGATATGCCTAATTTCATCTCTGCTAGGCCTTAGGGAATAGAGAGTACACATAAACATATAAAATCCACCCATTGCTTCCTTTTATAAATTTCACGTGCATGCATTTTATTGAGAGTTTTTCGCCTCTGGCGACGATATCAACCCTACGGAATTGGGACAGGCGTTTCATGTACCTACCGACCGCACCCCTATCTCCACCCCCTTTTCTACCTACATCTGTCCGGTGGCAAGACATCAAGGCGACTGGAGATGGATGTGGACGTCGTTGGTTACAGAGTAAAACAGTCGGTCTTCATTTGTCGCACAATGACTGCGCCCCACAAATTATCCAGACGAAAATTAAGGTGACTGGAATTTTATTTCATCAAGAATTACCTTTGGCGACAGTCTGGATAAGCCAATTTAGTCTGACTTCCGGTTCTTTATTCAAGCCAAAACAAGTCCACCAGAATAAAGTCAATCCGCCCATTGTGATTCGCCCAAGCCTCAACTCCTAGAGCATTCAGATTGGTTACAACTAAGCCTTTTGGTTATAGCGAACAGTAGGCTGATTTGCCGCGTCGATGGATTTCCAGTTGTCAATCTCACGCTCTCTTCCCTCTCTTCTGCATGAGTCAAATATTGGAACCACTCTGTGGACTTTTGATGGCGTTCAGCGCGGTGGTTGACAAAGAAATAGTAACAGTAAACGCTTATCTGCTATCCTGTTCTGCCTTCCCTCCCTAACACGATATTGTCACCAAACCAAGGGAGGCCTATACTGAACTCGAAAACAGTACGGAAGTGCTAACTTCCGTCCTTCAAAGAAAATAATTTTTGGACGCGTTTTTACTGTACAGTTGATTCCCTATCTGAGGGACTGTCAAATAAAAAGTCTAAAACGTGTCTTGAATTTGAACCACGTATACAAGTTGGATCTTTAGATTGCTTATAGCACAGCCTTATCCCAAAATATTTAATCGGGGTAAGAATGCTGGCTTCTGCACGAACTTCTTTCCTTTCCGACAGCAAGCAACGAAATCTGAAAAAACAAATTGCTGCTTACTTAGTACGATTTCGTCATATGGATGTCGGATTCCATTCTATAAGTGTATAAATATAATTGATCGTTTGATAGCAAAAGAAGTCTTCTTTGAACTTCATGCTTAAAGAAGCGGTATCGTTCGCTTTTAAAAGAGTGACTAACAATGCAATTTTTTATTAACTTTAGAGCATGCGGTTTGCAGATGGTCAGAAGTAAGCTGCTTTGGAGGCTTGCATACCGACATGAATCAAATAGCTTGGGGTTGGGATCGACGATAACCAACATAAACCATCTGTTTTTCCGGTCGAAAGCACATTTCGTAATTTCGGTTGACACTTAATGAGATAAGGAATCTACTGTAGCTACATACTCCTGAGTGCATCTGGCTGTGGTAAGATTGTGGATGTCTGCAGTCAGCTTATAAACCAAAATGCTTAGTTTGATTAACAAACTTTATTCACACATACCACTGACTTGAGAACTCTTTCTATAGGGCAGTCGGTGATTTTAATGAAATCTGCTAAGTTCTCTCTCTGAATATTTTTCTATGAATCATTAACTTACCGGGGGTTGGAAAACGGTGAACTAAAATTATACATAGCATCTGTTTCCTGACACGCTGTGCAGGTACTCTAAATATCACCGGTAATGTTTGACGCAGACAGCGAACATGCGAGCCCCAGGAATTAATTTAGAAGAAGAAGATTCGATCCCTGGGGAAAGACTTTTATTCGTCTGATGTTTCAAAGTCTTTAGCGGATTCTCCAGCGGAGGCATTAGTATGATCGGTGGCAAAGAGTGTAGAGAAACGACGAACATGATCCAAATGCTCAACTCTAACAGCAACAACTTTATCATCCACGAATGAAGTTGCGTAAAGACATTTTATCAGTGCGTTGCTGAAATGAGATAATTTCGAAGGGTGTTCAGAAAAAAATGGCCACCAGCTAAACTTTGTCAACCGGTGCATGCGCAAACGAGATGGGCCAACAAATCGCACCGACCCCATATTTTGAGGAAAGCGATCCCACAGGTCAAATATATTTCGGGACCGTCGACGGCGTCACACACCACTTGCAGTTGGAGTCGCACACAGGCCGGAGGGAACTATATGGCATCAAATAATGAAAACAAAAGACCCACTACTACGACATGAAATACCTGGAGTCATCTGTAGGATCTGGTGCAGTTGCGGACAAAGAAACTACGTCGAAGAAACTGAGAGACATCTCAAACCCCGAATTGCCGAACATGAGACAGCATTTCGGATAAATGACGCTAATTCTTAAGTTGCGGCTCATTCGACGAGACCCGACCACACATTCAAATTTGACGAGGCCGAAATTCTCGCGAGAGATGACAATCGTGTGGTTTGCGAATCACTGGATTCATGGTTCACGAGCTTTTAGTTTATTAATAAGTGCAACGAACTGCCAAATCAATATTCTAGTTACCCAATTGTGAAAAAAACTCATGGCATTCGGCGGGATTCGTACCCGCATATAAGAGAGGCCTTTTAGCCAAGCAAACGCTCTACCCACTTGACCTACGAATGTCGCACTTCACACCGTGAGTTTCATCACACTGTCATTCGTGTCAGTTTGTGTGGAAGATTAATAGTCATCCGGTGTGGGCGCTAAGTAACATTCGCGATTCACGTTAGACCATAGTGATCGGTCGTCGTGTCTTTCACCTTTCTTTGAGGCATGTCCTATGTCAAGGCAATGCATAGCAACTTCGGACAAATGGTCACGTCTCTTCACTGCCAGTTAGTGTTCGTGGATGCATGTGGAAACGGACCTTCCTGTTTGACTACAAGTTTCACATGAGATCCTGTAAATGGCTTCTCTCTTCTCGAGGTAGCCAACCCTTTTCTTAGGAGGTACTAGCTGGGTGCGGAAAGTTGCCATCGGTTTTTGCACCACTTTTATTTGGTGTTTCCGCAAGTGTCCTTCAACGAGTTCAGACGCGCTCCTAATGTAAGGATAGATGCGGCATGTGTTTTTCTGGGCGCCTGAGTGGAATTATCTGATTCCTTGTTGTTAGATTGTTTTTGCCTCATGCACCGGCGTACAAAGTTTATGGGGTTTCCGTTGCGGTAAAAGTATTTAAAAATATAATTTAGTTTGTTTCGGTAGGTTTCTTCGTCCGAGCAGTGTGTCTTCGCTCGGCCTACCAGCCAGTTGACGGCACTCCCTGTGTGAGAGAGCGAGTTGTTGGTCTAATAGTTAAGAATTAATTTCGCATGCGGTTCTTTGCGGTAAACGGACGTTTGTAATGGTCCGTCAGCA
Organism: Ligula intestinalis; assembly: GCA_036362985.1. Lineage (NCBI taxonomy): Eukaryota > Metazoa > Platyhelminthes > Cestoda > Diphyllobothriidea > Diphyllobothriidae > Ligula > Ligula intestinalis. The sequence goes on along the minus strand of JAYGXS010000001.1, from coordinate 40,455,970 downwards.
TTTCACCGCACGAGAGCATCATGAAATTGGAGTTTGTTGTTAACCTTCTTCTCGAGCGTAGATTGAATTCTCGAAATGGTTGAGTTGATGGTCTTGTGTAGCCCTTCGAGATTGTCCTTTTTAACGACAAAAAATATGTGGTGTACATATCGTACCAATAACTTAGGGTTAATCGATGAAAGGGTACTTGATTCTAGCTTCTCAATTGTTATTTTGACATGGAATCCAGATATGGGTGACCCAATTGGAGCTTCTTTTACTTGTTGATAGTACTGATGATCAAACTAAAAATCGTTTTACAGGCAAAAGTCTACAAGGTCAAGAAAGGCAGCTGCAGGAGACTTTGTTTTGTAGCTCTTCATGGCTTCCTCTTCGCTACTGTAGTTGGTCAGAAATAAAAATTTTAGAACATTTTATATACGATTAGTCCCATCACAGTTATGTCCCAATCTGTGAAAACATTTAAACACCATGAACAGATGTATTAGGAGGTTTTGCAGATTTGATTAATTTGAGTTGACTCAATAGTGAAGCACTCGCGGCATTCGACGGGATTTGACTTGCAGAGTAGAGAAGGCCTTTACCGGAAGCCAACGCTCTACCCACTTGACCTACGAATGTCGCACTTCACACCGTGAGTTTCATCACACTTGGATCTATATTACCCGCCCAACATTGCCGTTCACATGG